>JAREYC010000011.1:29315000-30020000 GCA_030015325.1 Cryptoblepharus egeriae
AACTTTGCAAGGTATCAGAGGGGGGTCTCCTCCATAGAAGGACCAGGAAAGACCATGGCTGAACAACAGTGGTTGGGGAAAGCCGTCCCTGGGGGCCATCTCCTTCTTCTCAGCCTGCTGGGCCTGGCTTGCATGTGGCCACCTGCCACCTCTCGTAGAGCCCCCCGACCACCCCCGTGTCCCCCAAGCTGCTCCTGTACCAGAGACACAGCTTTCTGCGTGGACTCCAAGACCATCCCTAAGAACCTGCCCCGGGATGTAATCTCGCTGTAAGTGACATATAGGGGAATCTCATGGGAAGTGTGTTTGTGTCAGCTGGACGGGGGTGATGGAGACATGGTAACAGTTGGGGTGCAAAGCAAGGGTGACCCTAACTGGGAGCTGGAATGCTTGCACGGGGTTCATGCGGAGAAGAAATTGGGTCAGAGTGTGCTTAAACCTAACGGAGCTGTCTTTGCCTGAGCATCAGAGTGGTATCATAGGCACATTTGCAGGTGTTCCACTTGTTTCCGGGATTCAAACCAACAAACAGACAGACAAAAGATGTGCTGTCATGTCAATTGTGTATATCATGTTCTCGTCATGACAAGCTGTGCATGTCATGCTCAATTGGACTCGTGCATGCCTGAGATCGAGGCTTGGTTCATAGGTCACACGTGCACACCTCAAAACACTCTCACTCCGCAACTCGGATGCCATGCAGCTTTCCTGGCCCTTCAAAGGTGTTGCAGCCGAGCAAGTGAAAGTTCTCACTGTGGCTCCAGATCATGGCAGATGCGGCAGTTCTTTCAGAACTCCAGGAAAGTGCATGTGGGATCGGGGCTGTTTTTTCAAGGGGTGTGTGTGTTTTGGGGGAGTATGGGATATGAGGTCTTAAAAAAATGTGTCCCAATTGCCCCGGGATGCAAAATGCCTTAGCTATGCCACTGCTGCAGAATTGCTTTTTCATATATTCTACGTAATGGTGTGTTTTATAATATAATATAATATTATTTATCATCCCCATTTGAACGAACATCTCGCTTGTAACGGCGCCGACCATAATATTGTATTATACTAGCAAAATGTACCCACATTATGGGAGTAAAATACCCCCCATTGTGCAACACCCCCATTGCGCAACACCTCCTCTTGTGCAACACCCCCTTGCGCATCATCCTCCCGTGCGCACCAGCCCCCCGTGCACACCAACACTTTCAGGCCCAGAGGTTTTGGCTGGGCTTTGATGAGTGAGTGAGTCAGTCATTTACTACAGTTATATATTATATTATATTATATTATATTATATTATATTATATTATATTATATTATATTATATTATATTGTATTATATTATATTATATTATATTAATTGCTGGGTTCCAGAACCATGCATAATACATGGGCAATGAGGTCAGAGTTGCATGCTTGTCACACACATCTGTGAAACTGCTGGGTGAATGTACATTTGGTGCATGGCATCAAACATCACAAGTGCCCCCCTATTCTTTTATTTACCCTACAATCCAGAGTAACTACGGGAGCACATAAGAGACATTACGTGTACCCTTAGTTACTGCACTACCTAGTGAAAACCTATGGGAAATTCATATTGCAATCCAGAGCAAATTGTTCTTACACTGGAGCAAGGACTCCACGTAGTTACTCTGGATTGCGCCCAGAGTTTTCCAACTGTGGAGAAAGGCTTAGGAAAAAATGCATGTGCAGTGAATGAGATAAAATGAGATACTGCAAGAAAAGAACAGCATGTCCCGAGTCCAGTTTACGTATCCGGAATACGTCAGCTTCTTAAACGGTTGGCACTGTTACAAGTGAGATGTTCGTCCATATGGGGATGATTCATAAATGCATGCAGATTGTTTGATTTCTCTCTTTTTGTAGGCAGTGGCATAGCTATAGGGGGGCAAAGCACTAAGTTTTGCTGGGAGTGTGCAAGCGACCCACTCTCCTTTGGAGCTCTCACCACTGGAATGGCTCCAAAGAAGTGGGGCTCCAATGCATGCTGCAGTGAGACTCCCCGGATAACTTAGTGCTTTGCACCCCTCTAGCTATGCCACTGTTTGTAGAGTTACACAAGCATGCATACCCTCACTGATGAAAGAGGAGAACAGGCTGAAAACAGCAGCACAGACACTGGAGGCTGCATCATACCACCCTCTGCTGCCTTGCTTTTTCCTTTAAATATCCCTTTAAATATTCCTTTCCAACTCTTGCTTTTTCCTTTAAATATCCCTTTAAAAAGAATTTGAGCAAGGATTCATTCATACCCTACAATCCAGAGTAACTACTGAGCACGTATGAGACATTTATGTCGACGCTGATATAGCTCCACCTAGTGAAAACCGATGGGAAATTCAAATCCATAGTAAATTGTTCTTACGTCGGAGCAAGGACTTCCCGTAGTTACTCTGGATTGCGCCCATAATCTAAGGCAGTCGTCTGATGGTTGAGCAGAACGCTGCAGGAAGAATGCTAAACAGGAACAGACCTGGATAACTTTTAGATGGGAGACTGAAAGCTGATAAACTTCATAGTATCATGTCAAGTTGTGATCCCGTGGGGGGCAGTTGGGGACACGTGATCCCGTGGGGGGGCACATGAAATGCGTGTTGAGTTCTTGCACCAGGTGAGGCAAATTCTAACAATGCCTCTGCCCCCAACCTTACTCTCGGTAGCAATTCTAGGAAGCAATCCTCACGCCCCGGCATATTCCCAGTGGAGTTCCCAGTGCTCTCCTCCCAGATTGCTGTGACTCATTCAGTACGTGGGCCAAGGCTGATGCCTGCATTGATTTGCTTAAGTGGTTTCTCAGCTTCCCTCCAATGAACCATCATTAATCACCGCAAAACAGACAGATCATTAAAATACTCTGTTCTGCCAACGGATTTTCTGTGCCGTCGTTGCCATTACTGTGAGCCCATCCGTGGGCCACATGCTGCGGGTTGCGTAGCTGGATTCTTTTCAAGGTCCGGTTGAAGACAGGTATGAGGTCAGTGGTGGGATTCAAATAAATTAACAAGAGGGTCTATGTCCTAATAACCTAAATGAACAACCGGTTCTAGGTCCCATTAGTAACTGGTTCTCAGAACCAGACGCTTATTAGCAAAGGGTTCTATAGAACCTGTGAGAACCCCTTGAAACCCACCACTGGATGTGGTCCTGCTCTCCTCCCAGTGTTGTGGTGGTGGGCCATGATTCTGGACATCACACGAGTGAGTGGCATGAGACCGTATTTACTCGACTTTAAACACACACATATTTGAGTCAACGCGGATTCAAGTGAATACAATATTTTGATTATAAGTATATAACCAGTATCTAGTTTAACCAGTATTTTGTTTTTAGTACATTGGGCTGTAGTGGCTCAGTGGTTAAAGCACCATGCCTGTCAACTAGCAGACTGATGTTCGAGACCCTGTGCTGAAGGTTAGCAGGTTGGTGGCTCAAGACGAGAGTATGCATGATGGAGTCATGGAGCATCAGTTCCTTGCCCAGCTGCTGCCAGCCTTGCAGTTTGAAAGTATGGAAATGCAAATAGATAAGTAGGCACCACTTTGGTGGGAAGGTAACAAGAGTTCTGTGCCAGCCACATGACCATGGAGATGCCTTCAGACACCTCTTCTGCTTGAGCACACAGCCAACAGTTGACCACGCCTGGCCGTACAACCTGCGGGGGACACCGTATTAAACATAACCAGTATTTCGTATTACCAGCAATTAGTTTTAACAGTTTACTATATTGTAATAAAAATGTAACATACCCTACAATCCAGAGTAATTACACAAAGACGTAAGAGGCACTTATTCTGGATTGCGCTATGCATTTCCCATAGGTGGCACCTTAACTACGTCGATGTAAAAGGTGCCATAGTTACTCTGGATTGTAGCCATAAACCTGCTGCTGAGTAAAGTAGTATAACTGGGTAAAAATCATACCAAAAATTTATGTCTTATTGTTATTGTCATTTAACTCTTGTTGTATGCAGTAAAATTAAATTTTGCACCTGCTTTGCAGCTTCCAATGCGCAATAAACTTTTTTAATTTTAAAATTGGGATGCGCATTAGATTCAATGGCGCATTAGGTTCAAGTAAATGCAGATATTTGATTTTCCGATGTCAGTAAATTCCCTTCCTGAGCTTTTGCTGGATTTCAAGCTATGATTTCAAGCTATGGATTTCAGCTTATACCTGCGGATGGTTTACGGTCCCAGATTTTGACATCCTGCTGATGTTCCAACACTTTTGCGAGGCTCCGATGCCTCCCTGCGCGGCAGACTCTGAGCATCTCTCTTTACATCTTCTTTCCTGCAGGACGCTGATAAATGCGGGCTTCAGCGAAATCAAAGAAGCCTCCTTTGCACACCTCCCATTGCTGCAGTTCCTGTAAGACTTTGCGTCGAGCTGTGATGGGATCTTGGGGAGGACGGCGGATTTTATTCCTGGCCTGCTTCTTGCTGTTGTGGTGGGGTGTCAGCACATGGTGGAGGGGACAGGTTGACCATATGTCCTGTTTTTCCAGGACACATCCTCTTTTTTAGCCTTGTGTCCTGGAAAAAATCTTCATTGTCCTCTTTTTCCTTCCAAGCAGGTAGCATGTAGCCTGCTTGAAATTAATAAATTATATGTGATAAAGTGTATGTAATAGTTTTAAATTTAATAATAAGCAACGTACCCTACAATCCAGAGTAACTACAGGAGCACGTAAGAGACATTTACGTCGACGTAGTTACGGCACCATGTAGTGGAAACCTATGGGAAATTCATATTGCTATCCAGAGTAAATTGTTCTTATGTTGGAGCAAGGACTCCCCGTAATTACTCTGGATTGCGCAGTAGTGTATAAATTAACCATTTGAAAGCCCTCTCTCTCTTTGTATATGTGTATATATGTGTATATATACACATATACACTCACACACACGGTAACTCCCTATTTTAAAATATTTTTTAAAATATTTTTTAAATATTTTTTAAAATACCCTATTTTAAAATAGGGTAACTCCCTATTCTAAAATACTTATACATTACAATATAGGGAGTTACTGTTCAGTCACCCTATATATAAGTTTTTAGTTTATATTTTCATGTCCTCCATTTGGGGGGTGCCATGTCCTCTGTTTTGGGTCCTGACAAATGGAGGGGAGCACTTTATTGGCAGCGTCACAATCCCTGAAAACCGGGATTGTCCCAGTTTCCGGGACATATGGCAACCCTTGATCAGTGGTGGGATTCAAAAAAATTAACAACAGGTTCTATGTCCATAGAACAAGAGGTTCTATATCCCATTCGGAACTGGTTCTCGGAACCAGGCGCTCATTAGCAATGTGTTCTATAAAACATATAAGAACCCCCTGAAGCCCACCACTGGACACCGGGTTCACCTGCGGTCAGTATTTGTTCCCCTCTGAGCCTCTGACCCAGTTGACCAACCACAACCCCCTGATGCCCACCACTGCCCTAGATCTAACACCAGCCTTGCCTCTTTGGAGAAATCCCACTCTGGCGAGTCTGGGGGAGGACGCCACCGCTGTCCCCTGATGGGACTCAAAAAGAAGCTTACCATTAAATGCACTTGGGATTGTGCATCCCGGCGAACATTCAACCTTTAACAGCTTTTTTTTTTTTCCTTTGCAGCCTGCTCAACTCCAACAAGTTCACCTTGATCAGGGACAACGCATTCATGGGGCTGTCACACCTGCAGTACCTGTAAGGGCTATATGCAATCTCCTTAGAGCTACCACCAGATCGGAGATGGGGTGACCATATAGGATGGAGGACAGAGTGCTTGTACCTCCATTGCATAGAAGAAGGGGTTTATGCAGGTGCTGTTTTGCAACAGCTAAACCTGCCTAAATTTCCTCTTCTGTGAACTAAAGGGACAGGCACTCTTTCCTCCATGCTATAAGGTCACTCCGTCTATAACCCTATTAATTAATGACATTTATGTCATAAATAAATAAATTTGCCAAACCCGTAGCCTTGTGGCACATCAATGCTCCGAGGCGCACTGGTTGAAAATCGTTGCTGTAGACGGTTGCTTTAGAGTGCAATCCTATCCCTGTCTAATCAGATGTAAACCCCATTATATTCAATGGATCTTACTCTCAAGTAAGTGAGGTTGGGATTGCAGTTTTAGAACAGTGGAACGGGCAAAAGTTTTTCAGCAATTTTTCAGAAGCATCCTGGTGTAGAGCTGGGGTGGTGTCGTGGTTAAGGATTGGACTGAGACTCAGGTTCGATCCCTCCTTGGACATGAAGCTTCCTGGGTGATGCGGTTAGGCCAGTCACTCACTCTAAAACTTGCCTACCTCACAGGGTTGTTGTGAGAACAGCAGGAGGAGATGGACCGAGAAAGCACTCCTTGCCAGGCCCCATGGAGTAATTTACTCAGGCTGCAATTCTAAAGACACTTTCCTGGGAGTAAGACCCATTGAACATAATGGGGCTTACCTCTGAGTAGACATGGTTAGATTGTGCTCTTAGTGCATTTATTCAGAAGTACCACCCATACTGACAACACATTCGTACAGCCAATTCATACGTTACACAAGAAACCCCGTGGATTAACCTACCCGCTTCTTCTCCCAATCTCGGATGCTCAATTCCGAGATGGAGGTCGCAGGAGAGGGTGCACCTTCTCCCAATCCCAGGTGATCAATCCAGAGGGAGTTTACAGGAGGGATGCACCTTCTCGACTGGTCTGGTCTAGGAGTCAAGGTTTTATCCTCATCACCCGCTTTGAGCTCCTTCAGGCTGGCACGACGGGGATTAGTGGGCCAGTCAGTCCATACGTTCATCAGAACGGTTTCTGGTTGTTCCGTGCCCATTTTGACAGTCCCCATATTCATCAAAGGTCTCCCACATGCCTACCTGGCAGGTATGCTTGCCTTTGGTGCAATGTTTGGGTGCAACATGCGCTCCTTATCAGGACAACTATGGATGATCCAACTATACTTTGAAGTTTTGGACCACTACCTCCCTCTTTTCCAGAAGTCCATGTGTGACCAAAACTCACAATGTAAAGGGAAAGGGTTCACTGTAAATTCATGCGCTTTTAATGCACCTTCGCTTTTAATCCGGGATTTTCTGCGCTTGCGTCTTTCCCAACAGTCTCTGCAAGGTTTGTGCCTGACATGCAGGGTGACCATATGATCGGAAATTTCCAGATTTGTCCTCTTTTTTAGCCTTCTGACCAGGTGTCCTCCAAAAGGGCTTCATTGTCCTCTTTTTGGGCATCATTTTGGTACTTTGCAAGGGTGTGCAAAACCCCATATGTCATATGTCGTTGGATTTGTATTGAAAAGCAGAATCCAATGCTAGGATCAGTTTTGAAGTATCTCCTTCCTATCAAAAAGTATGGCCAAAAAGCTAAAAATCAAAAATATGCATTGAGCTCTACGGGAAAGTGAAAGTGCCCAATATCGTGGCTTTACTCATGTGTAGGCAAACGTGCCATTGTCCGCCGGAAAGGCCAAGCTAAGAGGAATCCACGACCTTGTCCTCCTTTTGAGGTTTGGGCATCTGGTCACCCTGCTTATATGTGTCTCCCATCAGTCTGTCCACGACTTGTGCCTTTTCTATACCTTTCTTGGGCATTCTTCAGCCTTCTTCAATAGGCCCATTCATTCATTACCATGCATGTGCCACGTAATATTGGGGTTCATAACTGGCACATTTAATGACATGTTTAGTTTAGACCTAAGAAGAAAATGGAAATATGTTCTATTGGCCACCTTTGGCACTGTTGAAACAACTGCAATGGGCCCGAGAGATAAATTAATAATTAATATTAATTAATATTAATGCTTTTCTACAAGCTTCGTTCATAAAACAATTTACTTAGTAAAATAAATTGGAAAATGTTTCCAATCCCAAAAGTTTGGAGAGGGGTAATAAAGCCAAACCCCTACCCAAGAGTGATCATAGACCAGCCCGCTTGCCTAGAAAATATTAGCTTAGCAGCAGAGTGGATCCCTGTATTGCGGAGATGGATATGGGGGAAAATGTCTCTATTTCCCGAGAATCAGGGTGGTATCTTGTGCATCCATGTGCAACATGTCGTTCTTGTTCTATGTCCTCAGATTCATTGAGAACAATGAAATCCAGGCTCTCTCCAAGAACACCTTTCGTGGGCTGAAGTCTTTGACACACCTGTAAGTCGTTCCTTGCTGCACATTAGCGCACGGCCTCAGACAGGTCTTTGTACCGTGTGTTCCTTAACGCATATGACCACTTATGTGCTCCTAGGAGTTGTGGGACAGAGGTGGTGGAGCAAAGGGAATGCTTATAGTGACGGTGGAGGGAAGGTTCTCCATGGTACAGACACCTGGGGGGGTCTGTGCACTAGATTCATTGCAGGCTCCCCTCCCTTGGGGTCCCTAGCAAGAATTGCACCAATATTCCATGAATATCTCTCTACTGGTTCATGCAGGAGTGATTAGCAACCTTTTACTCATGGGAGGCACTATTGATTTGTTCAATCAATCAAATACTGTTGATTAATTGATCAATCGATAGATCTATCGATCAATCAGTCAATCTTTGTTTGGCCCTTTCCATGTGCAATTAGCAGCCTGCCTATCCTCCAGTGCCGGGCAATATACAATATACAATATACCCCATTTACTCAAATATAACGCTCACCTTTTTCAGCCTAATTTATCTCCAAAATCAAGGTGTGCGTTAAAGTCAATGGCACATTAGATTCAAGTAAATACAGGTATTTTTAATATAGGCATAGTTCAGTATTTAGTTTAGCAGTGATTAAAATGTAACATAAACCCACTGTTGTATAAAACAGTGCAATTAGGTAAAAATCATAACATAAATCTATTGCCATTTTATTATTATCATATAACTCATTATTATATGCAGTAAAATTAAATTTTGTACCTGCTTTACAGCTGCGCATTACAATTGCCAGTAAATACTTTTTAAAAATAAAAAAATCAAACCTTTAGAAATAGGGATGTGCGTTAGATTTGATGGTGCATTAGATTAGATTAGAGCAGTGGTTCTTAACCTTGTTGGAGGTACTGAACCCCGCAAGTTTCATACACCGAACCCTTTATAGTTGGAAAAATAAAATGTTTTGTCCGTTGTAACAAAAGTATATAAATGCACATGGCGATCCTGGCAAACGGAATGGACACACACCTCCGCCGAACCCGAGACTGACTCACAGAACCCCTGGAGTTTGATCGAACCCAGGTTAAGAACCACTGGATTAGAGTATCATGTGTGATAGTCATATACAGTGCAATGTCCCTACCTCATTGCCCACCAATCTAATTCTGTGATAACAACCTCTCTCCTGTAGGACGTGTTATTTTTAGTCCCTATTATTGATTAATAATAGTCCCTATTATTTAGTCCTTATTATCGATCCCTATTATTGATTTTTTTTTTTTGGAGAAAGTCTTTGGGGTTTACTATGAAAGGGAATGAAAGCATTTCGGAAGTACTGCCCTTCAATAAATCGATCTTGATTGTCCTTTGTGATATCTGCACAGATTTTAATAGCTGATCGGCTATTAAAATTAAAATTGCTAATAAAATCTGATTGGCTATTAAAATTGAGACATCATCATGTTCACCCCACCATCCTTGTTTCACTAGGATTACTCTTGGAAGGAGAAAAGTTCTAACCGGGAAGAATGTAAGCATCGAAGCCATTGGAGATGAAGGGTTTTTTCCTGAAATATTCATCATCCATATTCCTTATCAAGAAATATTCCTCATCATTAAATCAATATTCCCTTGATTTGAAAAAAATAGAAGAACTCAATGAGATCAATGCTCAATAAGACCAAGATGACCCAATTCTCCTTTATTCCTTTATTTTTAGATCATTGGCCAACAACAATCTGCAGACGTTGCCCAAGGATCTCCTGAAGCCTGTGGATATCCTAAGCGACCTGTAAGCTTCTTCAGAACACTAATTTACAATAACAACAACAACAACAACAACAATAATAATAATAATTATTATTATTATTAATTATTATTAATTATTATTAATATTGATAATAATATTATTAATTTACATTAATAATAATTGACACTAATAATCTACCTTCCTCACCCTTTCCTTTTTTATTTCTTGGAAACTGAAGGACTCTTCCCTGACTAATTCCAACCACTTGTATTGTGATCTGCTGGCAGGAGTAGCATAGCTAGAGGGGGTGGAGCAGTCAGTACTGGAGGGCGTTTCACCCCTTTGGAGCCATTCCAGGCAGAGGGAGCAAAACAGAGCCATACGGCATCAGGTACTATATTTCAGTGAGATCAGCAGATCACGCAATTGGGATGTGCTGCCTTAGACCCTGTGACGGCTTCATCCTGAGCATGAAACGAAAGGGCTATATTGGTTGGGTGACTCTCTTCCTTACAGAGACCTCCGAGGCAATTCTTTGATCTGTGACTGCAACATAAAGTGGTTGGTAGAGTGGATGGAGAACACCAATGCGAGTGTCCCCACCGTCTTCTGTGGGGGACCCCCTCAATATCAAGGCCAGAAGATCCGGGACTTGCCACTCAAGGAATTTGATTGCATCACGACAGGTAGAGTTCTGGCAAAGGGGTTGACACTGACGCGAGAATCTAGCATCTTTCACTATTTTTCTCACATTATCCATCCATCCATCCATCCATCCATCCATCCATCCATCCTTCTTTCTTTCTTTCTTTCTTTCTTTCTTTCTTTCTTTCTTTCTTTCTTTCTTTCTTTCTTTCTTTCCTATCATCTATCTGTTTGTTCCTAGTCATGTGCCAGCCAGGATCTGACCCTTTACGTTGATGAAGATACACCATATGTCATCAACTAGTTTGGCCCTAGGTCCTAATGCCATTTTCCATGTTTTTCTTCTCCTGACACCCTCACCTTGATGGTCTTCATTACAGTCCTTGTGATTTCATTTCTAGGGGCAGAGGGTTAGACTAGATGACCTACTGGGTCCCTTTCAACTCTAGGATTCTGTGGTTCTAATAATAAAGTGTATGGCTTCAAAAAGGCACATCACATTCAGACCAAGAAGAAGAACACACAGTTCATTCTTACAGTATAATAATAATAATTAATTAATTAATAATTATTCATTATTATACTGTAATAATGAATTGTGTGTCCTTCTTCTTCTTCCTGGTCTGTGTATGATGTGCCTTTTTGAAGCCATTACAAACAAACAAACAAACCCCAAAGGGTTCTGGCTCTACCTCTGTATGACAGCCCTGCTCGTAATGAGGGGATGGTGCTTCCAATGTAACTGGGATATGGCTGGGGTGAGGAAGCTCAGGATCTCTCTGGTTCTTTCCCACTTTAGACTTTGTGGTGCACCAGGTCCTGCCTTTCCAGTCCGTGTCTGCAGAGCCGTTCACCTACTCAAGCGACCTCTACGTGGCCATGGCCCAGCCGAGCGCCAGCAGCTGCACCATCCTCAAGTGGGACTATGTGGAAAGGAAGCTGCGGGACTTTGACCGCATCCCAGGTAAGACGGCATCGTGATGGGCAATGTTAACACCATAGGAAGCTGCCTTAAACCTGGTTCTACCCATTAGTAAACAGGACCCATGTCGCTCAGGATGGTCAACACAAGCATTCCAGGTGGGGATCTTCTGTTGTTCCACTTGGAAAGCACTTACCACCATAGCAAGCCACCTTAGACCTAGTTATACCCAACTTGATCCAGGTTGCTCAGGATGGTCAACACCAGGTGAGGATCTTCTGTTGTCCCACCTGAAAACTGAGCCTGATGTCTCCTGTATGTAAGTTCTCCGTAACCGTGAATTCACAACTGCAGATCTGACTCACTGCAGCTTCCAAACCTATCTCTAGAGGACCCAAAGAGGACCTCTTGGAAGTGACCAGAAGTTGCATCAGTCAGTCAGTCAGTCAGTCAGTCAGTCAGTCTGTCTATCTATCTATCTATCTATCTATCTATCTATCTATCTATCTATCTATCTATCTATCTATCTATCTATCTGGGAGGTCTTCTGATTTCTGGGGACCACAATGAACCTGCCGATGACTCTGAATGCCTACTGGAGTCCTGAAGTGGGCATTTCCCATTTTTGTTTGATTTAGGATTTATTTCCTCTATTTAAAACCATTTCCACGGCTTAGTTTTCCTGAGTTACCAACAAAGTGGTATGTAGGAAGGAGGAAAAAGCAGAACTGGACACGTTAGACCGGCACGTTATGCGCCCCTGGTGCTGCAGAGCGCACTGGCCACTTGCTTGCTTGCGCTGATTTTCATTCTTTACGCTTTCTACAGGTCACTCAGCTGTCTACTGCAAGCCAATTGTGGCCGTGTCGCAACTCTACGTGGTGGTGGCCCAGCTCTTTGGCGGTTCCTACATCTACCGCTGGGACACCAACATCGACAAGTTCATCAAGATCCAAGACATCGACAGCCAGAAGATCCGCAAGCCCAACGACATCGAGGCCTTCCAGATCGACAGCGACTGGTTCTTCGTCATCGCCGACAGCTCCAAAGCCGGCTCCACCAGCCTGTACCGCTGGAACCAGAACGGCTTCTATCCTCACCAGGATCTCCACTCCTGGCACCGTGACACTGACGTGGAGTACGTGGAGATAGATGGCAAGCCACGACTTATCATCTCCAGCAGCTCCCAGGCACCCATAATCTACCAATGGAACCGCTCCCAGAAGCAGTTTACGCCTCTGGGTGATGTGGCGGAGGTGATGGACGTGCAGATGGTCAAGCATTTCCGGAATAAGAAGGACCACTACCTGTGCTTGAGTCGCTACATTGGTGACTCCAAGGTAGTCAAGTGGGAAGGGCTGAAGTTCACCGAGGTGCAGACCTTGCCCTCCCGTGGCTCCATGGTCATGGAGCCCTTCCGGGTCTCTCAGCACCAGTACATGGCCCTAGGCAGTGACTTCTCCTTCACCCACATCTACCTTTGGGATGAAGAGAAGCAGAAGTTTGTCCGATTCCAGGAACTTTCCGTCCAAGCCCCAAGAGCGTTCCGCCCCATCCCGTTAGAGGGCATGGATATCCTCCTGGCACCCAGCTTCAAGGGAAGCTCGCTGGTCTACAAGCATATTGTGGTAGACCTCAGCGTGTAGATCTTTGCTTTCTCATACACACACACACACACCTGTGCACACATGGAGGTTCTTCCACACCAGGTGCTTTCAGAGCACCAGATTTGCTTGCAGCAAGGCTGATCACTCACCGTCCCCTAAACCACCTCTCCCTATATATGCTTCTCTCTAAGGGGTGGTTGGATCCAGGCCCTCTGTGATGCATAAGCTTCTACGGAGTACAAAAGGGACCTAACAAACACTCACACTGTGGACTCAAGTTGGTGTGTAACGACACACACCTATACCTGTATCGATATCCCACTCTCTGATGAAGGTTTTCAATAATATCTGGACACGCTGCCTATAGCAATTGCCTGCAGTGAGCAGAGGGTGAGATGGTCTCCAACGTCCGTTTCTAACTCAGATATTTTAGGATCTGGACCCACAATAAAATATCCTCAACAGGGACAAAACTTTGCGTACCTGCAAACTGTCGGGAAACTTATTCAAGGCGAGGACTGATGTGATGATTGTTCCGGATTAGTTTCAATAATTCAAATAATAATAATTGGAATAATTCAAATTCAATAATTCAAATAATGTCAAATTCAATTATTTTATTTCAAATTCAGTCAGAGATTCCAAATTCAGATCAGCGAAAGCGGCCCATGAAGTTTCCCATCTTGCTGTTTCCGATGAGGAAGAAGAGGCCAACATCACCCACGTAGGGCATTCCGGGGACAGTTTGGATTGTGAAAGTCTGGATTTGGGGTGCAGAACTGGCTTCTTTGGGTTGAAACTCAGATCTTGTAGCCACACTTTGAGCACTGAAACCACAGCACGCATGCACCAGGAAACGCTCGCCACTCAAACGGTTGCACACGGAAAGGGATCCTATAGAATGTGCATGCGCTGAAAGGTTCCGCAGCGACTGGCTGGCCGCAGAGCACTTTGATATACGATGCCAAAATCAGCACCTTGTATTCCTGAAAGGACCTGCTGATTAATTTCTACTGAAAAAAAAAATCTGGATCACCGATTAAAATGTACTTTTTCACTATGTTCTTGTGATCAGAGAGTGTGTTTGGTGCACCAGATCTGAACCTTACCCTACAATCCAGAGTAACTATGGGAGCACATTAGAGACATTTATGTCGATGTAGGTACGGCACCACCTAGTGAAAACTTATGAGAAATACATATTGCAATCCAGAGTAAATTGTTCTTATGTAGGAGCAAGGACTCCCCGTAGTTACTCTGGATTGCGCCCATAACCTTATTCCATAAGGAGAAATGGAGGTTCAAGAAACCTGGAAGTGGGTCTTCCACTGATTTATATTGCAATCCAGAGTAAATTGTTCTTATGTCAGAGCAAAGACTCCCCATAGTTACTCTGGATTGCACCCTATGACTTCTCTCCACTTTAATCCACTGATTTGCTTATCCATGTGAAGTTCCAGAATGGAACCTTAGTGGATAAGGAGGAACACCTGTATTTTGACATGTCCTACATTTTGGGGGGCCTGTCCTCTTTTTCGGTTATGAGATATGGACATCCTGGGGAAACCTATGGCTACAATTTATGCCCATGACTGCTTCCCTCCTCTCTGACACTTAAAATAGCTGTGGGGTGAGGGATTGCATGGGGCGGTGGCAGCGGGAACAGGCTAACCCTACAATCCAGAGTAACAACGGGAGCACGTAAGAGACATTTATGTCGATGTAGTTATGGTACCACCTAGTGAAAACCTATGGGAAATTTATATTGCAATCCAGAGTAAATTGTTCCTATGTCAGAGCAAAGACTCCCCATAGTTACTCTGGATTGCACCCTATGACTTCTCCCCATACTGCTTCAAATCATCCCCCCTTCTCTAAACTTATGGCTCCTGTTTGGAAAAAAATAAGCAATTGCGAATTCCAACCATGGACCTCTTGTGTCTTGTCTAGGTTGTCATTCATATCCCGCACCCATCACACTCCCATTTTCCCCCTTAATTGCCTTTTGGGGTGCCCATGACACCCATGACTTGGGGCACCTTTTGGGGCACCTTCTCTGACAATATTGTATTTACCCAAATCTAACGCTCACCTTTTTCCACTGAATTCAGTCTCTGACATTAGGGTGCGTTATTGATTTGATGGTTAATTAAATTTGAGGGACTGCGGTATTTTGATTGTGAGTATAGGGTGCGCATTAGATTCAATGGCGCATTAGATTCGAGTAAACACTGTGTATTTCTTGGTAGGGGTTTCTGACCTCTTGGTCGGCAGCTGAACTCACTTAAAGGGGGCTGTAAGGTGGTGTCTTGGGCACTCTCATAGATGGGACCTTTAGGGCTGATGGTGTCTGGTCCTGGCTGGTGGTGTAGGAACAGTCAGTTGGGGTAACCATAAGTGGTGGACCATTGCCAGCCAAATCCTGCTTCATTGTCCAACATCTATATGGAAGCATCTCCATTGTCCATTACAGTATCATTATGGAAGGGATCACAGGGAACTGGACATCTCTGGTCCATCATCATGCCAGGATCGCTACTACACATGGCACCCCTTTTTCACATGGCACCCCTTTTTGTGGTCTAGGATGCTGTAGCAAGTTTATAGTGGTACCTCAAATTTCTTAAGAACCCCTGAAAATCCAGGACAAGGGGAGGATGGACATAATACCTGAAGGCACCTCATTAACCTCAGAGGCCTAGAACTATTTCTCTTGGTCCAGTGGAGGGAATTCATAGAAAGGACATGTGGCATTGCCAAAGGCAGCATGGAAGATAAGGCAACTTTTGGGGTACCATGTAGTCCAGAACAGCACCCTGACATGCGCCGTTCCTGACCACAGATTTCCAGAATGGTGCTTCTGAGCATGCATTTCCAGGTGGTGCGGCTCCTAGCCTTGTGGTTTGAGTCACACCTTGGATCATCCTGCCACATCATCTTCCCAGTGTTGCATTCTTATCTGTGTGCAACCGTGTGCAACATCTGCACTAAAAGGGCTTTACATTGCACTGGTGCATGTGGCGATTTGCCGATATATCCAGAAGGTCGGATCGGACCTTTGGACGCTCGTCAAAAAATGTGCATTTCATGCCAGATGTGGGTCAAATTTTTATTTGTGTACGGTGCCTGGTTACAAGTGTGCACACAGTATTCACAGGGTGGGGAGGGATATTTCCAGAAGTGCGTGTGCGTGTGTGCTTGCGCATTGCTTATTCTTGCGCAGATTGCACTTGTAGAGCCGCTTGGAAGGGAGGGGGTGAACGCTTCTCTCACATAACCCTGACTTTTCTTGCAAACGGTGCCTGGCGCTGCTGGCCTCACCGTGGGAAGGAGAGGTGGCGACTCTTGCGCATCACGCCATTGGATGAATGGCTCCTTTCAGGTGGCGTTTGTGAGTTGCACAAGCCCATGTCAAGAGTCCCATTAGAGGGAAGCCAAGCATGCACTTAGACGCTCTCTGTGAAAATCAATCTCTCCAAGGGCTTCAAAGGGCCAGCTTGAGGTTAATTTGACCAAATTGGGTCCCACGCCTGGAAGCGCCGCATGCTCGGGGAAGATTGAAATCACACGCACACACCCCGGAAGCAGTTGATGGTGACAGCATTGCCAGGTGCCACCCATGCCACTCATCCTGGGGCCCAGGGGAACAGCAATGTTTTGCATTGAGGTCCGCAGCTCCCAAGGTTGGTCCTGGGGCTGGAATGCATGACTAGCAGGGCAATCTGTGGTCATAAGTAGTAAGACACCTTTCCCTTTAATTTAAAAGCGTCACCCTGCAAGGAGTTGTGACATTACTTCTTATGTCAGTGATAGCGAACCTTTTATTGACAGAGTGCCCAGGCAGAGTCGACTGATCTCGCCAGTTCCCAGAACTCCAGGCATGCGCATTGGGTCAGGAGCACTGTGCTTGCTCGGAGTTCCTGACATGCGCACTGGATGCTGGTGCTTACTACTCCATTCTGGGAGTGCACACTAGGCTCACGGTGCACCTGGCCCAATACACATGCCCAGAGTTTTGGGTACGCGCGCTGGCCATGGCGCCATCGGTCGGCATGCCAGTGCCCATTGCGCATGCCCAGAGCTCTTAGAGTATTCCCTGAGCAGTGTGCATGCCTGGAGTTCTGGGCATGCGCGCTTGTCTGGGAGCACTATGAGTGTCAAACTCCTCCAGCATATCAGATGCTCAGCTGCTGGGGTGACTTAATTCACATGCTGCCTGAGAGAGCTCTGGGTGCCCTCTCACATGTGCCATAGGTTCGCCACCACTGCCATAGGTCATCCCCATATGGGATGGCCCAATTATTAATTAGCTTCTGGGCGATCAGGTGCCAGTAGTGAGTACTGGTGAGTACCCCCAAAAAGTAACCCCTGTATGCAATCAATTACGTGTAATAGTTTTAAATTTTACTATATAAACCATAGTAATGCTTAAATTAACCACATGAAAACTATATACGAGGTATATGAGTGTTTAGCTTTTATTTGGGCACATCTTACATTTTCTTGGGTGTCCCACATTTTGTCCTCTTTTGTGGTTATGACAGCTGGCAGGGATTTGGGACTGACACCCACAAAGATCAAGCACTGTGCTGTGCCACAGATGATGCACACTTATTTCCAAGCGCATCATCCACCTGGCGCATCCCCTGCCCACAAGGAACTGGAGACATGGAGGCAGTGGCGACAGGTCGAAGCCAGATTTGAAGACCGGCAACACCGAGGTTGCAAGTGATGTGGTGCCTCGTAGGTAATTTCCCTGGAGCTTCCCCACTGGTTGGACCCCTGCCATGCACAGCCCTCCTTGTCCAGCTGGACTATAAAAAGGAGAACATCAGAGATCTTGGTGCAATCGCACACAGCATGGCCATGTTCCATCTGCTCCTGCTTACCCTGCTTGGGGGGCACTCAGGTGAGCACACAATGATGGAGAGTGTGTTGGGGTGGTGTGAGCTTTCTCCCCAGGATTGGGGGCCTGGCACCTGTTTAGCATGGCTCCAGATGAACGTGCCCATGGCACGCATTGGTTCCCCATGAACTGCACGGTCCCATCACTTGCATATATTGGTCTGGTGATGGCACCTGCATGTTCCTGAGCAGAAATCCAGACAAACAGCATGGGTAGGGACGGCATGCAGGGTGATCCACCTCACCACAGGGCAGGTGCATGTGCCGCAAAGTGCTAGGCAGGAACCAGAGATGTTGTACAAATTGTTGGAGATAGTTGCTAAACTCCAAAAAGTATGTTCTCTGTGCTGCAAACCTATAGCTTATGGGTTGATTATAGTCTGATTGATTGATTGATTGATTGATTGATTGATTGATTGATTGATTGATTGATTGATTGATTGATTGATTGATTGATTGATTGGAAGACAGCAAAGTCTCTTTATCAGCTTGGACTCTGCAAAGCTCTGCAGGGTATCTTGTGTTTGCATCAAACTTTCATCTGATCATTTAGACAAGAATCCGCTTTTGATTTCATTCATTGCCTTTTCAGGGTGACCATATGTCCTCTTTTTTCCAGGACATGTCCTCTTTTTTAGCCTAGCGTCCAGGAAAAAGTATCTTGGTTGCCCTCCAATTCAATGAAAATAATGTTCATTGTGCCTTGTGAGCAGGCAGCATGTAGCCTTCTTATAATTATATATATATATAATTATATAAGAAAATTATACGCAATCAAATTTAATAGTGTAAGACCACACTCCTATCCATGTCTACTCAGAAGGCCCATGGTGTTCAATGGGTCTTACGCCAAAAAAGTGTGTTTAGGATTGCAGCCCAAGTAATATAGGGTTTAAGTTGACCACATGAAAGCAATCTTCTCAATATATAAAACTGAAAAGTCACTGACTCATCAACGCCCAGCCAAAACCACCAAAACGTGAAATTTGGGGAGAGTGTTCCTTCTGTGATAGACGCACCCACTAAGAATAGGTTTTCAGAAATTCCAGCTGGAAGGGGGTGAAAAGGGGCGCAACGCGTTTTCCTTCCTATACTTTCCATTGAAGAATCCCTGACTGATGGCTGTTCCGCTCCAACCCGTGGCCTGGACTGAGAAGCATGAAATTCAGGGAGCATATTCCTTCCATGACATGAGCACCCACCAAGAACCAATTTCAGCCCCTAAGGGGCTGAAAAGGGGTGCAACATAT
Source organism: Cryptoblepharus egeriae (assembly GCA_030015325.1). Lineage (NCBI taxonomy): Eukaryota > Metazoa > Chordata > Lepidosauria > Squamata > Scincidae > Cryptoblepharus > Cryptoblepharus egeriae. The sequence continues at coordinate 29,334,208 of JAREYC010000011.1, forward strand.
TTTTGGCCTAGACTTAATAATGAAGCTTAATCAACACCCAGCCACAAATTTTGCATGTGCCCAGTAAGTGGAGGGAGTTGCATGGGGGCTGTTGCACCTGGAGGGATGTTGTGCATGGGGATGTGTGGCACATAGGGGTTGTTGTGCATGGGGAGTTGTTGCACTGGGGGATTGTTGCAGATAGGGGTGTTGCAGCTGAAGGATGGTGCACTGAGGGTATTGAGCATTGGGGTGTTGCATGTGGAGTTGCGCTGGGGATTGTGGCAGATGGGGATGTTGCAATGGGGTGTTGCGCATTGGGGGTGTTGTGCAGGGGGGTGTTTCACATGGGGAGTTGTTGTGCGGGGGGATTGTTGCAGATAGGGGTGTTGCACCTGAGAAGGTGCAAGGGAGCGGTGTTGCACATGGGGGTGTTGCATGGGGGGATGTGGCACCAGGGGGTTTGGTGCAATGGAGGGATTTTACTCCCACAACGCGGGTACCTTTTGCTAGTTACTTACAATTTATGAATTACAAGAAGACAATGAAGATTTTTTCCAGGACACAAGGCTTTAAAAGACCTGCTATGGTCACCGTGCATGGTAGCCATCATGGCTAATAGCCGTTAATGGGCTTCCAGACCATAGTGGTTATTTTCACTCCCAGTAGAAAGTCTCGGTTACTTTTTGTTCCAAGTTTCCTCAACCCAGAAATGCCCTTTAGGTACAGCAAACAAGAGGTGCAGGAAAAGGTGCGCCCAGGAAGCCCATGGAAAAAAAGGATTGCACAAGCACCACTCAACTCAATGGGACTTCTGGACGGCTTGTGCCTTCAAGGAGTCCCAGGAATCTGGAAAACCACAACGGAGGTGGGGGGGGGGCAGAGAGGACAGAACTCTCCTTGTTTAAGATCTGTATATCTTATACATATATATAGTTCAGATTGGAGAGCCTTGCACATTCCTCCCCCTTTCCAGCCCTGTCCATCCAGAATGGGTGCACCCAGGGAGCCACATACTGGTGCAAGAACGTTGTGACGGCCCTCCAGTGTGGTGCCTTCAACCACTGCCTGCAGACGGGATGGACCTCCGCCACCAATGTATGCATCTATGGGTATCTCTCTCCCACCATCTCCTCCTCCTTGATTTCCATAGCTTAGTGGTCATCATGGAATGGAGACTACGGAGCGTGGTGGAACATCTTGGAGTTGAGGCCTCACACCCCAGTCCCCTCTGGGGAGTGGGGCCCAGAACTACAGTGGGAGACCCTGGGGGATTTGGAGTTTGGGCTGATCCCAAATCCTGAGACCCCATTTAACCTTTTCCTTCCAGGAAGACATGTGTGAAGACTGCAAACAGATGGTCACCATCCTCATCCGCATGGCCAAGGAGTCATCCGTTCAGGTAATGAAGATAGCCAGAGAGGTAGAAGACCAGGGGAAGGTGCTGGTTTAATGCAGTCCCATTATTTTGGACTGTCTAGGACAGGGTGACCATTTGTCCTCTTTTTCCAGGACATGTTATCTTTTGTAGCCTTGTGTCCTGGGAAAAAAAATCTTCATTATCCTCCATTTCCATTTCATATGGAAATTATATGCATTAAATTATATGTAATTTTAAATTTAATAAGTAACCTAGTGCACAATCCAGAGTGACTACAGGAGCTCTTAAGAGACATTTCGTTGATGTAGTTACAGCACCACCAAGTGGAAACCTTTGGGAAATTCATAGGGCAATTCAGAATAAATTTTTCTTACATCGATGTAAGGGCTCCTATAGTTACTCTGGATTATGCAGTTAGGCTGCAATCCTATATACACTTCCCTGGGAGTAATTCCCAAAGAACACAATGGGTCTTACTTCAGAGGAGACATGCTTAGGATTGCACTCATAGTGTTTACATATGGTTAACGTAATAAAAATATTAAAGCAGAATAAAAATTGATGATGATGATGATGATGATGATGATGATGATCACTATGCTGGCAATGTGAGCAGTTGGAGAGAAGCCCACCAAGGATCTCCCAAGTCTCTGCAGGTAGGTTTCTTTGGCGCAATCCAACCCCCTCTACCTGGTATATCACTGCAGAAAACCATCCAAGACTACCTGAAGCAGGAGTGCACCACCATCCGGCTGCAGACGCTGATCCCTCGCTGCCAGGAGCTGGTGGACACCTACTACGCACTCTTCCTCACTAGCCTGGAAGCACAGCTTGTAAGTGACCGCACTCCTCGCATGGCAGTATCTGCCACCCCACCTGGCCAGCACAGGACCCACTGAAGCTTGGCAGTTCCCCAAGGCAGCTGTTCCCCCACCTCCTTCCTACATGTGCGCCATGGTCTCCTGGACCATGCATGGTCTCCTGGACCATGCTTAAATATACAGTTGGGTTGGCAAGGCAGGTGAGGCAACTTGAAGCCCACACTAGGTGTGATGCTCCTTACCATGTGCTCCAATGCCCGCTCTTTTCTCTACACCATCCTGGTTGGAAGAGATTGATCAGGAAGCAGCCCTAATCAATACTAACGGGTAGGGATTAGGACAGTGCAATCCTATCCACACTTTCCTGGGACTAAACCCCATTGACTATAATGGGACTTACTTCTGAGTAATGCATAGGATTAGACTCAAGGTTCTAGAACTGTAGATGCCACCTCCTTGTCTATGAGACAGGCTACCTGTGGTGCCAGGAAGGGATGGTGTGATTCTCAGGCTCTTGTTCCATCTGCCTTCCAGAAACCTGGCACCGTCTGTGCCAAGTTTGGCTTCTGCCAGTCGGATCCTTTGCAGAGCGAGGACATCCTTGAAGTTTTGATCCCAGAAGCAAAGAAGCTACTTCAGCTCCTGCAAGGCACACCTGATGCTCGGCCCAACAAACCCATCCAGGTGAGGACGAAACTGGAATCCTTAACAGTGATCTAGGTTGGGTCCAGTCATCAGAGTCAGTGGCATAGCTAGAGGGGGTGGAGCACCCCTCTAGTGGAGCACTTCTACCACCCCTAGCTATGCCACTGACAAGCCAGCCAGGCCAATATCACGACTCCTCTGCAGCATGGTGGCACCCAGACAGCTTGAGATCCCCAGTGCAGCCCAGTTCTACGGCAATGGGACGAGGCCTATAGAGCTGTTCTTATTTTTCCCAGGACTATCCCGGAGAGGAGCTGCCTTTCCCGATACCACTTCCAACATGTTGGCTTTGCAGGACCATGATAGGTAGAATGGAAGCCATGATTCCCACGGTATGATTCCTCTTTTCTTACATATGTCCTACATACCATATATAACCTACATATATATATCCTACATATCCATCCATATATATCTCAGAGGCTGGGATAGGATTCAGCATGATGATACTGTCATTGCAAAAACAGACCAGATCTCCCCAAAATAAGGTGAGAGCAGAGCATTCATTCCAAAACCACCCAGGAGGCCAGAAGGACCATCGATGGAGAAGATGAACCAGAACTTCATTCATCCGCTCATTCACTCATTCCTATTCGTTCATTCAAGTTCAGGGAAGAATATTGGTTTCAGGCCAACAACAACCCTAGAGGCATAGAGAGAAACTAAGTCAAGGTCACCCCAGAAATTGCATAACTAAGGCTGCGATCCTAAAGACACATTCCTGGGAGTAAGGCCTATTGAACACAGTGGGACTTACTTTTGAGTAGACATGGTTAGGATTGTGCTCAATGGCTACAATCCTAAAGACACTTTCCTGGGAGTAAGGCCCATTGAACACTTTCAAGCAGACATGGTTATTATTGTGCTCCAAGTCAGGATTTATATCTGGATCTTCCAGGTCTAATTCCTGAACCATCCTAATTTTTATGGCAGTTAAGCTCACTCACCTACCATGCTTGCTTTTCCCGCAGGGTGCCATTGGCACAACACTGGCCCAAGCCTGCCGCCTGATGCCAGGATCCATCTCTGGCCTGTGCCAATGTCTGGTAGAGAAATACACAACCATCATTGTGGACGGGATCATGAGCAAACTGGGGCCTCGCCTGATCTGTGGGATGATGCTCATGTGCACCACAGAGGAAAAAGGTGATCTAGGATATAAACTAGGTCTGGTGGGCCAAGTCCTGTGGCACTTGGTGAAACTGGTTTTCATCAGGTGAAACTGGTCTGAGTATTTCTTTAGCCATCGTGTCATTACTCTATGGAACTCCTTGCCACAGGACGGTGATGGCACCTGGCCTAGATGCCTTTCAGAGGGGAATGAACAATTTTATGGGGAGGGGGAACTCCAATTCAGATTTAGCGCATAGCAAATATATGGACTTACGGTAAATCAGATGCTAATGTTCCATTGCCATATATTTTAAGAGCCAGGAATTCCACATTGATGTCTGGCTGCCAACTGTTGCCAATTCTTCAATGTAGTCTGGCTGCCAAGTGTTGCTAGTCGTTTGGGTTACGCTTTCATGCTATCCGGGGTACACCACACGGAGACAAACTAACATCACAACCCTCCAGCACAGGTTACAAGTCATGATGAATTCGTGCAACCTCCTGGTTTTAGGAATAAGGTGACATTTGAATGCCAGATGCAAGGGGGTGGCAACAGGATACAGATGTTGTCTCGTGAGATCATAGGTTGCAATCCTCACCACACTTTCCTGGGAGTAAGTACTATTGAATACAATGGGTCTGAGTAGACATGCTGAGGATTGTATTGTTTGGCATCCAGTATGTCTTGAGCATCTTCAGGGACCTCTCTGCAAGATAGTCCATTACCTCCTCTCCAATGTGGCCATGCCAATGTGGCTGTGCCAGACATACCCCGAGGTGCATGGAGAAAGGCATTTGGGTCAAAGAATGATAGGCTGGGCACTTAGATGAGGGCAACTAGGAAACGGGGTTTCTGTGGATAAATGTACCACCCTGCACAGGGTGGCACCAGCCCCCATCCCTTCACCTACCTTGCCAGAGCATTGTCCTTCTCCACTGCAGACACTCTGGTCCAAGCTGACCAGTGCCAGACCTGCCTCGCTGTCAGCACTCAGATGAAGGCCATACTTAAAACCAACAGCAGCCAGACTGAGATGGAAGCAGCCCTGCTCACCGCCTGCGCCAGGATGGACCTGGATTGGCAAGAGGTTTGTGTCTCAAGACTGTCTTCCACGGTCACCTTTTCACCAATGCTCAAGGGATCACTGGAGGGGAAGGCTTCGGTCAAGCCCAGGTGCCAAAGGGATCCCCGTAGACATCGTTCCAGTTGGGCACTGTGGGAAGAAAGTACTGGGGAGATGGGAGCCAGTTTGGTCTGGGCTTCCAACAGCAGCGGTGAGCAAGAAGCAACATACAACCTCCCGTATAAAGCAATCACATCAGGCACGATTTTTAATCAGTGCGCTGCAGGCACATAGGTGCACCGTTATAAGATCACACAAATGCTACTGGAGTTTGGAGCACAGTAGTTGAAAATCACCGACAAACTCTTCTGGATTATAAGGCTCTATTTCTAGGCCGGCGGGGATGTCCAAATTTAGGGCTCCTGGATCTTTATTAATTGAGGAGGAGGGAAATTCAACAGGTGCAGCTTGTGATCAGTGAGATGAGAAGATGCACTTGCTGAAATTCCCTCTACAATTATTACAACCTATATATAAAAAACTGAAGTCACTCACTGACTCACTCACTCATCAACGCCCAGCCAAAACCCCTGGGTCTAAAAGGGTGAAATTTGGGGAAGGTGATCCTTCCATGGTGGAGGGATACACTAAGAACCGGTTTCCAGAAATTCCAACCAGAGTGGGGGTGAAATGGGGTGCAATGTGTTTTCCGCCCTATACATTGAAGAATCCCTGACTGAGGGATGCTCTGTCCCAACCCCTGGACCTAGAAGCATGAAATTTGGGGACGGTGTTCCTTATGTCATGTGAGCACACACCAAGAACCAATGTTGAGAAATTTAACCCTTAAGGGGCTGAAAAGGGGTGCAATGAGTTTTTGTTTTAACATTGAATACTGACTGATCATCATGCAGCCAATTTGGTGCCCAGTGCCTGAGCATCAGGATGGAGATGTGTGTTTGGGGGGAGATGGTGCACATGGGAGGGTGATCCAAATGGAGGAATGATGCGCACTGGGGGGAATGTTACACATGGGAGGGTTGATATGCAATGGGACATGGTGTTCGAGTATTTTACTTCCGCAAGAGTTACATTTTCACTAGTAATTAAATACCATTCTTAAAGGCGCAGGAGACCTGAAATTAAAAGTTTGGATACTCTTGTTCTATGCTAGGGAAGCCATCTATAGTGTTTGTAATGTTTTCCACTGGCAGTGCTAGGAGGTAGCATGATATTATCTTACATGCCATGAGGTTGCAATCCTAAGAGCACTTTCCTGAGAGTAAGCCCCACTGAACTCACTGGAACCTACTTCTAAGTAGACACCAATATGATTATACTGAAAGTCAAAATCACTGACAACAGGCAGGGATGATCAATAGTGGTGATCGACCAGTGGCTCCTGCACCAGAGAAGGTTGGGGATGCCATTTATGCCAATTTATGTCTCCCCACTTCTCTTTTACAGTGTGAAATCTTCCTTTCCCAATACCAGCCGAAGTGGTTCATGCTGCTTGCTAAGTCTTGGAGCGTCCAGGCTACGTGTCAGGTATGAAGGTCACATACATGCCAGGCAACAGCACTGAGCTGCTAGCTCTCTAGCTGCAGATCCAACTTGCCAAGCCTGGCATTGAAAGCCCCCTTGATGAGGCAAACACCAATTGTCTGCAAGAAGTGAGAGGCAAGAGGCAAGCATAGTTTAAAAGAGGGGCACACATAAAAAACTTGGCATCCATCAGTCTTGAAAGACTATGGTATCGTGCATGACGCTGCATGCGAAGCACGAAGGCCTGGGTAGATTAATATGGAGGATAGGCTGTTACCCAAACAGCAAATCCACCCTCTTCATGCCACTGAAATAGTAGGGGATCTGTTGACTTAGCAAACTCTGATCCTGAGTGACCCTGAGTGACCCTATATGCACTTTATAGCTTATCAGTGCAATCCTAACCCCTGATTAGGCTGGCACAAGTCCCATGATGACCTGGGAGTGTTACAAAAGTCCCAACACTCCTGGAGTGGAGGTTAGGCCCCCACCTTCCCCTGCCACCCGCCATGTCAGCAGAGCCGTACTAAGGCACCAGAAAGGAATACCTGGAGACCATTCATGAGTGGACAGCATGGTCCACTCTGCTGCCTGTTTTTCCTCCTTTTTGCCAATAGGAAGTAGGAGCCTGTGCAGCCAAGACGGGGCCTGTGCCCATATCCTGTGCCAAGGGTCCAGCTTATTGGTGCTCCAGCTTGAGTGCTGCAGAGCAATGCAAGGTAAGAGTTCAGTTAGTGCCTGCCGCTGTCCTGGGCCTGAGTTGCCCATTTTTCCAACCATCTTCAACTAGTTTCAGCCAAGTTTAGTCTTAAGATAGGAAATGCCAAACTGCCTGAAATAGGCCATAAGTAAGCCACATCAACCCATTTTTCTTCTCCCTTCTTTTATTCCAGGCTGTAAAACACTGCCAGGATCATGTGTGGTCGTAGCAAATGGACGAGGATCCAGATGCCATCAGTCATGGCATCAAGTTATTAGACCTGATCTTGGATCTCCGCTGGACTCTTAAATGTTCACACTTGCATGCATTTTAAAATTAAAGTTAACTACCAAAAATGGGGTTCTGTGCCTCTTTCAAGTCATCCACGAGACACAAACTCCGAACACAATAACTTCTGAATGTCACTCTTACCTCTTCTCAACTGCAGAACCTACAGAGACCTTCTTTATAAGAGGTGAAGACCATAGAGGGCAGTTTGCCATGAGGAGTGGTGAACCTGCTGTCCTAGGTACTAGGACAGGGGTATTAGGTACTTGGGACTATTAGGGGTATTAGGCAGTTACCCTTCAACTTTCAGGAGTCTTAGGGCAGATTAAAAGCTCTAACATTATACCCTTTAGGGATCAAAGGGATACACATCATAGAAATCCAGATCAAAGAGTAGTCAAACCAAACTGTACCTATTGAAAGGATGGAACCAGGATGCAGGTATCTAACCAGTCCTGGGCCACTGTGAAATACAGGAAGCTGGACAAGATGAGCCTTTGGCCTGATCCAGTGGGGCTCTTATGACCCGAAGCTCAGTCCGAACAGTGAGGAACACACCAGGCACACTTCAAGCACACTCTTGGCCCTACTTGATGCACAGTGGTGCCTGCCAGGATGCAGGCACCCATCACCAGAAGACAAATGGGACCTGCAAAACAAATGTTACTGCTTCAGTTGGCCAAGCTCTCATAGAAAGTTCTTGGGCAATCACTTATACTGGGATCCTGCCTGGCCCCAAACCTTAAGAGTCAGTGTAGTGAGCATGATGGACTGAAACAAGGGAGACCCAGGTCTGGATCCTGCTCAGCCCCATTCCCAGGGTTGTCTTAGACCTGCCATTCTCTCAGTCCACATTTTGAGTGGAACTAAATGAATGGCTGTCTTTGTCGGTCATATTTTCCCCTTGAGAAATACAGGCAATATACAAACAAAATAGAAATGTTTAATATACACACAGACATGGAAACACACGGGAAAGAGCCTCTCCCTGCCTCCAGGAGGTTACTTGAACTGGCTCCTCCACCAAGCCTCTAAGGGGGTGAAATGAGGAGGTTGGGGTGGGAATCTTGAGCCACCTAGAAGGGGCACCCTGAGCTTCCACTCCACGAGCTCTTCTCCAAAACTGGGAGGATTGCAGAGAACGAAGCTGCAGCAGGCCAGGAGTCTTCTGTGAAGACATAGAAGAGCTACAAGATGCTTTGGAAGGGACGCCAGCCTGGCAGAACCCAGACTCAAAGGGCTACTTCTCGGCAACCTGCATCTCGTAGAAGAGGGCCTGGGGCAATCACAGCCTTCTGTGTTCTCACCACACATTCGAGATTTCCACGTGGCCTTTTCACGCCCCTTGCTGGTTGGTCTCCTCTTTGTTGTCTCGCCTCTTCCAGATCTACAGAAATAAAAAACCAAAGCCTGCTCACTGCCTCTCTGGATGCAAGTGTGACTTGGGGACGATAAGGTATATAGTGAATTAGGCTGCGATCCTAAAAAGACTTTCCTGGGAGTAAGACCAATAGAAAATAAATGGGGTTTACTTCTGAGTAGACATGGTTAGGATTGTGCTTTTAGTGAATTAATCCAAAACAAATTACTCACACAGCCAATCGGTTGAACTTGTCATGCCTTATCCCAACACTCAACTGGGAACAAATTCTCACAAGACCACCAAGGGCAATTATTATATTTATTCTGGCATCCTGCTGGGCCCCAGAACCCTAAGATTCAGCATAGCGAGCACAATGGACTGAAACAAAGGAGACCCAGTTCTGGATCCTGCTCAGCCACAAGTTTCCCAAGGTGGTCTTGGCCCTGCCATTCTCGGTCCAATCTGCCTTACAGGGTTGTTGTGGGATATAAAAGGAGAAGCCGGACACATCCCTGGACTCTTTAAAGGACAAAAGTCAGGAACATGAAAAATAAACTATACGAACAGAGGCTACAACCAGAGTAACTACGGGACCTTTTATACCAACATAGTTATGGTGAATCCTATGGGAAATACATAGAGCAATCCAGAGTAAGTGCCTCTTACATCTTCCCGCAGTTACCCTGGATTGTAGGGTCAGGGTCTTTTGGTGTTCAAGGGCAGGGGGCTCTTAAACTTTCAACAGCAGCGAGTCCTCACTGAGTAAGGCAGTTCCCCATGGGTTTTACCTCCTCTGCTCCAGACTCACCTGAATGTACGCCTCTGACAGTGTGATCATCTGGGGAAGGATGTCTGTCACCTGCAAGTCTTGTAGTTCATACCACTTGCCTGTGCCCTACAGGACAAAAGGAAGGGGGAGAGGTCACAACACAAGAAAGCTGCATCTAACGATGAGCCAGTAAGGAGAACACACTTGGCAGAAAGGTCAACCATGGCTGGAGTGACTCTGGCCACATCAGGACTCACATGGTGCAAGACGTGGATCCTATAGGCCCCTTCTGTTGGCTTCCCGTCATGCACAATATTTGCAATGAGATCATAAATTGTGTTCTTGTGCACAGCTTGCACTTCTTCTGACAAGTATTCCCGGAGATCAACGTTCCTGCAGCAGAGAAGGAGGCAACAATCAAGCAGTTCGGTTTTGCTTCGCACCCATAACACAATACGTGATTCTGTTATGCTAAGGATGACCAGATGCCCAAACCTCAAAAAGACGACAAGGTCTTGGATTCCTTTCTGGCAGACAATGGCACGTTTGCCTACTCATGAGTAAAACCACGTTATTGGGCACTTTCACTTTCCCATAGAGCTCAATGCATATTTTATTATTTTTAGGGCATAACTTTTGATAGGAAGGAGACATGTCAAAACTGATTTTTGCATTGGATTCTGCTCTTCAATATGAATCCAACGACATATAACATGATGGGGGACTGCACACCACTGCAAAGTGCCAAAGTGGAGGACAATGAAGCCCTTCTGGAGGACACCTGGACAAGAGGCTTAAAAAGAAGACAAATCCGGTCATATGGTCACCCTGGTTATATGTGATTTCCAAATGCTACTTACAGTATACGCTGGAAAAATAACCAGCAGCCACCACCTTCCCTATACAGAACTGGAGCCCTGTCTGAGGGTAAATGTGGTCTAGGGTATTGCATAAAACAGTGGTCATCAACCTTTTTGGCCCCAGGGACCTGTTCTGGGGAAAAGAAATTTTCCAGGGACCAGCCCAGTAGTGGGGTGGGAGAGTTCTGCCTCTGGAGGGGGGGGGGGTTCTCCACCTAGAGCACAGCTGCCTCCCATTATAAAATCCCATTATAATAAATATAATAAATATGTAAATCCATTATAATAAACAGAACTATTGGTAAGTTACTGCGAACAGGATTGCAGGTGAGAGCCCAATGTTTCAATGCATGTCTACTCAGAGCAGGGATTTTCAACCTTTTTCAATGCAGGATGCATTGAAGATCCACAAAGACATCCAATCAGTCTTAATGACTATAATGCTATTGACTTATTGACTATTGGCTATTGACTATAGCCTCAGTGACTATAATGGGACTTATTTCTGAGTAGACCAGCATAGGATTGGTCTCTGAGGTGGCAATCCTGTTCACACTTTATTGGGAGTAAGCTCCACTCACTACAAAGGGACTTACTACTGAGTAGATAGGCATAGGTTTGGGCTTTGAGGCTGCAATCCTCCGACTGAGCCCTCCTTCTGTGAGGAAGATGCACTTAAAGGAGTCCTCTCATGGACCAGTCAGAAAGCTGCCAGGGACCTCTGGTGGTCCCCAGACCAGGGGTTTAGAAGCCCTGGCATAAAAGATATCCAATGAGAGGAACTATTCTTCTTTTAGGCTTCTGGAGGTACTCCAAAGCCCACACTTGCAGTCTTTCCTTGGCATACAAGTTGAAAGTCACTGACTTGTGGTGACAGCACAGTTTCAGTTTTAAAACTCAGTCTTAAGATCAATATCACTGCAACTTCCACTCACAAAGTTCAAAAAAAAATGCTGGGGGCCAGTCTATGATGCCCCATTGGAAGAGAACATTGGGCTGAAACCCACCTGGCCATCAAGAAGAATTGGCCTTGGCAGAATTGCCCGACTCTCCTCTTGCACCAGATAGACCCTCAAGTGCACGAAGAGCTCCACCCAACCAGACCCAGGAGGCATGGGGTATGTCATGGGGGAAAGAGCAGAACATACGTGATTGGAAAGTTGACAATGGTGGGGTTCTTCTCCACAAAGAAATTGTTCTTGGTGAACCTCTTGATACAGAAGATAAGGTAAGGAGGCAGCTTGGTGAGCTGGAAGCGTTTCAGGAAATTCTCCTTATAGGTTTTGTATTCCTAAAGGAGAAAGAGCAACAACAGGAGATGAATTTGAGACCAGCTCATACAATGCCAGAACTTCAATGATGGGCCTTCCGATCTCTAGCATGGCCTCTTTCAGCCAAGAACAGGCCATGAAACTCAGCAATCCAGGTCTGGTCAGCACTGCTGCCCTCTCCCTTCAAGGCAACTAGACCTTCTGAGCACATCTCTGCCTTAAGGCTGCAAACAGAGGACCATATGAATACTGACAAAGGAGGGATGAACTTGTTGGGTCAAAGGTGAGCTGCTTCCTTCAACCATTAATGCAGCACAATATCCCATTCTGATCCATTCCAACTAGCCCTGCCTGGTAAGACAAGGAAGGACAGCAAATTACCTTCTCCATGATGCCGTTAAACTTGGCCAGGATGTTGAAAAGCGGCACCTGGGGAATGATGAGTTGCTCCTTCTCATCCTTGTACAGGGGGGCAGTGGGGAGATCCAGAGTCAGGTACATGAAGGTGGACTCCACCATCTTCTCCTGGTACTCACTATTCTGGAGCAACTGCTCTTTTTCCTCTGCAGGCTGGAAGACAAAAACAGTGAGCAAATGCAAGTAAGTCCTGGTGCAGACACCGCTAACCTGACGCCCAGATTGTAACACACACCCCGGTCTCTAGGAAGGAAGGGGTGTGCTTTGATGGATGCTTGCGGGGTGTCCCTGCAGACCTGGCCACAGAGACAGTCTTTGGATGCCTCTTAAAAATCTTGTGTGGATTTGGTTCTTTTGCTTTCTCAGAATATTCAGGGCGTTGGGGTGAATTCGGGGCATTGGGGTGTTTTGGGATGTTTTTAAATATGTATTGTTTTACATGTTTTAATCTGTGTTGTTAGCTGCCTTGAATCCACACCTGGAGAAAGGTGGGAAAGAAAATAAGGCTACAATCCAGAGTAACTACAGGACCTTTTACACTGTTGTAGTTAAGGTGCCACCTATGGGAAAACGATGGGAAATGCAGAGAGCAATCCAGAGTAAGTGCCTCTTAGGTCTTCCCGCAGTTACTCGGTACTGTAGGGATCATCTCTCTGACACTGTTTGGGGGGGAGAAACTAATTTACATTTCAAATTTGAATATATTTACATAAATTCACATATAAGAATTATTGGAGTGGATTACAGGGCTTGCTCAAGGGCCAGACAAGAGGGGTCTTGCTGCATTGAGGCTTTCCGAGGGCAGCATCTGACCCCCAGGGCCAGGGTTTGGACCCCTGGGCAAGATCACGCCAGGAAAATTACCAGATCGGGGTGTGGCAACTTCTTGGTGAATATCCGCATGGAGCCTTGGAAGACGTCCGTCACAATAGCTGCAAGGACACATAAAGCGTTAAGTATTCATTCACATGCTTCCTACCCTTCCTCTCTCTAAGTTCCAACAGAAATGCTCAATTGAGCTTTTTCTCCCTTGTGTTTTGCTGCTACGAAGGTGCACAAGGTACAGATTTTGTGGGTGTGCTGGACCCCTTTCCTCTCTAGCAGAGGTCTCCAAACTTAACTTCAGGGCTCCTGGACCTTTAGCAAGTGTGTAGAAGAGGGAATTTCACCTTGTGATCTGTGAGATGAGAAGCTGCACATGCTGAAATTCCCTCCTTTAACAGTCCAGGAGCCCTGAAGTTAAAAGTTTGGAGAACCCTGCACCATAGGTCTTTCAACTCCAGTGGAGTGGTGCTGGAGTAAGGAGGGCACATGAAGAGCCATCGTGCCAGAAGCAAAGGACTGTGTTAGATGCCTTAACACAACAAGCCCTAGCAGGACTGCCAATCGACCCATAGAAATGAGGATACCCTAGTAAGCTCTGTGTGCTCTGCCAAGCTTCACTAATGGAACATCAGGAGGAGATCGGAGTTTGCCCTACCCAACTACCCAAATTGTAGTTGCACTGCTCAAAAACCGTAAGAGGTTATTTGGGGCACCAAAAGCTAAGGGGGCAGCAGCAAAGGCATGAGAAGGACAAATAATCTCACTTTTCTTCTTCTTCTTCGTTCCACCAAGAGCTGAGTGCAGGGCATTCAGGAACCAGGAAAGGAAGTCAACACCATCACCTGCAATGTGGGAGAAGATGGAGAACACAATTGAACGTCAGCAACAGAGCCTGAGATGCAAACTGTACTAAGGAGGCTCTGGGTTATACAGTAAAAATGGAAGTCTCCTTCCCACAACTGCTGTGGCGTCCTGGATGCATCTGCTCAACAACTGTGGGAAACAGGGTGCTGGAACAGGTTGGCCCTCTCAGTGGAATCCAGTAGGACTCTCCTTCCAGAGTGGAAATTTGCAGGTCTAAGACTTTAGAAAGTCTTACTCCTATAGACACTTTCCTGGGAGTAAGACCCATTTAACACAATGGGCCTTTCTTTTGAGTAGACATGGTTAGGATTGCGCTCCTTGTAACGGAAGAGCAATCACTCCATTTACCATATTTACTTGAATCTTGCGTGCATCCCCTTCAGCTGAATTTAGAACACAATCCTAACCGTGTCTACTCAAAAGTAAGCCCCATTATGTTCAATGGATCTTACACGCAGGAAAGTGTCTTTAGGATTGCAGCCTTAGTCTCCAAAATCAGGGTGTGCATTATATTTGATAGTGCATTAGATTCCAGCAAATACAATATTCCGGTTGTAGGTATAGGTCAGTATTTAGTGTAACAGTTTATTATATTGTAATAAAAATGTAACAAAGCCATTGTTGCATAGAACAGTACAATGGGGTAAAAACCATAATATAAACCCATTCTGATATTATTGTCACATAACTGGTGGTGTGCATCTGTCTCCCACCCCCGCAAGAAGCCCTTCCTACCTTGCTTGGTGATCTGGAAGTTCTTCTTGCTGCAGAGCACCACCGCCTGGAGCATTTCATGGGGAGACACGTGAGCCTTGAAATTCCGGGGATTCCACAGCTTCCTCATGAGCTCCCCAAACCTCTGAACCAGCAGAAACATTATGTCGCCTGGGGGGCGCTTGATGTTCTTGTAATTCTCCTCCTCCAAGAAATAATTCCGCAGTGGTGGGACGTTAGACAGGGCCTAGAGAGCAGCAGCAACAAAATGTTATTCACTGAGATCAAGATGCTACTGTCATCTACTTACCTACTACAGTGGTCCTCAATGTTTGACCCAGGTCCATGGGAAAAAATTTCCCACAGACCAGTGGGTGCGCCAGGGCAAGCTGGCCATGTGCAACCCAACTGCTGGGATATGCATGCTCTGCTGACCACAAAGGGGGCAAGCTGGGCATGTGCAATCCTGCAACCGGGCCACGCATACTGTTTGCTCTGGGGCTGAGCAGAGCAGGCCTCCTGCCTCCTGTCCAGTGTCTGGTTCCTGCATGGCCCAGAGGCCAAGACATCGCAGACCGGCACTGGGCCATGGATCATGGGTTCAGAACCCCGATATACAGCATTTATGTACCACTTTTCAACTAGAAAGTTCACAAAGCAAAGAAAGCAACTAAAAAGTGCAGATGGTGAGCAAATCCTGCTCACTCTCAAAGTGTGATCAGATCCCAAGAGCTCTGCTCTTCCATCAGCATGTCTATAAAATGAATAACCCAGAAACAATAGGCAGCCCTATAGTAGGCCAGTAAACCACTCTACTGGTCTTCATGGGTCTTAGAATGACCCACTTCTGGTTTTCAGATAAAATTTTCAGTGCCTCCAAAAACAGGTGGCTTCTGCATGCCATTCTAAGACCCCCTGTTTCAGACCATGCTTCCCTGGCATCACCTGAGGCATCACAATACACCACTGTTGGTTGCAGCACTGTTAAGACTGGGAACTCCTGGCCTAGGCAGAAAATCCCACCAACAACTAAACAGAATGGCATATATCTGCCTATATGTGAGGCTATCACAAGTCTTGCCCAACCATCTCAACCTAGTCCAGACTTCAACAGCACATTACCTGGAGAATGGCATTGGCATAGTCATTTGCCTTGATATTGTTGAGTCCCACAATGCCAGGCAGGTAGGTGGTGCCATCATAGGCCCGGGAGAGCTTGGCCTGCTTGTCCAGGTTGGAGATGTGTTGCTTAGTGAAGGTGGGCTTCAGCACGTACTGGGAAAACAAGCAAGGAGGACAGAATAAGGAGGACAGTGTAAGTTGTACCTGCTGCTGGCTCTGCCCTGAACCAGCGTAACAGCAGGAGCTTCAGCTCAGGGATGCTGTCATCATCCCAAACCTTGGCAGAGGGACCTGCTGCAACAAACACTTAGAGCACAATCCTAACCAGTCTACTCAGAAGTAAGTCATTGTGTTCAATGGGTCTTATTCCCAGGAAAGTGTCTTTAGGATTGTAGCCTAAAATGCAGTCCAATTTACAGATGAGCAAAGAGTTTCAATCAAGGCAAAGCAGCCTGTTCAAATCCCCCAATTTTCCTATTAATGAATGTCAATCCCCAAATTTCTGCGGCACACCTGAGGACTATACGCGGCCCACCATTGTGCCATGGCACACTGGTTGAAAATCAGTGCGCTAAATAAAGCACACATAGCTTGTTGCATGAACATAAATGGGCTTGGACCAGAGCCCCTGATCCAAGCAGTGCACTGGCAGGCTGTCTGAACCTCTCCACCCCACCACCCTTCCCAATTCTGCACCAGGAATGCCACATACAGTGATATCCTCAAGAGAAGAGTCAATGATCTCATAGTTGTCTGGCAGGCAGTAGAACTTCAGGGTGTGAAGATTGAGGAAAACATGGTGGCTGAACTGGACGCTGTGAATATATGCGTGAGACTTTAAGCCCCGACCTATAGAGAAAAAAGAGAATACACTTAAAGCACAATCCTAACCATGTTTACTCAAAAGTAAGTCCCATTGTGTTCAAAGGGTCTTACTCCCAGGAAAGTGTCTTTAGGATTGCAGCCTTTGCAGCTTAATTTATCTATAAATATCTTAATATATTGTAATCTACAAGCATTCCCCTTATCTTTGTGTCCTGCATCCATGCTTTCTCTTACCCACAGATCAGAACTCCCCCAACGCACAAACATCTTGGATAGTAACCCTGCTTTTGCCGGTCCGGTCCTTGTGCTGAACCCCTTTTAAGCCCTGGCCACCCTTCCAAGCACAAAACACAACAGCAAACCCACCTTGGAAATATTTCCCACACACCAGGCAGGCGTAGACGTTGATATGCGAGAGCGAAATCGAACACAGCTTCTCAAAGTCAAAGTCCAGGACGCTTCTATAAGGGCAGAAGATAAACAGAGTCGCTGCCGCTGCGCAGCCTAGAATGGGAATGCAAGGGGAAGGGGAAGCCCAAATGTTGTGCCCACTCTGTGCCAGCTACCACTACACTACAAGATTTCCAAGCCAAATACTGTAACCCTATTCACGCTTTCCTTGGAGTAAGCTCCACTGACTATAATGGGTCTTACTTCAATTGGAGGCTTGCCGTTGGCCGCATCTGGGGCCCGGGCCAGGATTTAGAGACCCCTGTTTTACTCCAAGATTTCCCCATAGCCTTTGAACGGCAAAAATTTCACACCACTATTCAAATCGGGTAAAAAAGACAGTTTGAACTTGCTTCTTGCCATCGTTAAATACAAATTTGGTTAATTTTTCTGACCCTGCACATGTGTGGCTTTCCTACAACGTTTAGAAAAATGACCTGACCCTCCTCCAAACTCCCAATCCTGTGGCAGGGAGTTCTTCAGACCCCTTGGCCTCACCCACCCAATTCTGTGGTAGGGAGTTCCTCAGACCCCCCCTTGGCCTGACCCCCCTCCAAACATCCAATCCAAGCTGTGTCTACCCAAAGGTGAGCCCCGCTGGGTTCAGTGGGTCTTACTCCCAGGAAAGTGTCTTTAGGATTGCAGCCATAGCTTAGCGTCCTTCCTGCCTTCCTTCCCCACACATTGCTATACTGACTTGTTAATGGTGTCCAAATAGGGGCAGTGCCTGCTCCGCCGGTCCTCTGGATCGAATCGGCCATACTTCACTGAAACAGACAGATGAGAAAAATTACACTTTGCTTCAGCACCAAAAAATAAACAACATAGAAATATTGCTCCCCCTGGAAAATGTTAAGACTATCAAAATTTCATTTCCCTGCTTCTATTATATCACTGTTCTTAAGTGTCCTACATTTGGTCCTCTTTTGTGGTTACGGCATCCGGTCCATCCTCTCTAGTGTCCTCCCTGTTGCTGAGATGTTTGGCAAGGAACCTTTGCAGCTCCAATAGGCACGCAACTCTGAGTTGTAGGTTCCCTGTGCATCCCCATGGCAGGGAGTTCCGCAGACCTCCTCCCTTGACATGCCCTCCCCTCACAGCCCACCCCAACATTCCTGTGGCAAAAAGTTCCAAAGACCTGAACTAATCCCCAAGCCCCACCCCAGCATTCTTGTGGCAGGGAGTTCTTCAGACCGTCCTTGACCTGACTCAACCTTCAAGCTCCCTGCATTTTGAGTTCTGCAGGTCCCCTCCCTTGACCTGACATCCCCTCCAAGTCGCCCAGGATCCCTGTGCCAGGGAGTTCCATAGACACCCTCCCTTGACCTGAACTCCCTCCAAGCCCTCCCCCCCAGCATTCTTGTGGCAGGGAGTTCCAACTTACCCCTCCAAGTTTCCCCACATTCCTGTGGCAGGAAGTACCACAGAAATCCTCTCTTGACCCCCCCCCCCAAACCTCCCCCATAATCTTATGGCAGGGAGTTCCTCAGACTCCTCCTTCACCAGACTCCCTCCCCAACCGCCACCCCCAATCCTGTGGCAGGGAGATCCAAAGATCTGAAATAACCCTCCAAGCCATTCACCAGCATTTTTGTGGCAGGGGGTTCCTTGGATCCCCTTGGCCTGACTCCCCACGTCCAGCACCCCAATCCTGTGGCAGGGAGTTCCTCCGACCACCCCCCTTGGCCTGACCTCCCCTCCAACCCCCCAATCCTGTGGCAGGGAGTTCCTCCGACCCCCCCCCCTTGGCCTGACCTCCCCTCCAACCCCCTATTCCTGTGGCAGGGAGTTTCGCAGACCCACCTGGGGGCTCCTCTTCCTCCTCCTCCTCCTCCGGGGGCTCCTGCTTGATGCGCAGCGGCTCCTCCTCCTCAGGGTCCCGCTTCACCCTCACCGCCTCCGCCGCCCGGCTCCGAGAGCCCCGAGGGGTACCGCCCCCTCCGCCGCCCCCTCCGCCGCCCCCCTCGCCTGACTCCTGCTTGATGCGGACGGCGACGGAGCTCCGCTGGGAGAGAGACCGCGACTCCCGCTTCGCCCGCCCGGACATGGCCACGGACACCGGACGCCTTTCCGCGCAACTGCGCATGCGCAACAGCCTCTCTTCTTCAGGGCGCCTCCAGATGACATCAACGCGAAAGCGCCTCCGGCAAGGGGCGGGGAACATTCTGTAAGAACGCGCATGCTTGGAAGCTTGAACACGACTGCGCATGCGTGGAAGCTTAAAGCCTGTGCTCTGACTGGAGGAAGGGCGCATGCGCAGAAGAGTGATGCCTGGTCTTGCTAGAACAGGTGCGCATGCGCAGGAGGGTGAGACCTGGTCTGACTGGAACAGGTGCGCATGCGCAAAAGCATGAGACCTGGTCTGGCTAGAGCAGGTAGGTGCGCATGCGCAGAAGGGTAAGCCCTGATCTGGCTAGAACAGGTGCGCATGCGCAAAAAAGGTGATACATGGTCTGCCTAGAACAGGCGCGCATGCGCAGAAGGGTGATTCCAGGGCTCAGGCTAGAGCAAGCGCGCGCCCTCTAAAAAGTCTTTGCAGCCTTGATCTGGGAGGCAGTAGTCCTGGAGGTCTACTCGGAACTAAGTCCCATTGCAGTGCATAGGCTTACTCCCGGGTAAGGGTAGAAGGGGTTGCAGCACAGTAGCAGAGCTAGGTTGAAGGCAAAGGCTGCAACCCTTTTCACCTTTACCTTAGAGTAAGCCCATGCACTGCAATGGGTTTACTTCCGAGTAGAGGGAAGAAAATCTTCCATGTCCTCCTTTTCCTTTTTTATTTTAATTTTTTTCAGTATTTGTATCCTGAGATCCTAAGGCGGCTCTCAATACAAACCGTGCAATCCTAAGCATGTGTGCTTACTCAGAAGAAAGCCCCATTGCGTTCAATACTACTTACTCCCAGGAAAGTGTAGTTAGGATGGCGACATCAGCATTATACACTAACAGCGCAGACTACTCTCAAGTAAGCCCCATTGTGTTCTATGGGTCTTACTCCCAGAAAAGTGTTTTTTAGGATTGCAGTCTGAAACAGAGAAACAGCACAATCCTAACCATGCCTACTCAAGAGTAAGCCCCATTGTGATCAGTGGGACTAATCCTATCCGTGCCTACTCAAAGGTAAGTCCCATTGTGTTCAATGGGTTTTACTCCCAGGAAAGTGTCTGTAGGATTGCAGCCAAAACCCAACAATTAATACATCATAAAACATATTACAAGAAGAATAAAGTTAAACATTACAATAAAATTCAGAATAAAATCCAATAAAAAGCAGGGAGTTCCACAGACCTTTTTCCTTTTTGTAACTAGTAAATTACAAGCATCCCCCACTTATTGGACGGGTAATATGTCGAAAAGTGAAAACCGTTGAAAAGTGGAACCCCATTTTTTTCTGTTTATTAATGTTGCTCCCAATGTTTTTATTTTTCAAATTGCAGATGTTCCTTTTATCTTGCAAATTCCTGCTGCCAAAGAAAGATTTCTGCAAACTCCTTTGGGAGCACAATCCTGACCATGTCTACTCAAAAGTAAGCCCAATTCTGTTCAATGGGTCTTACTCCCAGGACAGTGTGTTTAGGATTGCAGCCTGGGGCTGGGATGAGACCCCGAGCTGCAATATGGGGGAGGGCAATTTTGGCCTTTAGAACAGCAGAGAGAGGTTGAAAGAGTGGAACGTGCATTGAATGAATGGGTACAATTGAAAGGTGTTGAAAGAGCAGATCGTCAGAAAGTGAACTGTCTGGAAGTGGGGGGGTGATCCCTGCTTTAAATTGGATTTAATAGGGTTAAATTGGATTTAATAGGGTTAAATAAATTTCTATTTAGGGTGCAGTCCTAACCAATATAGAGCACAATCCTAACCCTGTCTACTCAAAAGCAAGCCCCATTGTGTTCATTACTCCCAAGAAAGTGTCTTTAGGATTGCAGCCTAAGTACTATTGAACACAATGGGACTTACTTCTGAGTAGACATGCTCAGGATTGCATTATGTGTTACTTATTGTTAAAGTTGAAACAGTTGCATGGAAATTATGACATGGAATTCAGGAGTTACAAGAAGGCTGCATGTTTCCTGCTCACCAGAAAAAGGAGGACAAGGAGGATTTTTCCAGGACACAAGGCTGAGAAAGAGGAAAAGTCCTAGAAAAGGGGGACAGTGAAGTTTTTCCAGGACTGAGAAGAGGACATGTCCTGGGAAGGAGGACACAGAAGGAAAAGGAGGACAAGGAGGATTTTTCCAGGACACAAGGCTGAGAAAGAGGAAAAGTCCTAGAAAAGGGGGACAGTGAAGTTTTTCCAGGACTGAAAAGAGGACATGTCCTGGGAAAGAGGACACAGAAGGAAAAAGAGGACAAGGAGAATTTTTTCCAGGTCTATAAAAGAGGATGTGTCCTGGAAAAGTGACCAGGTGCCTGAGCCTGGGGTAAGAGTGCCCTGAGCATGTGCAGAGCGCCCCTCCCTGGCTGGGCTGGGCTTGGGGCTGCTCCTCCCCTGCCTTCTCCTTCCGGAGGGGTGTCTGTCTGTCTTGTCTGTCTGTCCATCCAGCCATGGAGGCAGCTGCGGAGCGGAGAAGCCCATCCTGGGGGGGCTGCCGGCCTGGGGGGCGCCTGGACATGAGCCATGGCTTCGTCCGGCACATCAGGAGGAACCAGATTGCCAGGTCAGCCCCCCCAGATCCCCCCTGGCACTGGTGGCGTAGCTGGAGGGGGGCGCAGCAGCCCATTCTTGGGGGTCTCCCCTTCTGAGCCATGGGGGTGGCATAGCCATAGGGGGTGTCCACTCAGTCCTGGGGGGAGCCTCTCCACTCAGGATAACCACATGTCCTCTTTCTCCAGGACCTGTCCTCTTTTTGAACCTTCTGTCCTGGGAAAAAAACTTCTCTGCCCTCCTTTGTGAGCAGGCAGCAGGGACTCAGGTTCCTGAGCAGTCTATTCAGTCTACCTGAGCAGTCTACTCAGGTTCTAAACACGTCTACTCATAAGTAAGCCCCATTGTGTTCAATGGTTTTTACTCCCAGGAAAGAGACTTGAGGCTTGTAGCCTAATGCTGCAATCCTAAAGACACTTTCCTGGGAGTAAGACTCATTGAATACAATGGGGCTTACTTTTGAGTAGACATGGTTAGGATTGTGCTCTAAATCTAATAGTTTCAAATTTAATAACTAATAGAGAACAATCCTAACCATGTCTACTCCTATGTAAGCCTCATTGTGTTCAATGGGTTTTACTCCCAGGAAAGAGTCTTGAGGCTTGCAGCCTAAATCTAATAGTTTCAACTTTAATAACTAATATAGAGAACAATTCTAACCATGACTACTCAAAGATAAGCCCCATTGTGTTCAATGGGTCTTACTTCCACGAAACTGTGTTTAGGATTGAAGCCTAAACGTAATAGTACAGTATTAAATTAATAATAAGCAATATGGTGTTTATTTTAACCACATGAAAGCAATATATATGAGTGTTTTCGCTTTTATTTTTTTATGTCGTATATTTTTCTTGGGTGCCCTACATATTGGGGGGCCCTATTCTTTCTTTCTTTCTTTCTTTCTTTCTTTCTTTCTTTCTTATTTATTTATTTATTTATTTATTTATTTATTTATTTAAGATACCTTGGGCATTAATTAATTAAAGCTGCAATCCTAAACCCACTTTCCTGGGAGTAGGCCCCATTGGATACAATAGGATTTATTTCTGAGTGGACATGCTTAGGATTTTGATATATGACACCTTGGGCATCTGTTGTTAACAGAGGAAAGGCAGGATAGAAATCTTTTAATATATAAAAATCACATATATAGAGAGAGATATATATATAGTATAGATTTAATGTTTAATATTTAATTGTAAATGAATATACTGTATTTACTCGAATCTAGCACTCATCAGCCAAATTTAGAGTGCAATCCTAACCATGTCTACTCAAAAGTGGATCTTACTCCCAGGAAAGTGTCTTTAGGATTGCAGCCTTAGAGTACAATCCTAACCATGTCTACTCAAAAGTAAGCTCCATTGTGTTCAATGGGTCTTATTCCCAGGAAAGTGTCTTTAGGATTGCAACCATAGTCTCCAAAATCAGGGTGCGCATTACATTTGATGGTTAGATTAAAGTGAATTTTGGTATTTTGATTATGCACATATAGGGGTCACATTCGATTAGATGGCACATCAGATTTGAGTAAATATGGTATTTAGATTTATAAATTTATACATATTTTTGGATTTATATATATGTTTAGATTTGTACATTTATAAATTTATATAGCTATAGATTTATAAATATGTATAGATAGACATCCAGCCTTTCCTCTGTTAAGAACAGATGCCCAGGGCGGCTATCACATCTGGTCACCCAGTCCCTTCCTCTCCCCATTGGAACTATTTCAGGCAGTGGGTGCAAAATAGAGGTGCTGGGGTGGTTGGTGGGGACCATCTTATGCATGTCTTATGGCTCGTGTTATGCATGTCTACTCAGCAGTAAATCCCGTTATATAATTCAAAGAAAGACTCCCCATTCATACCAGCAATTCCTTCATCATCTCTCTCTTTAATATTTTATTTATTTATTTTAAAAATTTATATCCTGCTTTTCTCGGGCCGTAGCTGACTCAAGGTGGCTCACATATTAAAAACATTCAATAAGACAATTAACTGCATTTTAAAAACACACATGAGTTAATAATAATAATTACTAGACTCTTGGGAAGGGTCCGACTGGTGAAGTGAATGAAACCAGCACAAAATTGTTTGCTGTGCATATATGTAATAATAATAATAATAATAATAATAATAATAATAATAATAATATCAGGTGGTGGCACACTTGGTGGCAATGCTTATTTTGGGAGTTTGGTGTGAAACCAAAAGTTGGGAGAAAGAAAAATAGGAAATCTGGCAGACGAACAGATCCTTTCATCAAAAATTGACAGATCCTGGTGACTAAGGGCCCGATCCTGTCCAGCTTTCCTGCTCCGATGTAGCCACAATGCAGCCTCATTTTAAGAGAACACATGCTCCCATATACAGTGAATGCTCCTCCGTCACAGGATACAGTGCACACTCCACTGGCCCAACTACACCAGTACGGGGTCGGGGCAGATAGTTTGTGTTGTTTTATAAAAATAAATATAAATTTATTTTATATTTATAAATGAACTTATAAATATTTAATAAATTTATAAATAAATTTATAAATTTATTTATAAAATAAATATATATCAACACTTCCTTCCCATCCTTCTGCCTAGTTGGACTTGGGCAAACCCACTTCCTTTCTGCATCAACATCCCATTCTGCAAAATGGGGATAATAAATGGGATGGCTCTCCCATTTATTATCCCCACTACAGGATGGTGTCGTGGTTCAAGGGTTGGACTGAGACCTGAGTTTAAATCCTTCCTTGGCCAAGAAACATCTTGGGTGTGCTGAGTCCTACCTCACTCTCAGCTTGTCCTACCTCACAGGGTTGTTGTGAGGACAGTAAAAGGGGAGGAAAGCTCTTACAAGAGCTTTGTATGCTGCCCTGGGCATTTGCAGTGGCATGGGAAAAACAGGGTGTAACAAGTATGTAACAACTATGTAGTACATACAACTATGTTGTAACTATGTAACAAGGCTATGTTGCCTTATGTAATAACAGTGGTTATAATGTAGATTAATTCATTCTATCACACCAAAATACTGAATAGGTTCTTAAGGATTCCCTATATTCCCTATAGGATTCCATATATCCAGCCTTGTAATACACAGATTTTTTTCCCACTGATTTGACTCAACACAAATGGCAAGGCAAATCACAGTTTTAAAAACTGCTTTTTCTACTGTTGTAGAAAGGTAGCCATGCAAGCAGTCATTCCATTCTTTAGCTTGACCAAGCAAAGACGGGGTCCTTTGCATTTGTGATTGCTACTGGCTCTCTACAACTGTAACACTACAATCCTGAAGACACTTTCCTGGGAGTAAGACCCGTTGAATACAGTGGGACTTACTTTTGAGTAGACATAGTTAGGATTGTGGATACGGTAGAAAGCTACCATATATATTTGTCTCTAATCCACCAGTGAATCTAATGCGCACCCTAGACTTATAATAAAAATACCATATTCACACAAATCTAATTAACCATCGAATCTAATGCGCACCCTAATTCTGGAGAGTGAATTCAGCTGTAAAGGGTGTTAGATTCGAGTAACAGTATTTATAAAACAGTGTAAAGCACTTTTAATTTTTTTAAACAAATTTCATTGAACACTTTTTTGTTGTCAGCAGGAGATCCCAGAATCAAACCCCTGCAGCTGTTGTGGCACAGCCTTATCCTACAATCCAGAGTAATTACGGGAGCACATAAGAGACATTTACATTGACGTAGTTACGGCACCGCCTAGAGAAAACCTATGGGAAATTCATATTGCAGTCCAGAGTGATTTGTTCTTACGTCACAGCAAGGACTCTCTGTAGTTACTCTGGATTGTGGCCTTATTCTATTAGGAGCAATAGAGGAGTGAGAAACCTGGAAGAGGGTCTTTAAATCTATTTTTCCATTTTGGGGGGTTCATGGGTTTTTTTTATATTTCAGAATAAGAGCATAATGGATATCAAGGGACACTTGTAGTAGCAAATGGAACTTCCTTGCATGCTTGCATAGCATCCTTTGCTCTCCCGCTTCCTTTCCAGGGATGACTACGACAAAGAGGTGAAGCAGGCGAAAGAAAAAGTAAAGAAGAGGCACACTCCAGCCCCACCCCGGCCGCGAAAACCAGATCTGCAGGTCTATCACCCTCGTCGAAGAAGTATGTTCAGGCTTCCAGATGACCCATTTCTTGTGTTTCCGCTACTAGGTGGTAATTAAGATTTGTTTTATTTAGCGTATGGCAAATACATGGACTTATGGTCAATCAGACGTTAATGTTCCATTGCCATATATTTAGAGAGCCAGGAATATTTTTTGGTATATGGTCACCGGAGTAGGGTTTACTGCTATCTATCCAGGGGAACTTGTCCCCTGTGGATCCTGGGGGGAAGAGGACCAAAATGGAAATAAAATAGGATGGACAAGTCGGAGGCCAGCAGTGCAGGCACTTAAACATGTGACCCCATATCTGTATATAAATTAAGCAAAGGGGGGGGAAAGCGCCTTCCTCCCAGGCCCTTCTTTGCTTTTCAGGTCGAGCGGAAACCGTGCCTGGTCTGGACTATGAGGGGTCAAGTGAGAGCAGCTCCAGTACCGACCCAGATCCTTATGGACCAGCTCTCTTCTGCCTGGAATTCGAAGCTGACTGTGGCAAGATCACCTCCGTTGTTGTGCACCAGGTATATGGCTGCCTGTCACAGTCAGGAGACTCAGTGAGCGATCAATCAATCGATCAATCAACAGTGTGTGTGTGTGTGTGTGTGTGTGTGTGTATATATATATATTAAAAAGTATATTTTTCAACATATAAGACGCAATATTTTTACCCCCAAAGGAGGTAAAAATATTGCTGTGCCTTATACGCTGGAGGGGCAGCTGGTCTGGGTCTGGCATGGCCTCCTCCAGCCACGTGATGGCCACCCAAGTCTTGTGCAGCCAGCCCAAGCCTCGCACAGTCATCGTGCGGCCTTTTCCAGCCTGCCAGTCTCACTAACCCTACAATCCAGAGTAACTACAGGAGCACATAAGAGACATTACGCGCACCCATAGTTACTGCACCACCTAGTGAAAGCCTATGGGAAATGTATATTGTAATCCAGAGTAAATTGTTCTTACACCGAAGCAAGGACTCCCCGCAGTTACTCTGGATTGTGCCCTAAGTCTGGAAGAGGCTGCGCAATGGCCACCACCTAGATTTAAAGGAGGAAAACGTTTTTTCCTCTGTTTTCCTCCTTTAAATCTAGGTGCGTCTTATATGGAGGTGCGCCCTATACACTGAAAAATACGGTACATACATACCAATACATACTTAGTTACTTACTTACCGGCATATACATTCATATATACCCATCAGTATATACATACATTTTGAGGAAAAGTACACAAAGTGGTTTACAGAGAAAATTGTGGGATGTGGCGCAGATGTGCCTTACCGTACACTTGTGACACCCCCAGGCTGTGGCTTAGGCTGGTCCAACCGGGGGTTAGGATTGCAGCTTAATCTTTCTGCCATTTATTATGAAGAATATTGTTATACCACTTTTCAACAACAACAAAAGTTCACAAAGTGGTAACTATTTTATGATGGGCCAGAGATTGAACCACATATGGAGCACTATCCTAATCATGTGAACATGAAAGTCAGCCCCATTGTGTTCAATGGGTCTTACATGCAGGAAAGTGCCTGTTGCCGACCTGGCTTGGAGTGCCAGTGATGAGCCACATACGGAGCACTATCCTAACCATGTGGACATGAAAGTAAGCCCCTTTGTATTCAATGGGTCTTACATGCAGGCAAGTACCTTTAAGAAACTTTAGATATATTTGCGAGCTGCATAATTTAAGAAACATTTAGAGCACAATCCTAACCATGTCTACTCCAAAGTAATTCCCATTGTGTTTAATGGGTCTTACTCCCAGGAAACTGTCTTTAGGCTTGCAGTCTTAAATTTCTAAATATTTACTCACCATGAACATTAAACTTGCATTTTAATCCAGTGGACACTCAGTTTATATCCAGTAAAGCTTGAAAATTCTTTGTTTAATTTTAATATTAATTGTGCTGCAAAAAAGAGTTTAGCCAACCTTTCTGTATGTTATAGGCTGCAATCCTACCCACAGTTTCCTGGGAGTAAATACTACTGAATACAATGGGACTTATTTCTGAGTAGACATGCATAGGATTGCTCTGAAAGAGCCATAAGGCTTGAAAGGTTTGGCTTCCGCTGTTATAGATCAACAATAGCTATTTGTAGATGCTTCTTTTTGGACCCCTTACTAGAAGTCTAGTGTAGTAAAATATTAAATTTAATTAAAAATTAAAAATAATATTAAATTTTGTTCTTTTTTAGTTTCTGTCTTCATGCCAGAGTGTACCTCTCTGAAAACATTCGTCAATAGTGACAAAGCACCTAGTAGGCTGCCCTAAGTCCCTTTGGGAAAAAGACGGGATATAAATTATTATTATTATTATTATTATTATTATTATTATTATTATTATTATTATTATTATTATTTCTACTACTACTACTACTACTACTACTACCCATAAATACACAGCGAACAATTTCGTGCTGGTTTCATTCACATCACCAGTCGGACCCTTCCTAAGAGCCTAGGACTGTGTGATGTAGCGGCATATAATTCGTGCTGATCCCACGAATTATTATTATAATAATTATAAATATAATAATTATTATTATTATTATTATTCAAAATTAAACAGTAATTCACAGCGAACAACTTCATGCTGGTTTCTGTCACATCACCAGTCGGACCCTTCCCAAGTGTCTAGGATTGTGTGATGTAGCGGCGTATAATACATGCTGATCCTAGAAGAGTGGCTTTCTGCAGTTGACAGATTATTATTAGTAGTAGTATTAGTAGTACTAGTATTAGTATTATTATTAGGTGCTAAATTCAGAAAAAAGGAATAAAATTCAGAGCTATCATTTTAATTCCACTTGCACTTATTGAGAAATGCTCTGTAAGGCATGCTGTAAGGGGCCACCTTGGAAAGGTCACGCACTTCTCCTTTTTCTTTCGAAGGGTGGATGAATTGCAAATGTATGAAAGACAAGAAAATTCAAGACAAGAAGCGTTCTGTGATTTGATTTTCAGACCCATCACCACCCTTGATTTGTTTCTTCCTGCAGGGCCACGATCCTGAGGAGGTAGCAGAAAAAGTCTGTGCCCAGAACCAACTGGAACCAGCTTTGCGCGAAGCTCTGCGCCGACGGGTTCAGGAGGAACTGGAGAAACGGCGAGTGAAACGCTGAGAGCCCAACAGGGATACCTTTGCCATTTGCTTATTATGGGAAAGCTTTTCTGAGAAAGTGGGCAAGAGGAACATGTCCCATTACAGGTGATGTGGAAGCTTCAGAGGGATCAGGGAGTTTAGTAGAACCCATAGGATGCCCAAGGAAGGACTGTTCTTTGCAATTTCTGCCTGATCCTCCTTCCTCGTGGTGGTGAAGGCATAAATGTGCCCTAAATGAGTGATTTGAAGGAACCGTGGCCGCAGGATTGGGAACAGCCCAGGATATTTTTGAGAGAGATCTGCATAGAAAGAAGCCGAAATGTGGTCCGATGACCCCTTATAGCCCTAGTTGTGGGCTCCTTCTTTCCTCTTAGGTTTTATTAGCCTGTCATCTTTTACTATATCTTTTAGTAGCTCAACTGCTGGCTTTATAGTTTTATAGTTCAGTTCAAAACAGAAGCTTCACAGTTTTATTTCGCTGCGGATGAAAACTACATCCACATGTGGATACTACTACTACTAGTGGTAGTAGCTATTGTTGAAATAGTTGCCCACTTTGCTTAGGATATCATATAGGTAGACCGAATTTCAAAGATCAGTCATGCTGGGACTCTGGAGCAGAGTAGTAGTAGGTGAGAAAAGCAACAAGAAGTAGAGAGAGCTACTTGTTGGACTTAATGGCATGAACTTGCTCCAGATCCACATTTGCTCCAATGCATGTCTTTCTGCAGAGATCCTGTTCCTTGATCTGCTAGTAGGAGCTGCAAATAATATTTTGATTTTTGCATTTTAGAACTGGTAAAAAGGAGTGCTTAGGCAGACTTCAAGTAGGATTTATTTTTTATTTTTGGTGCTGCACTGTTCTCACTGCTAACTGTTCTCAAAAAATGTGCCACATGACTGTAAATAAACATATGGAACTCGCCGCTTCCTTCTCATTCTCGGCTGCAGCAGATTCCCAGATTTTGTGCTTTGTGTTTCTCTTTTCCTGCACTCTACAGATCTTTCTAGTTAGCTGTTGGATTCCAGATGCTCTCCTTTGTCCCTGTTATATTCCAGATATAATGGCATTCACACAGCATTCAGCTTTCACCCAAGGCTGCCACCCTAAAGACACTTTCCTGGGAGTAAGACCCATTGTATACAATGGGGCTTCCTTTTGAGTAGACATGGTTAGGATTGTACTCTTAGGGTGCAATCCAGAGTAACTATGGGGAGTCCTTGCTCCGGTGTAAGAACCATTTACTCTGGATTGCTTTATGAATTTTCCATAGGTTTTCACTATGTGGTGCCATAACTACGGGTGCACGTAACGTCTCTTATGTCTTCCCGTAGTTACTCTGGATTGTAGGGTTAGTCTGCCTTACAACTAGTTTTGAAGGTAGCCAGATCCTTGTTCTATTCCAAATATAATCGCATTCACATAGCATTCAGCTTTCACCCAGGGCTGCCATCCTAAAGACACTTTCCTGGGAGTAAGAATCATTGTATGCAATGGGGCTTACTTTTGAGTAGACATGGTTAGGATTGTACTCTTAGATTTAGATTTATTTATTTATTGGCCAAGTATGAACTCCATACCCGGAATTTGGCTTTGGCAACGGCTGCAGACATACAAACACCAACATACAAATATCAAACAATACATACAGAGCATACATCAGATAGAACACTACTTCAGTATTTCCAAAAGTCCCTCAACATAGTTGATGGTTCAGCAATTTAATGGCACAAGGAAAAAAAACTGTCCTTGTGTCTAGTTGACTTAGGGCGCAATCCAGAGTAACTACGGGGAGGCCTTGCTCCGGTGTAAGAACAATTTGCTCTGGATTGCAATATGAATTTCCCATAGGTTTTCACTAGGTGGTGCAGTAACTACAGGTACACGTAATGTCTCTTATGTGCTCCCATAGTTACTCTGGATTGTAGGGTTAGTGTACAGAGTCCTATATCGGCGTCCAGAAGGAAGAAGCTCAAACAAAATGTGTCCAGGGTAAAGAGGGTCTGCAGCAATACTCATGGCTTTTTTCTTTACCCGAGCGATATATAGATCCTCTATAGATATATAGAGGGCAGACTGACTCCAATTATTTTCTCTGCTATACCTATAGTTCTTTGTAGTTTTTTCTTGTCCAGTTTGGATGCTGTGCCAAACCAGACAGTGATGGAACTGCAGAGAACAGATTCAATAATTCCCCTATAAAACAGGGTCATCAGCTCTTGAGGCAGATCGAATTTCCTCAGTTGACACAAGAAGAACATCCTCTGACGAGCCTTTTTAATGATGCTGCTGATGTTAGTTGACCATTTCAGGTCTTGGGAGACTACAGAGCCCAAGAACTAGAAGGACTCCACCACTGAAACCACATTACCACAGATGGAAAGTGGAAGTAGCATAGGGGGGTGCTTCCTAAAGTTACCATCATTTCCACAGTTTTTTGTGAATTAAGCTCCAGGTGGTTCCTACTGCACCACAGAACCAGTTGTTCAACCTCCCGTCTGTATGCAGGTTCATCACCGTCACGGATAAGGCCAATGACCGTTGTGTCATCTGCAAACTTCAAAATTTTAACAGAGGGGTCCGAAGAGGTGCAGTCGTTTGTATAAAGGGAGAAAAGCAACGGGGAGAGCACACACCCTTGAGGAGCTCCTGTGCTGATAGTTCGAGTACTAGATGTAATTTTCCCCAACCTCACCTGCTGCTTCCTGTCCGTCAGAAAGCTAAGTATCCACTGACAGATAGGAGCAGATACATTAAGGTGGATCAGTTTAGAATAGAGGAATGATGGAACAATAGTGTTGAACGCTGAGCTGAAGACCACAAAAAGGACCCGTACATATGTCCCTAAAGAATCCAGATGTTGCAGGATATAGTGTAATGCCAGATTTACAGCGTCATCCACTGACCTGTTAGCCCTGTAGGCAAACTGAAGGGGGTCTAGCAACGGGTCTAGTCAGCCTTACAACTAGTTTTGAAGGTAGCCAGATCCTTGGTGCAGTTCATCTGTATGAATAATTCCAATCTAAAATAATAATAACAATAATAATTAGTAGTAGTAGTAGTAGTAGTAGTAGTAGTAGTAGTAACTAATTAAAGTAATAATAAAGTGTATTACTTATTTTTTAAATTAAAACTACATATAGTAGTTAATATAGTTAATTTTTATTAATAATAATAATTTTTATTATTATTAAAAAATAATTACATGTAACTTTAATGTTTCTACACATGTATTTTATACTATTATTATTATTATTTTAAATTAACCGCAAGAAAGCAACATATATGAGTGTTTTTAGCTTTGATTTTATCGTGTTCTTCATTTTTTTGAGTGTCCTACATTTTGGGGTGTCCTTGTCCTCTTTTCTAGTTAAGCTCTATGGTCCCCCTGAGGCCGAGCACCATGTCTACTCAGAAGTAAGTTCCAGTGTGTTGAATGAGACTTACTCCCAGGGAAGCCGCCTGAGTGCCCTATTCCAAGATGGCGGTGCCAGGACCCAAGATGGCGTCCCCCAGTTCATCGTGACCCCCACTTTGGGAACCATTGGATTAGATGACCTTTGGGGTGCCCTCGCATTCCCCCCCCCCGGCCTGCCTGCAGAGGGGCTGCCCCTGCGTAGCTCTACCCTCTCCTGCCCTCCACTAGTCCCACCAAGACACCAGGCTTCCCACTTCGCTTTCCTGTCCCTTTTGGCTCTCCAGGGCAGCCGTAGCATGCCAGGACCGGAAGTGGCCTCGCTAGCACCAGTGCGCAAGACCGGAAGTGAATGTACTGGGGTGAAGAACTACGTTTCCCAGCTGCCCCCGCGCTCGCCCTTCTGTGAGGGGGAAGGGAGGGGCCGGCCTGGCCGCTGAAGGTCCGTCCGTGAGGGGCGAGGAGGGCGACGCGGCTGCCGGGCAGGCCCAGCGTGAGGAGGATGGAGGCGGCGAGAGAGGCCAGGCAAGCGCCCCTCCCTTCCCTCTACGCTGCCGGGCGAGTGGCTCCCTGCCTGGCTGCCCGCGGGGTGGGCCCTGGGGGGGATGAGGGTGGCAGGCGCTGCCCCGCCTTCTCCTCCTCCGCACTTCCGCTCCTCCTGGATAGAACCGGAAGTGTGGAGGAGAGGAGAGAAGAGGGGCGTTCTGAGTCACATTTACCTGGGTGCAAGCCCCTTCGACTCTCATGGGTTTTACTCCTGAGTAATGTTTACCTGGGTGTAAGCCCCAATGACTATAATGGGCTTACTTTTGAGTAGCAGAAGCCCCATTGACTACAATGGGTTTACCTCTGAGTAGTGTTTCCCTGGGCAGAAGTCCCATTGACTACACTGGGCTTACCTCTGAGTTGCATTTACGTGAGAAGAAGTCCCATTGTCTACAGTGGGCTTACCTCTGAGTTGCTCTACCTGGACAGGTCCCATTGACTACAATGGGCTTACCTCTGGGTTGCATTTACCTGGGAAGAAGTCCCATTGTCTACAGCGGGCTTACCTCTGAGTTGCATTTACCTGGACAGGTCCCATTGACTACAATGGGTTTTCCTCTGAGTAGTGTTTCCCTGGGCAGAAGTCCCATTGACTACAATGGGTTTACCTCTGAGTTGCATTTACCTGGGAAGAAGTCCCATTGTCTACAGTGGGCTTACCTCTGAGTTGCTTTACCTGGACAGGTCCCATTGATTACAATGGGCTTACCTCTGGGTTGCTTTACCTGGGCAGGTCCCATTGACTACAATAGGCTTACCTCTGAGTTGCATTTACCTGGGAAGAAGTCTCATCAACTACAGTGGGCTTACCTCTGGGTTGCATTTACCTGGGAAGAAGTCTCATTGACTACAATGGGCTTACCTCTGAGTTGGTTTACCTGGGCAGGTCCCATTGACTACAATAGGCTTACCTCTGACTTTCATTTACCTGGGAAGAAGTCTCATTGACTACAATGGGCTTACCTCTGGGTTGCATTTACCTGGGCAGAAGTCTCACTGACTACAATGGGCTTACTTCTGAATAGCATTTACCTGGGCAGAAGCCCCATTGACTCTAATGGGCCTATTTCTGAGTCGTGTTTACCTGGGTGGAAGCCCTATTGACTATACTTCTGAGCTGCATTTACCAGTGTGTAATCCACCTTGACTACAATGGGGCTTACTTCTAATGGGGAGGAAGCCCCATTGACTATAATAGGGCTTCTGAGAAGCCTTTGCCTGGGTTACGTCCCACTGACTCTAATGAAGCTTACTTCCGAGTCACATTTACCAGGGACTAAGTCCCATTGTCTCTAATGGTGCTTACTTCTGAGTAGACAACCAAGAAGTGGGCTCATCAGAACAGGGTTCTTCACCATTAGGGTAGCAACCCCAGTGGGGCTACGGTTGTGGGGTTGTGGCAACCTATGGAGACCACTGGGGCTGGAGCTCTGCCAGGTCATGGGGGGCATCTTGTGTGTCTCTTAATGTGCCAGAGAAGTACATACAGTATATGGCAGTCTCCCCCTATGCTGTTGAGAACCCATTGAACCTATTGGTTCTTTTCCTCCACCCCAGTTGGTCCTGGGGCTTCACATTCTCTGGTATATTCCTGCCCCCCCCCCTTGGTGTCACCCCTTTCCTCCCCCCCAGGCCATCCCAGCTATGTTCCCCTGGGCAGCCGTCCCGATGTTAGGAGGCCGATGTCTTGAAAACAAGTGCTATGAGGAAAGATTGAAGGCGCATGGTATTTTTAGCCTGGCGGAGCCTGAACATGATAGTACTGTTTAAGTACCTAGAAGTTACCCCATAGAAGTCTGTCCCAGAGTACAGAACTAGATCTAGACGGCTTCAGCTGAATATTCGGGTTGAACATCTTGAAGGGGATGCGCCTTGGGGCACATTACCAAAAGAAGTGGTAGGTTCACCCTCACCAGAGGTTTTAAACCAAAGATTAGAGATGCTCCAGTCTAGACCACGGCCATCGACATTTCCACAGTTCTGTAGAAACCTTTTCCCTACGGATCAGCCAGGGCTGCGCATGCGCAGTTCGCTCCAGACAGGAGAAAACTGTGCATGCACAGCAGCCCAGCGTCCAGGCTGCACATGTGCAGGAGCTACCTGGACAGATGCAGCCTCGCGCCCAGCCTGCACCTTCTCATTTCGCTCCAGGCAGATGCAATCTGAGCATGCACATCACAGCAAGTAGGCTGCACATACCCAGTTCGAACTCCCGGAAGCAGCCAGAGCCTGGCCAGTGAGGCACTGCGGATTGACCCCTGCTCTAGAGCTGTGATTTTCAACCTTTGGTGTGCCATAGATAGTCCTCAGGTGTGCTGTGGGAATTTGGAGAGGGACATTAATAGGAAAACATAGGGATTCGAACTGCATGGTGTGCCTTGTCAGTGGTAAAAAACAACTGATGCTGCGCCATGTGATGAGAAAGGTTGAAAAGGCTGTAAAGCAGTGTTACTCGGCATTTCACCCCAGGACCCCTTTCAAACTTAAAAATCTGTCCAGGACCCCTTGTCATACATACTGGGGTATGACAGCATTGTGATGCCAGCATTCATGTCTACTCGGAGGTAAGTCCCATTGTGTTAAATGAGACTTACCCCCAAATCCAGAGTAACTATGGGAGCATGTAAGAAACTTTACGTGCACCCATAGTTACTGCACCACCTAGTGAAAACCTATGGGAAATTCATATTGGAATCCAGAGTAAGTTACACCGGAGCAAGGACTCCCTGTAGTTACTCTGGATTTTGCCCATAGGCCCATACCCTAAAGTCAAATTAAGCCCTTTGCTCCAGAGCAGTTAAGGTGACTTTTCTTAAGATAACACTAGAGGGTGACATAACTGCGTGGACCCGTAACTGCTCTGGATTTTGCCCTTACTCCTAGGAATACCCAGATTCTAAGATGGTGAATCCCACCCTCTCACAACCCCCCAATCCAAGGTCATGACCCACCCCAAGTGGTTCCCAACCCCAGTTTTGAGTACCAGTGCTCTAAAATAAGATTTTTCCTGCGGGGGATTGGAGTAGATCAGTGATTTTCAACTGATGTGCCCTGAGTGGTCCTGTTTGAGGGAATGGTCATTTATCAGTAGGGCTAATGATGTGTGAGCCCCACATCAGCAGCAAAAATGTCAATTGCCCAAAAAGGATAGTGCGTCTTGACAATTGTTGGTGTGCCTTTAATTTTTGAAAAAGTTGAAAATTACAGACTAAACCAGTGGTTCTCAATCTTCCTAATGCCATGACCCCTTTATAAGTTCCTCATGTTGTGGGGACCCCAACCATAAAATTATTTTCATTGCTACTTTATAACTGTAATTTTGCTACTGTTATGAATCGTAATGTAAATATCCGATATGCAGGATTATTTTCATTGTTACAAATGAAATGTGTGTTCTATGCACACATTGAAGACAGTGGGATTTCAGAGTAAGCATGCATAGGATTGGGCCCTAAGGCTGCAATCCTATCCATATTTACATGGGAGTAAAGGCCCCCCTGACTATAATGGGATTTATTTCAGAGTAGGCATGCATAGGATTGGGCCCTGAGGCTGTCAGTCAGTCCCAGTGCATGCACAGCTACAGCAGGAGGTCTGGCAAGCCTGACCTGGCCCCCTGCAGCAGGCGTCTTTCGGCGACCCCCAGGAAAGCTCTAGGCGACCCCCACTTTGAGAAACACTGGTCTAGACTGTCTTAGAGGCTTCTTACAACTCACAGCTTGTGCCGGGACTTATGCCGGCCTAACCAGGATTGTGCTATGAGTGGCCAAAGTTGCGTAAACTAACAGCCACATGATCAGGGGTCCTCAAAGTACGGCCCTCAGGCCGGATCCGGCCTGCCAGGGTCCTCAATCCAGCCCGTGGCCTCCCCACAGCCTGGCGGGGGTGCTCTGCCCTCAGCTGTGTGGGAGGCGGAGAACCAGGGTGCGTGGCGTCTTTGCGCACCCAGAGGCTCCTCCTTGCCACAGTGAGATGGCTGCATGAGCCTGTTCCTGTCCCGCCCCCCGCCGGACAACCAGTGCGCATGGTTTCTTTGCGTGCCCGGAGGCTCTTCCTCGCCGGGGGAGCTCAAGGGCGCCCACGCGCCTCCACTGCACGGCAGCAGCCTCTCCCCAGCTGGCCGGGGCTGGCTCAGGGATGCCCGCACGGCACCACCGCGCTGCAGCGGCCTCTCCTCAGCCAGCCGTGGAGGGTTAAAGCCACCCGCGCTGGTCCTCCGTGCCTCTGCAGCCTCCCCCCAGCAGGCTGGGGGAGGTTAGAGACACCAGAGGCTCCAACAGACCCCAAAGGTAAGCCCCTAGGGAGTATTTTTAAAATGTAGGGCAAAATGTAGGACATCCTACATTTTGCCCTACGTTTTTTAAAATGTCTTCCAAAAGTCTGGATTATAGTTTGGTCCCTGACAGTATCTGAGGGACAGTGAACCGGCCCCCTATTTAAAAAGTTTGAGGACCCCTGCTCTAGATTATCAATGTTAATAATAAACTCCATTCACAATGTTTGAGAAACATTTGAATTCTTAAAAGCAAGGATATTTACCCACCATGAATTAATAGTAAACTTGCATTTTAATCCAGTGGCTCAGTTTATTTCTAGTAAATAAGCCTGAAAAATTCTTATATACCTTTTATATACCCTCTTTACTCAAATCTCTCTTTTTTCAGACAAATTAACCCCCAAATCCAGAGTAACTACAGGAGCATGTAAGAGACTTTTATGTGCACACATAGTTACTGCATCACCTAGTGATAACCTATGGAAAATTCATATTGGAATCCGGAGTACGTTATTCTTACACCGGACTCCCCGTAGTTATTCTGGATTTTGCCCTTAGTCTCCAAAATCAGGGTTCACATTAGATTCAACAGCAAATGATAGATTCAAGTAAAAATAGTATTTTGGTTATAAAATACTTATAAATTACAATATAGAAAGTTACTTTTCCCTACTTTTCAATCACCCTTTATATGTCAGCATTAGGTTTAACAGTTCACTTATATTGTAATAAGGATATAACATAAGCCCATTGTTGTATGGGTTTTATTACCTAGTGCATATAGGTAAAATCCACTGTAAAACCCATTGTATTATTGTTGTCATATAACTCATTGTTATTTGCAATAAAACAATGCACTTGTCTTGCAGCTGCACATTACAATCACCAGGAAACATTGTTTTAAAATCTTGAGATCTTTAAAATTGGAGTGCGCATTAGATTCAATGGCGCACTAGATACAAGTAAATACATTATTTATTTATTTAAAAAAGTTAAATCCCACCTTTTTCGGGCTATGCAATTATTAACTGCGATGCAGAAAGGAGCTCAGCCAACATTATTTCCAAGAGCCACATGTTATGTGTCAAAGAGCCACATGTCTAAGCCATCGTTTGGCCATTCCTGGTTTAGACAATAGTAGTGAATCTAAGGGCAAAATCCAGAGTAACTACGGGGAGTCCTTGCTCCGGTGTAAGAACAACTTACTCTGGATTGCAATATGAATTTCCCATAGGTTTTCGCTAGGCGGTGTAGTAACTACGGGTGCACGTAAAGTCTCTTACGTGGGTTAACGTGTGTTCCCCCGGCACCCCTTGCTAGCTGACCTATTTCAGTCTAGGGAAAACATTGACTTTTAAAATAACATCTAAGACTTTATAAGCCTTTTTGTCAGAAATCTGAACCAGTGTTGTGAACAAACACATTGCCTTGTCTCTGCTGCTTTAGGGCTGTGTCATAATCACGGGTCTGATCCGGTGGCTGCTTTGCTGTGTGCGCGGTGTGTGTCCTGCCATTGTTTTTTTTAAAAAACGCTCACCATTGATGTCACAGTGAGGACGGCCCTTGCCTTGCACAGCTTGGCTGCAGTTCTCATCCCTGTTGAATTGTTTTGAAACACCACTGCCCCCCCCAGCACCACCACCACCACAGCCCCTGGTAATATGCAGAACAAATATTTGCTGTACTGCTACATAATATGGGTCGCTAACTCAGCTGAAAATCTCCAGCCCCAAAGAGCAGTGGAAACGTCAAGAGCATTATTTGTAACTCATGCTGCCAGAGGTAGCTGCTGTTTGCTCAGCCTGAGTCTGTGATGCTTGTGAAGGGAAGGGGCAGGTAAGTGCCATGGTACATGTAAAGAGAAAGGTGTGCAAAGTGCCCACAGTCTGTGGCTGTCTGAGCTAATTTTCCTCTTGCTGCACCGTTGTCCTGAGCAGGCTGGATTTAGCAAGTAGAAGTTCATCAGTCTGGTACCTGTGGCCTCTCTTCTTACTCGAGTGATTTAGCAACGTTAGGAAGCATTATAAACTGTAATTATTATAAATTAATTGTATATTATAAATCATTTTTATATTTTACAGTTTATAATTAAAGCAGGCCTCATTCAGTCTTGAAAGACTATGGTATCGTGCTCGGCACTGCATACGCTGCATGCAAAGCATGAAAGCCTGGGTTAGATTGTTATGGAGGATAGGCTGTTACCCAAGCAGCAAATCCCCCCTCTCCATGCCACTGAATTAGTCCAATGGAAAGGCAGAGCCAATACGATTGGATCCAGCTGGCGTCGCAGAGCTGGGCTAAGGACAGGAGCTCACTCTGTCTTGTGGGGCCAACCCAGGTCTCGAACCCTGGCCTACTGGTTAACAGGCACAGTGTCTTAGCCACTTGCGCCACCCACAGCCCTAAAAAGTTTATAATTATAAACTATAATTATTATAAACTGCAGACACGACACAGGGTTTTACAGCACATTCAGTTCTCTGTACCGTAAGACCCTGTGTCGTGTCTGTAGTTTGTACAGTAAAATAAATACATCAATTACATAAAATAAATAAACTACAGTATCATGATTTTATTATATACCCAATATATACTAAATAATATAGACCCAATAATATAGTAATTTTACCCTGTGAAAGGGATGCTTTCGTCAGTGCCAGTCACAGTTCACTTCGGACCTCAGTGGCCAGTGGTGTAGCTAGAGGGGGGGCAGAGCTGTTAATCTTGGAGTGTGCCTCACCATGGTATGCGAGGGCCATTCCTGGTTGGGATGGGGCAGCAAAAGAACCGTGGACCCATGGCACCCGCTTTTATATGTGTACAGCAGCCAGTTTTAATATTTGTATTAATAAATAAATATAACTTATTAATATTAGGAAATATTAATATTAGGAACGAGCTGCTGTATTGGACCAAGGGTTCTTCTAGTCCAACTTCCTATACCTGACAGTGGCCACCAGATTCCTCGGGTAGCACTCAAGAAACAGTGAAGGCAAGAATACCCCGTTGCACCCATTGCATCTAGCATCCAGAAATAGGGCTATTATTTGGAACTCGCAGCCCCTAGAGAGATTTCTTCCTGACTACCAGCAGACCAGTCTTTTGCAAGCAAAATTGACAGCTATAATCAAATTATTTTTAGACTTCTGCTTTATTTGTTTAATGTATGTTGATGAATTTAATGTTAAGTCACTGTGCCTGTTAACCAGCAGGCCAGGTTTTGAGACTCAGGTCCCCACAAGATGAGGATCTCCTGCTATGGGCAGGGGGTTGGACTAGATGATCCACTGGGTCCCTTCCTACTCTGTGATCTACGGTTGGGTCAGTTGTAAACAACTTTGAACTGTGGAAAAGCAGTTTTGAATAGATATTTGGGAAACCAAATATTTGAAGTAATGGAAAATATTTGAAGTAAAGAAGGTCTGAAACTGGCTTTGCTGAATCAGCCCATTAGCCTCCCCCCAACTTGTTTTGCTATGCATGAGCTGTGCGGAGGATGGAACCCAGGTCCTTCAGCATGCCTGGTGTGGGCTACATCTGTAGAGTAGTGGTCTTCAAAGTGGGAGTCAGGACCCCCTTCGGGAGTCTCAACTTTGGGTCAGGGAGTTGCAAGAGAATAGGATCCACCATCTTGGAATCTGGCACTGGGCTTTCCTGGGAGTAAGTTTCATTGAACACCATGGGACTTCCAAGTAGACATGGAGGAGCATCCTGGTAAGTTCGACAAAGGGTCCCTAACTGATTTTTAAGTTTGAAAGCGGGTGAAATGCCTAAAGCCTGCCACGACCGAGAGAATCTGTCTTCCGCTCAAGCCTTAAATGAGTGCTGATTCTTTCTGGCATCCAGGTCTAGACAAACCTAGGTCTTGAGGGGGGTTGTGAATGTGGATGTTGCGTACTGCATTTCCAATCCAAGCAGAATCTGAAAGTGATTCATGCACCCCTTGTAGATAACTTGCAGTGCTGGCATTTCCACCTGACTTTGGCTTCCCTGTGCCATGCATGCAGCTGCAGAGCCAAATCTTGCTGAGATAAAGCTTGGCAGAGGTGATCTTAAGAACTCTGGTGCAAAGTTCATTGCATCCTCACCCTGTTCTTGTTGTGGATCTTTGTACTGTACAAACTGAACTAACCAGTTTCCCCCTTTCTGTTTCTTTTTCAGAAGGTGCCTTCTGATGGTTCCAGTTGGAGGCTTCTGCTTATAGCTAGCACCTGCCTGCCCCCTCCCTCTTCCTCTTTGCTCCTCCCCTTCCTCCTAGTCCGACTCTTTCCCCCTCCCCCAAACACATGTTGGGTGCTGCACTCACTAATGACAGCGTGGATCGTCCTCCCCATCAGCCTCTCCGCCTTCTCAATCACTGGGATATGGATTGTGTAAGAGCTGCTCATATGGAGATAATTTAGACTGGGCTAAAATGGACTGGGGGTGACAGTCTGCCTGGTGGGTGCAGGCAAACAGAATTCATTTGGGC
Organism: Cryptoblepharus egeriae; assembly: GCA_030015325.1. NCBI lineage: Eukaryota > Metazoa > Chordata > Lepidosauria > Squamata > Scincidae > Cryptoblepharus > Cryptoblepharus egeriae. Next base: position 29,375,873 of record JAREYC010000011.1, read on the forward strand.
TGCAATCCTAAGCTCCAGTTAGGCTGGCCTAAGCCCTAGTATAAGTCCTGTCTTGAGATGGGGTGTCACAAAAGTGCTATAAGACACTTCAGTGCACAGGCATGTACTTGCCTCCCTATATCACCATGAGAACAGGAAGACCAATGAGTTGTGCCATCCTAAGTTAGGCTAGCAGCCTGAGGACACTTTCCTGGGAGTAAGGCCCATTGAACCCAACGGGACTTTCTTTTGAGTAGAGGAGGTTAGGATTGTGCTCATAGTCTCCTTGTGTGCTCTGGACTGTGCCTAAGGCAGAAGGTAGATCAAGACCCCGGATGATCTGCTGTAGACAGCAAGGATTTCTGGCTTATGATTGTTTAATATTAACAAGCATATTAGCAGTTTGGCTTGCCAAGAATAAACAAACCAGCTAAATGCCAGGTATTCAAATTTTGCTGCAATCCTAATCCCCAGTTAGGCCAGCCTAAGCCCTGCATAAGTCTTGTGCTGAACTGGGGGTGTCACAAAAGTGCCATAAGACACTTGAGTGCCATTCCTGGGGGAGGGTAGACCAGTGCACAGACATGCGCTTGCCTCCCTACATCATCACAAGAACAGGAAGACTGATGAGTTGTGCTGGCCTAGGTTAGGATTGCACTGTTTATAGGATTGCTGAGTTATAAATGATGCATTTTAGAACTAGGTAACCTCAGATGCAAGTGAGATGCAGGTCTCTTGTTGTCTTGTGTGTTCCTTGAGGCATCTAGTGGGCCACTAAGGGCGCAATCCAGAGTAACTACGTGGAGTCTTTGCTCCGGTGTAAGAACAATTTGCTCTGGATTGCAATATGAATTTCCCATAGGTTTTCACTAGGTAGTGCAATAACTATGGGTACACGTAATGTCTCTTACGTGCTCCCGTAGTTACTCTGGATTGTAGGGTATGAGATGCAGGAAGCTAGACTAGATGAGCTGTTGGCCTGATTCAGCAGGGCTCATGTTCATTTAGTGCTAAAGCACTAAAATAAGCATGATGTGAAAAGAACAACTGCATATATTTTAATTTTTTCCCCCAATAAGTTCCATTCTTTCTTTAAAAGGTTTTTTTTCCATGTGGCTTCAGAATTTCCAGAAATTTTGCATTTCTCCTTGGAAGCAGGGAGAGAGTTTGTGTAAGACACAGGAGTACCCAGTGCCTGTTCTAAAACCCCTTAGCAAAACCCAGGAGAAGAGGGCTGGAGTGCACTTGGTTCACCAGATGCCTACCAAAAAAGCAAAGGCTTGACTTGCAGCAAGTGGGCGTTTTGGAACAAGCCTCCTGTCTCCAAATGAAATCCCTTGGGCCAGATTTACACCAATCTGGCTTTTCTTTGCACAGTCCCACCTGTTTGCCAGTGAGCTAAGAGACAAAATAGCAGCAGCACCTGCAAAACTGCTCTTGGCCCCAGGCCAACCCTGCGTAGTTGAAGTGGTTGCTGCTTGTGGTCAGGACGCCTTGTAGCTAAAGCAGTCTGGAGAAGGGAAGGCTCGGTATCTCTGGGCATTTTGAGCAGGCAGCATAACCGAATCCGAGTCTACTTTGAGACCCATTTTGGGGAGTCCAAAGGGGTCTGTTGCTGTAGCCACCACCTGATCTGGTGGTCGTGACAATTTGCTGGTGTGCCTCCGAATACTGGGTGTCGCAGAGAACACCGTCACATTCATCCTCCACTAAGGGACTTCCCAGAGGCATCGAGTTGGGACTGCTTTTCTTTTTAGGCCGCAGGGAATCTCTCCAGCTTCCACTTCCAGCAGATCCCTGCTCCGTTCTTGGCAAGAGAGTCCCGTGCACGAGCCACACCTGGCTCGAGCTCAAGGGATGAGTTGTTGGCCTAAAATTGGAAGGGAATGATGCAGCTGAGCATGTTGCAGAGCACCAAGCACAGGTCAAGGGCCACGTTTTTCTCTAGCCTTCTGAACGATGCTCTGATACAGCATTCCTTGCTTCTGTTGCAGCGAAGAATGAGGATGGGCAAAGGTCACATTTAATCCTTGCATATTTTTGCATAGGCCTTGCTTCTATCCCCTCATAGATAGGCTGGGTCAGCCTTCAATCCACAATTTGGATATGATCCTAGCAGTTTATCGCAGAGCAAATAATCATGTGAATAAGACCTTGGAGAATGGAGAGCAGAGCTGTCCCTTTGGGTTGCCACCTTCCCGTTCAGTGCAAGTGCTTGGGATGTGATGAGCAGCTGCTTTCTTGGCACTTGGCCTTTTTCTAGAACAGCTGTGACCCCCAATCCTTTTGCTTTGAGTGTGCTCTGGTTTAAATGAGGCCATGAATACTCTAGCCTCCCTATGGCAATTGTTGGTAGTAAGTCTGTAGGTAGTGAGACTTTCTCTCTGCCCCTCACAGGTATGCCATGGCAGTGATGAACCAGCATGTGTGCCCCGTTGAGAACTGGTGAGTCTTTCCATAGAGCAGGAGATTAGAACACTATAAGGCAGTCCCGTTCCCTAAGTGTCCTTGTCCCACCTTTGCAGGTTTCAACGAATCTGTTCAACATTCCCACAGGTCCTACAATGAATCCTGCTCTACTGATCTAACCAAGCATGGCTACCCAAAAAGCTGCTGCACCCCGGAAGACATCCCTTTAATCAGGTGAGGTGGATAGAAGAGTGGGGTCAAGTGGTTAAGACACTGTGCCTGTTAACCAGAAGGCCGGGGTTCGAGACCCAAGTACCCACAAGACAGGCTGAGCTCCTGTACTTAGTTAAGGCTGAGCTCTTGTCCTTAGTTCTGCGATGCAGCTGGAACCAATCAAATCGGCTCTGCCGTTCCATTGGATTATTTCAGTTGCGTGGAGAGGGGGGGGATTTGCTGCTTGGGTAACAGCCTATCCACCATATTAATCTACCCAGGCCTTCATGCTTCATATGGAGTATGATACCATAGTCTGTCAAGACTGATGGATGCCAACAATCTACTCAGAGAGCCACCTGGGGCTTGAGACTTGACTAAAGGGGCAGCACAAGTGAAGGCTGTGCCTAATTTCAGCAGCATGGTAGCTTTGAAAGGTGCTAGAGATTCGTAAGCGGGGCAGACATCAAGCCTGTTATGGGTAATAGGTCTATGCTGGCCCCTTTCAGCCTTTCTATCTTCTCTGTTCCTTCAGTAAATGTGGCACCTACCCTCCTGAGAGTTGCCTCTTCAGCCTTATTGGAAATGTTGGGGCGTTCATGGGTAAGTGCTTCTCCCAGATCTATGGGACGCATGGGAAATTCTGCGCTGGCGCACCAGTCTCAATCCTGTCCAGCCCATCTTATTTACAGCTTCCTTACAGCTTCATTTAACTTCCCAGGACATGCCTCTCCCCCAAAGAGCAGAATTTTCCAAAGCTCAACAAGAGTGCAGGAAGTCTCCTTGTGGTGTGAGGGTCACAGAGGAAATGGTGCTGTTGGGCAGTTTACACAGCATTGGCAGGAATGGAGAAAAAACCCATCAAGAAGCTGCATTGCCTTGGGATGGGATCCCAGAGGTTGACAGATGCCTTCCTGCAGATACTGCTATTCTCGGTTTCAGGCCTTTCAGCACGTACGTGCCAGAGAGACTACACAGCCCATCTCTTTTTAGTCCCTTTTTCAGGTCAGTCGTCCACTAAAACCTGCAAGTGGAGCCAATGATGTGGAATATAAACTTCTAAATAAAAAATATTTTTAAAAAAATAATGGAAAAGCTCCTAGTTTTCCACAGATGACTGTAAATTCTGAACTGAGAAATACTGAATTCTGCAACATTTGCAACTGGTTGAATTCATGGGAGAGACTCAGGCTACAATCCAGAGTAACTACAGGAGCATTTACTCCGACGGAGTTACGGTTCCACCTGTGGGAAATCTATGGGAAATGCATAGAGCAACCCAGAGTAAGTGCCTCTTACATCTTCCCGTAGTTACTCTGGATTATAGGGAAAGACTTCAATCCTAACCCCCAGTTAGGCTGGCTTAAACCCAAGCACAAGTCCCATGCTGGCATTGCTTTGTCATATCAGACTCGGCCCCATTCTCCCCACCCCATCTTCACTGTTTTTTTCACTTCCCCCAACAGTGGTGGTGGTCTGTTTCCTGCGCTATGGCCAGTTGATTGAGCAGAGCCACAGTTCCTGGGTGAACACGACGGCGCTGATCACTGGCTGTACCAATGCGGCAGGCCTTGTCATGGTTGGAAATTTCCAGGTGAGCTGAGAGGTGTGCGGTGACAGAATTGGGTTGACTAGATCCATCCTGCCATCCTGGAGAGTGGCTGCTTACCTGAGTCAACAGCCCTATTCTGGTGCAGCTGAGGCAGCTCCTGGTGCCCTGTCTGTGAAGGTAGACCTGGAGCACGGCGGCCTCAGCACCCCTTTCTGTGCTTTAGGTGGATTATGCCAAATCCCTGCACTACATCGGAGCTGGCGTGGCCTTCCCCGCAGGGCTTCTCTTCGTCTCTCTTCAGTGCGTTCTCTCCTACCATGTGGCCGCCTCTGCCCTGGACTTCTGGATGGCGCACCTCCGCGTCTTCCTCACCACCGTGGCCTTAATCTCCCTTGTCTTCAGTATCCTTTGGCTGGCAGGAAAGGCCAACAGTGCCTGTCAAGCATTTCCTTCCTCCTCCCTATGTGGCTTCCTTTTTCTGGGAAAAATCTGTTAAAGGACTTTTCTGTGTAAAAACCACTCACTATCAGTCTTAGAAGTGGCTAGTTTAGACTGGAGTGCCCTCATCCCATTTCTTTTATCCATTTATCCTATTTCACACCTATGAAATGCCCATCAAGCAGCCCTCTTATGCTCCCTTTTGTTTGTTTTGTACTCCACGTGCAGTAATATATCCAGAGCATCCTAATCTAGAGAGCGCCTTTAGATTACAAACAGCTCCTCCAGCCCCCTCCACCTCACAATCTTGCCCTGCAAACTGGGAAACCCAGCCATCAGCTCCCACTGTGCTAGACCCCCTTCTGACCCAGAGATCTCTCATTGGAAGGGATCGGGCCTCCTGCAGTGTTGGGTCAAACAGGATTAGGGAATGCACTGAGTTAGCAAGTGCCTCTTTTTCATCCTCATCCTCATTGGGCTTGCCTTCATCTGGTCTGGAAGTCAGGCCCACCTACTGGGTTTCCTACTTTTCCTTGACTCCCCCACAGGTGGCATCTTCTTCATCCACAACAGCTTCCTCCTGCAGCACCTGGCCGCCATCTGTGAGTGGGTCTTCGTCATCGACATCCTGGTCTTCTACGGCACCTTCACCTACGAGTTTGGCGCCGTCTCCAATGACACCATGGTGGCCGCTCTGCAACATTCGAACAGCAGGGGGTGCAAGTCACCCGGGGGCAGCAGCAGCACCTCCACACATCTCAACTGCAACCCGGAGAGCATTGCCATGATATGAGGGAGGGCTGGAGAAAGGGGGTGGCTCGCTCTTCCACCCCGTGCCATGCAGCCACTGTCCCCATGGAGAAAAGAGGGAGGCTTCTCCTTCCAGTTTATCTTTTGTACTAAACAGTTTTTTTAAAAAAGATTATTCCTGCTTCTAGCACTCCCACCCCCACACACACCCCTTCTCACTCGGTGTCACCATCTCGCGTGGGAGGCTGTGCCGCCTTTGTTTCGGCAAGCAGCACCTGGCCCTACCCGTCTCTTGCTGGCATCCATGGAAGTAAAGCCTTGTGAGGCCAGCACATCAGTGCCAAAGGAACCTGTTTCCAGCCTCAAGCGAAGCAGTCCTCGCATCCCACCCACATGCGACCAGGAGTTCCTGCTGTTTGGGTGCCTCTGAACTCCAGCCGCTCTCAAATCCAATTGCGTTTCACTGCCACTCCCTCCCTGCCTTCCTTGCAGAACCACTTACTAAACAGAACCCAGAGCTGCTACCGGCCTGGGACGTTTCGTGCCAAAGGCCGTTGCCTGCCCTGATCAGGCGGGAAAGTTTCCTCGTTCCCCACATCTAGGAAACAACACTGCAACCCATTGGTGTACTGTGCAGGCGGTGGGCAAGAAACTGGACTCAGCCCTGGGGGAGAAGGAGCCTCCGTCACTCCCCATTTTGTCACTCTGCCTGAGACATGGACATCCTCAGGTAGCGGATACTGGTGGGGTTGGGAATCCGTAGTTGGAACACGCGTGGTTGGTATCTAAGCTGGCTGGTTTGGGGAAAAACGTTTTGGTATTTTTTAGAACTTTTTTATATATTATATAAAATGTGGATAAAGAGAATTGTATCTGAACTGCACTGTCTTGGCTTCTCTTGGAGGGTGGCAGCATCAGGCCCCTCCCTGGCTTGCATGTTCAGTGGTAGCAGCACTGGAGTAGAGGTGGCTGAAGTCTTCCGTGAAGGTGGAGAATAGCAGGCCTAAGGACACCTACTTCTGTCCCCTCTCAAGAAATAGAGTGGGCAAGCGAAGCTTGGCTATGGGGGCCAGATTACCCATTCCCTTGTAATTTCATAGAGAAAACTAAGAGGTACACCGAAGAGGAAAACCTCTTCCAAAGGCCTGCACATAGGTGACTTCATCCAAGAAGGTGTTTCCAAAGACTCATGGGTGCATACACCCCTTTTGCTCTCTCATGTTCCTTCTGTGCATTCATAGGGCATGATATGGCATTGAACGCCTTGTGATGGCTTTTAGACCTGTAATCTATCATGGGCACAAAGCAAAAGGAAGAAGGTTTCTTAATTATCCATTTCCTTGCAATACAGGCAGTTCCACGAAGCAGCTTTTCCGGGCTTGATGCAGGATGAACACACCCCAGTTTGCAGAACACTCAAATATGAATCACTCCCACCAGGGTTGAGTAGCTGGGGCAGCTAGACAGGAAAAAATAATACACATAATTTAGAAAGTGTTTATTGCTGCTCTGCTTTGGAAGGGTGGGAAGGAGGAGAAGGACAGCTGCCTCTTGACTCCAAGGGGTCCTGGTCTGGGGCACATGTGGGAGAGGGTGTAGCAGATGCTCTTATACAGGAGTGCAGGTGTGGCTCAGCAGGAAGAGGAAGTCCTATTAGGTGTACATGGCCCCATGAAGATACTCCAGTCGATGTACCTGCTGCTGTCTCCGCACCTAGGAAGGTTAAGGCAAATCAGTGTTAATGGGGGGGTTCAGTGGGTCAACCCTCCCCAGACTGTGCAAAATGCAGGACAGGTTGCCACAAAGCAGCTTGGAGAAGGCACAAATCATGTTATTTCTGCTGCAATACTTTCAATGGTACCGTAGCAGCTTTCCGAGTGTTTCCCACCACACAAGGTGTGGCATGGATGTTAATGATTTCAGTATCGTTACAACAATCCTGCTACTGCCAAGGAAGTGATAATCATGCCCAAGGACAAGAAATAAGTTGTTATCTTATGTAAGATAGGCTTAGAGCACAATCGTAACCATGTCTACTCAAAAGTAAGCCCCACTGTAATCAATGGGTCTTACTCCCAGGAAAGTGTTTTTAGGATTGCAGCCATAGGCTAGATCAGTGTTTTTCAACCTTTTTCATCTTGCAGCACACTTAACAAGGTACTGAAACGGTGAAGGTACACCATCAATTGTAAGGCACACCAGACTGTTTAAATCCCCCAATTTTCCTATTAATGAATGTCAGTCCCCAAATTCCCGCAGCACACCTGAGGACTATCCAGGGCACACCAGTGTGCCACGACACACTGGTTGAAAATCACTGGGCTAGATCTTAACAACACCCCTACCAGGGCCAGCTTTGATCTTTCCGGTTCTTCAAAGCAGTGCCAGTTTGCAAGCTAGTGTGGCAGTTGAGGCCACCAGTGGACTGCAGCTAGAAAAGAGTCTGACCCAGGGATGGGCCTGGCCCAACCTAACAACCGGTTCGCCGGAGGTAGGTGGGCCAGGTGGGGTCAGGGGGCGGGGCCGGGGTCAGCAGGTGGGGAGAGGGGCGGCCCCAACCCTGGCGTACTGCGCATGCCACCCTGGCGTACAGCGCATGTTCAGGACGCCACTTCGCCTGCGCCGATGTTGGCCGAGGCAGTGTCACAAGATTGATGCAATGCAGCGGTGGGCCCCAAGGGCGAACTGGTTCACCCTTTTTTTGACCCGCTGCTAGCAAACGGCGGGCCAAAATTAACAACCGGTTCTGTAGATCCGGTGTGAGTCGGCCTGGGCCCACCTGTGGTCTGACCACTACTATTATGATTTGATTTGTACTCCACCTTTCTCCCCGACGGACACCCTTGGAGACACTTGCCTTGTCCTTTTTGTACTCCTCATAGCTCTCATCATCAGTGGGCAGCTCATGTCGGCAGAGGGGGCAGGAGTTGGTCTGGGTCAGAACAGAAGAGTAAGCATCAGCCAGCCTCGTGGACAAAGATCAGGCACAACCACTACCCGTCCCAGCAGAGGGCTTCACCCTGCCCAAACTCTCACCTTTCCAAGCCAGGGAAGGATGCAGCCTGCATGGAAAAAGTGTTGGCAGGGCATCTTCCGGACCTCCTCTTCCTCTTCGAACTCGAGCAAGCAGACAGGGCACTTCAGACCTTTATCTGGCCCACCAAGGGGGTAGAGGAGAAAGAACGTCACCCATGGGGGTCAAAACCTTACACTGCCAGAAACACAACACTTCGTTCTGGACAGCGGATCCTACAACTGGGGTACCCTCTGCAGAAACATACCCACGAATCCCACAGCAATACAAACATGGAATTTTCTACCATTCAGAGGCACTGATTCCAACTTAGTTTTGGGGTATTATAAAAAAACTTGTTCCGTTCTTAAATTTTGCGTTTTTATTAATCCTACAGCCCTAATAATGAAGTGTTTCTCAAACTGTGGGTTTTGTAGTTCTATCATATTGTAGTACGCCTAATACAATGGCATAGGTTGGAGTTGTGTGCCTATGTGTGCCAAAAACCAGTGGCATTTTTAAATTTTTCACACCAAAGTAAACAACGAAGCACCAAAACATTCTGATCATGAAATACTTTCACTTTTGTAATGCCGTGTTATTGGCCTGCACCAGGACCAAGAGAAAATGAGTGGATAGAGGAAGTTACTTGTGATAAGTAACTCAGGATCAGTAGATCACAACCCCCATGGCACATTCCCCCACACATTCCAGTGTGGATAGGTTGGCCCTAGAACCCTATCCAGTGTGGATCCCTATCCCTATCCAGTGTGGATAGCCCTAGAACCCAATCCTATGCAGGTCAACTCGGAAAAAAGTCCCATTATGGTCAATGGGGGTTACTCCTAGGAAATATGCCTGAGCCCCATCATAGACCATTCATGGCACACCAATGTGCTTTTGTGCAGTAGTTGACAGTCACTGGATTCTCCATTCACATACAAAACGCATTACCGGCTTGTAATGGGGTTACTTGCACAGTAGGCTCTCGTGATAAGTAACTCATGATCAGTAGGATCAGAAGATCACAACCCCCATGGCATTACATTCCACTGTGGATAGGTTGGCAGTCCTAGAACCCGATCCTATGCAGGTCAACTCGGAAAAAAGTCCCATTATGGTCAATGGGGGTTACTCCTAGAAAATATGCCTGAGCCCCATCATAGACCATTCATGGCACACCAATGTGCTGTTGCGCAGCAGCTGGCAATCACTGGATTCTCCATTCACATACAAAACGCATTACCGGCTTGTAATGGGGTGACTTGCACAGTAGGCTCTCGTGATAAGTAACTCATGATCAGTAGGATCAGAAGATCACAACCCCCATGGCATTACATTCCACTGTGGATAGGTTGGCAGTCCTACAACCCGATCCTATGCAGGTCAACTCGGAAAAAAGTCCCATTATGGTCAATGGGGGTTACTCCTAGAAAATATGCCTGAGCCCCATCATAGACCATTCATGGCACACCAATGTGCTGTTGCGCAGCAGTTGGCAATCACTGGATTCTCCATTCACATACATACAAAACGCATTACCGGCTTGTAATGGGGTGACTTGCACAGTAGGGAGGCTCTCCACGGCATGCCTGGCAGCTGGTGGGGGAAGTCGCTGATCCCAGTCTTGATCGTCCAGGGAGCCCAGATTGATCTCCAAGCCATTGAAAAGAGACCTGCACAGATGGAAAGAGAAAAACCAGAACCTCATCAGATTTCAAGGACCCTCCAGACCCTGCAAACCCAAGGCCCCAAACACAAAAGGGTTCCTTTGGGATACTTGAGGATCTTCTCTGCTTTGCTTACAGGTTGTGTTAACAGAGTTGGGGGGAATTTGACCATAGAAGAGGTAGTTTAAGAAGCAGGTAAAAAATGGTCAAGATCACATATGGGAGTAAAATCAGACAGTTTGGAGTATTTTAATGAAAAATCAGCCTTGATAGTGAGAACGGGATGAAGGGAAAGGCACTTTAACTGACTCCTGTAACGTAAGTCACAGTTAATGCCTTTATACTGTCTTCTTGGCTGCAAATCTAAATACACTTTCCTGGAAGTACAGTGGTGCCTTGCATAACAGTTATGTGAAATGCTCTTTATGTGAAGCGGATAAGAAAGAAAGAAAGAAAGAAAGAAAGAAAGAAAGAAAGAAAGAAAGAAAGAAAGAAAGAAAGAAAGAAATAGAAAGAAAGAAAGAAAGAAAGAAAGAAATAGAAAGAAATAGAAAGAAAGAAAGAAATAGAAAGAAATAGAAAGAAAGAAATAGAAAGAAATAGAAAGAAAGAAAGAAAGAAAGAAATAGAAAGAAAGAAAGAAATAGAAAGAAAGAAATAGAAAGAAAGAAAGAAAGAAATAGAAAGAAAGAAAGAAAGAAAGAAAGAAAGAAAGAAAGAAAGAAAGAAAGAAAGAAAGAAAGAAAGAAAATCAATTTTGTCTGCCGCCATTGACTTTCCTCCAAGTGTTAAGAATCCTGTACTGAGTCACATCAGGTTGGGGTCTCCAAACCCCAGCCTGGGGGTCAGATGTGGCCCATGGTGAGCGTCCAACTGGCCTGCGGCCAGCATCTGATCTCCTATGAGACTCTAACCTAGTTGCCCAGCGTTGAGGTGGTGGGGTTTGGGTTAATTACTATGTAGAAATCCTGAAAATTTGAGCCTACCCACCAATCCACCCATCTATGTATGTAGGTAGGTAGGTAGACATGGGCTGTGGTGGCGCAAGTGGTTAAGACACTGTGTCTGTTACCAGCAGGCCAGCGTTCGAGACCCGGGTCGGCCCCACAAGACAGGGTGAGCTCCTGTCCTTAGCCCAGCTCTGTGACGCAGCTGGATCCAATCGTATTGGCTCTGCCTTTCCATTGGACTAATTCAATGGTGTGGAGAGGGGGGATTTGCTGCTTGGGTAACAGCCTCTCCTCCATAACAATCCAACCCAGGCTTTCGTGCTTCGCATGCAGCGTATGCAGCGTATGCAGCGCCGAGCACCATACCAGAGTCTTCCAAGACTGACGGAGACCTGCATGTAGGTAGGCAATCAGCTTGGTATATATACATACACACTAGGCTGATACAGTATGTATACATGGGTTACAGTACATATACATGTATGTATGTAGGTAGGTTGGTACGTATACATATGTACACATACATACATACTGGGAAAAAATATTCATCTTCCTCCCTTCCTTCCAACTATTGGGACGGGAAACTGGTCCTTTTTTGGACTTATCGGGATGGGAAACTGGTCCTATTATGGACTTAATGGGATGGGAAACTGGTCCTATTATGGACATATTGGGACGGGAAACTGGTTTACTCCCAGGAAAGTGTGGATAGGCTGGTCCTATGCAGGTCTACTCAGAAGTAAGTACCATTATCGTAAATGGGGGATATTCCCAGGAAAGTGTGGATAGGTTGGCAGAACCTAGAGCCTGGTCCCATGTAGGACAGTCCTATGCAGGTCTACTCAGAGGTAAGTCCCATTATGGTCAATAGTGTTTACTCCCAGGAAAGTATGGAAGGGCTGGTCCTATGCAGGTCTGCTCAGAAGTAAGTATCATTATAGTCAATGGAGCTTACTCCCAGGGAAAAGTGGAAAGGCTGGCAGCTTTTCTATGTAGTTCCATGTAGGTCTACTCAGAGGTAAATCCATTATAGCCAATGGGGCTTACTCCCGGGAAAGTGTGGGCTGATAGAACCCAGACCCAGGCAGGTCTACTCAGAAGTAGGTCCCATTATAGTGAAATGGGCTTACTCCCGGGAAAGCGTGCCCGAGCCTCACCGCCCCGGTGGGTCCCGACCCAGGCCAGCCCACCTGGCGAGCTCCAGCAGCGCCTGCCTGTGCAGATCCTGCCGCGGGGCGGCTCCGGGCTCGCAGTCGTGCTCCTCGAAGTACGAACTCATCCCGGACACTTCCTGCGCCGCCTCCTCCGCGGAACCCGCAGACTCCGGAAGCCCTGCCCCACAAGCACCGCAGGAGCAGCCAATCCCCGCACTGGGAGGACAAACCCCCCACCCCACACCCCCCCCCCAGAACACAGTCTCCCCTCATCCATCCATCCATTCATTCCTTCATTACTTCATTCCATCCATCCATCCATTTATTCATCCATCCATCCATCCATTTATTCATTCCATCCATCCTTTCTTTCATTCATTCCATCCATCCACCCATCCATCCATTCTTTCATTCATTCCATCCATCCATTTATTCATCCATCCATCCATTTATTCATTCCATCCATCCACCCATCCATCCATTCTTTCATTCATTCCATCCATCCATCCATTTATTCATTCATTCCATCCATTTATTCATTCCATCCATTCATTCATTCCATCCATCCATTTATTCATCCACCCATTCATTCCATCCATCCATTCATTCATTCCATCCATCCATTTATTCATCCACCCATTCATTCCATCCATCCATCCATCCATTCATTCATTCCATCCATCCATTTATTCATCCACCCATTCATTCCATCCATCCATTCATTCATTCCATCCATCCATTTATTCATCCACCCATTCATTCCATCCATCCATTTATTCATCCACCCATTCATTCCATCCATCCATTCATTTTAACCTTCTGTCCTGAAAAAAAAATTTGCCTTCATTTCATTCATTCATTCATTCATTCATTCATTCATTCATTCCACTCATCCCATTCATATCCTGCCTTTCTTCTTCAAAGTGCACTTGGTGTCTTTTCTGGTCTGGTTTTAAATTTAATAATGAGGCTTTTAGTGTTTAACCACCTGAAATGAAGGCATGTGTGCGTTTTTAGCTTTTCTTTTGTCATGTCCTACACTCTTCTTGGATGTCCTACATTTGGGGGGCCTCGTCTTTTTTGTGGTTATGTTCGTGTGGTTATAACAGTAGTTATGACATTTAGTCGCCCTGCCTGTCCCCAAAGGTGCACGGGACCAGTGGCATAGCCAGAGGGGGTGCAAAACACTAAGGGTTGCAGGGAATCCTGCAGGGATTCCCCCAAGGATGCATGGGCCCAGTGGCATAGCTACAGGGTACAGTACTTGGAGGGAGGCTGGCAAGAGACATGGCATGGGCCATTGAGCGCTACACCTCCATTTTGCTTCCTCCACCTGAAATGGCTGCAAAGGGTGCACCCCCTCCAGCTATGCCACCACATTGGACTGGCAAGGCTCCCTTGCACATTTCATTGCGGTTCCCTGCAAACCCTTAGTGCTTTGCACCCCATCTGGCTATGCCGCTGCATCAGCCTGCCTTTGTCTAGGAGCAGCACCTCAGTTAGTTTAGCTTGAGGCTGCTTGTGGGGACATCAAGCACAAGAAGGGCCATCGAGACCACCTCTGGCACATGTGTGTCTCACACCACCCACCCCTTTTTTCCCCCGCGGTGGCACAGGCAGGGCCCCCCTAAGGAAACCTACAAGCAGGACATGGGATGGAGTGCCATAAAAGTAAATATAGTAGTCGGTTGGATTCGGATCCCATCATCCTTGGGAACATCAAGACTTGGCTACTGTAATGAACTCTGTATGGGGCTGCCCTTGAAGACTGTCCCTAAATTGCAAATGTGGCGACCTTGGCTGCGCCGGATCCCTGTTCTTGCAGCTATGCGCCAAATACTCTCAACTTTCCAGCACCGGGGCGAAGGCAAGGCAGCTCCAAACACGGCAGACTTGAGGATCCTTGCACCAGAGCACATTTCATGCGCAGAGCCAATTCCCAGCTTTGCTTGCCTAGGGCCACAACCCACTCTTGGCAGAGGCTTGACCTGTGGCCGATATTTTCTGTGCATGATTACAGGCGTCCCTTCAAACATGTTTAGGATTGCTGATTGTCGGGAAAAGCAGTCCGAAAACACCATAAATAAATCAATGCCTCTGGAGAGGCTGGAATGTGGACCGCCAAAGCAGGGAGCTGGGCCGGAAAGCAAATCTTAGCTTTGCCTGGGGGTCTGCGGGAGGGTTTGCCAACACTGTGTGAAAATGCGCAGGGCCATCACAGTGAATGAGAAAGCATAGCTGGACTACCCTGAAGGAGTGGCGTTGGTCAGACAGCTGGCGGCTTGATGATGTGAATGCAATCCATGAAAACCAGGAAAGTCCCAGTTTTCCAGGACATGTGGCAACTTGCACCCCACAGTGACGCTCCCTCCAAGACTGACTGCTCCACCCCCCCAGCTACGCCACCGGCTCTTCCCCAAGCTCTTCCCCTACCCACCCGCAGCTTCCCCCTGCTCTTCCTGGCCTTTCCCCTACATCTTTGACCGTCCCTTTCCCGCTGATGTGGCAACACCACCCATTTTTACAAAAGAATGCACTTTTTACTATTCTCGAATTCAACGGTACAGCAAGAATAAGCACAAGAAGTTGCGCTGCGCTTCTGACGCACAATTCAACTCACATTAAAACGTACAGTGAAGTTTAACAGCACAAAACAAAAAACGGCAGGCATCGGGATGAGCTTCTTACCCAACCTCAAGGCACTTTTTAGCTATAGGATTAGATAAAGGTAGCATCGATGCAACTGACCCATGACCCATGAGCCTCTATGAAATACTCATACGTAACATTTCCCTCCTTCTCAGATCTCCACAACACATCCGTTCCCATTTGCAAGACTTCCGACTCCTTTTTCCCCAACGCGATGTGGGCTTTGCGACGATTTTTTAGCCGGCGCATAAAACGGGCACGTTTGCTAAAATCTAGACGTGGCCAAAAATCAGAAATCCGTGGAATTCCCAATTGTTTAAATACCCAACCGAGGAGGTACGCGCACTCACCCCTCTCCCCCAAAATGCTGATAAGTATTAATCTATTATTTTATATACTTATTAAATGCTGATATGTATTGAACTATGATAAAACTGTCAGCTTTCGGGCTCCTGGATCTTTAAAATACCTGTCCCTATTCCTGGCCCATATGCATGAGCGGCACTGATCCAAGCAATGATCAAAGAGGGAATTGCAGCAGGTGCAGCTTGCGATCTGTGAGATGAGAAGCTGCATTGGCTGAAATTCTCTCCGCTCCATAATATTGGGATACCCTGAGCTATTATTTTTAAAAATGGATCAGTTGGTGGATACGGATATTTCACAAAGTGAGAAGATAGCAGTGTTTATCCCAGTGGTTTTTCAAGTGCACCTATGGGGTAGATGAGACCCATGGGGGTCTACCTTAGCAGGGTAGGTGAGACGTATGGGCAGGGTGACCAGATGACCGAACCTCAAAAGGAGGACAAGGTCTTGGATTCCTCTCAGCTTGGCCTTTCTGGCAGACAATGGCACATTTGCCTACTCACAAGTAAAGCCATGATATTGGGCACTTTCACTTTCTCAACGAGTTCAATGCATACTTTTTATTTTTAGTTTTTTGGCCATAACGTTTGATAGGAAGGAGATATTTCAAAACCAATTTTTGCATTGGATTCTGCACTTCCATACGAATCCAACGACATATGACATGATGGGGTATTGCGCACCATTGCAAAGTTTCAAAATGAAGCCAGAATGGAGGACAATGAAGCACCTTTGGAGGACACCCAGACCGAAGGCTAAAAAAGAGGACAAATCCAGAAAAATCTGGTCATATGGTCACCCTGCCTATGGGTTAGATGAGACGTATGGGTCTTTACCTCAGCAGAGTAGAGGAGACCTATGGGTTAGATGAGACCTATGGGTCTCTACCTTAGCAGAGTAGATGAGACCTATGGCTTGGATGAGATGTATGGGTCTCTACCTCAGCAGAGTAGAGGAGACCTATGGGTTAGATGAGACCTATGGGTCTCTACCTCAGCTGAGTAGAGGAGACCTATGGGTTAGATGAGACCTATGGGTCTCTACCTCAGCTGAGTAGAGGAGACCTATGGGTTATATGAGAAATATGGGTCTCTACCTCAGCAGAGCAGAGGAGACCTATGGGTTAGATAAGACCTATGGGTCACTACCTCAGCAGAGTAGAGGAGACCTATGGGTTAGATGAGACCTATGGGTCTCTACCTTAGCAGAGTAGAGGAGACCTATGGGTTGGATGAGACCTATGGGTCTCTACCTCAGCAGAGTAGAGGAGACCTATGGGTCTCTACCTTAGCAGGGTACATGGGACCTATGGGGATGATTCCTACATTAAAAATAAATAGATGGCTTGCAAGATGCTGCATGTCTAAAGTGTCAAGTGTGCAAGTGGCGTCCAACAGAAGCAGAACAGCATGAAAATTAGCCCAGCAACACAGCTCTGAACCTTCCAGCTCATCACAACTGATGCTTCAACCCCCACTGACTCAAGGTTGTCACATCCCTGGACCGAAGCCACATTTCCAGTTGTGATGAAGCAACCATGCTGGTCACTTTAAGAAACGTGACAGAATGACTTGAAAATGTCCTTCAAGGTCATCTAGTCCAGCCCAGATCATAAGATTTTGGGTCATGGCAGAAAAGGCACATGACATTTTCTCCCCACTGCATGGACCTTCATTGGAGGCCACAATTCAAGTCCTGGAATGAACAGGACCCGCGCAAGGTACCTCTGGCTCAAAACCTGTTTTTCCAGCTCTGCCCGCGGCAATCAAAGCAACCAGCCCTCTGAGCATAAAGCATAATATTCAGAAACTCCATGCCGTGGTGGATTCCAGGAGTGGAAAATTACAGGAACCCCTGATGTACTGCCACTGGGCATGTCTGGGGATTGACTTCCTCACTGAGGAAGAGGAGGTTCTGGGCACTGATCCAAGCAATGATCAAAGAGATGATCAGATGCAAGGACTGGATGAAGTCCCAAGGAGCACATGGCACACAGCTGAACTGGAATGCAAGCATATCATGACTTCCCATGAAGATCTGAGCAAAGCTAGTTTTGCTGGAGCACATGATCTAAGCACGAGCATTGGTGGTTTTCACTCTTCTGCATGTGCCACTGCTGTTGTGGCTCATCAGAACGGGGGTTCTAGGCAGCTACCAAGTCTTGCTCGAGTCCCGAAGTGCACGGATGGACAAGCTGGAGAAGACACCGCGGTCTTGGATTGGCCGCTCAGTTCCCACCACCGTTGGTCTCCTGGTCCCCTGATCCAGGGATGACAAAGTAGAGAATGACTCCCAGGAGGAGGAGGAGGACAACGGCAATCACAACCCCCAGAATAATCTTCCACTTCATGTTCCTCCACTGCTCCTGCCGGGCCACAGTCTTTGTCGTCTTGCAGAAAGCAGAGCTCTAGGGTGAAACACAGGTGGACACTGTCTTTAGTACACCTTCAACAGCATCAATATTTATTTATTTGTTTGTTTGTTTGTTTGTTTGTTTGTTTAGGGTTGCCATATGTCCCTCAAAACAGGGACAGTCCTTATTTTTGGGATTGTGTTCACATACTGGCAAGTGTGACAGAAGGTCCTATCCCGATTTTATGGACAAGAATTGTGGCAAACCTGTATTTATGGGGTTTGTACCCCATAAACCTTCCCATGCCAACCCAGATGCTCCAGGCGGCTTACCAAGCTTCAGTTTTCCCCTCCTTTGGTCCTCACAACGACCCTGTAAGGTAGGTGAGGCTGAGAGTGAGTGACTTGCCCAAGGTCACAATCCCTTCGGGGGCAAGGAGGGATTTGAACCCGAGTCTTCCAGGTCTCAGTCCAACTCCCGAACCACGACGCCATCCTGGTTCTCATATATCGTTTTTGTTGGCAGGGGTGGGGCTCACAGCAGTTACTGATCCAACCCTGCATCCCCTTTGAAACTGTCATCTATCTATCTATCTATCTATCTATCTATCTATCTATCTATCTATCTATCTATCTATGTCTGCCTGCCTGCCTGCCTGCCTGCCTAATATGCAAAAACTATCTGTCTGTCTGTCTGTCTATGTCTGCCTGCCTGCCTAATATGCAAAAACTATCTGTCTGTCTGACTGTCTAAAATGCAAAAAAATTTCTATCTATCTGTCTGTCTGTCTAATATGGAAAAATTATCTGTCTCACTGACTGTCTACTATGCAATATCTATCTATCTATCTATCTGTCTGTCTGTCTGTCTGTCTGTCTGTCTGTCTGTCTAGCCAGCTAGCCAGCCAGCCATAGAAGGTTCCATTGAACTCAATAGGACTTATCTATCTATCTATCTATCTATCTATCTATCTATCTATCTATCTATCTATCTATCTATCTATCTATCTATCTATCTATCTATCTATCTAATACCTCCTTCCTTCCTTCCTTCCTTCCTTCCTTCCTTCCTTCCATCCCAAGGTGGCTAACAATAAATTAAAACACCAGGCAATAAAATACAATTAATGTGCTCCCAGCCCTTTCACTGGAACTCTCAAAAGAGGCCCAGTCCTGTGCGTTGCACATAGGAAAGGCATGACTTATACATAGCTATCTATGAGTTCAGCATGTGTGGATTTGAATATCTGCAGATGCTGAACCCAAAGCTGGAGGGCTTCAGAGGACCCCCTGGGCATCTTCTGGACACCCAGAAAGATCTTCCAGACAAGTGCTGGAGGTCTTCTGAGCGGCGGATACTTCAGCATCTCAGAAGGTGTTCCAGGCTAAAGGCTATTTTGCCAGTGAGCACCTCCTCCAGTTTTCATGATCCATGGGGTTTGGCTTCTGCGGGGACCCTGGGATGGATCCCTGCAGATCTCAAGAGCCGCTGTATGTGAAACTGCAAAGTATGCTATGGCTGTGGCTTACTGGATAGTGGACAGCGGGCATCAGCGGGCACCACTGATGTGCAGGTTATAAGGGGTCTTTGTTGGCCCTACACAGAGATGCAAGCAGGGACTGAACGGGCAAGCCGAGAGTGGCTGCATCATTCAGTTCCAGCTTCTCCCCGGATCCACAGGTACTGTCTTGGAAAGAGTTTGTGTGGTCACCCACCCCCTTGCCCTGGTACCTGGTTGCGAAGTTCCTCTGCCCTTTCGTCCAGGTCGGTCAGTTTGCCCTCCCGTTCAATCACCTTGTTGAAGTTGTCCAGCATGATCACCTGCACCTCGTCCGCCGTCTCCTGGCACCGCTTCAAATTTTTGTCTGCCTGCCAAAGGAAGGTGAAAGAAAAGTGCATCAAAACAGCAGGTACCTGGTCCTTGATGCACCATGGGGGGGATAAACTCTTTCCATGGAGGTGACAGTCGTGGAGTAACCAAAATCAGGCACAGCTCCGTTTTGCTCCCTGCACCTCAAATGGGTGAGACTCCCTCCACGACCGACTCCTCCACCCCCTTTAGCTATGCCACTGCCTTAATCTACAGACACCTTTCAGAAGGAGCAGAAGCTGGTCTGATCTTGAGGGCTCCCATCATCTACCAGGCCTTGCTGGAGTTGGAACAGTGACGTACTTGGATCATTTGGCATCCGGGGCTCACAAATTTTTTTACAAAATTATTAAATTAATTATTATCAGTATTAATACAATTAATTAGATATTAATATTTTCATATTTTAAAAATCACCTTACCAATTAAGGTGTTTTACTCTGTTTTATTCTTTTTGGGGAGGGGGGAGGCTGCTTTCTGGAGCACTTGTTGAACTCCACTTTCACTGGATTAGGGCCATTATGGTGGTCTTGCATTCCTCTCCACCTGACCTGAACATGAGCCAAGGAACTTTTGCTTACTCACAAGTAAATATGGCAGTGTAGCTCAGTTCCGCTTTCCATAGGGCTCAATATAATTATCAGGGACTTCCTTCTGGGTTGATTTGTGGAGCTGCGTTCATTGGATCGGGACCATTCTGGGGATGTTGGATTCCTCTCGATCTGCCCTTTTCCAACTAGGGTGCATTTTCCTACTCATGAGTAAAGATGTGAGATGGGCTCAGTTTTATTTTCCATAGGGCTCTGTGCATTTTTTAGTTTTTTGGCCATAACTTTGGATAGGAAAGAGATATTTGAAAGCTGTTTTTTGCACTGGATTCCGCTGGAAAATACGCATCCAACAATATCTATCTTGATGGGGACTTATTCCAAACAATTTTAGTGGTTTTAGCGATTTTAGTTATTTTTTGTCTCCCCCGAGGGTGGTACCCTGGACTCCGGCTCTCCCCAGCTTCCCCTAGGGATGCCATTGACTTGGAATTTCCCGGAGGAATCACCGTTCCAAGCAGAAACAAACAGGAAACCAATTGCCTGCTTCCCACTGCTGCTGAGCAAGCAGGTCACCTGTGATCCACCGCAGGACACCAGCCAAAAATATCAGGAAGGGAGAGCCCCGCTGGGGCCGTCAAATGCCACTTCTGGCATACTTGGGTTTTTCGGAGCAGTGGGCCGGGAGCCAAGCCGCCTCCAACTTCCCGCACCAGGCCATGCTTTACGAGCACTTCCCATGACCTTCCTTTTCTTTGGCTGGAGAAAGAGTCTCTTCACTGAGTGTTTCCAGAATCCTCTGCACATGGACCAGGACGCAAGGAGCGCAACAGCCACTGAGGCACGTTTCTAGGGGTGTGGGCTGCACCACCTGCAGTTCCTTGATCCCAGCACTTGTGCCGTATCTGGACCTGATCGGCTCCTGTCATTGTCCATTCCCTCCCTACATCTTGTATCTTCACAACAACCCTGCGAGGAAGCAGCCTGACTTTGCTGAGGCCTACAGGGAAGCCAGTCTCTGCCCCCAGTACTAAAATATCACACCGTACCAGAATAAACAAAGTTGTTGCAACTTTTATTAATTTACAGGTGCAACCTTGTTATATACAGATTTCTTATACATGGATTTGACTCCACACAGAATGGCCTCTGCAAATCAGTTTAAAAAACTGCTTTTCTACTATTGTAGAGAGGTAGTCATGAACACAATAATTCCGTTTCTCAGTCCCAGGATCAAACCCCTGCAGATATTGGGGCACTACTTCATTCCCATTAGGGCTGAAATCCTAAGAGCACATTCCTGGAAGTAAGGCTCATTGAACTCAATGCAGCTTACTTCCGAGTAGACATGAATAGGATTATACTGTATGTGCAGCAGAGGAACAAGAAACCTGGAAGTGTGTCTTTAAACCTATATTCCCAGTTTTTTCTTTATACAGATTTTTTTTTAATCCATGGAGGTTCTGGAATGGAACCCTAGTGGATAACAAGAGACATCTGTATTTATTTATTTGTTTTATATTATATTATATTACTAGCAAAAAGCATACCCGCGTTTCGGGAGTAAAATTCCCCCTTATGCCATTCCCCTCATATGCATCAACCCCCCATGCTCAACTTCCCCATGTGCAACTTCCCCCATGAACATCAATCCCCCCATGCGCATCAACTCCCCATGCGCATCAACCCCCATGCGCAACTTCTCCTCATGTGCAACCTCCCCCATGTGCATCAACCCCTCATGTGCAACTTCCCCCCATGCACATCAACCCCCATGCACAACTTCCCCATGTGCATAAACCCCCCATGCGCAACTTCCCCATGCGCAACTTCCCCCATGCACAACTTCCCCCATGCGCAACTTTCCCCCCATGCGCAACTTCCCCCCAAGCGCAACTTCCTCTCATGCTCAACTTCCCCTCATGTGCATCTTCTCCCCATGCTCAACTTTCTCCATGTGCAATTTCTCCCCATGCGCAGCATTCTCACCAGTGCAACCTCTTCCTCCGAACACCATCCCCCAGTGCACCAGGGTCTGAGCACCCAATTGGCTGGATGTTGTTCAGTCTCCCATGTTAAGTATAGGACAGAAACACGTTGCCCCCTTTTCAGCCCCTGAAGGGTTAAAGTTCTCCAGATGGTTCTTGGTGGGTGTTCAGGTGACAGAAGGAACTCCCAGAATTCCATGCTTCAGGCCCAGCAGTTGGGGCGGAATGTTGCTGAGTCAGCAATTCTCAATGCAAAGTACAGGGAGGAAAACGCGTTGCGCCCTTTTTCACCCCCTTCCGATTGGAATTTCCGAAAACAGGTTCTTACTGCACCCCTCCGTCACGGAAAGAACACCCACCCCAAATTTCACGCTTCTAGGCCCAGCAGTTTTGGCAGGGCGGTGATGAGTGAGTGAGTCAGTGAGTCAGTCAGTGAGTGACTTTACTCTTTTATATATATAGATAACTAAATAAATAAATCCATCCCCCAAATCCAGAGTAACTATGGGCCAACATAAGAGGTTTTACATGCACTCGTAGTTACTGCATCACCTAGTGAAAACCTATAAGAAATTCATATTGGAATCCAGAGTAAGTTGTTCTTACACCGGAGCAAGGACTCCCCATAGTTACTCTGAATTTTGCCCATCAGGTTTCCTCACCCATCTCTGCCTCTTGCCATTGTTACTCATCATCAGGGTGACCAGATGCCCAAACCTCAAAAGGAGGACATGGTCTAAGATTCCTCTCAACCTGGCCTTTCTGGTGGACAATGGCATGTTTGCCTACTCACGAGTAAAGCTGCGATATTGAGCACTTTCCCATAGAGCTCAATGCATTTTTTTTTGTTTTTTGGCCGTAACGTATGATCGGAAGGAGATATTTCAAAACTTATTTTTGCATTGGATTCTGCTCTTCAATATGAATCCAATAACGTATGACATGATGGGGGACTGCACAATGGTGCAAAGTTCCAAAATGAAGCCAAAATAGAGGACAATGAAGCCCTTTCGGAGGATACCTGGTCAGAAGACTAAAAAAGCGGAAAAATACGGAAAAATATGGAAAATCCAGAAAAATCCAGTCATATAGTCACCCATTCTCTTCCTTTCTCCCACCCAATTAGTAGAACAGCTTCAGCAAAGCTCATTAGTACTACTCTTGCATTCTGCGGACCAGGAGCTGATGCTGGGAATTAGAACGGGGCAGCTGCCAACTGGCACCAACTGGCAGAGATGCAGAGCCTGGGATTGGCTGGATATCACCAAGGTCCAGGTTTGCAGGCTGCTGGGTGCCTTTCAAGGAGGTCTTTCTGGAAATCTGGTCTTTCTGGGGAGTCGGAAAATGAAGACGCTCACGGGGGGGACCCTTCTGGGGTCCGATCCGATCTCCGACTTGAAAGGCAAAAAGAGCAAAAAGAATAGAAACTGAGCTTCAAGACATTTGTGGATGCTAATGACAAAATAATAACCATCAAATGTTGCTCACGTGCCAAGCGTTCACAGAATCCAAGATTTGGAAGGGACCTCAAAGATCATCAAGTCCAACCCTTCACAATGCACAAGTGTCTGCAGCACTAACATCCCAAATCAGAGGCTTTCCAGCCCCTGCATAAAGACCTCTGAAAGTGGACAGTCAACCACCTTCCAAACAGAAACCATTTAAATAAAGGTGTCCTGAGAAACTGAGTCAGAAGGAATCGCTGTTTACAGCTTAGTCCTCCTGAAACTGCTCCTGCAGGAAGCTTGGAAGGTGTTTCCTGATGCCAGACGTAATGCCCACACCGCGAAGGATTCCATCCAGAAGAGTTTGACAAGCGAGCAGGGTTGTACCTACCTCACAGGGTTGATGTGAGGACGCAAGGATAAAAAGCTATGTAAGCCACCTTGGGCATCTGCTTTGGCATAGGAAAGGCAGGGTATAAATCCTTCAAAAGATTGATTGATTGATTGATTGATTGATTGATTGATTGATTGAATGAATGAATGACAATCCTATCGAACTTTCCAGCACTTCACAGTGATGCCCCATAGTGATGCCCCACTGAGGTTTCAGCCATTGGACAAAGAGTAAGGCTGCAATCCTAAAGACACTTTCTTGGGAATAAGACCCATTGAACACAATGGGGCTTACTTTTGAGTAGACATGGTTAGGATTGTTCTCTAAGTGAATCGAGATCCCAACTGCTGGATCCCCATATGGATCCCTATATTGGCCATTTTTGCAATAGATTTGTGTTTCTCCGCATTTCGCAGAGTAAGACGATGGAGGCCAAGCCAGAGACGCTTGCCTAATGGCATCTAATAAGCTCAAATCAGAATTAGTGGTATATAAATATTGTAGGTAGTTAGGTAGGTAGGTAGGTAGGTAGGTAGATTGATTCTGGCTACAGAGGCCCCGATTCATGTCCTGGATGGCTTCACCAGAAAACAAATTTCTCTCGCATATGCAAATGTGGTAGATCAAGCAGGATTGATCCCGGGTCTCGTCCCTCCTTGTCCTTTTAGGCATTCACTCCGGCTCCTCTCGGGTTACCGTATCCAGCTGATCAAGCTGGCCTGCAGCTCCGAGAAGTCCACCCCCACTCAACGACCCATGGAGAACACCTGTTCTCAATTATAACTCAGTCCTTTGGAATGTACGTGTTCAGTGGTCAGCTCAGGCTACGAAGCAGGGCTGCACATCTCTAGTAGGATCCTGTTCTGTAGTCGCTCCAAGCAGGCACCCCAATATTTATTTTAAAATAATTTTTTTTTAAGCGTATTGCAGGAGTTTGGGACACTGCGGTTGAAAATAGCTGAAAATCACTTTTGGGTTCTGTTTTGTTTCCCAGAATCTGGATGTGACGCCACATAACATATGCCACGTATGTGATGCCATGTAACAGAGAAGGCCACCAAGGTTAGTGGTATGGGAGAAGAAATAAAATATTGCAAATGGCTAACCTACGGGCTTCAAAAATTACCCAAAGAGCTAAGTATATATCAGAAACATGCACATGGTGTTGCTGCACATTGCATTCCATCATACGCTAGAGGAACATGATGTTCTTCCTAGGATTATCGATTAAGGGTGTGATCCACTGAGAAGGTCTCCTGTACTAGCACCCAGGAGTTGGTTAGTTAGAGGGGTCCCTGAAAAACATAACACTTCCCCCCCCCCAACCTACACCACTGGTCTACCACTTGGAATGGCTCTGGAGGGGTCCCTTAGATGCCAGGCAGAGGATCCCTGCAAAACTTAGTGCTCCCACCAAAGCGGACTGTTCCACCCCCTCTTGTTACACCACCGGTGGTGTCCCACCATCTGACATTCTGTTTTATGAATATATAGCACAAGCCTAACCATGTCTATTCATAAGTAAGCCCCATTGTGTTCAATGGGTCTTACTCCCAGGAAAGTGTTTTTAGGATTGCAGCCTTAATTAATTTAAGGGTCCTGGGAATCACTGAGCAGGATTCAGAACTCAGCAGGACTTTCTTTAAAAGTTGCCTTATTGATTTGGTTGCTTGAAGGGAAACAGATTGGATGACACGTCTTGAGATTTGGAGGTGGGGGGGCTCCGAAGGGTCTTATAAGTCTCTCTTCCATGCTTACCACCACAATTTAATAAATTATAAATTAATAAATAAATATCGATGCTGTTAAAAGTGAACTAAAGGCAGCGTCCACGTGTGTTGAACTAATGTGTTTAAATAATGGTTTTAGTTTTATTACAAATTGGGGCGGTCAAAATATTTTTAAATGGTTTTAAATGTTTTTATATCTTTTATTTATTGCAGGCGCAACACTAACCTAGGCCAGCATAACTCATCGGTCTTCCCATTCCTGTGGTGACGTAAGGAGGTGAGCGCATGTCTGTATACTGGCCTAACCTTCCCCACCAGGAGCAGCACAGAAGTGTCTTTGGGCTTTTTTGTGACACCCCTAAATCAGTACAGGATTTATGCCTGGACTTAGGCCAGCCTAACTGGAGATTAGGATTGCAGCCTATGTCTTTCAATGTTGTTAGCTGCCTTGGGTACCTTAGGGGAGAAAGGAGGGATACCAACGAACCAACGAACCAACGAACCAACGAACCAACGAACCAACGAAAGAAAGAAAGAAAGAAAGAAAGAAAGAAAGAAAGAAAGAAAGAAAGAAAGAAAGAAAGAAAGAAAGAAAGAAAGCCATAGGCGGGAGACAATAGGAAATGTGCTGCTGGACACATCCCAGAAATTTCAGATGGCGGAGATCCCAAATCACAGTCCCGACCCCAAAACACAATCCATGCTGCAAGGAGCTCTGACAGGGAGCCAGAGAGGACATCTGCTTCTCACAAGACCTGCTCAACCGGGTATTGAGCGGAATGTGGTTAACCCTTTCATGATTAGCCTGCGGGGCTTAGTGGCCCTTTCTGATTCCTGGTCACGCTTGGTGAGCTTCTTCCCTACCATATACAATCAGTCCAAACAACCAGTGATTTCGACTGCAGTCCTAAGCACACTTTCCTCGGAGTAAACCACAATGCATTCATTGGGGCTTATTTCCGAGTAAAGACGCAGAGGATTGCCTTCTTTCAATCTTTTTCAACTCACGGCACACTGACATGGAGCTAAGATTGTATTATTATTATTTTTTGGACATGCTGCTGTTGGGGTGCTCACACCCATTAGTACAAATATTCCTTCCCCAAATGTCCATGGCACATTTGCAGACTATTTGGGGCACACCAGCGTGCCACGGCACATCGACTGAAAATCACTGATTGAAAGAATATATGGAGATTTGCCCCATCAGTGGCAATTCTCACCCCTGTTACAAGCATTTGGCGCAAATGGAACCACATATTATTTCTGCCAACGTGCCCCCTTCCTCCCTGTTGGACCCTCTATGTTGCCTGGCACTTTTCGGCTTTGAGCCGAAGATCCCGATGAGGCCTCCAGCCCTTCCACCTCCTCTCCAGCCCTCCACCCTCCAGCCATCGCTTGCCAAGTCCCCACTCTTGGGGCCTCCGAGGAGCAAAAAGGGAAGCCGCAAAGCTGCCCGTCAGTCGCCTGCGTTCGTTTATTTATGATTCTTGTTCATTAAGCAGCTCTGAGTTATTAAGGGGGAAAAAACAGGAAAAGGTTCATTACAATCACATAAAAACAGCACAACCAACTGGGAGGAACCGTTTTCTGTTTGGCAACTTGGCTGTTTGGCAGCCAAGTACTGGTGCCGATTTTGTTACTGGCGTGTTTCTCTTTTGCTTTCTACTGACCTTTTCTAGTCTTACCACATCCAAAGAATGTGACATAGAAATCCCTTTAGACCCCAAGGGGGATCTTCTCCCATTAAAACATGCCCACTTGTTTTCCTCCAGTGACGCCACTACGGGGTCCGGCAGGTGTGCCACCTTTCTGCCCCAACCACCCACTCATCGATCTTCAGTGTTCTTTGGACCCATTAGCCTCAGGCTTTCACGGACGACCAGGTGTTCGCCACTTGCCGATAAGAACACAAGGTGCACCTGGAGACATCCAAAGATCACCTAATGGAACCAGTCCAAAGGCAAAACCTATTTTATTAAAAGCTATACAAGCCTGTAGTGCTGAAGTTTGGGTAGAGAAGAACTTGATTATGTCATTACATCAAACTAGTACTTCCAGAATGCCAACCTTCCAACTCATTGAGTTGGAAGGGAATCATTGAGTTGGAAGGGTCTCCAACAGACCTTAGATGACCTAAGGTCATCTAGTCCATCCCACTGCCTGTAGAAGGAAATCCTCCTACAGCAGCGTTTCTCAAAGTGGGGGTCGGGACCCCTTTGGGGGTCGCCTAGAGCTTTCCTGCGGGTCGCCTAAAGACCCCTGGTGCAGGGGGCCAGGTCAGGTTTGCCAGACCTCCGGCTGTAGCTGCACGTGCACTGGGGCTGACTGACAGCCTCAGGGCCCAATCCTATGCATGCCTACTCTGAAATAAATCCCATTATAGTCAGGGGGCCTTTACTCCCATGTAAATGTGGATAGGATTGCAGCCTCAGGGCCCAACCCTATGCATGCCTACTCTGAAATAAATCCCATTATAGTCAGGGGGGCCTTTACTCCCATGTAAATGTAGATAGGATTGCAGCCTCAGGGCCCAATCCTATGCATGCCTACTCTGAAATAAATCCCATTATAGTCAGGGGGCCTTTACTCCCATGTAAATGTGGATAGGATTGCAGCCTCGGGGCCCAATCCTATGCATGCCTACTCTGAAATAAATCCCATTCTGTTCAATGTGTGCACAGAACACACATTTCATTTGTAACAATGAAAATACAGCCTGCATATCGGATATTTACATTACGATTCATAACAGTAGCAAAATTACAGTTATAAAGTAGCAACGAAAATAATTTTATGGTTGGGGTCCCCACAACATCCGGAATTTATAAATGGGTCACAGCGTTAAGAAGATTGAGAACCACTGTTCTAGAGCATCTCCAAAAGGTGCTTGCTGAGTCTCTGCTTGAAGATCCCCAGCAAAGGAGAATCACCATCTTCCTTGGCAAACTATTCCATTGCATAAGGAAAGCACCGCACCAGATGATACAGATTTTTTATCTATAAGATAAAAAATTGAAGGGTCACTGAGTGACTCACTGATTGACTGACTCATCAATGCCAGCCAAAACCAACAATGGTGGTGGTGCCCATGGGTGCCTGGTGGTGCCCACTGCCGGGTGGTCCCAGTAGGAATGCCTGGTGCCTAGTGGTGCCCTCTGTCCCCAGTGGTGGTGCCTGCGGGTTCCTGCTGGCCACTGCATGGCAGTGCCCAGTGGTGTCCACTGTCCAATGGTGCCTGTGCCTGGTAGGGAAGACAGTCCCCACTGTCGCCCACCACTACCCCCTCCAGTGCCTGGTGCCTCTTGGTGCCCAGCGATGCCCTGTGCCTGCTGGTGCCCACCACCCAGTGACAGTGTCGGTGCCCAGATGTCTATGCTACAAATATTCTTGAAATTTTACTCCTGCAACGACGCTAGTAAATTACACTAGTTTTTAAATATTTTGGGTGCTTGTTGGCCACTCTTGAGCCAAAACACTCTGTGGGGACAGCAGGCCGGCCATGCGCATTATGCTGCCAATGTCGCTGTCCTGTCTTGCAAGGACAGGAGAGGAAGGCCACTGGGAGGACCTGTCCCAACAAGCCAGGAAGCTTCACGCTCTGCCTTGAGTGCTGAGCTTCCTTTCCGAGACGGAGAGGCTTTCTCCAGCCAGCCAAGTTCCTCTTGTTTTTCTTTCTGAATGACGGATGTGGGGCCAAAAGGCTGAGAGACCCCATGACAGACAGACGGACAGACAGACTTCGGCAGATCAGCCAAACTGTGTCCACACTTGACAAAAGAAAATGCGCATCACCTCTAAGGCGACTTCCCAGGTTGTTCTGAACCACATCATAGGGACGCACTAGCACTTAAGACAACAAGATACCTGCACCCTATTGCACCCCATGCGTCTGGCATTCAGAGGCGACTGACTTTTATGGCTTGTAACTTGTGACGGACTTTTCCTCCATCAATCTTTCCAATCCTTTTTTAAAGGCATCGCCACATCATGTGGCAAGGAGTTCCAAAGATACTCTTCTAAGAACACGAGTTTTGTCTGGGGTATGCTCTGTATATACTCAACTGATATCCATTGGCTTTTAATGAGGTGTTCCTCATTATCCTCTAGGGTTAAATTCTGGAACCTCCTATGGATAATAAAAAATCAGAGGATAAAAAAAGGTGGAAAAATAGATTTAAGGACCAACTTCCAGGTTTCCCGCTCCACCGTAGTTCCTAATGGAATAAGGTTGTGCTTCAGAATCAGCAGGGGTTTGATCCTGGGACTCTGTGCTGATACCAGAAAATGTGTTAAATAAAAAAAGTTTTTAAAAATTGAAATTGTTTAAAAACAATTTACAATTGTTAAAAACAGCTTTTGTTACTGTTGTAGAGAGGTGGTCATCCGTTAGAAATGCAATGTCTGCTCAGCTGAAGAATGGAATGACAACTCCTCTCTACAACAACAGAAAAGCAATAATATTTGCAATAATAATAATATAATAAAACAATAGAAAAATATTTTAAAACTATGATTTGCAGAGGTCAATTGTGTTGAGTCAAATCAGTGTATAAAAAGTCAGTGCATAACAAGATTGAACCTGCAGTCTCCTTGGGCACTTCTTGCCCAGGCTACACGTGTTTAATAAAAGATACCAAAATAAAATAAAGGAGATGTTGTTATCTCAATTTTTATAAGTTTCACAGGAAGCCGCTCAGAGTTTCGGCTTTGTACGGGGTATTTCTGTAGCAAACAATAAAACCACATCCTCCCTCCCAGGTTGCTAAATATGGTCTCCGAAGCCCGACAACATCCATTTAGTGCAACAGAAGGACAAATATATGTACTGGGGTTGCTGCAGAGGTGTCCACCTGGCCTCCCAAAAAACTTTTTTCTGCCTCAAAAATATTTATTTAAAATTAAAAATATTTATTTTAATATTTATAAAATATTTTATTTCTTAATTTTCTCAGTCCAAGCGGTGAAGATTTAGTGCAGGTGTATCAGACACTGTTTGTTGTTTGCTTGCTTGCTGATTGATTGATTGATCGATCAATCGATTGATTGATCAATGGCCCCTTATGAGCCATTCCAGGCAGGGGAGCAAAACAAATGGCCGTATCGCTTTACAGAGGCGTAAAGAATGCCTGTCCCTCTGCATGTCATGGTGAGGTTCCTTCCCACACTTAGGGAACAATCCAGAGTAACTACGGGAGCACTTTTGGAGTAACTACGTGCACCCGTAGTTAGTGCACCACCTAGTGAAAACCTATGGGAAGTTCATATTGCAATCCAGAGTAACTTGTTCTTACTCCGGAGCAAGGACTCCCCGTAGTTACTCTGGATTTCACCTGTAGAGCTTTGCACCCCCTCTGGCTATGCCACTGAACTGGAATGGCTCTGGTCCTGGTCTATGATGGGGTCCTTTGCATGGCACAGTGTGGCTCCCTCCAAGACTGACTGCCCTGCCCCCTCTAGCTGTACCACCAACGGTAGGACAGGTAATTGTGGCTCCGTTGACCTTCTCAAGGACGGAGACGGAAGAATTCAGGAGAGTCAAACAGGACTGACAAGGGATTAACTCCAGATATACTAAACATTAACAAATGACATGGTCCAGATTACACAAGATTTCTTAAGAAATTTTTTAGAACAATATGGATTCTGTGTAGGGTTGCCCTAAATCTCTTCCATAAAACCGGGACTCAGTATGACAAAAACCCGAAAATCGCAATCCCAGAAACTGCAATCCCTAAAACCACAGTCCTCCAAGACCATGACAGTCCAAGTTTTCCAGGACATATGGCGACCCTGGTTCAGTCCCTTATATCAGCCTCAAGGCCAAGAGACTGGCAGGTAATGTATAGAATACATATAGAGAGTCCCAAGCTGGTCAGCTTAGGACCCAATCCTATCCATCTTTCTAGCACCGATGCAGCCACACTAGAGCCATTGGTTCCCTTACCTTGAAGAAACCCTAGTGACTATCCCCCCTCCAGCTGCAGGGTGTAGCAAATACCTTGTTGGCATAGCTTCATCATCATCATCATCATCATCATCATCACCATCATCAACTTTATTTCTATCCTGCCTTTCTCCCAGATACTCAAGGCGGCTTACAAACAATGCATAAAAACACCAACAATAAAATCCAATGTATTAAAACAGTTAAAACAAAACAATAAATAAAAACATCTACATTCAAAACTGATTAAAACCATAATAAAAGTGTTGGAGTCAGGGCTGGACATCTGAATAGGATCGGGACCCTTGGCGTCTCTTTCAGGTCAACCGGTGGGAAACCTAATTAAAAATGAAATTATGAAGCGTCTCAAAGAACAAGGAGAACTGCACCCTCCCACCTGGAATGGCTCCCTCCAAAACCGGGTGCTGCAACCCCCTCTAGCTATGCCACTGGTCTTAGATATTGGTGAGGAATCGGGACAGGGTTCTTGAAGTTGGCACCTTGTTGTCACCCCAAGAGCACCTGCCGGGATGGGGGAAAGTCCAGGCTGGGCCTTATTACCGGAGTCAACAAATAAACCCACTGATATTACAGTATAGTATATCACTCCTATATAGATATCGCTCCTACGTTCCAGATTCCGGGAAATCCGGAATAGGGTACCCAGTTCTGGTTGCCACATTTTCAGAAGGGTATTGTAGTGCTGCAGAGAATAACCTCAAGGAAGGCTGGAGCATCTTCCTTGCAAGCACATCCATCATGGGTCTTAACATGTGATGGACTTTTCCAACATCACCCCGTCCAAACCCCTTTTCAAGGCACCCAGAACATCACCACATCCTGTGGCAAGGAGTTCCACAGTCTAATCACATACAGACCCATCACATTTGTACCCTGTGATGGGCACTTCCTCCAGAAATTTATCCAAACCCCCGGAGATGCCATCCCCACATCCTGCAGCAAGGAGTTCCACTGATTTTTCTTGGATCTCATTTTTCTTGGGTGCCCTACATTTTGTCCTATATTTTTTACTTGGTAGTTCTACCTTTTGGCTACATTTAACTTGGATCTCCTTCATGTTGCCCTATATTTTTCTTGGGCATCTTGCATTTTATCCTACATTTTTCTTGGGTGTCCTACCTTTTTCTTGCATCTACTTCATTTTGTCCTGTATCTTTTCTTCGGTGTCCTACATTTTATCCTACATTTTCTTGGGTATCCATTATATTGTACTATATTTTTCTTGGGAGTCCTACATTTTTCTGGGATCTCCTTCATTTTTGTCCTATATTTTTCTTGGGTGTCCAACATTTTGGCTACATTTTTCTTGATTCTCCCTCATTTTGTTCTACATTTTCCTTGGGTGTCCTACATTTTCTTGGATGTCCTTTCTATTGCTCTTTATTTTTCTTGGGCATCCTACATTTTGACTACATTTTTCTTGGCTCTCCTTCATTTTATCCTACATTTTTTCTTGGTTGCCCTACCTTTTTTCAATGTCCTTCATTTTATCCTACATTTTTCTTGGGTGTCCTTCATTTTATCCTACATTTTTTCTTGATTGCCCCACCTTTTTTCAATGTCCTTCATTTTATCCTACATTTTTCTTGGGTGTCCTTCATTTTGTCCTACATTTTCTTGCCTGTCCATTCTATTGTTCTATGTTTTTCTTGGGTGTCCTACATTTTGTCCCATATCTTTTCTTGGGTGTCCTTCATTCTGTCCTCTATCTTTTTGGGGTGTCCTACATTTTCTTGGCTGTCCTTTCCATTGTTCTATATTTTTCTTGGGTGTCCTACACTTTGGCCACCTTTTTCTTGGGTGTCCTTCATTTAGTCCTACTTTTGGGGGCGCCCCCTCCCCTTTCCTGGGCATGTCACCTGGTGCCCCCGTCCAGGCTCCCCCCTCCCCAGCTGAGAGCCCCCCAGGCGGGCAGCCCCGGTGGGAGGCAGAGCCGGCGCCCTTCCTTACCATGGCCGGCTGGCTGGGGGTCCGTGGAGGGCGGTGGCGGAGCTCCTGGGGCGGGGGCTGGTGCTGGACTGGCCGGCCTGGGACTGGGGCTGCTGCGCTGGGCTCCCTCCAAGGACCGGGCAGGCGCCTCCCCCACCGGCTCCACCCCAAGGGAGCCTCCAAGGGGACCAGTCAAGAGACCACCCAGTGGCCAGGAGTTCCGCAGGCTCATCCCATCCACAGAGATCCCCACCAGCAGGACCACCCTGTCCTCTTTTCCCTGGACGTGTCCTGAATTTGAGCCTGGGAAAAAAGCAAACCCACAAACAAAACTTCAGTGTCCTCCTTTTCCTTGTGAGTCTCCCCTTTTTGCAATTAATAAATTAATTCTACAGTAATTAGTTTGAAATACTAATTACTAGTTGTTGTTGTTTAAAAAACTGCTTTTCTTACTGTTGTAGAGAGGCAGAGATGCAAGCGATCATTCCACTCTTTGGCTCAGCCTGGCAAGGAAAGGGAGTCCTTTGCATTTCTAATTGATGACCGACTCCCCACAACAGTAAGAAAAGCAGTTTTTTTTTAAATTCTGAAAACCTTTATTGGCATACAAAACAATAGAATTAATCTCCAAGGGGACATCCGGCTGGCTACAAGTGGGGACTTGTAGCATCTGAGCATCAGTGAGAATAAGAGCATCACTTTGTAAACTTCTATCCACTGCACAAGTAGATGGTGAAAACACACTGGAGGGACGTGAAGGTGGTTGCAAGGTAGGTAGACTTCCAACAGGAAAGTCAAGGTTATCACAAGGAGAGGTAGACAAGGATAGATGTTTCAAAACCTTGTGACCAAAGGTCTCCGAAGGAGGAGAAAAGCTGGAAGAAGGGCGAAAAGAACACTCTAATCGTGCACCGATGAAGAAAGAAGAAAAGGAAGAAAAGCAGTTTTAAAACAATTATAAATGGATGCCCTTCTTAGTTTTTAAACTGCTTTTATTCAACACATTTTTTGGTATCAGTGGGGAGGACACCCTTCAATTAGGAGCAAGAAAACTGCAAGTAGGTTTGTATTTTTCCACTGTTTTTTGTAGCCATGGATTTTTTAAACCAGGGAGCAGGCCTCCGTCAGTCTTGGAAGACTATGGTATCGTGCTCGGCGCTGCATACGCTGCATGCGAAGCACGAAAGCCTGGGTTAGACTGTTATGGAGGATAGGCTGTTACCCAAGCAGCAGATCCCCCCTCTCCATGCCACTGAGTTAGTCCAATGGAAAGGCAGAGCCAATACGATTGGATCCAGCTGGCATTGCAGAGCTGGGCTAAGGACAGGAGCTCACCCTTTCTTGTGGGGCCGACCCGGGTCTAGAACCCTGGCCTGCTGGTTAACAGGCACAGTGACTTAACCGCTTGCGCCAGAACCCTGGTGGATAATAAGGGACACCTGTATAGTGTTTAAATTAACCACACAAAAGCTATATATATACCCCCATTGCAATAGTAAAATAACCCCCATGCACCATCCAGCCAGAGCACCATTCCTTCCCCCATGCACCATCCCCCTCCATGCACCACCACCACCCTCGTGGAACATCCCCTTCCATGCAACATCCCCCCATGTGCAATATCCCCCACATGCATCTTCCCCCGTGGACCACCAGACCCCCACGCAACATCCCCCTCCTTCCACCCCCCCATGCACCATCCCCCTCCTTCCACCATCCCCAATGCAACATCCCCCTCCATGCACCACCACCACCCTCGTGGAACATCCCCCAACATGCAACACCCCCCAACATGCAACATCCCCCATGCACCATCCCCTTCCTTCCATTATCCACCATGTGCACCATTCCTCCCCATGCACCATCTCCCCCCCTCCACATCTGTGGACACCCCTACCAGGCAGGTGCAGGATTTGGGGCTGGGTACTGATCACTCTTCAATGTCACATATAGGCCAAAAATGTGTTGCACCCCTTTTCATCTCATATAGAAATTAAATTTCTAAAAATTGGTTCATAGTGGGTGCTACCATCACATAAGGAATACACTCCCCGAATTTCATGCTTCTAGAAGCATGTAGAAGCATGAAATTTGGGGAGTGTATTCCTTATGTGACCATAGCCAATCTGGGATTTGGGCTGGGTGTTGATCAGTCGGGGATTCTTCAATGTAAAGTATGGGGACGAAAACGTGTTGCACCCCTTTCCACCCCCTTCTTGTTGGAGTTTCCAAAAACCACTTAGTCAGTGCCTCCATCATGGAAGACCCTCCCCAAATTTCACACTTCTACATCCGGCAGTTTTGGCTGGGTGTTAATGAGTGAGTCTGTCAGTCAATCAGTCAGTGACATTGCAGTTTGTGGGTGTGTGTGTATTTGTGCTTTTATTTTGTCATGTCCTACATTTTTCTTAGACGTTCCACATTTTGGGTAACCTTGTCCTCTTTTTTGGTTATCTGATCTTGCAGCACCAGAGTCTTTGTGTAACTGCGGCTGCAATCCTGAAGACACCTTCCTGTGAGTAGACTCATTGAACGCAATGGGTCTTACTTTTTAGTAGACATGGATAGGATTGTGCTCTCCGGCTGCACTCCTAAAGACACTTTCCTGGGAGTAAGACTCATTGAACACAATGGGTCTTACTTTTTAGTAGACATGGATAGGATTGTGCTCTCCGGCTGCACTCCTAAAGACACTTTCCTGGGAGTAAAACTCATTGAACACAATGGGTCTTACTTTTTAGTAGACATGGATAGGATTGTGCTCTCCGGCTGCACTCCTAAAGACACTTTCCTGGGAGTAAGACTCATTGAACACAATGGGTCTTACTTTTTAGTAGACATGGATAGGATTGTGCTCTCCGGCTGCACTCCTAAAGACACTTTCCTGGGAGTAAGACTCATGGAACACAATGGGGCTTATGTTTGAGTAGACATGGTTAGGACTGTGCTCACAGTTTAATGTAACCCTTTTATTCCTGGATATTCCCTGTGCAGAGTTTCCTGGTCTGATGTTGCTGGGAAAAGGGAATCTGCTACCTATATATATTTACTCAAATCTAATGCACCATCAAATCTAATACGCACCCTATACTTATAATTAAAATATTGCACTTACTCAAAATTTAATTAACCTTCGAATCTAATGCGTGCACTGATTTGGGAGACTGAATTCGGCTGAAAAAGGTGAGCGTTAGATTCAGGTAAATACAGTATTTGCATTAATGAGTAACCTCAAGCCCTTCTAGTCAACAAGGAAAAGTGTGTGCGTGTTTATAATTAGCCAGACTACCTTAACAGCGGAAAAAATACGTGAACATCACCTTTTCCTTTTGACCCTAGACTGTGCGTTCCCAAAAAAACCCCACTCGTGAATCATTCAGCGGAGAGGAGCAGGAGCATCTACCAGGACATGTCCTCTTTTTTAGCCTGGTGTCCTGGGGAAAAAAAAATCTTCATTCTTCTTTTCCTTGTGAGCAGGCATTTAGCCTTCTTGCAATTCAGAAATTATTGCTGCAATCCTAAAGACTTTCCTGGGAGAAAGACCCACTGAACACAATGGGGCATACTTTTGAGTAGACATGGTTAGGATCGTGCTTGAAATGTAAGAAATATAATATTGAAATATTAATTTTAGGATATTAAAAGAACACAAGTAGACGTGGTTAGGATCGTGCTTGAAATGTAATAAATATAATGCTGAAATATTAGTTTTAGGATATTAAAAGAGCACAAGTAGACGTGGTTAGGATCGTGCTTGAAATGTAATAAATATAATATTGAAATATTAATTTTAGGATATTAAAAGAACACAAGTAGACGTGGTTAGGATCGTGCTTGAAATGTCATAAATATAATGCTGAAATATTAGTTTTAGGATATTAAAAGAGCACAAGTAGACGTGGTTAGGATCGTGCTTGAAATGTCATAAATATAATGCTGAAATACTAACTTTAGGATATTAAAAGAGCACAAGTAGACGTGGTTAGGATCGTGCTTGAAATGTCATAAATATAATGCTGAAATATTAGTTTTAGGATATTAAAAGAGCACAAGTAGACGTGGTTAGGATCGTGCTTGAAATGTCATAAATATAATGCTGAAATATTAACTTTAGGATATTAAAAGAGCACAAGTAGACGTGGTTAGGATCGTGCTTGAAATGTAATAAATATAATGCTGAAATATTAACTTTAGGATATTAAAAGAGCACAAGTAGACGTGGTTAGGATCGTGCTTGAAATGTAATAAATATAATGCTGAAATATTAGTTTTAGGATATTAAAAGAGCACAAGTAGACGTGGTTAGGATCGTGCTTGAAATGTAATAAATATAATGCTGAAATATTAACTTTAGGATATTAAAAGAGCACAAGTAGACGTGGTTAGGATCGTGCTTGAAATGTAATAAATATAATGCTGAAATATTAACTTTAGGATATTAAAAGAGCACAAGTAGACGTGGTTAGGATCGCGCTTGAAATGTAATAAATATAATGCTGAAATATTAACTTTAGGATATTAAAAGAGCACAAGTAGACGTGGTTAGGATCGCGCTTGAAATGTAATAAATATAATGCTGAAATATTAACTTTAGGATATTAAAAGAGCACAAGTAGACGTGGTTAGGATCGCGCTTGAAATGTAATAAATATAATGTTGAAATATTAATTTTAGGATATTAAAAGAGCACAAGTAGACGTGGTTAGGATCGTGCTTGAAATGTAATAAATATAATGCTGAAATATTAACTTTAGGATATTAAAAGAGCACAAGTAGACGTGGTTAGGATCGTGCTTGAAATGTAATAAATATAATGCTGAAATATTAATTTTAGGATATTAAAAGAGCACAAGTAGACGTGGTTAGGATCGTGCTTGAAATGTAATAAATATAATGCTGAAATATTAGTTTTAGGATATTAAAAGAGCACAAGTAGACGTGGTTAGGATCGTGCTTGAAATGTAATAAATATAATGCTGAAATATTAGTTTTAGGATATTAAAAGAGCACAAGTAGACGTGGTTAGGATCGTGCTTGAAATGTAATAAATATAATGCTGAAATATTAGTTTTAGGATATTAAAAGAGCACAAGTAGACGTGGTTAGGATCGTGCTTGAAATGTCATAAATATAATGCTGAAATATTAACTTTAGGATATTAAAAGAGCACAAGTAGACGTGGTTAGGATCGTGCTTGAAATGTCATAAATATAATGCTGAAATATTAACTTTAGGATATTAAAAGAGCACAAGTAGACGTGGTTAGGATCGTGCTTGAAATGTAATAAATATAATGCTGAAATATTAGTTTTAGGATATTAAAAGAGCACAAGTAGACGTGGTTAGGATCGTGCTTGAAATGTAATAAATATAATGCTGAAATATTAACTTTAGGATATTAAAAGAGCACAAGTAGACGTGGTTAGGATCGTGCTTGAAATGTAATAAATATAATGCTGAAATATTAACTTTAGGATATTAAAAGAGCACAAGTAGACGTGGTTAGGATCGCGCTTGAAATGTAATAAATATAATGCTGAAATATTAACTTTAGGATATTAAAAGAGCACAAGTAGACGTGGTTAGGATCGCGCTTGAAATGTAATAAATATAATGTTGAAATATTAATTTTAGGATATTAAAAGAGCACAAGTAGACGTGGTTAGGATCGTGCTTGAAATGTAATAAATATAATGCTGAAATATTAACTTTAGGATATTAAAAGAGCACAAGTAGACGTGGTTAGGATCGCGCTTGAAATGTAATAAATATAATGCTGAAATATTAACTTTAGGATATTAAAAGAGCACAAGTAGACGTGGTTAGGATCGCGCTTGAAATGTACTAAATATAATGTTGAAATATTAATTTTAGGATATTAAAAGAGCACAATCCTAACCAAATCCACTCAAAAGTAAGCCCCATTGTGTTCAATGGGTCTCCAAGGAAGGTGTCTTCAGAATCGCAGCCTTAAACATGGTTTTTTAAAAACATCTAATTTAATCATTTAAGGCTGCAATTCTAATCTTTAGTTTTTTTGGCCATAACTTTTGAATGGAATGAGAAATTTTAAAACTGATTTTTGCATTGGATTTTGCTCTTCAATACGAATCCAACGACGTATGACATTATGGGTACTGCACACCATTGCAATGCTCCAAAATGGAGGACAGCGAAGCCCTTTTTGGAGGACACCCAGACCAGAGGCTAAAAGAGGACAAATCCAGAAATTTCCAGTCACATGGTCCCCCCCCCCCAGAGTTACATCAAGTCTGATATAATAAAAATAAAATATTGAAGAGATTGGGGACTAATCAATATTGACCCAAGTCCCACCAGTGTTTATTTTGTTTATTCACACTTTTATATCAAAATAAAACAATAAAACAAAAAAAGATTCAGAGGTGCCAAGGAATTTGGCGTCACTCAACCAGAAACAGGTTGCCCCATTTCCCAGGTGAATCATCTATGGCACCTTCCCAGTCCTCCCATTACAATAACTTCTTGTTTGCCAGTCTTGTCCCAGTTGGCTCCAGTAGCGAAGCGCTTTGTTTGCTGACAGCGACGGTTCAGTTGATGAAGACTTTTCCCCCCCAAACTCAACTGTTCAGCCACATGGAAAGGCTGATCCAGGTCATCCCAAACCATTTGTGGTTCCTGTTTCCAAAGTCCTTCTGGAAGGCTAGCCACTCATTCATTCATTCATTCATTCATTCACTTTCCCAAGCTAAAGCAAATGCCCAAGGTGGTTTACAAAGCTACAATCCTTTTGTCCTCACAACAACCCTGTGAGGTAGGTGAGACTGAGTGTGACCGGCTCAGGATTGTCATTAGACCCTGACATATGAATCACAGGGGCAGCAAAAACGCACCATGTTTGATCTTGGCTCGGATTCTTATATGCGATCCAAGGAGGAAGACTGGGAAGTTCTAGGCCTGGTGGTTTTGGCTGGGTGTTGATGAGTGAGTCCGTCCGTCTGTCACCCTACAATCCAGAGTAACTACGAGAGCTCGTAAGAGACATTACGTGCACCAGTAGTTATGGGACCACCTAGTGAAAACCTATAGGAAATTCATATTGCAATCCAGAGTAAGTTCTTATACGGGAGCAAGGACTCCCTGTAGTTACTCTGGATTGCGCCCTTAATCTCAGAGGTGTGGAGTGTTCCTTTGTACTCCACAGCACTTCCCGTTCAGGTTCAGCTTTTATTTGGCCCACATCTTTTTGGATGTAAATCCGTTTCAAAATCTTTTTCGTGAAGTTTTCTATTGTGACAGCAGGGGGCAGTCACACCCTCACATTAGTGGGGTATACTCTAGTCTGGACGAAAGAAAGAAAGAAAGAAAGAAAGAAAGAAAGAAAGAAAGAAAGAAAGAAAGAAAGAAAGAAAACGAACGAACGAACGAAAGTGAAAACTGGGAAATCTTATTTTGGGTCCAATCCTGTCCGACTTTTCAGTGCTGATGCAGACATGCTAATGGGGTACGTGATGCTTCCTCCATTGTGCCCCCCATATAAGTGGATATTTATTTGACACAGTAAAGTTGGATAGGCCTTTTGTTTCTGGGATTTTTTAAAATCTTTTAAAAATTCCCTTTTATAGACAATAAGCCCAGACATGATGCGCCACTTGCCAATGGCACCCAAAAGATTTCCCCAGAATCACTTGGCACAGGATGCTGCCACCCAAGTCAGGCTCCTGATTCCTCTACACCAGGTGGGCACTGACTGGTAGCTGCTGTCTTCAGGGTTCAGGCAGAAAATTGCCCTATATTCTCCTTGTCCTATAAGAATCTGATGTTGCCCACGTTCTCTTTGCCCTATAAGAATCTGAAAGAGCCTCAGTGGTCAGACCAAAGGCTCATCTAGTCCCCACATCTCACAGTAGCCCCCCACAGATGACTCAGGGAGCACTCAAGGTCACAAGACCCCATAAAAATTAGATGAAGAATTAGATCCTACAAGGATTAAGATGAAGAATTAAAGTAGGATTAGATTAGACGAGAATTCAGTTAGATGACAACAAGAATGAAAAATCTCGGAAAGTCAGATGGGCTACCTCTAAAACTATGCAGACTTACCCCCAAATCCAGAGTAACTACGGGACCACGTAAGAGACTTTACATGCAGCCGTAGTTACTGCAATACCTTGTGAAAACCTATGGGAAATTCATATTGCAATCCAGAGCAAATTGTTCTTACACCAGAGCAAGGACTCTCTGTAGTTACTCTAGATTTGGCCCATAGTGGCTTATATCCTATGGTGGGCCTTTTCTCCATAAAGGTAAAGGTGTCCTCTGCAGATTACACTACTAGTCATGACTATAGGATGCGGTGCTTATCCCCATTTATCGTGCCATAGAGCCAGCGCTGTTCAAAATGTGGTCTGCATGCGCATGGAATGCCGTGACCTTCCCACCTATGCGGTACCTATTTATCTACATACTTGCATTTACATGCTTTTGAACTGGTAGGTTGGCAGGAGGTGGGCTAAGGATGGGAACTCACCCTGTCTTGTAGGACCCGGGAAACTCAGGTGTGCTAGTGTCTTAACCACTTGCGCTAGCGCAGCCCACGTTTCCTCCATAAATCTGTCCAATCTAGGCCAGACACCATCCCCACAACCAGTGCCAATGTATTCCACAGAATAATTTCATGCTGGGTAAAGAGAATGAACCTGGGATCCTATACCTGCCAAGCGGGTACCTCCGAGTTAATGGCTCGGGTACCTCCGAGTTAATGGTCTGTCTCCGTCACCCAGGCGAAACCACGGCAAAGTGGCAAATCATCCAACAGAAATTTGGGTTTGGTGGGGTCCAAACTTGGTGGACTTCTCACGCATGGCTAAAAAGGAACATGTCTCTCGGGCAATCCTTTTTCCTCTGGCCGTTGGAAATCAATCAATGGCATTTATGTACGATTATGGATTTTAGTATTTATATATCGCTTTTCAACAAAAGTTCATAAAGGAGAAATGAAATCATAGCTATTAATAGTTGCAAATAACTATTAGCTAATAACTAATAAACAGCCTGGTGCCCATCTTCTGACTTCTGCACCCCCATGCAACACACAGAACCGATATAGCGCATAGGACGGGTTTAGAGCATGGAGGAAATGGTGTGTTATTAGGCACAAGGCCAAACGGAGTGCTCCAAAATGAGAGTCACAAGCAGAGTTTCTTTGACACGGATCTCTGTATTAGATCTCTGTGCTAGCCGTTTATTACAGACAGAAAATCTGTAGGTGAAAAGAGGGAGGCATTCCCATGGGGCAAAGACCCCTTAAGAATCAGAGGCACTTGATCAGGAAGGGGAATGGCATATGGGGTCGGACTCGGGGGGCAAAGGTGGCATCAGCCTGACCAGGTGGGCAGTCACAGCCTTTGGAGGACAATCACTGTCCTGCCAGTGTTGAGAGACCAAGACATGGGGGCACAACCCCAAAACTAGGAGAAAGCAGAAGCAGAGAGCAACTTTGTACAAGGAGGCAAAACCAGTTGTCCCAGTTTGGGACTATTAGCAGGCATTTCATTCGGGAACCGTCCTGCAGATCCTATGAATCCAGATGCTGGTGGACATGGAGGATATTTTTTTAAAAGTCCCAAAAAGCTTCCCTTACTGTTGTGCAGCAGATCAGCTGCGTTTTGTGGGCTCGAGAGTCTCCTGAGCTCCCTGCAGCCTGGTGGCGTAGCTAGAGGGAGGCAAAGCAGTCAGTCTTGGAGGGAGTCGTACGGCTCCATTTTGCCCCCCAGCCTAGAATATCTCCGAAGGGTAGGGTTCCAGTGAGGGGCACCTCTGCTCTACCCCCTCTAGCTATGCCACTACTGCAGACACTTCTGGATCGCATGGAGGCCCTTCCTTTCTTTTGCCCAGGCACATGATGCCCCCATGTGACCCAGACAGAGTTGCGGGGAGCTCAGAGGACTACCTCAAGAGTTATTTGGGTTTTTTTTTTTAAAAAAAACTTCCTATACATTTTTAAGGCAATCCCCCAGTATCCAAAGGAATCACAGGTAATTGAAAATATGGGTGCCAAACCTATGGATATCTTTATTTTTGGAAGGAGATCAGGCACGGACATCTGTTCCCTTGGAGTGTTCTTGGGAGCCATAACTAAACAAGCACATCTCATTAATGCCCATCTGTTTTTAAAGGGAATGATGGTCCTAACATTAGGGAAGTTCTGGACAGGTAATATCCGTCGTTCCCCACTCCTCTGTGAAATGGAAGTTCTTGATCTGTTGCACAGACCTTCTGGAAGGGCTGGAGAACCCAGAATCCATGGGGTCCATCAGAAGCTAGCTAAGATCCTTCTTTGGCACTTTGAAGGACTACAAAGGGTTGGGTCCCACCAGGTGCTCCTGGAAATCCAGTGAGAGAT
Organism: Cryptoblepharus egeriae; assembly: GCA_030015325.1. Classification (NCBI taxonomy): domain Eukaryota; kingdom Metazoa; phylum Chordata; class Lepidosauria; order Squamata; family Scincidae; genus Cryptoblepharus; species Cryptoblepharus egeriae. The sequence goes on from JAREYC010000011.1 coordinate 29,419,625, forward strand.
GCTTGATCTTTGGAGTAGAAGATTAAGGCACTTACATGATCAGACCTTAGATACACTGGTGGGTGGAGTGAGAAGAGAGCCGAGCAGCTGCTAGACCCTAACTGGAATTGCAACAAGAGTCTGTGGGTCTAGGGGTCAAAGAGGTCCAGGTTTTGAACATTAGGTATAGGTGTGTGGGATGCCTGGCTGCTGAAGGAAGGAGCATCTGGGGATCTGTGGGGAGAGAGGCAATGGGGGAGGCATTTTGGCCCCCTTCAAATGGCTGGTTAGAAATGGGCATCCTTGGGGAACACCCAACACCCCTTGGCCACCACACTTGGCCAAGCATCTTGTGTGGGTTCTAGATTTGGTTCCAGATTCCAACTATTACAGGGAGGAGGTGGGAGACAAAGGGGACTGAGAACAGAACATCCACAGCAGGGCTGAAGACTTTTAGGTGGGGATGACCCCAGTGGCGAAGAGGATGATGAAGAGGATGATGATCGCAACGATGATACAGATGATGACGATCATCTTGACGTTCTTCCACCAGTACTTGCGGGCCACCTTTTGCGAGGTCGTCTTAAAATGCTCCGACTGCAAGGGAGAGAAGGAGAGAGATGTGTTCAGTGTCTGCCTGGTAGGATGAGGAGGTATCACCTTCCCAAAGAAGGGTCTACCAGAAACATAACCCTCGGGTGAACCAGGAGGTATTCAGGACAGCCACATCATATGATGAGGGTGTCCGAATCTTGATGTGGCTCACAGTAAGACTCCATGCAGCTGCAGCAAACCCCTTAATCTGACCCATGGGTAAGCCCTTTAATCTTTTGGATTCATCTACCCCAGAGACTCCCAAAGTCTTACGTGGACATTGGGACTGCTACATATAGGGTCGCGCAACATATACATATATGTACATGGGAACATATATTCTCTCTCTCTGTGTGTGTGTGTGTATGTATATGTGTGTGTGTGTGTATACGTACATACATACACACACACTTTATATATATACAAATTATGGGAACACACACACACACACACACACACACACATACATATATATATATATATATATATATATATATATATATATATATATATATATATATATATATATATATATATATATATATATATGGGAACAGGGGTGGTGACTCCGACAGCCATCAAATAAGCCTTCTGAGCTCTTAAGCCTTTTAAAATCAGAAATTAAAGACCAGATATTATGTTCTGTGTTTTTTAAATAGGCTCAGCTTATATTTTATTTGTTTTATTCTAATAATTTTGTTCTTTCGTTCTTTAATAGTATACTGTTTTATGGTATTTTGTTGCATTTTAATGATATTTTAAATTTTATGTTGCTATATTGTAAGCAGCTTTGGGGTCTCAAAGAGAAAGCTGGTATATAAATATTGGATTATTCATATTGAGGTCTATTCAGATTAGATAAAGATAGATGGAGAGAGAGAGAGAGAGAGAGATGAAAATAGTAAACCCCTGTAAATGTTGAAATATGTGGTTGGAATATGGTTCCAAAGAGATGAAGGCCGCAATCCTAAAGACCCCTTCCTGGGAGTAAGGCCCATTGAACACAATGGGGCTTACTTTTGAGTAGACACGGTTAGGACGTGCTCTAAGAAAGATGCATTGCATTCTGTTCTTTGTTTTTGTTTTTAACAAGACATATCCTACAATCCAGAGTAACTACAGGAGCACGTAAGAGACACTTACGCTGACGTAGTTACTGTACCACCTCGTGAAAACCTATGGGAAATTCATATTGCAATCCAGAATAAATTGTTCTTACATTGGAGCAAGGATTCCCTGTAGTTACTCTGGATTGCGCCCATAGACTTTTGATAATTGGTAGTATTCATTAATGTCTTAGGTATGGATTAGGAGTAAAAAATATGGATATTATGATGAGCTCAAACTGAAAAAGTGTAGTTTGATTGATTTATATGTGATTTATATATTTGATTAATATGTGAAAATGTTCTGAACAAATCGAAGATAATAAGGGATGTACAACAATGGTCTTTATGGTGTATTTAGTGGTGGGTTTCAGGGGGTTCTCACAGGTTCTACAGAACCCTTTGCTAATGAGTGCCTGGTTCTGAGAACAGTTATTAATGGGACACAGAACCTGTTATTAATTTAGGTTATTAGGACATAGAACCTGTTGTTAATTTATTGGAATCCCACCACGGGGTGTATCCTTATGTCTCCCCACCCTATATGTGATACATTTGTCCTTTACCTTTATCTGAAATTCATTAAAACCTTATAAAATTAAAAAAGAGAAAGGTGGTATGTAAATACTGGATCAGATTAGAGATGGATAGAATAGATAGACTGTTAGATGACAGACAGACAGATTTAGACAGACAGATTCCCATCACTGCATTTTGTGACATTTTTTTTCCTTTATAAAGGCCCTTTTTGAGATCCAACCAGCATCAGGCAAAGGAAAGGCACAGGGATGGAGTGGGAAGCAGGGTGGAGATGGTGGAGTAGCTGGGGGGGGTGTAGAGTAGTGAGACTGGGTGGGAGGGAAGTGGGGAATCAGTCACAGCTTGGTTCACAGGAGCAGCAGACTTGGGGCGAAGGCCACCCCAACTGCGCCACCCCCTAGCAATCTGCTACTGATGTTGTTTGTCTCACCTGGATTCACAGTGGGGCTGGCAGCGCACCAAGAAAACGGCACTGTGGTCATAAATACCAGTGCAGAACAAAGGGCAGAGCACGGCCAGGCTGCCAGGCAGGGCAAACAGCTCCACCCAACCTGGTCTTGTGCCCCTGCAGGCAGTGGCGTACCTAGGACTTTTGGAAATCCGTGGCCCACAATTTTTGTCCATCAAAATTATTTCATTTATTATCTGTATTAATTAATTAATATTTTCATATTGATAAAATCACCTTACCAATTAAGAATATGGGCAAAATCCAGAGTAACTACGGGGAGTCCTTGCTCAGGTGTAAGAACAACTTACTCTGGATTCCAATATGAATTTCCCATAAGTTTTCACTAGGTGGTGTAGTAACTACAGGTGTATGTAAAGTTTCTTATGTACTCCCGAAGTTACTCTGGATTGGGGGGTATGTTTTATTCTGGGGGGAGGCTGCCTTCTGGGGCACCTTTTCAGCTCCACTTTCACTGGATCAGGATCATTCTGGTGGCCTTGCATTGTGCCTGACCTGAACACGAGCAAAACACCTCTGCTTACTCACAAGTAAACATGACTGTGGAGCTCAGGCTGCAATCCTAAACACACTTTCCTGGAAGCGAGTCCCATTGGACACAACGGGGCTTACTTCTGAGTAGACATGGTTAGGACTGTGCTCTCGATTCTGCTTTCCATAGGGCTAAAAGGAATTATTGCAGTAAAATTGCAATATTGCAAAATATTGCAATAATGCAAACCTTGCTGGGTTTATTTCTGGGGGCTGCGTTCATTGGATCAGGACCATTCTGGTGGCATTGGATTCCGCTCAGTCTGCCTTTTCCAACAAACTATTGCCTACTCATGAGTAAAGATGTGTTATGGCTCAGTTTCGCTTTCCATAGGGCTCCATTAATTTTTGTTTTTTAGGGTTTTTTTTAGCTTTCTGACCATAACTTTTTATAGGACGGAGATATTTCAAAGCTGTTTTTTCCATTGGATTATGCTGGAAAATACGCATCCAACGATATAGGATTTGATGAAGCTATTCTAAATTATTTTAGCGATCTCGGTTACCCCCAGTGCGTCACATACACCTACACCAGGAAGAAGCAGTGCTAGGTAGGCACACCTGTCTGTGTTTAGTTTGGAGGGAGGCACAAGACCCTCTCCTTGGGTGCCACCAGCCTAGCCACAGTACACCCAAGGGTGCACAGCCACCAAAGCCAAGAAATCTGTGTGTCTTTTTGGCTCTGATTTTCAGTTGTGGGAGCTTTGGGGAACTATGGCACTAAAGGAAGACACTGGCTGACACGAGAAACAGAACCAGGGCACCAAGCCACAGATCATGCGCAAGGTGTGAGTCTGCAAGACAGGTGGGAGATGAGAAAATGTTTCACAAGAAATGTGCATTTACCATGAGCTATACTCATTATGTGCTCCGAAAATTTTCCCAGAGCAAAGATGCTCAGAGCATATAACGGGCCATCCAGACCGGAGAACAACTTGCAGAGCTGGTTATAAATTACCACCTCATCTCGCTAAGTTTTCTCGGGGGGGAAAGAGAGGCAGAAGATTATTATTACTGTATTTACTTGAATCTAATGCGCACCCTACACTCATAATCGAAATACCACATTTACTAGAATCCAATTAACCATTGAATCTAATGCGCACCCTGATTTTGGAGACTGAATTTGGTTGAAAAGGGTGAAATTTGGTTAGATTCGAGTAAATACAGTATTTTGTACTGTTCTTTCCCCTTATGCAAAGCAGTAGGTCTGCCTTTCCTTATCTCCCCCCCCCCCCAACGTGGGAATGATCATTACACTCTGGCCGGGTCTCTGAGCTTACCGTGGCTTCCAGGTCCTCCGTCTTGTTGCGGAGATGGTCAAGATTCTCACCCCTGGCCAGGATCCGCTCCACGTTCTGTGTCATGATGTTCTTGACACCCTCCACCTCGTTCTGGAGGTTCTTCATCCGGTCGTTGCCCATGCCGGGGCCGCTTCCGCCCTCCTGCGGAGAGAGAAGAAAAAGGGCTAAGGAAGGCTGAGTGATGCAAGGTGGTGGGTATCAGGCGCCACCTTTAACGAACTCTATAACGAGTTCGAATTAACGACGTTCTCTATTACGAGTTCTCATTATCTCTCTGGGAAGGTCTTCTGCGTAAGCCCTACCCAGGCAATCTATCCATTTCCCACTCTGGTCGACTCAGTGGTGTACCTAGGTCATGTGGCACCCTGATGCCCAAAATTATTTAATTATCATTAGTATTAATTGATAAAATTAATTAGATATTAATGCTTTTTTATAAAAATCACCTTACCAATTAACCCTATGTTTTATTATTTTACTGGAGGGAGCACTTGTGGAGCTACACTTTCACTGCATTGGGACCATCGGTGCCCTCTGTGCCTAACCTGAACATGAGTCAAGGCACCTTTACTTACTCATGAGTAAACACAGCTGTGTGACTCAGTTCCGCTTTCCTTAGGGCTCAAAGCAATTATCAGGGACTTTCTTCTGGGTTGATTTGCGGGCGCTGCGTTCATTGGATCAGGACCATTCTGGGGCACTGGATTCCTCGGTCTTCCCTTTCCAACAGATTAAGGCACATTTGCCTACTCACAAGTAAAGGTGTGATATGGCTGAGTTTCACTTTCCATAGGGATCCATGCATTTTTTAGTTTTTTGGCCATAACTTTGGATAGGAAGAAGATATTTCAAAGCTCTTTTTCGGTTGGATTCGGCTGGAAAATGTATGTATATGGTATAAAATATGGTATGCAACTTGATTGGGATACATTCCAAATGATTTTAGCAAATTGGGTCACCCCAAATGTCACCGCCTTGAGGATGGTACCTGGGACTCAGGGCCTCCCAAGCCCCCCCCCCCCCACAACACCACTGGGCCTACTTACTGTTACTCCAAATCTTTTATCAAGCCAATTTCCAGATGTTGTGAGAAGGAACAACAGCAGTGGAGAGAAGAGGGTGGCCAGAGGTGCGCATCCACCACCAGTCCACCTGATACTCAAGATGTGCAACAAGGCACTTATATGACCAAAGAAAGGATCTCAAGGATAAGAACCATGGAGGGGACCCTAAAGGTCATGTAGTCCAACCCCTGCTGCTTTGCTTTCCTGCAGGAAGGAATCCTAAGGAAGGTTCAATCTCCAACGCATTCCTTTGGAAAGCATCCAAACATGGTGAGGAGGGGGAGAAAGAGAGCAACAAAGCCCACCCCAACCCCATTAATTTCCCTCTTCCTACGCAAGGAAGCTCTCCATTTGCCAGATCAGGAGACCAGAGCACAAAGCTCAAAGGCTGGTTGGTCTTAAGAGTCCTGCTGGAATTACCGCACTTTATACGGCCTCTTGGCACATCAAGCAGCACTGCCTGGAGTGTGACGTATTCATGTGCTTCTGCACCACCAGATCAGAGTCCGGTAAGCACTGCAGAGGATATATATCTTTGATCAGATGCAGGTCCAAAGAGGACAAGTGAGCTCCATCTAGGAGATCTGAGGACATCCTCCCCACATATAGCACATGCATCCCTTTCAGATCTCAAGGTGTTAACAGGTGGAGGGGGGAGAAGAACTGCCTGATGTGTTATTCAGACATCAGGGCAGGAAGCGGAGAGACAGACAGGTCCTGGGCAAGTCCCCAGCAGGAGTGACGCACACAGACACACACACACACCACATTCCACCGAGCGAGTGAAATATGCCAGGCATCTCCCGGCAGAACCAGCAGAACCACTCTTGGTTGTCACCACCCTGGCAGTGAGCATCAAAGGCAACCTAGGACGGGCCTCCGGAGGGCAAGACAGGGGTCAGTTTGAAACCAACTCCAAGGGTGCCCACCGACTCCTGCCTGGGAAAGTCACCCTTGGGTGAAATAATGTGACAGGTCTTCCAGAGATCTGGGTGTGGAGATCTGGGCTGCAGAGATCATCTAGTGGGGCCCTATGAGATACTGGAAGCTGGACTTGATCCAGCAGGGCTCTTCCAATGTTCTTCTAACCAGCTATTTTCAATATTTATATTGAAATTTATATTTATTAAGAGGCCTGTTTTAATGTATTGGATTTTATTGTTGGTGGGGGTTTTTTTGGTGTTTTTATGGGATTATTTTGTAAGCCATCCTGAGTCCCTCTGGGAGAAATAATAATCCCTCTGAGATTATTATTTTTCTTTTCATTTACACTGACTTTTACGGTATTCTCGATGCTTTTTGTAATGACACATTCAACTTCAGGAGATCCTCTGGGTTCTAGAATCACAGGGTTGGAAGGGACCTAGTAGGTCATCTAGTCCAACCTCCAGCCTGTAGCAGGATGCCACTCCGATTCTACAGTAACCACCTGTAGTAACAACTTGTTACTACGGATTAACAAAGCCAGAATCCAGAAGCTGAAAATACTTTTGCAGCTCTTTTCTATCACTGTGCTCCAAACTTCCAAGACAAACAAGTGGCATAGCTAGGTGGGTTTGCCACCGTGACACGCCGGAGACCTTTCTTGGTACTCCAATGTGCACTTGGTTGACAATCATCACTCTGGGCTTCTGCTGCCTTGTACATCCATGTAACGCAATAGGTGTCCTCATTTCACCCTATCTGTTCCAGACAAATCGGACGTCAAGAGGCTCATCACTTGTGCCCATATCCATGTGCCCATATCCATGTGCCCAGGCACTGAGGTCACCATCAGAGGTTCTCCTCTCCATGCTCCACCAAACTTGGAGAATGTGTTGGGTTGGCACATGCAGATGCAAGAGCCTTCTCCATTATGGCACTCTTGGTTCCATTATGGCTTGTCTTCCTTCTTCTCCCCACTGTCCTCTTCTGTAGGGTTCAAACAACTCCTCCCGAATGGTAAAACTGGCTGTAGGGGTAAAGACTTATATGGGATTTGGGTTCTTGATTGTCACCTTGAAGGAACCTTCTGGAACTGGAAGACCTGATACTAATTTTGAAGTATGGTCTTCAACTTCCATCCATAGGCATATCCCACAGACGTGCACGCGAGAAGAATCGGGATGGATGAGGGACGGACTTCACATTTTTGTTGTGCATCTTATGGAAGATGAACTGTAGACACTTTTTTTTGCTTTAACCGGCAAGCGTGAACACACTCGATTACCGCTAATGTCACACCGTGACATGATCCGTGCCAACATCCATGCCGCATTTTTCATTTTCAGAGCAGAACCACACGTCCCAGCGATGGTGTAGTTTGGATATTTTCAACCAGTGTGCCGTGGCACACCAGTGTGCCATGAGTAATTCTCAGGTGTTCCTTGGGATTTTGAATAATTTATTTATTATTTAAATAGCTTCTATTAATCAGGCTAACAAGGGATATGATATCCCACCAGCAGCAGCATGATGTGCCTTGTGAATTGGCAAGAGTGTGGCAGTGTGCATTGACACTTTTGTGGCTTTGCCGTTATGCCACAAGATGAAAAAGGGTGCAAGCATTCTGTTTAGAGGGGATCCTCACCGCAGTATGACCAGCCAGCTCCTGTACTCCCTTTCTCCAGATCCTACTCCGAGAACCAGAGTACTCCAACCATGGATGGTCAGACTCACCGTAGATGTGGTGGGACCACCTGGCAGTCACAGATCTGACGCATGTATGTTCAGCAGTCACAGATCTGACACATGTATGTTCAGAGGAGTTGGAGGTGAGGTTGAGGAATGGTGGACTTTCTGAAAACTCCCTCAAGCAGCCTCTTGAACATGTCCCAGAAAGTGCCGGAGACGGGAATACTCAACACACAGAGAGATCCTTTGTTCTTTCCTTTGCAAGTGGAAAATTGCAGCAAGACACCAAAGATGGGTCTGGATTAAGATCTGGAAGCACCTGGGGGAGGGGAGCACCTGGGGCCAAGAAGGTAAAAAGGGGGTGGTGGAGAAAGGCAGATACCTACTCTTGGATGCCATGAAAAGCGGAAAACAACCTCCCCAAAACGAAGTTGCAGCTGTTCACAGCGCCTCTTGAAAGTGCCAAGGGGCACGCCAAGCAAAGTCCCTTCCAAGCCCAGCAGCTGTAAAGTCCTGCCTGCCAAGTTCAGCAACTGCACAACTATCACTCAAGGCTTTGAATCAGTTTTGTACAACTGGGGGGGGGAATAAAAGGGTGATTATAAAAAATTATATAATCCAAAATTCCTGAATTTACAGGATTTATTTCAAATCTGATGTGCCCCCTGATTTTAAAAGGCTTGACATCAAAAAAAGTTTACTGGCAATACCAGTAGTTTACTGGCTGCAAAGCATGCACAAGCATACAAATCAAATAAATAAATAATATCTATCCTAATAGTTATTATTATATCCTAATAATTATTATCCTAATGATATCTATAATATCCTAGAGTTGGAAGGGACCCAGTTGGAATAGATGACCTACTGGGTCCATTCCAACCCTAGGAGTCTATGAGATTGATACCAGATTGATCTATCGATTGATTGATCTATCTACCAATCTACCAATCTCTATCAAAAATTTTAAGTCCCTTTATATTGATATTTATTTATTTATTTGTTTGTTTGTTTGTATCCCACCTTTTTCCTAACAAAAGGAAACCCAAGGCAGGTTAATTTAACTGAAAACGAGTTATAGGACAATAATAGTATGATAATAGGTTTATGCTATGATTTTTACCTAATTGCACTACTTTATACAATAGGTTTAGGTTACATTTTTATTACAATAAATAGTAAGCGGTTCAAATACTGACCTATATTTATAATCAGACTACTATATTTATCCAAATCTACTGTGCCATCCAATCTAATGTGCACCCTGACTTTGGAGAATATGGGTGGAATCCTAAAGACACTTTCTTGGGAGTAAGCCCCAATGAACAAAATGGGGCTTACTTTTGAGTTGACATGGGTAGGATTGTGCTTTAAATTTGGTTGAAATGTGCGTGTTAGATTCAAGTAAATATGGTAATAAAAGTAGTTTATGGATTATAAAAATCATAACGGTGATTCCTATTTTTTAATGCTGGTTGGACTTAGGCTGCAATCCTGAAGAGTAAGCCCCATTGAATATAATGGGACTTACTTCTGAGTAGACCCTTAATTAGTAAGTTGCTAGTATGGTTAAGGCACATCATTAGTTTGGGGACTATTGACAAGGCACACTGTGCTGTCAATGGGGGGCTCACATCCCCATCAGCCATACTAATATGATCCTATCCTAAATTCTTACAGCACACATGGGGACCATTTGTGGCACACCAGTGCGCCACAGCACAAGGGGTTGAGTCGAGCCCAAGGCCCTGGTTTAGTGCGGGTGACAATGATAATATCCCTGAAAGGCAGCAGCCCAGCCTCTGCTTGAAAACATCACCCAAGATCCAGTTACTAACCCCTTAAATAAACTTAGAATTAATCCCTTATATGAAAGCGTTAAGGCGTACAAAATTTCTGGGCAGGAAACCACAGACTGAGGGTTTGACACCCATGGAGTAAAGGAAAACAAAGTTTTTTTTTTGGCTTAACTCGGAAGGGGAATTAAATAAACCCCCACATTAAACGAGGCGGATTCCATGCATTTAAGTCAGGCATTACTATTATTATTATTATTATTATTATTATTATTATTATTATCATCATCATCATCATCATTATTGTCACAGCCTGATCTAAGTCTGACATCAATCAATTATTCTGTATTTACTCTAATCTAATGCTCTGTAAGACTCCAAAGTCAGCCAAATTCACTCTGCAATCTTAAAGACACTTTCTTGGGAGTAAGACTCACAGAACACCATGGGGCTTACTTCTGAGTAGACATGGTTAGGATTGTGCTCTCAGTCTCCAAAATCAGGGGCAAATTAGATTCCATGGTTAATAAAATTTGAGTAAATAAATATTTTGATTATAAGTATAGGGTGTGCATTAGATTCGATGGCGCATTAGATTCGAGTAGATGCGGTTTTTATATACTGTTTTTCAACAAAACCATGTTGGTGTCATAGGCTGCAATCCTAGACAGTATCCTGGGAGTGAGACCCATTGAATATAATGGGGTTTACTTTTGAGTAGACATGGTTAGGATTGTGCTCATAGTTGGGAAACGGGATGGAAACCTGGAAGACCCAGGTTCAAATCCCATACAGCTCAATTTTGCTGTCCCCTTGCAAGTGGGGGAAGCAAAATGCATGCTCCCCATTGCATGCTCCCTCCAAGACCGACCACTCCACCCCCCTCATGCTATGGCACTCTCAGGAAGTGCATGATGAGGGTCACCCATAGGATCTGGGCTGGGCATGCAGGTCTTGCTTTCTAGGAAAAGCCTGCAGCCGGACATCAGGTCATCCAGAAAAAGCCAGAGATAGCCACCAATGACTCTCTGGCTTTGATGTGCAGGAGACCCATGCTCCATGAGACCCTCCCAAAGGATCAGGCCTGGAAATCCAAGTGGGCTTATCTCCTGTAGCCAGGACCAGAGATATCAGGAGCCAGAAAGTCTGGACATGGACAGCCTGGGGATTAACCCCTTCCTGGCACCTCTTCACTGTTTCTCCGCACACTCCTCCTTCAAGCAGCTGCCAAGTGCCAGGGATGGCGGCTTCTACAGTGGTTTTCAAAGTGGGGGTCAGGACCCCGTTGGGGGTGATACACTTCACATCAGGGGGTCACAATAAGCCATCTTGGAACCTGGCATGGGGCGCCACCATCTTGGAATGGGGAAATCAGGTTGCTTTCCTGGGACTGTCTCATTGACCACAACGGGACTTACTTCCGAGGAGCTCTGACATCACAGTGGTGGTGCTTGATGACATAGCTGATTGCATGACATTTTATACTTTTTAATTGCATTTTATTGTTTTAATTATATTTTACTGTTTTTTAAATTTTATTTTACTATTATTATGCCTGGTGGTATAGCTGGGGGGGGGGGGGGTCGGAGGAGTCTTTGTTGGAGGGGCGTACAAGGGGTCCCTCCTCTTCTGATTGTATTGACTGTTAGCTGCCTCGGGTGCCCTTCGGGGAGAAAGGCAGAATACAAATCAAATATAAACAAAAATAAAATACATTATTTCTCAATAAATTATTACTTATTATAATTAATAAAATTATTTATTAATAAAATAAATATAAAATAAAATAAGGATTCATATGCAAGGGCAGCCAAAGGTTTGCATGCCAAAGAAGGGGGACCCCCCAAGGGCTGGCCCATGAGGGATAAAGGGATGCCCAACTCCATAGGCCCCTGAAAATGTAGGACACCCCAAAAAATGGAGGATATGGCAAAATAAAAGCACAAAACACTCATGTATATTGATTTCATGTGGTTGATTTCAACAGTATCATTGCAAGTCTAAGCATGTCTACTCAGAAGTAAGTCCTATTGTGTTCAATAGGACTTACTCCCAGGAAAATGTGGTTAGGATTGCAGCCTATATTACTTATTATTAAATTTAAAATTATTAAAAAATACAAGAAGGCTGCCAACTACCTGCTCACAAGGAAAAAGAGGACACTGAATAATTTCGTGTCCTGGAAAAAAGAGGACAGATGCTCCCCCTGCCTGCAGCTGTTTTCCTCCAGACAACCCACAAGAAACTGGATCCTCCCCAGAGGCAGCCCAGCCCCGCAACTGACCTCGATGCGCCCCACGGTGGTGTAGCTAGAGGGGGGCGCAGCACCTTTGTTGGAGGGGGCGTACAAAGCCTCCCTCGAGCCATTCCAGGGGGGAAGAGGCTGAGCCTTTTTTACTCAGTGGGGACTACCTGGTGGCGTAGCTAGAGGGGGGGTTGGAGCAGTCCAAGGGGTCTGCAGGGTACAAGGGGGTCCCTCCGAACTCATTCAAAGTGGGGAGAGGCTAAGCCTTCTCTGCATAGTGGGGGGCTGTCTGGTGGCGTAGCTAGAGGGGGGTTGGAGCAGTCCTTGTTGGAGGGGGCGTACAAGGGGTCCCTCCGAACTCATTCAAAGTGTGGAGAGGCTAAGTCTTCTCTGCATTGTGGGAGGCTGCCTGGTGGCGTAGCTAGAGGGGGGTCTGAGCAATTTTTGTTGGAAGGGGCGTACAGGGGTCTCTCCCCTTCTAATCCATTCCAGGTGGGGAGAGGATGAGACTCCCCTTCCCCCAGTCGCCTTCTCTAGACAGTGGGGACTCCCTGGTGTCGTAGCTAGAGGGAGCCTGAGCAGTCTTTGTTGGAAGGGGCGAACAGGGGTCTCTCCTTTTCTAAGCCATTCCAGGTGGGGAGAGGCTGAGCCCTCCATCTCCAGTCGCCTTCTCTACACAGAAAGGACCGCGTGGTGGCGTAGCTACGGGGGGGAGGTCAGAGGAAACTTTGTTGGAGGGGGCGTACAAGGATTCCCTCTCCTTCTGAGCCATTCCAGGTGGGTGGAATGCCCCTCCCTTCAGTCACTCTCTTGTATAGTGGGGACTCCCGGGTGGCGTAGCTGGGGGGCGGAGGAGTGTTTGCTGGAGGGGGCGTACAAGGGATCCCTGCTCTTCAGAGCCATTCAATTCCGGGGAGAGGCTTGGCCCCCCCTCCCCCAGTCGCCTACTCCACAGTAGGGACCGCCTAGTGGCGTAGCTATAGGGGGTTGGAGGGACCTCTTGTACTCCCCCTCCAACAGACTCCTCCGTCCCCCCCCCCGCTACGCCACCAGGGAGTCCCCACTGTGTAGAGAAGGCGACGGGGGGGGGACCTGGAATGAGTAGGAAGAGGAGGGACCCTTTGTACGCCCCCTCCAACAAAGAATCCTCCGACCCCCCCCCCCCCAGCTACGCCACTGGCCCCCAAGGGCGCCCTGATCACCCCCTCCAGCCCCCAGGGAGGCTCACCATGCTGCGCCCCGACGTGTCCCCCACTGCTGCCGGCTGTCCTCGAAGGCGCGGACCGCTTCCTGGTGCGGGGCTTGGGGGGGAGAATCTCTCTACTTCCTCCTTCTGGGGTTGGGCTGGGCTGCCTTCCAGCCCTCCCCTGGGCGGACCTGGTTTGCCCTTGGGGGAGCCCAGTAAGTACTGGCGAGAGCCGGTGGCGTAGCTCAGCACTCAGCTCTCCAGCTCTGCGCTCAGCTCTCCAGCTCTGCACCCAGCCAGAACCCCATGGGGGTAGGCAGGACAATGTCCCCTTTTCCTGGACGTGTCCTCTTTTTCATCCTCGTGTCCTGGAAAACAATCTTCCTTGTCCTCCTTTTCATGGCAGCATGTAGCCTTCTTGTAACTCCTGAATTAAATGTAATACATTCTCTGCAACTGTTTCAACTTTCACAACGAGGAACACCTGCTGCAATCCTCAAGACACTTTCCTGGGAGTAAGACCCATTGAACACAATTGGGTTTACTTTTGAGTAGACCAGGTTCTCTGTATTACTTATTAAATTGTAAACTAATACATTTCGAGCACAATCCTAACCAGGTCTACTCCAAAGCAAACTCCATTGTGTTCAGTGGGTCTTACTCCCAGGAAAGGGTCTTGAGGATTGAAATCCTAGAAACACTTTCTTGGGAGTAAGTCCCAAGTTTACTTTAGAGTAGACCTGGTTAGGATTGTGCTCACTATGCTTAAATTGAGCGCATGTCTGTTTGGGCTTTTATTTTTGTGTCCTACATTTTTCTTGGGTGTCCTACATTTTGGGGGTTTTGTCCTCTTTGGTGGTCCTGATCCCCCTGCCCCATCCAGCCCCCCCTCCAGTGGCGCAGCTAGAGGGGCGGAGGAGTCAGCCTGGGACGGGAGGGAGTCTCGCCCTTCCAGGCAGGGTCCCCTTCCCGGCTACGCCACCGCCCTCCCCGCAGCTGCGCAGCCGGAAGGGGGACTGGCTGCGGGGCCGCCTCCTCCTTCCCTTCCCTCCACTCCTCGCCTGCCCTGGACGTGCCTGATGGAGCCTGGCCGGGGACGCGCTGCTGCTGCGGGGCTCGGTGGGTCGCCAGGAAGGCTCCGATCCAAGCACAGCCCCTCCTTGCACGCGCCTCTCCCCGGGGACTGGCCCCTTCTAGGCTGCCCCATCTGCGGCCAGCAGCGCCTCTCCAAACCCCAGTGGCACCCAGTGCTGCCCCCTTCCCTCCCAGTGCTGCTCCTTCTCCCTCCCAGTGGCACCCAGTGCTTCCCCTTCCCTCCCAGTGCTTCTCCTCCATCCCAGTGGCACCCAGTGCTGCCCCCCTTCCCTCCCAGTGCTTCTCCTTCTCCATCCCAGTGGCACCCAGTGCTGCCCCCCTTCCCTCCCAGTGCTTCTCCTTCTCCATCCCAGTGGCACCCAGTGCTGCCCCCTTCCCTCCCAGTGCTGCTCCTTCTCCCACCCAGTGCTGCCCCCTTCCCCCCAGTGCTGCTCCTCCCCCCTCCCAGTGGCACCCAGTGCTGCTCCTCCCCCCTCCCAGTGGCACCCAGTGCTTCCCCCTTCCTTCCCAGTGCTGCTCCTCCTCCCTCCCAGTGGCACCCAGTGCTTTTCCCTTCCTTCCCAATGCTTCTCCTTCTCCATCCCAGTGGCACCCAGTGCTGCCCCCTTCCCTCCCAGTGCTGCTCCTTCTCCCTCCCAGTGGCACCCAGTGTTGCCCCTTCCCCCCAGTGCTGCTCCTCCCCCCTCCCAGTGGCACCCAGTGCTTCCCCCTTCCCTCCCAGTGCTGCTCCTCCTCCCTCCCAGTGGCACCCAGTGCTTCCCCCTTCCCTCCCAGTGCTGCTCCTCCTCCCTCCCAGTGGCACCCAGTGCTTCCCCCTTCCCTCCCAGTGCTGCTCCTCCTCCCTCCCAGTGGCACCCAGTGCTGCCCCCTTCCCTCCCAGTGCTGCCCCTCCTCTCTCCCAGTGGCATCCAGTGCTGCCCTACCTCTCCCCCTCCAGTGGTACCTAGTGCTACCCCTCCACCCCCAATGACCACCATCTATGGGTCCCTCCTGTAATTGCCCCCCAGCAGGTACCAGCTTTCTTTGCCCCTTCCCTGCCCAGCTCTCACCTTGTCCCCTTTTGCCTTCACAGGTGCCCACTTGGCAGAGCCACCTCCCAGCACCCAGAGACCCAGCAGAGTCAAAGATGCCCGGGTGGCACCATCCTTGGGGGTCCCCTGCAGCAGCCTGGCCAAGCGCCTCCTGGGCTTTGAGGGGGCTGATCTCACCAGCTGGCATCGCTTTGTCTGTCTGCTCAACAGGCCCACCGACCCTGCTGGCCTGGGCATCTTCCGCTTCCTCTTTGGTGAGTCTTCTTGGGGCTGCCATGGAGTGCCAGGCTGGCCCCCCATGGCATGATGAAGATGAAGATGGCTCAGGGGGCGATTGGGCTGGGAACAGAAATGCTGTGCCCAGTGTACCCGTCCAGCTGTCAATCAATCAATCAATCAATAGTGCCCAGCTACAAAGCACTGGGTACCTCCTGCTGGCAATATGGGCAAGATACCCGTCCAAGAGGTTCCCCCCCCCCCCCCATTGCAGCTCAGATGACCCACTGAAGTGTCCTGCATCGCAAATACTGTACAGACAGGTCGCCATCAGGGGCTTGTGACTAGTTCTACTACTACCTACTTGTTCTACTAACTAGTTCCGAACTCTGCTCTGCAGGTGTGTAAAACACCCTCTTTGCTCAAATCTAATGCTCACTTTTCTAGCCAATTTTAGAGCACAATCCAAACCATGTCTACTCAAAAGTAAGCTCTATTCTGTTCAAAGGGTCTTTCTACCAGGAAAGTGTCTTTAGGATTGTAATTTCTCCAAAATTAGGGTGCGCGTAAGATTTGCTGGCGCATAAGATTCAAATAAATACAGCAATTTGATTAGTATAGGTCAGTATTAACAGTTTACTATAGTGTAATACTGAAATTAGGTAAAAATCAAAACATGAATCCATTGCCATTATTATTATTATTATTATTATTATTATTATTATTATTATTATGTTATTGTTATTATCATTACTCATTGTTATATGCAGGAAAATTAAATTTTGCACCTGCTTTGCAGCTGTGCATTACAATTGCCAGTAAAAAAAATTTAATCTCAAGATTTGAGATGAGTATTAGATTTGATGGCTCATTAGATTTGAGTAAAGAAGTGTAATAATATTTAATAGTAAAGAATATTTATGATTAGTAAAGTAATATTAATTAATAGAAAAGTAATATTTATTTTTAAATTTAATAATATTTAATTTGAATATTTACTAATAGTAAAGTTATATTTAATAGTAAAGAAGGGTAATTAATAATATTTAATATTTAATTAGTAGTAGAGGTGAACCAGGTTAGGTTTTAGAGATGCTTAAAGGATCCGCTGTGTCAGGTTAAACCACATAACTTCAGTGGTATTCAAAGTGGATATCAAGGGGTTGCAACAGGGTGGGATCTGTCATCTTAGAATCTGGCACTGGGCTTTCCTGGGTGTAAATGTCATTGAACACATTGGACTTACTTCCAAGTAGACATGAAGGAGCTCTGGCGTCACTTCCCAGTAAGTTTGACAGGCGGTCCTGGATGGGTTTTTAACCCTACAATCCAGAGTAATTATGGGAGCACGTAAGAGACATTTACGTCAACGTAGTTATGGCTCCACCTAGTGAAAACCTATGGGAAATTCATATTGCAATCCAGAGTAAATTGTTCTTATGTCGGAGCAAGGACTCCCCATCGTTACTCTGGATTACACCCTAAGTCTGAAAGGGGGTCCTGGGCTGAAATGCCCGAGTACCACTCCTTCAGAACAGTGGTTTTCAAAGTGGGGGGTCACATAAACCTGGGCACTGCCATCTTGGAATCTGCCGATCTTTCACGGCACATTAATACGCTGCTGCGCATTAGTTGAATTAGTTTTAAAGCCCGTCAACTTGGAAGCAAGTCCCATTGTAGTCAATGAGGCTCATTCCCAGGAAAGCGTGGAAAGGACTGCAGCGTTAGGCCCATATCCTAAAGTCAAATTAAGGCCTTTGCTCCAGAGCAGTTAAGGTGACTTTCCACAAGATAATAATAGAGGGTGACGTAACTGCGTGGACCCGGAACTGCTCTGGATTTGTGCCAGTATTACTGGTTTTGAATTTGTGTGCCACTTGTTTGCTTTTTAGGAAATTTGGATAAGAAGGAGTTTTTTTTCCTAACGTGTTTTAAGTTTTCTGCGGTCGGAACTGGGTTATTGGATGTATTGGATCAAGTAGGACCGGTGAAGTTCTGAGTAGTTCTTTTAAGGAAGAAAGTTGGGATATAAATCAAAAAGTAAGTTAGTAAAAAATAAATAAAATACAATAAAATAGTTCTAGTCCAGCTTTCCAGAATGGACTTTAGGGGCTGCTTGCCATAGGATCTGCCTCGAATGGGTTTTGTGGAGCTATAAAAGGATGCGCCACAATGGCTGGTGTTTGCAGTCCAGGAATAGCGACGGGATGTGGCGAAATGGGCTTCTCTCAGTTGTGGTTTCCCTGCTGGCTCGGAAACAACAATAGAAGTTCCCACATCCCTAAATGGAAACAGCCATTGGTTCCGCTTGCTGGATCGATGCCCCAAGCATTGGTGCTTTGGGGTGGAGATCAGGGTGTTTCATTATCATGCGCAGTCCTCATGCGCAAACCATCTAGGAGGTTTGGGGCCCAACTGGAAGCATCTTTTGCGAGATGTGCTACCGTCAGGATCTGTAGAATTTTTGAAAATATATTAAAAAATATTTATTCCAATATTATTTATTATTTATTAGAATTGTATCCTGTTTTTCTTCCTAACAAAATGAAACCCAAGGCTGCTAACAATATTTAAAACAACAATAAAATAATAGACTTTATGGGCGCAATCCAGAGTAACTATGGGGAGTCCTTGCTCCAGTGTAAGAACAATTTACTCTGGATTGCAATATGAATTTCCCATAGGTTTTCACTAGGTGTTGCAGTAACTACAGGTGCATGTAATGTCTCTTACGTGCTCCTGTAGTTACTCTGGATTGTAGGGTATATCTGTCTAATAGGATGGAAAGCAAATGAAATGTGCACTTAGAGCACAATCCTAATCATATCTTCTCAGAAGTAAGCCCTATTGTGTTCAATGAGTCTTACTCCCAGGAAAGAGTCTTTAGGATTGCAGCCTTAAAGTGCATGTAAGTCAATGAGGATCTAAGATCATTTAAATATGGAACAGCATATCTCTCTGCCTACAAGAAATCCACAAGCAAAATGTGTTGATTGAAAAATAAATGCAGGTCCAACATGGTTATAAATGGATTTTTTATACACAGATGTGACTTGACACGAATGGCCACTGCAAATCACAGTTTAAAAAACTGCTTTTTTTACTGTTGTAGAGAGGCATCCATGCAAGCAGTCATCCCATTCTTCAGTTCCAGGATCAAACCCCTGCAGTTATTAAGGCACCACCTTATTCTATTAGGGGCAATAGAGGAGCAAGAAACCTAGAAGTGGATTTTTAAACCTATTTTTTCTTAATCCATGGTTTTTTTTAAATCCACAGGAGGTTCCAGATTGAAACCCTCCCTAGTGGATAGCAAGGGATGCCTGTCCTAAAACTATTTGTTTTACTGGATCCTGAGCTCATCCTTCTCATGTGCAGACACATGTGGATCAGACCTGGATTGGGGGCAAGACCCTCTGTCCTTACCCCATGGCCAGCTTTCCAGATATTCAGAAAGCTTTGCAGGAGTCACAGCCACTCCTAAGAAGCCCAGTGAATGAATGAAGGAAGGAAGGAAGGAAGGAAGGAAGGAAGGAAGGAATCAATCAATCAATCAATCAATCAATCAATCAATCAATCAATCAATCAATCAGGTCTATCTGCCACAAATCAGCCTGTAATCAAGGGAGGGTTCAGCTATTCACCTTTCTGGGCTGAAAGCTAAGAATTCCTCTTAAGTCAGGATGACTATCCCTACAATCCAGAGTAACTATGGGAAGAGAAAAGAGGCACTTACTCTGGATTGCTCTATGCATTTCCCATAGGTTTCCCAGAGGTGGCACCATAACTACATTGGTGTAAAAGGTCCTGTAGTTACTCCGGATTGTAGCCTATATGTCATAACCAAATATAGGACATGACAAAATCAAAGCTAAATATACTCATGTATTGCTTTGGAGTGGTTAATTAAAACACTATTACTCAATAACAACAACAAGTTCTGCTGAAGTTCTGAGGTGCTGTAGAGGGACCATTTCCACTGAACTGTACAAGATATTCTGCCTTTGTTGGAGGGAAGGTGGAGTACCACAGGACATGAAGGATGCTAATATTGTCACACTGTACAAGAACAAAGGCGACAGGGGTGACTGCAACAACTACCGTGGCATCTCTCTTCTTAGTGTTGTAGGGAAGCTGCTTGCCCGAGTCATACTGAAGAGGCTTCAGGTGCTTGCAGAGAGAATCTATCCTGAATCACAGTGTGGATTTCGAGCCAACAGGTCCACCACTGATATGGTATTTTCCCTTCGACAGTTGCAAGAGAAATGTAGGGAACAAAGACAGCCACTCTTTGTAGCCTTCATAGACCTTACAAAGGCTTTTGATTTGGTTAGTAGGGATGGCCTTTTTAAAATCCTCCCCAAGATTGGATGCCCACCTCAGCTCCTCAACATCATCAGGTCCTTTCACGAGGACATGAAGGGCACTGTAGTTTTTGATGGCTTAACATCAGACTCCTTTCACATCCGAAGTGGAGTGAAGCAGGGCTGTGTCCTCGCACCAACTTTATTTGGGATCTTTTTTGCAGTCATGCTGAAGCATGCTTTTGGAAATGCAACAGAGGGAATCTATCTCCGGACCAGATCCGAAGGAAAACTCTACAATCCTTCCAGACTAAGAGCAAAGTCCAAAGTCCAGCTGAAATGCTTGCGTGAGTTCCTCTTCGCCGATGACGCTGCTGTTACTGCTCACTCTGCCGAAGACCTTCAACGACTTATGGACCGTTTTAGCAAAGCCTGCCAAGACTTTGGACTAACAATCAGCCTGAAGAAAACACAAGTCATGGGTCAGGGTGTGGATCCACCTCCCTGTATCACAATCTCTGAACATGAACTGGAGGTTGTCCATGACTTTGTGTACCTCGGCTCAACTATCTCTGACACTCTCTCCTTAGACTCTGAGCTGAATAAACGCATTGGTAAAGCGGCTACTACATTCTCCAGGCTTACAAAGAGAGTATGGCTTAATAAGAAGCTGACGGAACATACAAAGATCCAGGTCTATAGAGCTTGCGTCCTGAGCACACTCTTGTACTGCAGTGAGTCTTGGACCCTTTATGCATGGCAGGAGAGGAAGCTGAACACCTTCCATATGCGCTGTCTCCGACGTATTCTTGGAATCACCTGGCATGACAAAGTCTCAAATGACGCAGTATTGGAACGTGCTGGAATCTCTAGCATGTTCACACTTCTGAAACAGCGGCGTCTACGCTGGCTTGGGCATGTCTTGAGAATGGCTGATGGTCGGATTCCAAAAGATCTCTTATACGGAGAATTAGTGCAGGGAAAGCACCCAAGAAGGAGACCACAGCTGCGATACAAGGACATCTGCAAGAGGGATCTAAAGGCCTTGGGAATGGACATCAACAGCTGGGAAACCTTGACCTCTGACCGTTCAGCGTGGAGGCAAAAGACCCAGCATGGCCTTCTCCAACTGGAAGAGACACTTGTTCGGCAGGCTGAAGCAAAGAGACAGACCCAAAAGCAGCGAAACCTGGGACCTGGGCAGGGGACGGAATTTACTTGTCCTCAGTGTGGAAGGGATGGACACTCTCACATTGGCCTCTTTAGCCACACTAGATGTTGTTTCAGGACCTCCAGTCAGAGCACAATACCAGAGTCTTTCCAGACTGAAGGATGCCAATAATAACTCAATAAATTTTAAATTCATATATATTTTATTACATGTAATTTAGGAATTACAAGCAGGCTACATGCTGCTGCTCACGAGGAAAAGGAAGACGATGAAGATTTTCTTTCCAGGATACAAAAATAAAAAAGAGGACGTGTCCTGGAAAAACGGGATGTATAGTCACCCTGTCTTAACCATGGCTGCCCAAGGTTTCAATCATCCTTTCGTGAGGATGTTTGTTGCAGGCTGGTTTATTTCATGTTTATTTGTGTTTATTGCAGATTGATTGATTGATTGATTGATTGATTGATTGATTGATTGATTGATTGATTGATTGATTGATTGATTGAATGATTGATTTTTTTTTATTACTCCTCTGTTGCATCTGGGTGTAACAGTGATTCATGTATCCCTGCAGATCAGCATTTTTAGGGGCATAAATGCCAAAACAAGCCTACCACTGATGAGTTTATGCCACTTACGGGTTTCCCAGAGGCAGCTGGTGGGCCCCACTGGGAAACAAAAGCAACTCTTTGGCCTGACTCATCAGGGCTTTTCTGATGTTTGCTCTTCATCCCCGTGTCAGTCTTGCTTTCTCCTGGCCACGCCGTTTTCCGCTTGGACTTTGGCACGCAAATACCAATACAGATCCCTACCATCCGTGAAAACAGTCTGGAAATAACTGGTGGCATAGCTGGGGGGGTGAAGCAGTGAGCCTTCAAGGGAGCCTTCCCACTTTGGAGGCATTCTCGCAGTACGGGGATCGGCATCTTGCATGCCCCCCTCCCCGAGGCTGACTGCTTTGCCCCCCTCTAGCTACACCACTGGAAACAATGCAAAAGTTGTGAAAGAATATCTCATCTGTTTGCTGGGTAGGGTGTTGCAATCCTTCCCTTTCCGCTCCTCCATCCTCCAGATTTTGGCGTCTCTTGTCTCATTGCTGGCTCTGCCTGGGGTTGTTTGAATTAATTAATTAATTGATTGATTGATTAATTAATTAATTTTACAATAAAATTATTTTATTATATAATATTTTATTATTTTAGAGTCTTTTTCTCCCTGAAAGCACCTAAGTGCCTGATCACATCAAGCAATGCAAGCAATAAAGGCGTCTCTGGGGAGAGGTTCACAGAACTGCTTTATTTCACGGTGCAACTGAACCCATTTTTTTGGGGGGGGGTAGATGGGACCCCTTTCCGATTGTATGAGAACAGGACGGGTCTGGCCTTACATTTCTGGCTCTGTGTCTGTGTGCATGTTTTCCTCTTCTTGAGGCATGCTTGGAATGCCACAAATAAAATTCACCCACATCAAACTTGGCTCGGAGGTTTGGCAAGACATGTGCGCGCGTCTGAACTGGCCATGGCTTCCTTTCTGCTGACCTATGGTTTGTGCGTCGTTTCCAATGTTTCTGCCGAAGCACCCAAGTCTATGACTGCAATCCTAAAGACACTTTCCTGGGAGTAAAACCCATTGAACACACTGGGGCTTACTTTTGAGTAGACATGATTAGGATTGTGTTCTTTCTCCGTTCCAGTGGCATAGCTAAAGGGGGGTGGAGGAGTCAGTCTTGGGGGAGCCTCACCTCTTTGGAGTCTTTACAATTGATTCCAGGTTTGGGGAGCTAAACGGAGCCTATGGTAAAGCCTTCCTTACTGGAAAGCTGAAGCATCAACTTCCTCTTTGAGATTATCCGCAAATTCAAGGACTTTTCAGGGACGTAAAGGGATAAGTTTTATCCAGACTTGTTCTGCTCCTGCCCATTTAGTGGAATGACAGTCAAACATTTGCAGTCACATCAGCCCAGAAAATACATATACAGGTATTATATTCCACTTTCTGATGGTTTGTTTGCTGATGATCCACTCTTTCAACACCTTTCAATTGTGCCCAGTACTCATCCATTCAACTCTTTCAACCTCTCTCTGCTGTCCTAAAGGCCAAAATTGCCCTCCACCATGTGATAGCTCCTGATCTAATAACATTCCTGAAAGAGTTAATGAAAATCCATTTGCAGAAATCTTTGGGTGGCAGCAGGAATTTGAAAGATAAATTTGCAATTTGCTAGCCAAAAAAGAATTGGAAGCAACATTTTTAAACTAATAAAGATTGGGTTCTACTTTCCAATGGTTCTCACTTTTGGATGGTGCTCTGGCCCCTAACCCATCCAATAAGTGGTGGATGCCTGTCCGTCAGTCCTTCTGTCCTTCCTTCCTTTCCTTCCTTTCATTCCTTTCTTCCTTCCTATCTTGTTGAAACAACAATGCAAATAAAGCTATGTCGGAAATAAGGCCACGATCCCGCCAGACAACCTTCCTCTGCTCAGTCCATCTCAGCTCCTTGAACTGAATCCCAGAGCACATGTCTTACAATGGATCTTAGAACAGAATCCTAACCATGTCTACTCAAAAGTAAGCCCCATTGTGTTCATTGGGTCTTACTCCCAGGAAAGCGTCTTTAGGGTTGCTGCCTTATTTACCATGGGTAAATGGAAGTGCCAGGTTCAGGACAGTCTACCTTTTGAGTGCCAATTGATGGTTGTTGGAGACAGAAAGCTTGGGTATGGCTCCAGTCTGAACTATATTTTCCTGGGGGAGTCAGTACTATTGAACACAATGGGACTTACTTCTGAGTAGACATGCTTAGGATTGCACTGTAAGATAGACTTGCCTTGGCTGCCCTTTGGATTGCACTCTAACAGGTTTAGACGATGGGTGTTAAGCCAATTTCATACAGAAGCCATCTATTAATTTAATTTATTTTAATTGATCAATAACCCAGCCAAAGCTGAAGCTCAAGGGACCTTATATAGCTTTAAAAAAGTGTTTTAACCTTACAAAAACCCTGTGACCAGGTAACTGTTTTAGGGGCAACTCCTCGAACTCTTCCAGGTGGAATCATTCATGGTGCGGTCATCGCATCTGGCATCAGGGAATTCCTTCCTTATGTCTGGCATCTTGGTCTCCCATCCCAAATTTAAACGTGTCCGTTCCTGCTTAGCAGTCTTCTAGCAGCCCTTCGCTCTAACAGGCATGCTGAGTTTGAAGAAGAGGAATCGAGGGTGGCTGGGGATGCTGCTTGCATAGTATGGTTCTTTGTAGTCATCAGCCTCTATTTCTCCTTTCTAGGGTTGTTGATGGCCTTGGACATACCGCAGGAGCGGGGCCTGAGCTACCTGGACCACAAATACCTGGACGGGCTACAAGTATGTCGCTTCCCCCTCTTCAACTTCTTGGAGCCGCTTCCATTGGACTGGATGTACCTTGTCTACTCAATCATGTTTTTGGGTGAGGACGCTGGTTGGGGTTGGTGCCACTAGGCTGAGAACTTCTCCCCTTCCTTGGTGTTTCCCTCCTCGGGCCATACTGGCGCACATTCTGTGGCTACCAGTGCACTGATCACCCTGACCTTGCCTCCTCCCTTCCATCCAACAGGTGCGGTGGGGATTATGCTGGGCTGCTTCTACCGACTCAGCTGCCTTCTCTTTGTGCTACCCTATTGGTACATCTTCTTCCTGGATAAAACAACATGGAACAACCACTCCTACCTGTATGGCCTCATCGGGTTCCAGCTCCTGGTCATGAATGCCAACCGCTACTGGTAAGAGTCCCCATTGATTCCTGTTTCCCTGCCTGTTTTAGGGCCAAAATGGAGCATTCAGCATCTCCAAGAACCATCTTCAGACTGTGGGGCATATGGAACCCTTGGAGATCTCTGGTCTCTGGCTTGCTTGAGCTCCTTTGGAAGAAAATTCACCTTCCCACCACTTCAAGGTGACCCATCAGTTTTCTCCCTTCTGCTGTGTCTTCCCTACAGGTCCTTTGATGGTCTCTGGCATCCAAGAAAGAGAAATGCGCATGTCCCGCTATGGAACTACACGGTGCTGCGCATGCAGGTACAGCAACAAAGCATTGCTCTTTCTGCATGCAAACAAAAAGGAGGAGATGCATGCTCCTTCATGCATGCTCCTCTAAAAGGGAGGAGACAAGGGAACTTGGTGTTGGTGGCTGAGCCAGAATCCTAAGCTTGCAGAGCTTTTGGGGGCAGGCAGGAGGAAGTGGAACTCTGGGATCTGCCCATCTGACCTATAAGACCTGAGCAACACTACGTAAGGATGGGCCAGTCTACCAGAGCCCCTATTATCGGGAGTGCATGACCAATTTGGGTGCTTCCCTGATTCTCAGGGCAGTATGGGAAGAACTGCTACCCCTTGCCTCTTCCAGTTCTACCCATATCTGTGGCTCCTGCTGACTTCCGGGGCTCAGAGTCTCCCTCCAAGAAAATCTTGGACTTCTTTCCAAACAGATCTTCATTGTCTATTTCATTGCGGGCATCAAGAAACTGGACGCAGATTGGGTGGAGGGCTACTCCATGGGCAACCTGGGCAGGCACTGGCTCTTCAGCCCCTTCAGGTAAGCAGAGAGGTCAAGGGCAGGGAGCACCGAGGCAGTGAGTGAGGACCCAAATGTCTGTGATGAATGGTGTCCAATGGAATTGAATTGAATTCCCCATACTGGGGAAACTGGTGTGCCATGCCACAGGGTGGCATGGTTGACCCAGTGGTTGCACTTGAATGATGTTTAACCGGTGTGCCATGCCACAGTGGTGTGGTTGACCCAGTGGCTCCACTTAAATGATATTCAACCAGTGTGCCATGCTACAGTGGCGTGGTTGACCCAGTGGTTGCACTTAAATTATGTTCAACCGGTGTGCTTTGCCACAGTGCTATGGTTGAGCCAGTGGTTGCACTTAAATGATGTTCAACCAGTGTGCCATGCTATACTGGTGTGCCAGTAAGTTTGCGGAGGGGGTGTGTGGAATTCTGTCTACCCCAACTGGGAAATTTGAATCCACTCATTCATTTATTCATCCATCTACATTCCTTCTCCAAATGTACAGTGCAATCCTAAGCATGTCTACTCAGAAGTAAGTCCTATTGTAGTCCTACTCCCAGAAAAGTGTATTTAGGATTGCAGCCTAAATTTATTTAATTCAAACAGCATGTACATAGAGATTTTGACCTGGCCTGGCTGCGGAGCAGGTGGAAGCTAGCCCATGGACTGCATCTGGCCCCCAAGCCAGGGTTTGGAGACCCCTGTTCTAGGGCAACCATCAGTAGTAATAAATTCCTATTCCTGTCCCTATTCCTCTGCTGGCAAAGCCGGTGGAGGAAGAACAGACAGTTCATTGCTACCATCACCGATAGAGCTGCAGAAATCAGAAGAGTGTCCATTATAAGAGATAGCCACAGAGTGGACCATTCCCATAGATCTGGCCATAGATCTGTTCCCCCTTTAGATCAGTGTGCCATGAAAACAAAAGCACTACAAATCACTATGGCTCTTGGAGTTGATTTCTTGGTTCTCCAAAGACCCTTTATTTGAGCCACTTTGGATCCTGTGTGCAAGTCAGGGATAGGCGTATGTTTAAAATAAACTGAACGCAACAAAGGATCTGGCAACAGCTTGCACTCATCCTGGCCTCCTGTTGGGTCTGGGAATACCCCACCACCCCATCCTGTGTCTCCTATCCCAGGTTGGTGATGTCGGAGGAGATGATCAGCTTGCTGGTGGTACATGGGGGTGGGCTGGCGCTGGACCTGACAGCCGGCTTCCTGCTCTTCTTTGATGCCACCCGCCCCCTTGCGCTCATCTTTGTCTCCTACTTCCACTGCATGAATTCCCAACTCTTCAACATTGGTAAGTTCTCCTGGAATCCAGGTGGATCCCTTCACCCTCCCAGCGAAGGCAGGATCCTGTGTCCGGAATCCCAAGCCTTGCTCTTAACTTTTAGTTGTTTGATCGCCTATGGTGAGCAGGATTTTTTCCCCAGGTTACAAAGCAAGGAAGCATTTATCACGTCAAAGAATGGCTCTTTTCTACTATATCCTATACATTATATCCGCAACATATTCTATATCCTCAATTATTGTCCGTGATCATGGACAATAGTCTTGGATATTGGATGAGGAGGCTGTACTTTGGGCCCCCACCCCTTTTCATTTTATTGGCCAAGGGCCCATTTAATTGACGACAGGTGTCCATGGAGAGAGGGCTTTGGTCCGCTCCCCAAAAAAGCCCTACAGAGACTTGGTGAGTTTCAGAATTTGTTGGATCTTCGTCTTCTGTAATCAGCCAGCCTTTCTTGGAGCTCTTCAAGATGCTGATGCTTCTTTATACCACTGTATTCTCAAACTCCTGCCATAAACTGTGTGCCTGAGTGTGGCACGGCTAACTCAGTAGTGTCACTGTAAGATATCCCCGTGGCCTCTTCCTCCAGCTTTCCATGTGCCACCATCTCAGACTGCAAGATTTCTTGTACTATATTTGTGAGATTTCATGAAAACCATGCGCGATCTCTCGCAATCAAAGGTGGTGGCACCTTGGAGAGCCACGGCCTCCACAAGAGTACCATCTCACCGATACTTTTGAGATCCCCTGGTCTAGTGTGAGGTGGTGTGTCTGGATGTTTTGGTATCGGGAACCTGACCCACCCAGAGTCCCGTTACATGGAAAGTGCTCTATATTGTTCTAAGTAATCCTGTTGAGAACTGGGTGCCGCTTTGATAAATTGAAAAATTAGAAAATTATTGGCTCCAGATGTGTTTGATATGCGGGGAGGTAGACCATCCAAGACTCATTTGCAAGGCTGTGTAATATTTCCTGCTGTTCCAGTGGTGGGCCTGTGAGATTGAGTGCACGGAGAGATGTTGCAATATTTTTTGGCCGCCTTCCTCTTCCTCCTCCCTTGCCTGCCAATCTCTCCTCTCCACTGACAAATCTGATCCTGGCTATTGATCGTGCTACCCCGGCAAATCTGATCCTGGCTACTCCTTCCTTATCCACAGGCATGTTTTCCTACACCATGCTGGCCACCAGCCCGCTCTTCTGCTATCCTGACTGGCCACGGCACCTGATCACCAAGGTTCCCACCTGCCTCCGAAGGCTCCTTCCCTCTACGGAGCCCCCACAACCCAGCCAGGAGTGCATCTATCCAGAAGCCAGGCGGCCAGCAGCAAGTGGAGCAACGCAACGGCTGGGCCTGCGGCAGAAACTGGGGGCCGTGTTCACGGTGCTGTACATCCTGGAGCAGTTTTTCCTGCCTTATTCGCACTTCATCACCCAGGTGAGAATCCCCATGACTCATGAAGGCTAGCAAGGAACAGATCTTTGGGCTCCTCTGAGCTCCTTTGGGATCTTTGAGCTCCTCTGACCAGAAAGTTTCAGTTTTATCCTCTTTTTTTAGCCTCCTGTCTACGTGTCCTCCAAAAGGGCTTCATTGTCCTCTATTTTGGCTTCATTTTGGAACTTTGCAGAGGTGTGCAGTACCCCATCATGTCATATGTTGTTGGATTCGTATTGACGAGCAGAATCCAGTGCAAAAATCGGTTCTGAAATATGTCCTTCCTATCAAAAGTTATGGCCAAAGAACTAAAAATAAAAATACATGCAATTGAGCGCTATAGGAAAATGATAGTGCCCAATATTGCGGCTTTACTCGTGAGTAGGCAAACATGCCATTGTCCACCAGAAAGGCCAGGCTGTGAGGAATCCAAGACCTTGTCCTCCTTTTGAGGTTTAGGTATCTAGTCACCCTGCTCTGAGCAGGATCCTCTCCAAGACAGCCAGTGCAATCCAGTCTACTTAGAAGTAAGTCCCATTGTGTTCAATACTACTTACTCCCAGGAAAGTGTGGTTAGGATTGCAGCCAGTCTTTCTGTTTCTGAATCCTTGAGGAATTCTGCACAGATCAGGAAATTCTCTGGAATTTTGTCCTGGGGGGCCAGATCCAAAATCGGTTCTTGTTACTTGCAGGAGTTTTTCTCGCCTATTCCCAAATCTGTTTACATTGAAGATTCAATATATTGTTCTAAGTGATCCTGTTGAGCACTGGATCCAGGTTTCCCAGAAACCTCAATGGATAAGGAATCTGTGGATAATGAACTTCTGATCCTATGATCGAAATAAATGGCAATGGAACATTAACATCTGATTTACTCTAAGTCCATGCATTTGCCATACTCTAAATAAATGAATAAGGGCGCAATCCAGAGTAACTACGGGACCTTTTACACTGAAGTAGTTATGGTGCCACCTTTGGGAAACCTATGGGAAATGCATAGAGCAGTCCAGAGTAAGTGCCTCTTAAGTGCTCCCATAGTTACTCTGGATTGTGCCCTAAGTAGGGTTAGGGTTGGTAGCTTAACTGCCAGCGGTGAAAACCATCAGCACAATAGTGGTGACCTTCAAAATGGCACCTGCAATGTGGAAGCTCCATGGGAAGCTTTAGAGACCATAGGTAGCTGAGGACAACCCATGAGTAGTGAAACACCCCCTCAATCACCACCATGAGTAGTGGCAGTCTTGCAGACAGGGAAATCTGTGGCTAGCATTGCCATGTATTTTGAGATCCAGAAATTCTACGGTGATGTCCGGCTGCCAATTCGTCAATGTAGTCTGGCCGCCAGTTATTGCTCATTGTTTAGTGCTGCCGTCCATAAGACATTTTCCTGGGCGTAAGACCCACTGAACACAATGGGGCTTACTTTGGAGTAGACATGGTTAGGATTGTGCTCTCATTCACACTGTCTTGCTATCCAGGGTGCACCACAAGGAGGCGAACTAGCATCACACCCCAAATAGCTTCACATCACAGGTCTCACTGTTTCAATGGGGTCTTGTATCTACCCCTCAGTGTGACTGTGGTGCTCCTTGACAAAATATTCATTACATTGTGTTGAAGTGTTCGTCAAGAGCTTATACTGGCCCATGTCAGATTTTTTTCATTAAGAGCGCAATCCTAACCATGTCTACTCAAAAGTAAACCCTATTGTGTTCAATGGAACTTACTCCCAGGAAAGTGTCTTTAGGATTGCAGCCTAAGACTATTCTGTATTTGAATGGCTGGGTGGACTGGACATTAACATCTGATTTACCATAAGTCTGTATGTATGTATGTATGTATGTATGTATGTATGTATGTAGCAAATCCATGATTAGCAGGGACCTACGGTGCATCCAAACCTGTGGGAGATGCAATAGCAGAGCAAAAACCAGGGCTGTGAGGTTCAGCTTCTGCTTCTGGATAGCTTTTAGGACACCACAATTTCCTTTTTATTGCATTTTATTGAATTTTCACCACAATTACATTTTTATTGCATCCATAGACTTTTCAGAGGATCAGAAGCCCCCAGGCCATAAAACTTACTTACTTGCTATGATATCCTGGAGGGCAATTGGGGTCCAAAGGGAGAACAGAAACAGCAGTGCCCTCCAGGAAATTCCTCCTGAGCTTGTCATCTTCCCACCCAGGGCTATAACAACTGGACAAACGGGCTGTACGGCTATTCCTGGGACATGATGGTGCACTCACGCTCCCACCAACATGTGAAGATTACGTATCGAGATGGACTCACAGGAGAGCTCGGCTACCTGAACCCTGGGGTCAGTCTCTTTTCTCTGGGGTGAAGAAGGGTGCTGGATTGATGGGCTGGTCCCTCACCTGATATGTTTAATGCATGAACTTTGTGGCCGAGGCACGGAGAGGCTGGTGCCGGCTGCACCCGGTGATGCAGCAAAGGGAGGTGATGTGCCAAAGGGATGTTGCCCTCTTGGGCATGTCACCCCCTCCAGCATGTCATCCTTGGACCTCCCCAGCCCCGCACCGAGCAAACCAGTTTGATGCTGGGCTGAGGAACTCTTAATGCACACAGACCGTGGTTGCACATGTGCATTAGGCTTCCACAGCCCAATGACTCAATGGCAATAATCTGATAAATGTCCTCATTTTCCGCGAGCCCCTTTCCTAGTGTTCTGTGTGTCTTTTGGGCAGGTGTTCACACAGAGCCGGCGCTGGAAGGATCACGGGGACATGCTCAAGCAATACGCCACCTGTCTCAGCATCTTCCTGCAGAACTACAACATTTCCCAGCCGGAGATCTACTTTGACATCTGGGTCTCCATCAATGACCGCTTCCAGCAAAGGTTGGCGAGAGAGAGAGGGGGACGGGTGGCTGATCTCAAGGTCAGAAAATCTTGACATTTTTGTCAACCGTTCCAGCTTGTCCGTGGGTCAGTCTCGATCTGAAAGCCTCCCCGCCCTGTCTTTTGATCACAAACGCTGCTGAGTTCAGCCCCAGTCCGTTCCTGGAAATAGGGATGAAACAGCAAAGCAAGTTGAGATGATTTATTAAGGCTTTCCAAATGGAAAACAAGACCCATGGACACATGGAGGAGCTGGTGCTCACTACAGGGAATTGTGGTCCCTACAAGGAATCTGGAGCATGAGTTGCATTAATGCTCAGTTCTTGTACCCCAAACCGTGATTGGTAGGATCAGGAATTAACTCTGATATTGCAGAAATTAACCTGGAATTACTTGCTCTCTCCTTTAGTGCATGCAGTTGGATGGATAACTTTCTGGTTTGGTCAAACCACAGTTCAGTGGATTAAAAAACAAGGGTTTTAATGAGCTCTTGATACCAGGATTGCAAAAGCAATCCTGTTTTATGGGTATTGCTTAACCAGGGGTCTCCAGATCCCAGTCCAGGGGGCCAGATGTGACTCACGGCAAGCCTTTAACTGGTCCACAGACAGCCTCTGGTCTCCTAAGAGCCTCTGACCCAACTGAGGAGCTGTGATGGTGGAGGAGAGGAAGGGGGGGTCCTATTAATTGCTTATTTCTGTGTTATGTATTGGTGCTTTCAGAAATCCTGGAAATCTGACCCCAGTTATTCATTAATCTATCTCTAATATATTTAATTTTTATATTTAAAATATTTTATCTGTCTCTTGACTCTGCCAGATATTTGGCTGAAAGTTTTGGAGACTCATAGTTCATTTGTTCACATTTTTTATCCTACCTTCTCTCCGAGGATAGTAGGGAAGGAGGGAAGCACATCATTTATTTATTTACTAGCGGAAAGCGTACCTGTGTTATGGGAGTAAAATTCCCACGGCGCATCATCCCCCCCGTTCGCATCATCCCCTCGTGCGCATCATCCTCCCCAGTGCAACCCTCCCTCCAAACAACTCCCCACCCCAGTTCACCAGGCACTGAGCACCAAATTGGCTGGATGTTGGTCAGTCTTCCGTGTTAAGTATAGGACAAAAACACGCTGCACCCCTTTTTAGCCCCTTAAGGGTTAAATTTCTCCACATTGGTTCTTGGTGGGTGTTCATGTGACATAAGGAACATCTTCCCCGAATTTCATGCTTCTAGGTCTGGGGGTTGGGGCAGAACATACCCTCAGTCACCAATTCTTCAATGCAAAGTATAGGGAGGAAAATGTGTTGTGCCCCTTTTCACCCCCTTCCGGTTGGAATTTCTGAAAACCGGTTCTTAGTGCACCCCTCGGTCACGGAAGGAACACCCACCCCAAATTTCAACTTTCCAGGCCCACCGGTTTTGGCTGAGCATTGATGAGTCAGTCGTCCAAAGTGGCTTACTAAGCTTTAATTCCTACCCTCCTTTTGTCCTCAAAACAACCCTGAAAGGTAGGTCAGGCTGAGAGCTAGTGACTGGCCCATGGCTGAGCAGGGATTTGAATCTGGATCTTCCAGGAGAGGCCAACTCCCATACCATCACACCATCCAGGTGGTCTGACCAGTCTGCTGATGAGGGCATCCTAGCAAGCTACAGTTTGATCACAACAGCATAGTGTGTTGCTTCCTAAGTGCACCTGTGGATTGAGAGACCAGTGTTGGGTCCTCAGCCAAGAGACAGAACCATAATGGTGGTGGTGGTGAAATCATAATTGTGAAACCAATTGGTCCATGGTTGGAATCCTACTGATCACACTTTGCATGATCACACTGATCATGGTTGGAATCCTACTGATCACACAGTCTTCTCTCCTTATAGACTCTTTGATCCCCAAGTGGATGTGGTGAAGGCTGAGTGGTCGCCCTTCAAGAAAACCTCCTGGCTGAAGCCCCTCCTGGTAGACCTGTCCCCCTGGCGGAAGAAGCTGCAGGAGATAGAGAACTCACTGGACAACCAGACAGAGGTGGTCTTCATTGCAGACTTCCCAGGTACCTCCCTCCACCCCGTTCGTTGGTCCTCCTGGAAGATAATTCCTTGACAACCATAGGGCCCCTCGTCCTTCAATCTTGAGATTAGTGGGTTATGGATCTAGTCATAACTCTGCTTGCAAGGTGGGAATCTCTTCTGAATTGCCTCCTTTGGGTCTTTGTGGGCCAGCAGCACTTGGCAGTTTGAGGATGGAGGGCTGGGATGTGGGGCATACCTTGAATGTTTCAGCTCCTGGTTTCCACTATGCCAGGCCTGCACCTGGAGAACTTTGTGAGCGAGGACCTTGGCAACACCAGCCTCCACCTGCTGAAGGGGGAAGTGGCTGTGGAGATCGTCAGTGCCCAGAAGAATCACACACTGCAGGAAGGAGACAAGATCCAGGTAAGATCCAGGTTTGGAACTGGAGAGTGGCGATGGAAGGGATGTGTGGCACCTGCCGTGGTGCCCACTTATGATCCTGTGTCTTTGGTTGTGCCTTCCCACTGCACACTGGTTGTGTTGTGGAGGTGTGACCCTACCTTTGGAAGTATGATCCCACCATATAGACACCTGGAGATAGGACTGGGAAAGATCCTGACCTGAAACCCTGAGAGGCTACCAGTGTAGACGCTCAGAAGAAGGTATTAGGAGTATGAAATGTTTCTTGGGTGGGGGAAAAGGATCAGATTCTTTCCTGAAGGAGAAATTTCACTGATCTCTTTAGGACAAAATACGGGGAGTAACAGAGTAACTATGGGGAGTCCTTGCTCTGGTGTAAGAAAAACCTACTGTGGATTCCAATATGAATTTCCCGTAGGTTTTCACTAGGTGGTGCAGTTAACAACAGGTGCACGTAAAGTCTCTTATATGGTCCTCTAGTTACTCTGGACTTGGGGGTTAGTCAAGGGATTCTGAAACTTATAATGGTCACAGCACCCTTGTTTGTGATCGCCTCTCTTTTCTGGATCTTGTGGGTGCACCATCTTGTGGGTGTCACCATGCTACCCTCGGATGCCGCTATGTTCAGTTTGGGGAACCTCTCTAGTGGAAACTGCTAGTGTGTGTGTAAATGCCTTCTTGCCTGCTGTGACTGCCCCCTGAACACAGCATGTTGTGACCCCCCCAACCACAGCTGCCCCCTGGTGAGTACCACAAAGTCTTCACGGTCTCCCAAGAGCCTTCCTGCTACATGTACATCTACGTCAACACCACGGAAGCGGCGCTGGAGCAGAATTTTACTCGGCTTCAAGAGCTGCGAGAGAAAGTGCGGAATGGGACAGGTGAGTGTGCTGACCACACAAATCGGGCACCGATTTTGTTCCCCCAGCTGGATCTCTGCAGCTCCAACAGGACCACTGAGTCCTGGACGATGATCCCAATCAAATGGGCCTCAGTCTTTGGTGTCCCTGAACATTTGCACCTGACTTTTTTTGTGTCCATGACATTCATATCCCAATATGTCTGTATTTATATAAGATGTATAGTTCCAATCTTGTTATATACTGATTTTTATACACGGATTTGACTGCAAATCAGTTTAAAAAACTGCTTTTCTACTATTGTAGAGAGGCAGTCATTCAAGCAATCATTCCATTTTTTCCGTCCCAGAATCAAACCCCTAAAGAAACTGAGGCACGACATTATTCCATT
This sequence comes from Cryptoblepharus egeriae, assembly GCA_030015325.1. Taxonomy (NCBI): domain Eukaryota; kingdom Metazoa; phylum Chordata; class Lepidosauria; order Squamata; family Scincidae; genus Cryptoblepharus; species Cryptoblepharus egeriae. Next base: position 29,454,686 of record JAREYC010000011.1, read on the forward strand.
AGGCATAATAGAGGAGCAAGAAACCTGGAAGTAGGACTTTAAACCCATTTTTTCATTTATACACTTGCACTACAATCCAGAGTAACTAGAGGAGCACGTAAGAGACATTTACGTCGACGTAGTTACAACACCACCTAGTGAAAACCTATGGGAAATTCATTTTGCAATCCAGAGTAAATTGTTCTTACGTCAGAGCAAGGACTCCCCATAGTTACTCTGGATTGTGCCCTTAATTTTTTATCCTTGGGAGGTTCCAGAACAGAACCCTAGTGGATAATGCGGGAAACCTGTACTCTTTAAATTTTTAGGGCTGCAATCCTAAAGCTGCTTTTCCTGGAAATAAAACACACTGAACACAATGGGGCTTACTTTTGAGTAGACACCGTTATTATTGTGCTCTTAAATGCAAAAAGTAAGCTTTGGGCTGGGATAAGAGGCTTGGCACCACCAATAAGAGGCAAGGAGGAGGCTTAGGATCTATAACATGGGGTTTGTTGCCCAGTTTATAGTGGAATGGAAATGATCAGGACATTTTAAAAAACCACATGTGATCAAAACCAGGAAGCACTTGACTGGGAACCAGTCCAGGCTGCAAATATTGTTGTGCCCCCTGTAGTCCCCCTTAATATTGGACCATTTGTGCCCGTACGGAAGGGATTGACGTTGGGTCTTTCAGATCTAGGCAAGGGATAAGGATGTCATGAAATGGCATGGATTTCCAAGCGACTTATTCATCGTCATCATCTTCATTGCCTGATGGAAAACTGGAATCTTGCTTTGCCTCTTGCCAGAAACTGAACCCGTCCCCCCCGAGCTGCAGCCTGTCATTAATGGATATCTGGACAACCTGACCCAGGCAGACCCCATTGTGGAGGCCTTCCTGCGGCGAGAGCAACGGGTGGTGGAGCTGCAGAGGCGGCGCAACGCCACGCTGATCGAGCGCTTCCAGCGCTTCACCAGGAAGAAGTGCTTCATCTTTCGCAGGAGGTGAGAGATTTTGTGGGTAGGATTCCCTAAACCTACAAAAATTTGCGAGGACAACAATTCCTAAATTCTGCTGGCATCAGAGACCTGCCCATAATGAAGTTTGTTTGAATTTTTCCCCTTTATTTGTGAGTGATTAAAATAATAATAATAATATTTACCTTATTTAGCTGAATCTAATGCTCACCTTTTTCAGCCAAATTTAGTCTCCAAATCAGAGTGGGCATTAGATTCAATGGCACATTAGATTGGAGTAAATACAGTTTTTTAATTATAAATATAGGTTGGTATTTATTTTAACATTTGTAATAAAAATTGTAACAGAAAACCCACTGTTGTATAAAGTAGTGCAATTAGGTAAAAATTATCACATAAACTCATTGTAATATAACTGTTGTATATATTTAAAATTAATGCAGCTCTACATTGGAAAACTTTTTCCAGTGAACTTTTTTTTACTCTCATCCTTTTAAAATAGGGGTGTGCATTAGAGTTAATATGGTTGTATATACTGCTTTTCAACAAAGAGTAGTTTACAAAGCAGTTTACACAGGAGGAGAATTCAGTAATACAAATAACAATACAAGAACAATAAATGCAGAATAGAGAGGTACATGCAGAATAAAGAGGTAAAAATACATAATATATTGAATAAACATGCAAATAAAGCATAGTCATCTATAGAATAGATATGGATAAATGGTCTAAGAATGTTCTGAAAGGGCTTCCAAATGTCGTCCCAAAATATATTAATATATTTAATATTAATATAATAATATATACTGTAAATATATTTTACTATATTATTCATATAATTAATATTAATTAATATATTAATATATAATTAATATAATATTAATATTAATATACATAGTTGTCTTGTTGATCAACCGCAATACTAACAGAGTAATCCTACGGGAAGACTAAGGTCAGTGCAGGCTAACCCAAGGTGTCACAAATGTCCCGTAAAATGTGTGCAACACCTGGATGAGGAGGGCAGGCCGTCACAGGCCTTGTTGTGGGCAGCCATGGACTGCGCAGCCTAGTAAGTTGCACTGGCCAATCTTAACCAGTGCAGGGGACTGTGGGGTGTGCAAGGAGGAGGTAGGAGGGAAGCCTTCCAGGATGGGGGGAGGGAAGATGTTCCCAGGATGACAGGTGGCAGGCAGGGGTGGGATCCAGCAGTTAAGCTGGATCCAGGCCCTGATCCCTATTCCACCAAATAATAGTGAGAAGCCACTTTTTTCCTCATCAAGATTTCCAGTTCAAGCAAGACTGTTCCTCCCCTACTTGCAGTGGCTGTTGTGGGTTTCAGTAGCCTATTGGCTTCTGTAAACATCTCTTGACATTTAAAAAAAAACCCATTAAGATTATATTTATTTGATAGCCTGCATTGGCAAGGACTGGACTTGATGATCTTGTAGGTCCCCTTTTGAAGTCAATGGCTTCTGATTTGAAATGGAAACTTAGATCTTGCAGTTTTTAAGAGGTGCAGGGCTTAATCTTAAACCTAGGTAGGTCCCTGTCTGCACACTCTCTAAATACACTTTTCCTCCTCTTCCACAGCTTCCTGATGACCTGGATCTCCCTGCGGAACCTGGCATTTGGGCGCCCACCTTTGGATCAACTAGCGAAGGAGGTGGCCTATGCCAACATGCAACCGGTAGAGGATCTCACCACTAGCACACCTGACCTACCCCCCAAAGATGCCGAGCACTCTGAACTCTGAGCCAGCATCATGGACTGGAGTGATGGTGGTGGCACCAGCTGGGACAATCCAGTGGCATAGCCAAGGGAATTTGATGCACCCATGTGAGCCACCCCTAGTGGTTCCTGGATTATACTGTGCCTCTTTCCAGAATGCCTCTTAATGGCTTGAAATCTTGATGTCCTCCAAGCTCTCCTGGTCTCTCCACAGCCCAACTTCTTGCCCATCCCTCACTAGTATTGTGACAATCTACCTCTGAGCTCTCACACAATGTTGTGAAGAAATATTGGGGCCAAAACTATAGGGTGGAGGATCCTTTCATGGGGGGGGGGGGTATGAGGCTGGGGCTGCCTTGCCTTGGTGAACTCCTAGGTTTTAGGACAAACTTTTGAGGTTGAGCAGAGACATTATGATGCCAGGTGTGGGATGGAGCTTGGAAAGATCTCACTTTTTACATTCTTTGATGTCATCAGTTTTTGGGTTTTTCTCCAAGCCAGCCCTTTTATGGGATGGAAGGTGGGATTGAGAGTTGGAGGTGGGCTGGGTTGGCTTCCAGTTCCAAGGCTTTGGACCAGGGACAGATCACAGAGGGGCTTAATGAGCTGATAAGGGATAGGTGCCAGGGGCTGGGACCCTTTTTTGGAGATAATCCGGAATGCACCACTAGATCCTGTTTGGGGGATTCTCTTGGAAACCTGTAGCCTTTTGCAGTGCCATGAATGCTGGCTCTGGTGGCGTCTTCCTAGATGGACTTTATGGGGTGGTGTGTCCCCAAATGCAGAAGGGACAGGTGTCCTGCCAGCTAGCTGAAGAGGTCCTTCATTCTCCACACTTCATCTTCAGCTGACCTGTCTGTGGTTTAGATGGAAAGTACATGCTGCTCTATTCCTGGCCTGACCCCACCTAGGAAGGTGGCACCCTACCCAGCACTAGTGGGCAACACTGGTCAGCAGGCACCAAATCAGTTCTTGCTGGGTCCTTACATCACAGCAGGAATATGCTCCCCAAATTTTATGCTTGCATTAGGGATTGCAATAGACCTGGGCTTAACTTGATCAGAAGCATCTCAAGTCTAGAAGAAAATGAGACTGGCTATCCCAGTGCATTGTATTTTTATTAAAAATATATTGTATTATTGGTTTGTTTCTCTCCTCTCTCTGTACTGAAAACCCAAAACCATTTGTTTTTTGTGATGGATTCAGGTAGTGGTGTCCAAAACAGCTATTTAGGCAGGCGAAAAGGATTTCTTTGGTTACTCTGATCTTCCCTCCTCCTATCCTGTAACACCTTGTAATGCTGGAGCAGAGGGGAGAAAGAGAACATGTGCTGTATTTACTTGAATAGGGTGCGCATGAGATTTGGTGGCACATTAGATTCAGATAAATACAGCTATATCATGCAGTGCATGCATAACACAAATGGCAGTGTTGTTAATACAAAAACATGGTAACACCCAGGGACATTAGGTGACACCCAGTGATACCAGAGACATCTGGCAAGAGGTTCGGGACCTGCCTATGAAAGGGAAGACTTCTGCACACACAATCTGCCACAATCTACAATGAGCAGAGAAATCTACTAGCCCAGATAAGTGCTACTCAAACGTGGGTCACATCCCCCCAGTTGGTATAAAGGTCCCTTGTACCTTTTAAGCTCTGTGGCTATAAGGGTAACAGTGCTGCCCCTAATTAGCAGCTTGTCTAAGGGCACAATCCTAACCATGTCTACTCAAATGTAAGCCCCATTGTGTTCAATGGGTCTTTCTCCCATGAAAGTGTCTAGGATTGCAGCCTAACTCTTGATGAACATAGCCCGTTTTCCAAACAGACCCTGAATATGGGTATTATTACATTTAAAGCTATTACATAGAGGCTGCAAACCTAAACACACTTTCCTGTAAGTCCAATAGAACAAAATGGGACATCTTAGTAGACATTGTAGCACGTTCTTTCAAACAAGGCAGACAACCTGTGGTATCAGATACAGGATCTTTATTCAACACGTGTTGGGCAAACTCCTCGGACTCATATCCTAGAGTAAGGAGCCGGCCAAGGTGGCGCCTGGCCTTATTCTTTTATAGCAGCAAAGCTGGTTACAGAAAGCAAAAAGATGTTAATTCCATTCAACTGGCTACATCAACCAACATGATCATAACAAACAATTCTAACTGGTTTATAGGTAAGCATGCTTTGTAGGGTTTGGGTACTTCTCCATTCGTTTGAGTGATCTAACCTCTTTAGGTCACACCATACCAGATTGGATAGTATCGTATACTTATGAGTTGTGTTTAGGCCTCGGAGCAAACCTCTTTGTGGCAAACCATTGAAACAACTGTTGTTCACTTATCATCATGGCCATGAATAAGACCTGTTTGTTTAGCTGACTGAAACAGAATTAAGCTGCTTTGACTTTTTAGCCATAGGCCTAAGATCCACAAATTATATTATTGATTAGCTTTGCTATGCTCAAGGGGTGCCGTGATTAGCTTGGTTATGTTCTAGGGATGCTGGCACCATCTCACATCCCCCCCCCCTTGCAATAAATCAGCTTATCTGATTATTCGTACCATTAATTAATTTTGTTTGGCTGGTTCGAATTTAGTGTACATGGGATTTTTGGAAGTTGGGGTCTAGTTGCCATGATGTTTTCTGGGGGTACGATTGCTTCCATGGCCTATTTTACCGAGACTCTGATAAATGATGTGAGACACAGATGAAGCATTAACCTGTTACAAGCCAGTGAGGTGATGAAAAGGATGGGAACACTTTTTGCAGATTAACTGGTTAACACTGTAAATGGCAACAATAACAATAATGTTTACAAATAGAACGACTTTTGTACACAAAATACACGCAAGGGTTGGTAAGTATCAGAACAAATGAATCAAGACATAGGCTGCAATCCTAAAGACATTTCCCGGGGAGTAAGACTCATTGAACACAATGGGGCTTACTTTTGAGTAGACATGGTTAGGATTGTGCTGTTAAGCCCATATCCTAAAGTCAAATTAAGCCCTTTACTACGGAACAGTTGTGACTTTCCATAATACTAGAAGGTGACGTAACTGTGTGGACCTGTAACTGCTCTGGATTTTTCCCACAGAGTTGACAAAAATATAGTATGAACAAAAGACACCCTATTGTTTTAGTATCTTATTTGAAATATGGTATAGTTCATTAGGCGCATAGTTCTTGTGGCGAGGCTACAAGCCAGAGCCAAGCCAAGGCTAGAGAGCTCTGACAAAGAAGAAGCCTTTGGCTGCAATCCTAAAGACACTTTCCTGGGAGTAAGACCCTTTAGACACAATGGGTCTTACGTCTGAGTAGACATGGTTAGGATTGTGCTCTAAGCCAGTTTTCAGTTTTTCTTTGAAGAGCACGTGGCATTTTCTTGTCTTTTGAGCACAACTACAAAGCAACAGTCTTGGGTTGCAAAGGTTAGAAGAACATGCATAGGCAGAATCGAGGTTACAGTACAACAGTTCAATAACAATATTCACATCACAACTAGAGTCTTACTGTCCATAACACAGTTGTTTTTAGGCTTTTAGTCTTTATGCAGTTTGACCAAGTCTTTTGAGGATTTGGGACCAGGGTTGGCTAGTTTTGCTTTTTGTTTTAGCAAGCGCCACTGATTTAGACCTTGTATATTGCTCAGGCCATAGTTGTGGAGCTCAGGAGCTCAGGTCTTATGTTTCGACAACCTTATGAATTGCATGACACAAGGAAGTGTGTTTCCCCGCAATTATGTCACGTATGGCCTTTTGGTTGAACTCTTTCACTGATGCTCCTTTTTAGGTATTAGTACATGCAGGAGATACAATTTCTGGTCTCCACTTGGAGCGTGGGGGTTCACTTACGACATACACTGCTTTCCTTTGAACGTCACATGGAGGCATGTTCAGGTCACATGCATGCAAGGGCTAACACAGCAAGACAAGCCCATGTGGCCCAGCAGAGAGGCTTGGAATTGAGAGGATGCTATGAGGCACTTTGTAGCTTTGGAACACAAGCCGGGCTGGAAGAAGGCTGTACGACAACCCTGTGAAGGACGTGGAGAACCCACGATTACATCATGCCTTCTGACTGTAGCTTCTTGGGTATTAGACCATCCTTTAGGTTTGGCTGTTGTTCAAATGACTTTTTATTGCTTGGACTGCTGTTTTATGGACATAGGCAGCCACATCTTTGGGTTCCTTGCAAGGTAGTTGTGTAGAGGAGTTCTTTTTTAACTCACACTGTTGATTGGCTCACTTTGATATCCAATAGTGGTTGCGAGATACAAGCTCTAATCCTCAGAGCAGTTTTTCGAAACAAAATTCCATTGAACTTAGTGGAACATATTTTTGTAGTTTTGGATCATTTTTTTCCACAAATAGAAACAAGACTGATAACACACACACACACAGACAGACAGACAGACAGACAGAGAGAGAGAGAGAGAGATTTGCAATTCTTTTGGATTTTGGCATGGATTACAAAGCAGGCCACCGTCAGTCTTGAAAGACTATGGTATCGTGCTTGGCGCTGCATATGCTGCATGCGAAGCACAAAGGTCTGGGTAGATTGATATGGAGGATAGGCTGTTACCCAAGCAGCAAATCCCCCCTCTCCACGCCACTGAATTAGTCCAATGGAAAGGCAGAGCCAATACGATTGGATCCAGCTGGTGTCGCAGAGCTGGGCTAAGGACAGGAGCTCACCCTGTCTTGTGGGGCCGACCCAGGTCTCAAACCCTGGCCTGCTGGGTAACAGGCACAGCATCTTAACCGCTTGTGCCACCCACAGCCCTATAGATTACAAAGCTGGAAAATTATTTAGCTATTTTGTTGTGCTTCTTAGACAGGGTCCTTTAAGGCAACTTATGCATCACTTTTTTCACTTCGTTATTCACTCATCTTGGCAATCTTTAAGAGATGCTTTGGACTGCAACCAGAAAGCTTAAAAACACGGTTATTTCTGATTTACTCTTGCACAGATATTGATTTTCAAAAGACAAAAATATACAGGTTTGAGGTGCATATGTGTGCTTAATCTGATCTACTCTTCGCGAGATAACATCGAGATATCTTCCGGACTTGAGCTTATAACACCTCCCTCTAACTGCTCTAAAAATTCCATATTGCCTTAGGGTGTTTTTGATGGAAACAGATTTGATTTGTTCTTTTTCCTTAGACCATGTAATTTTTTTATTTTAATTTTTCTTTTAGATTCTATACAACCCTAAAGGGTTGGTGTTTTAGAACTCTACACGTGGCTTGGCTTACACTTGTTGTGCTGAAACAGAGAGACAAAGTAGTAACACACAATAATAGGAACAAGCAATAATAAGTGAGCTGGCTTCTGTTATTAAACTCCAGGTAAGATGTTCCATTTTTACATAGAGGGTTACATGAGGCCAAAGCTGAATAAATGCAGTGAGTCAAACCTGATTTTTCTTACTAAGGCCTCTTAAAACAACAGTGGAAAGAAACTATGGGCACAATCCAGAGTAACTACGGGGAGTCCTTGCTCCGGTGTAAGAACAATTTGCTGTGGATTGCAGTATGAATTTCCCATAGGTTTTCATTAGATGGTGCAGTAACTACGGGTACACATAATGTCTCTTACGTGCTCCCGTAGTTACTCTGGATTGTAGGGTAATTGCCAAATGTTCAATATAGACACACAAATCTGGAGATTCAGTATTATATAAACTTTTTATAGTACAAACTAGACGCAGCAGGAATGCATAAAGTTCTATACCTGGAAATTGACCATTATTAAATTCTTTGGCAGCAAGTTTTTAGAAAATGAAGATCCTGGTAAAGGAATTACAAAACAGATTTTAATATACACAATGAAATATTTTATGTTACATTTAGCTGACACATGGCACTTTTAGATAGTGGGTTGCTACTTACAGACTGACTTAAAACACAGGTTAGTGGGAGAGAACTTATGCTGAACATAAAATTCTTATTTGATCCTTAGACCCTATGAACGAAACTTATTTTACGCTCTATACATTTTTTTCTTATAACAGCAAATACAACACCTTAAACCAAAAAGTGCTTTTAAGTAAGCAGTTAGCGGTGAACAAATCTCAAGTTATTATAAACGAGCCTGGTTAAACAAACATTAATTAACAACAGCAATAATGATATGTATTGCAAGAGATAAGGCATTTTTTCAAACTTAGAAAGAGAAATTCTTCTGACTGGCCCACCTTACAAGATTGGCTTTTTGTATTCTGTATGGGATTAAACACAATTTGTTCTTTTAACTTGCTAAATACAATTACACATATTGGTTTCAGTTCAATGTACAAGCTGTTCCTTTGAAAAAGATAACATGAGAGCTTGGCATGTAACTGGCAGTTTGCCATGCCTATTTGATAACAATGCATTAGAAATGCATTGGAAATAAAATAAACACAAGCTTTTATTTTTCTTTACAAACTGTATAAAAACAAGCATCTATATATATAAAAGAGAAAAGTCAATGACTGACTCACTCATCACCACCCTGCCAAAACCACTGGGCTTAGAAGCGTGAAATTTCCATGAGGGAGGGGTGCACTAAGAACCAGTTTTTGGAAATTCCAATGGGAAGGGGGTGAAAAGGGGCGCAACGCATTTTCCTCCCTATACTTTGCATTGGAGAATTGATGACTCATCAACATTCCGCCCCAACTGCTGGGCTTGGAAGCAGGGAATTCTGGGAGCACAGGTGGGCACTAGGCGGGATGCACCTACTCTCACGAATAGGTTCTTGTCTTTTGGCAGCCAATGGGGAGCCGGTAGGACCAAGGAGGAGCAGAACACTAGGGACCGGTATGCAGCACAGCTGCTGCTTCCCTTCCTCCTCCCTCCTCCCCCTTCCACCCAGCTGGCCAGGGGCGCCACTGCAGTCTCCCTTCCTCTCCTGCAGCCGGGGAGGCTCGGGGGGGGGGGGGGGCAGCGCCACCATCGTGCTCTCCCTGCCTCTCCTGCAGCCGGGGAGGCTCAGGGGGGGGGGCAGCGCCACCATCGTGCTCTCCTTATGCAGGTCTCTCCTCTCTATACAGGACTGCAGTCTCAGAGCCCCAGCCTAAGCAGGTCTACTCTGAAGTAAGTCCCAGTGTAGTCAATGGGACTTACTCCCAGGCAGGTGTGGAGAGGACTGCAGTCTCAGAGCCCAGCCTAAACAGGTCTACTATGAAGTAAGTCCCAGTGTAGTCAATGGGACTTACTCCCAGGAAAGTGTGGAGAAGACTGCAGCTTCAGAGATCCATCCTATGCAGGTCTACTCTGAAGTAGACCATAAGTAATTTTTAAAAAAATTACCATAAGTAATTTTTAAAAAAATTTAATTTTTAAGTTAAAAACCTCCCTGGCCCCACTCCCTGGCCCCGCCCCCGCCCCCTTGCCCCACCCACTTCCGGAGAACCGGATCTTGGGCCAGGCCGGGCCCACCACTGTCTGGGAGGGATCCTTCTGTCACCTGAACACCCACCAAGAACCCATGTGGAGAAATTTAACCCTTCAGGGGCTTAAAAGGGGTGCAACCTGTTTCTGTCCTATACTTAACATGGAAGACTGACCAACATCCAGCCAATTTGGTGCTCTGTGCCTGGTGCACTGGGGGGATGTTGTTCAGAGGAAGAGGTTGCACTGGCGGGGAAGCTGCACATGGGGGAAGTTGCGCATGGGTGATGATGCGCTTGGGGGAAGTTGCGCATGGGGATCTGATGCGCATGGAGGGATGATGCGCCTGGGGGAAAGTTGTGCATGGGAGGTTGATGCGCATGGGGGGTTGATGCGCCGGGGAAAGTTGCGCCTGGGGGAAAGTTGCGCATGGGGGTTGATGTGCATGGGGGAAAGTTGCACATGGGAGAAAGTTGTGCATAGGGGGATGACATGCATGGGCGGATGGTACGCATGGGGGACTGATGCAGGTGGGTGATGTTCCATATGGGGACTTGAGGCACATGGGGGAAGTTGCGCATGGGGAAAAGTTGCACATGGGCGGATGATGCACATGGGGTAAAGTTGCACAAGGGGGGATGATGCGCATGGGGGGATGATGCGCATGGGAGTTGATGCACCTGGGGGAAGTTGCACATGGGGAAGTTGCACATGGGGTAAAGTTGTGCATGGGGGATGATGCACATGGGGGGATGATGCACATGGGGGGATGATGTGCATGGGGGAAGTGGCGCATGGGGGCATGTTGCTCCGGGGGGATGGCGTATGGGGAAATGTTACTCCTGCAACATGGGTATGCTTTTCGCTAGTTTTATGATATAATGAGACATATTTTAAAAACGTATATTTTTGAACGTACAGGCTGTTTAATAAAGCCCCCACTACTTTCTTCAAAGAGTGGGCAACTCTTAGCATTGCATATTAAACTAGTCAGGAGCTTTACTTATAGATTATAGAAATCTTATAGATTTACTTGTAGATTAAGAAATAAATTAAATATATCCATAACCAAAGGGTTTATGTGAGTGCCCTTCTACCTAAAGTACTAAGGCTGCCAGGAAGACTTGAAGTGTAAGGCAGTCCAGAGGAAGGTCTGAGCACAACTTGCTCTTTCTATTACTAGAAGAAATGAAATGTTATTGGAGAAGGAGATACTATTCGACAGGCAAAATATTCAAAGCAAAATCTAAGGCAACATGTTTTATCTTAGTCTTTGAATAAATTCAGTCTTAATATAAGACATTCATAGTACAGTGGAACACACAGTAACTGGACACAAATAATCACAATGAGGATTCTAACACCTTATTGTTTAATGCACTTATTCTACAATCAAATTGCTACCACAGGTCATTGTCCTAGATCAGCGTTTCTCAAAGTTGGGGTCGGGACCCCTTTTGGGGTCGCCTAGAGGTTTCCTGGGGGTCGCCTAAAGACCCCTGGTACAGGGGGCTAGGTCAGGCTTGCCAGACCTCCGGCTGTAGCTGCACACGCACTGGGGCTGAATGACAGCCTCAGGGCCCAATCCTATGCATGTCTACTCTGAAATAAATCCCATTATAGTCAGGGGGGCCTTTACTCCCATGTAAATGTGGATAGGATTGCAGCCTCAGGGCCCAATCCTATGCCCAATCTTCTGAAATAAATCCCATTGTGTTCAATGTATGCATAGAACACACATTTAATTTGTAACAATGAAAATACATCCTGCATAGCGGATATTTACATTACAATTCATAACAATAGCAAAATTATAGTTATAAAGTAGCAACAAACATAATGTTATGGTTGGGGTCCCCACAACATGAGGAACTTATAAAGGGGTCACGGCGTTAGGAAGATTGAGAACCACTGTCCTAGATGCTAAAGAGCAGCACACTTAAAAGAAAGGTGGGTTGAGTCTGGTGAGGGGCAGCACTGACAGCACAATCCCAACCATGTTTATGTAAAAGCCAGCCCATTATGTTCAATGGGTCTTCCTCTCAGGAAAGTGCTCCCAGGACTGTAGCCTCAGCCTAACATGCACATGTTAATCTTTTAAGAATAGATTACCCTGTTATATTTACAGGGAAGATATGAAGGATCACAAACAAGTTACATGCATCCTTTTTATTATCTAATTAATTATTATTTCTTGGACTAAACACACAAAGATGTAGCTTAAATTTTTATTAACACCTATTTTACGATAAAAAGACATTTTAGATACTAGCTTTTTGCAACCGGAGTCAGGAAGCCTACGCTCGTTCAGGACATCACAGCTGGGGACTGACGCTCATTAACTCCTGAATCTCATACTTAAGAGCCTGAGCACCTGTGGGATCAGACTAAAGCCCATCTCCTCCAGCATTCCCGGTAACAGGCATCAGGAACCCCGAACCCAAATTATGAACGGCATCTGCTCAATCTTACGCCTTTGCTAGTCACAATTGTTAGTTGGAGCTATTGCCTATGAGATGGTACTGAAGAGAAAGAAGATAAAAAGTCTTAGCCCAGACTAAGTCCCACCATAAGTGCTGTAAGACACTTCTGCCCCACTCCACACAATCATGGAAAAATAGGCTAGGAGAGTTAGGTGGGCCTAAACTTCTTAGGATTGCGCCCTTAGAAATGGAATTTGTATGAATGCGTTTTACTGAACTTTTCATAACACACATCAAAACGAAGAACTCCCTCCCACACCACCTCTTGCCCAGTGAAAAAATAGACTGCAATCTTAACTCCCCAGTTAGGTTAGCATAAGTTCTGGCACAAGTCTCATGCTAGGAGTGTTGCAAAAGTGCCTTAACTGTGCAACTCCTGCGGGGAAGGGGAAGTTAAGCCAGTGTGCATACAGGAACTGACCTCATGAACCAACCTACAGAGGGAACAGTTGAATTATGCACCCATATGGACCAAATCAGAAACACATGGAAACAGAAGTTGTTTAGAGATAATGGGTGAAGAGGGGTAAAATAAAGCCCAAGGGAAAGTAGAAAAAAAAACATGAAGAGATGAATGGATGCACTTTGGATGATTATGAATGTCACAGCTGGTAGTCATGGATCACAACAGATTCCAACAAGCCAGAAGCTCACTGGAAATTGGAGGCTTCCAGTGGGCCACACTGGAGGTCCCCAAGGGCTGCAAATGGCTCCTGGGATTGTATTTGAAAGGGAAAGTTCATCATCACAGGTGACAAGACACAATGGGTTTGTTACTGTGATTGTGGAACTGAACTGCCACTAGATGTGAGGATATATCTTTACTGACTACCCTGATAAACATGCTGGAAAGACTAATGGAGGAAAAATCCATCATCACAGGTGAGAAGCGATGATGGGTCTGCGAAGATGATTAGCCCGTGGGACTCCCTGCCACAGGACAGTGTTTAGGAGTAGCCTATGGGACTACCTGCCATTGGATGGAGGAAAGAGGGGGGACAGGATGGGAGCCTATGGGACTTCCTGCCATTGGACGGGGGACAGCATGAGAGAAGGGGGTCAACCCCGCCACAGGATGCTTGGACAGAAGCAGCCTGTGAAATTCACTGCCACAGGTTCTGCTGATGGGTCCCTCCCTGCTGTCCACCTGCAGGAGAGGAGGGGGTGTGGCCTGCCTGAGAATTCCCTTGGGAGGGGCCTTTGTGAGGAGTGTTTTGCACATGTGCAGTGTGGCCGGTTTGAGGCACAGTGGTAGCAGTCCAAAGAGAGGCTGTGGTGGTGCCCTCGCAGGGCTGCCCCTCCTCTCCTGGGGCCACGGGTGTCCGCCCTGGCTACAACCCTGCCCGTACCTGCCTGTCTTTCTCAATGCCTGCGACACCTCTGCCGCTCCTGCTTCTGGGTCTGCTCCGGAAGCAACAAAAGTGCAAAATGAGCGTGCGCCCCAAACTTTGTTGGTCTGCAATGCAGAGCCACACATGGCAGTCATGACCCCAGAGCACACTTCTGGGTGGAGGCAGGAAAGGACTCAAGCATAGCACTGCAGTAGTCACAAAAAATCCTCCAGTGCGTCATCCCCAAGCGGCGCGTCACCCGGTGACCTAGCCTAATGCATAGCTATGTTTATGACATCAGCTCTGCAGCTAGTGAGGTCACAGAACCTGGTGTGAAGCCTGGTCACATCCATATTGTTGGATTGGTTTGAAGGCTGGGCAGAGCCATGGGAAAGTCATAGCAGATGGGCAGCTACTATGGGATGCAAAGTTGATGGAGATAACAGATGAATTTCAAGAAAAGTACACCATGGAGGGAGTTTAACATCTAGGCAACTGGGAAAAAGTCTGGAGTAAATCGGTCCATAGCATGCTTCATATGTGGTAACTACAGGGTTAAAATTGTGTTTTAACTGTATGTATTAATATCTAGTGTATATATCAACTAGTGTACACATCATCAAGTGTATACATCAACTCTGCATCAAGAGGTCACAGAACCTGGTGTGAAGCCTGGTCACATCTATATTGTTGGATTGTTTAACTTCAATATTGTTTTTAGCTTGTATTTTTAATTGCTTTTAATTGAACGTCTTATTGAATGTTTTTAATATGTTTTACTGTAAGCTGCCTTGAGTCAGTCTACAGCCCAAGAAAGGTGGGATATAAATTTATCAATGAGTTGTTGGGCACATGTTCAGATGCCTTTTATTTCCCAAACCTAGTAGCATAATAAAAGAGTGTATACCATCTGAAAGTGCCTTTGAGGGTTGGCACACAGAGAAAGGTGCCATTCCTTTCCAAGTACTGATCCCCATTTGGCCAGGAAAAGCAATGGTGACCCATATGAAGCAAACAAGGACACATTGTGGATATGGAGGGCCTGCAGAAAAGTGAGAGCTTGGGGGATTTGGCATGTCCCCTTTATCCTTTGGCGCATCCCCATAAAAGCGATATGACATCATTTATGCACAAGATCATATTTAGACGTTGATCGTTCTCTGGCTCCAAAATCTTATACCCACAGCGTGGGATAAATTAAAAAAGCGATGCACCATGAGATTCTGTCTTTTGCCAGAAGGTGGGAAATAAATTTTTAAAATAAATAAATACAGTGGGAAAGTCATTGCAGACCGATCCAACCTAGCGTGAGAATGTGTGGTGTGGATCAAGATGGATAAAGAGCCAAGAACCCGCGCAAACCATTGAAGAAACATCTGGCAGTTCAGAGGACAAAAGCGATGATGAATTTAAGGCCCCTCCATCTGCGAGGACTCCATCACCCAAGAGGATCGGGGGCAGATCAAGATGGATGAAGAAGAAAAGACCATGGGGAAAAGATAATGGGAAAAGCTTAGAGAAACCGTCAGGGAGTTTGCAAAGAAGATAGGAGTCAGCCTTTTGATGGCAGAGATTATTACTCAGGGATACAGAGTGCCTGTGGTTCCTGTACAGACATCCTCCTGCACATGTCAACCTGCCTACTGGAAAGAGAGCTTTTGCATTTCGTGATGGGGAATAAGAACTTGCCCACAGCGATCCCCATCCTTCCGACCGGATTTGATTGTGTGCTTTGAGAGACTATAGCTGCAATCCTAAAGACACTTTCCTGGGAGTAAGACTCATTGAATACCGTAGGGCTTGGTTTTGAGTAGACATGTTTAGGATTGTGGTCTATGAAAAGAGCAGGCCACCTAAGAGCCAAATAAGCTCTACTGCCCTCTATTTTATTATTCTTTCACCACTTTACACATCAGAGAAGCCAGAGAGTGACCAGGGTGCAAACTTGAGGTGACGGTCCCCACCCTCACTGATTAGTATTGCCTCATTTAGATGTGGTCTTGTCCTGTTTGGTGGACTAGCTGAAAGATGGAAAGATGGAGGACCATGGCGCGCAGGGATACGATCTAAATTTACTCAATTTAGATTGTCCTGAGAGGCAAAGTACCAACTTTGGTCACAAAAAGACTAACGACAAGGTTAATGATTCCTCTCCAAATAAAAAAAAGCAGGCCTCCGTCAGTCTTGAAAGACTATGGTATTGTGCTCAGCGCTGCATACACTGTATGCGAAGCACGAAAGCCTGGGTTAGATTGTTGTGGAGGATAGGCTGTTACCCAAGCAGCAAATCCCCCCTCTCCACGCCACTGAAATAGTCCAATGGAAAGGCAGAGTCAATACGATTGGATCCAGCTGGCGTCGCAGAGCTGGGCTAAGGACAGGAGCTCACCCTGTCTTGTGGGGCCAACCCGGATCTCGAACCCTGGCCTGCAGGCACAGTGTCTTAACCGCTTGCGCCACCCACAGCCCTCTCCAAATAGATGGTTGTATATTGCAGCACTTCGAGGCTGGGTAGGGATGCTGCACCAATGCCGCAGTGCCAAGCCAGATGTTGAGCATTGCAAGTAGGTAAGGGACAACAGGTATGTCCTAAATATATGCAGTTTATTTATTTGCAGTTTTGTCTCAGTTGGCTCTTTAAATTGAAAACATTAAATTTAAGTAGCAGTAAATGGCTTAAAGGCAGCCATTTACATAGGTAAATGGCTTAAAGGCATGGTAACTTGAGAATTGCTGTGAGCTCAGCTTTTTTTAAGAGCAAGAGCTCTCATTCTGCAGAATCTGCAAGAGTTCAGCTCCTTCCAGAGCAGTCAGCAGCCATTTGAAATGGATTTAAATTGCAGACAGGCATTTAAATTATTAATGGTGTTCTGTCAAAGCTTGGGATTGAAGAGGCAGCACCAGCTAGCTCAGTGTTGCCCAGGAACATGTCGCTTAGAACATAGATTTTGGTAGCCCAGCCCTGAGCAGAAAGAGGAGCTTTCAGTCACTCAAGCGTCACTTCAATTCTCCCCCCTGCATGGGTCTCTAGGCCTCTTTCACCCTGAGAAAGAGGGACGCAGAGGAATCATAAGGCCGTCATCAGCACCTCTATGGAAATCCGCAGAGAAATCCCAAAATTTTCTGATGTCACAAGTAAAGCTTACCAGTCAATTCCTGCACTGGCACTGCACACTCTGTCCCCATTGCGTTGGAGAAGGGAATTTCTGCTGCCCTGCAAGTGTCCTGAGAAGACAAAAAAACTTTCACCCCTGGCTCCCACCTTAGCTTGGTGGGAGAAGTGGCAGGGGACGAGAGGTATCTCAGAGAAGGCCTTGCCCTGCCTTGCTTTGCCATCAGTACAAGGCAAGCTTACCACAAGCCCCTTTGATTTGGACATTCAGTCTGGGCTTGTCTGGACTACTTTGAGCCAGTTCCTCAGACAGGGTCTGTGGGCCTTGTGTTTGGAGAAACTCGTAAATGCGGAGTACCAGTTGCCAAGCTGCAAAATATTCCTCTTTTCATTTTTTGCCATTCCAACTGTTTTGGTTAACTGCCAAGGCAGGACACCCATAAGTAAGACAGTGTGCCTGAAGCATGCAGCTGTAAATGGCCTGGTGTTGAGAGGAAGACTGAGGTCACATTTCTCCCAAATCATTCTGCCTTGCAATCTCTGAGGGAATTTGAGGCAAAGATCACGTAGCCGGCCAGGAGGGCTCAGAGGCACCCACGTGGCTCCTCCGTGCAGCTACCAGCCTTCCTCCGGCTGGCTGGGGGGCTCAGAGGCACCTGTGCGCCTCCTCCGTGCGGCTACCAGTCTTCCCTGGCCGGGAGGGGGGGAGCTTGGATGGCTCCTGTGTGCCACCCACAGCCTCCCCCATTTTTTAATTTTTAAAATGTATGACAAAATGTAGGATGTCCTACATTTTGTCCTACATAAGTCCAGATTTTTCAATTTTCAATTGACTTTTGAGTGATCAGGTCCTACATTTTCACTTTAGGTCCTGGTCACCCTGATGTAGGTGAGCTGCAGAAATCGTCTGAGGTAACAATTCCCTTTAATCCTCCCCACCTTGCTAGCCTCTAAGGGGTTTTGAGGTGAATATAGTCTTCAGTATAGCCCCAGACTTTAGAGAGCACCAGAAACAAGGCCAGGCCACGTTAGACTTGTGAACCAGGAGTGAACCCATCAAATAAGGTATAACTGGATGAGCATATTGTATAGGTCTGAGGTGAAGCCAGGAATGACAATGGAAAGGCCTACCTGAGTAGATGCCTCCGTTGAAGATGAGTCTACTCGAGAGTAGGAGTCACAACTGGGGTTCTGCCGTGAGGATCTGTAGCCACGTGCCAGCAGACAGCCCAAATCACCAGCGCCAGCCCCTCTCTATACACAAGATGGTCAATGGAGGACTTAGAAGGGGCTTCTTGGAGTCCTCTTTGAGTCCGCTCTGGCTCCAATACTGCTTGTACCTGGCCGTCCTCCTCAACACCTGTGACACCTGCTGTCACTGTCACTCCTGCTTCTGGGTCTGCTCCGGAAGTGACAAAAGCGCAAGCTTGCCCCAAGCTTTACTTGTTCGTTTGCAATGCAGAGCCACACATGGCAGTCATGACCCCAGAGCACACTTCTGGGTGGAGGCAGGAAAGGACTCAAGCATAGCACTGCAGGTAGAGTCATGCAAACTCCTCTGGTGTGTTATCCCCAAGCGGTGCATCACCCAGTGACCTAGCCTAATGCACAGCTATGTTTATGACGTCAGCTCTGCAGCTAATGAGGTCACAGAACCTGGTGTGAAGCCTGGTCACATCCCTATTGTTGGATTGTTTTTAGCTTGTATGTTTTTAATTGCTTTTAATTGAATGTCTTATTGAATGTTTTAATAAGTTTGTATAATCTAATTGTATTTTAACTGTATTTTAATTGTGTTTTAACTGTATTTACTGCTCTCTAGTGTATATGACATCAGCTCTGCAGCTAGTGAGGTTACAGAATCTGGTGTGAAGCCTGGTGACAACCATAGTGGTGGACTGGTTTGAAGGCTGGGAAGAGCCATGGGAAAGTCATAGCAGATAGGCAGAAACTCAGGGATGCAGTGGAGTTCCTCTGCATGGATGAACAGCAAGAAGGTACTCCACGGAGGGAGTTTAACATCTCGGCAACTTGGACAAAAGTTTGGAATAAATCAGTCCATGGCGTGCTTCATATGTGGTAACTACAGGGTTAAAATTGTGTTTTAACTGTATTTATTGCTCTCTAGTTTATACAACATCAGCTCTGCAGCTAGTGAGATCACAGAACCTGGCGTGAAGCCTGGTCACATCCATATTGTTGGCTTGTTTAACTTCATTATTGTTATTATTGGTTTTAGCTTGTATGTTTTTAATTGCTTTTCACTGAATGTCTTATTGAATGTTTTTAATATGTCACCGGTCGCCTCACCTGTTATTGAATCTGCAAGCTTCTGGTGTTATGTGGAGTTACCTGTGACCAAGAAAACCATATATGTAACCACCAAGCTTAAGTGCCTCTTTGAAGTAACCTTGTGTTTCTTGAAACATACTGTGGTGGTGCTGCCTCAAGCCCCGAGGAAGGACTGGCTGGGGTACAAGTGAGACCAAGACCACCCTGGGATAAAGTGCTGGAGTCGACGGCAGCCAACAGAGTTTATTGGTCTGACTCTTACTGGGACCTTTTACGCCTTTATTGCGCTGGGCACACAGGAGTCTATCCAGGGTGACCCATCAGTTTTAAAAAAACTTTTTCTACTGTTGTAGAGAAGCAGCCATGCAGCAATCGTTTAATTCTACAGTTGAGCAAGGCAAAGGCAAGGAGTCCTCTACAACAGTAAGAAAAGCTGATTTTAAACTGTTGTAAAGGGACACACTTTTTGATTCTTAAACTGCTTTTATTCACCACAATTTAAAAATATCAGCAGGGAAATAAACTAGACATAAACTCTTGCTGCTATTGAGACACAACCTTATTGCATTAGGAGCAACGGAAGAGCAAGAAACCTGGAAATGGATCTTTAAATCTTTGTTGACAATTTTTTAATCAATTTTTTTTATTTATACGATGTTCCAAAACAGAACCCTAATGGATAATGAGAGATGCCTGTATAGCACGGGCACTGAAATGAATGGGGACCCACCCGGAAATGGCTTGTGACCCACATAGTGGATTCTGACCCACAGAGTGAGAAATACTGTGCTAATCAATTGCATCAGCAGATCTAATGTATTAAAATGTACATTTGGAATAAAACACCTGATCTGGATGGGGACCCACCTGGAAATGGTGACACACCTAGTGGGTCCTGACCCACAGTGTGAGAAATACTGTGCTAATCAATTGCATCAGCAGATCTAATGTAATAAAGGTTAGATGCTCATCTTCTATATATATAAAAGAGAAAAGTCACTAACTGACTGACTCACTCATCAACACCCTACCAAAACCGCCGGGCCTACAAGTGTGAAATTTGGGGTGGGTGTTCCTTCCGTGACCGAGGGGTGCACTAAGAACCAGTTTTCAGAAATTCCAACCAGAAGGGGGAGAAAAGGGGCACAACACATTTTCCTCCCTATACTTTGCATTGAAGAATCGGTGACTGAGGGATGCTCTGCCCCAACCCGCAGACTTAAAAGCATGAAATTTGGGGTGGGTGTTCCTTCTGTCACATGAACACCCATCAAGAACCCATGTGGAGAAATTTAACCCTTAAGGGGCTGAAGGGGGTCTGTTTTTGTCCTATACTTAACATGGAAGACTGACCAATATCCAGCCAATTTGGTGCTTGGTGCCTGGTGCAGTGGGGGGGGGGATGTTGTTCGGAGGGAGGGGTTGTTCTGGGGAGGATGCTGCGCATAGGGAGTTGCAAATTGGGAGTGTTGTGCACGGGGAGATTGGGGGGTTGATGCACATAGGGGGAGATGATGCGCATGGGGGAGATGATGCACATGGGGGTTGATGCACATGCGGGTTGATGAGCATGGAGATGATGCGTATGGGGAGATGATGCGCATGAGCTGTTGATGATTATGGGGTGTTGATGTGCATGGGGGATGTTGCGCATAGGGGACTTATGCGCATGGGGATATTGCGCATAGGTGTTGTTGCACATAGGGTGTTGTTGCGCATAGGGGGACTGATGCGCATGGGGGAATGAACATGGGAATGATGCACATCGGGAAGTGATGTGCATGGGGGATGATGTCCATGGGGAGATGTTGCGCATGGGGGGACTGATGCGCATCGGGGGACTGAGGTGCATGAGGGTTGATGTGTGTGAGGGATTGATGCACGGTGGGGGGATGGTGTACAAGGGAGTTTTACTCCAGCAACGCGGGTATGCCTTTCACTAGTTTGGAATAAAAGGGGACCCACCTGGAAATAGCTTGTGACCCACTTTGAGGGTCCTGACACACAAACACTGTCCTAATCAACTGGATGGGCTAATGTATTAAAAGTAAAATGAACGTTTAGAGTAAAAGGAGAGGGATCCACCTGAAATGAATGGGGACCCACCTGGAAATGGCTCGTGGCCCACCTAGTGGGTCCTGACCCACCCCTATTCAATTGCGTGATATCTAATGTATTAAAAGTAAAATGAACATTTGGAGTAAAAGGGGACGGATCCACCTGAAATGAAGGGAGACCCAGCTGAAAGAGGCTCGCGACCCACCTAGTGGGTCCCGACCCACAGTGAGAGAAACACTGAATGCGTCGGGTACTCCAACAGACATGCCTCAAAGACTCGCCCACCCCCCACTCATGAAGCCCTGGGGTGTCAGAACCCACATCGAATTCGACTAGTCGGGCTTCCTGTTCTGTCCTCGGGCACCTCCCGGGATGAAGAGAGGCACCGTCCAGCCCGAGCCGCTCCTCTAACGGCTTCCAACCGCCTCTCACCAACCGCCTCAGCGCGCGCCGGGAAGAAGGGCCGCCTCAGCCAATCAGAGAACGGCCTCCACACACAGACACGAACACGCACACGCTCCTCCACTCTTCCCTGGGAGTAAGCCCCTGACTGGAAAGGGACTTGCTCCTGAGTAGGAGTGGGTTCTGAGGCTGCACTCCCCTCCACTCTTCCCTGGGAGTAAGCCCCTGACTGGAAAGGGACTTGCTCCTGAGCAGGAGTGGGTTCTGAGGCTGCATTCCCCTCCACTCTTCCCTGGGAGTAAGCCCCTGACTGGAAAGGGACTTGCTCCTGAGCAGGAGTGGGTTCTGAGGCTGCATTCCCCTCCACTCTTCCCTGGGAGTAAGCCCCTGACTGGAAAGGGACTTGCTCCTGAGCAGGAGTGGGTTCTGAGGCTGCACTCCCCTCCACTCTTCCCTGGGAGTAAGCCCCTGACTGGAAAGGGACTTGCTCCTGAGCAGGAGTGGGTTCTGAGGCTGCACTCCACTCCACTCTTCCCTGGGAGTAAGCCCCTGACTGGAAAGGGACTTGCTCCTGAGCAGGAGTGGGTTCTGAGGCCGCACTCCCCTCCACTCTTCCCTGGCAGTAAGCCCCGCTGACTGGAAAGGGACTTGCTCCTCAGCAGGAGTGGGTTCTGAGGCTGCACTCCCCTCCACTCTTCCCTGGGAGTGAGCCCCTGACTGGAAAGGGACTTGCTCCTGAGCAGGAGTGGGTTCTGAGGCTGCACTCCCCTCCACTCTTCCCTGGGAGTAAGCCCCTGACTGGAAAGGGACTTGCTCCTGAGCAGGCGTGGGTTCTGAGGCTGCACTCCCCTCCACTCTTCCCTGGGAGTAAGCCCCGCTGACTGGAAAGAGACTTGCTCCTGAGTAGGCGTGGGTTCTGAGGCTGCATTCCCCTCCACTCTTCCCTGGGAGTAAGCCCCTGACTGGAAAGGGACTTGCTCCTGAGCAGGAGTGGGTTCTGAGGCTGCACTCCCCTCCACTCTTCCCTGGGAGTGAGCCCCTGACTGGAAAGGGACTTGCTCCTGAGTAGGAGTGGGTTCTGAGGCCGCACTCCCCTCCACTCTTCCCTGGGAGTAAGCCCCTGACTGGAAAGGGACTTGCTCCTGAGCAGGAGTGGGTTCTGAGGCTGCATTCCCCTCCACTCTTCCCTGGGAGTAAGCCCCTGACTGGAAAGGGACTTGCTCCTGAGCAGGAGTGGGTTCTGAGGCTGCATTCCCCTCCACTCTTCCCTGGGAGTAAGCCCCTGACTGGAAAGGGACTTGCTCCTGAGCAGGAGTGGGTTCTGAGGCTGCACTCCACTCCACTCTTCCCTGGGAGTAAGCCCCTGACTGGAAAGGGACTTGCTCCTGAGCAGGAGTGGGTTCTGAGGCCGCACTCCCCTCCACTCTTCCCTGGCAGTAAGCCCCGCTGACTGGAAAGGGACTTGCTCCTCAGCAGGAGTGGGTTCTGAGGCTGCACTCCCCTCCACTCTTCCCTGGGAGTGAGCCCCTGACTGGAAAGGGACTTGCTCCTGAGCAGGCGTGGGTTCTGAGGCTGCACTCCCCTCCACTCTTCCCTGGGAGTGAGCCCCTGACTGGAAAGGGACTTGCTCCTGAGCAGGCGTGGGTTCTGAGGCTGCACTCCCCTCCACTCTTCCCTGGGAGTAAGCCCCTGACTGGAAAGGGACTTGCTCCTGAGCAGGCGTGGGTTCTGAGGCTGCACTCCCCTCCACTCTTCCCTGGGAGTAAGCCCCGCTGACTGGAAAGAGACTTGCTCCTGAGTAGGCGTGGGTTCTGAGGCTGCATTCCCCTCCACTCTTCCCTGGGAGTAAGCCCCTGACTGGAAAGGGACTTGCTCCTGAGCAGGAGTGGGTTCTGAGGCTGCATTCCCCTCCACTCTTCCCTGGGAGTAAGCCCCTGACTGGAAAGGGACTTGCTCCTGAGCAGGAGTGGGTTCTGAGGCTGCACTCCCCTCCACTCTTCCCTGGGAGTAAGCCCCTGACTGGAAAGGGACTTGCTCCTGAGCAGGAGTGGGTTCTGAGGCTGCATTCCCCTCCACTCTTCCCTGGGAGTAAGCCCCTGACTGGAAAGGGACTTGCTCCTGAGCAGGAGTGGGTTCTGAGGCTGCACTCCCCTCCACTCTTCCCTGGGAGTAAGCCCCTGACTGGAAAGGGACTTGCTCCTGAGCAGGAGTGGGTTCTGAGGCTGCATTCCCCTCCACTCTTCCCTGGGAGTAAGCCCCTGACTGGAAAGGGACTTGCTCCTGAGCAGGAGTGGGTTCTGAGGCTGCATTCCCCTCCACTCTTCCCTGGGAGTAAGCCCCTGACTGGAAAGGGACTTGCTCCTGAGCAGGAGTGGGTTCTGAGGCTGCACTCCACTCCACTCTTCCCTGGGAGTAAGCCCCTGACTGGAAAGGGACTTGCTCCTGAGCAGGAGTGGGTTCTGAGGCTGCATTCCCCTCCACTCTTCCCTGGGAGTAAGCCCCTGACTGGAAAGGGACTTGCTCCTGAGCAGGAGTGGGTTCTGAGGCTGCATTCCCCTCCACTCTTCCCTGGGAGTAAGCCCCTGACTGGAAAGGGACTTGCTCCTGAGCAGGAGTGGGTTCTGAGGCTGCACTCCCCTCCACTCTTCCCTGGGAGTAAGCCCCGCTGACTGGAAAGGGACTTGCTCCTGAGAAGGCGTGGGTTCTGAGGCTGCACTCCCCTCCACTCTTCCCTGGGAGGGAGCCCCGCTGACTGGAAAGGGACTTGCTCCTGAGCAGGAGTGGGTTCTGAGGCTGCACTCCCCTCCACTCTTCCCTGGGAGGGAGCCCCGCTGACTGGAAAGGGACTTGCTCCTGAGCAGGAGTGGGTTCTGAGGCTGCACTCCCCTCCACTCTTCCCTGGGAGTAAGCCCCTGACTGGAAAGGGACTTGCTCCTGAGCAGGAGTGGGTTCTGAGGCTGCACTCCCCTCCACTCTTCCCTGGGAGTAAGCCCCGCTGACTGGAAAGGGACTTGCTCCTGAGAAGGCGTGGGTTCTGAGGCTGCACTCCCCTCCACTCTTCCCTGGGAGTAAGCCCCTGACTGGAAAGGGACTTGCTCCTGAGCAGGCGTGGGTTCTGAGGCTGCACTCCCCTCCACTCTTCCCTGGGAGTGAGCCCCTGACTGGAAAGGGACTTGCTCCTGAGTAGGCGTGGGTTCTGAGGCTGCACTCCCCTCCACTCTTCCCTGGGAGTGAGCCCCTGACTGGAAAGGGACTTGCTCCTGAGCAGGCGTGGGTTCTGAGGCTGCACTCCCCTCCACTCTTCCCTGGGAGTGAGCCCCTGACTGGAAAGGGACTTGCTCCTGAGCAGGAGTGGGTTCTGAGGCTGCACTCCCCTCCACTCTTCCCTGGGAGTAAGCCCCTGACTGGAAAGGGACTTGCTCCTGAGCAGG
The DNA here is from genome assembly GCA_030015325.1 of Cryptoblepharus egeriae. Taxonomy (NCBI): domain Eukaryota; kingdom Metazoa; phylum Chordata; class Lepidosauria; order Squamata; family Scincidae; genus Cryptoblepharus; species Cryptoblepharus egeriae. The sequence goes on from JAREYC010000011.1 coordinate 29,479,874, forward strand.
AGTGGGTTCTGAGGCTGCATTCCCCTCCACTCTTCCCTGGGAGTAAGCCCCTGACTGGAAAGGGACTTGCTCCTGAGCAGGAGTGGGTTCTGAGGCTGCATTCCCCTCCACTCTTCCCTGGGAGTAAGCCCCTGACTGGAAAGGGACTTGCTCCTGAGCAGGAGTGGGTTCTGAGGCTGCATTCCCCTCCACTCTTCCCTGGGAGTAAGCCCCTGACTGGAAAGGGACTTGCTCCTGAGCAGGAGTGGGTTCTGAGGCTGCACTCCACTCCACTCTTCCCTGGGAGTAAGCCCCTGACTGGAAAGGGACTTGCTCCTGAGCAGGAGTGGGTTCTGAGGCTGCACTCCCCTCCACTCTTCCCTGGGAGTAAGCCCCGCTGACTGGAAAGGGACTTGCTCCTGAGAAGGCGTGGGTTCTGAGGCTGCACTCCCCTCCACTCTTCCCTGGGAGTGAGCCCCTGACTGGAAAGGGACTTGCTCCTGAGTAGGCGTGGGTTTTGAGGCTGCACTCCACTCCACTCTTCCCTGGGAGTAAGCCCCTGACTGGAAAGGGACTTGCTCCTGAGCAGGCGTGGGTTCTGAGGCTGCACTCCCCTCCACTCTTCCCTGGGAGTGAGCCCCTGACTGGAAAGGGACTTGCTCCTGAGCAGGCGTGGGTTCTGAGGCTGCATTCCCCTCCACTCTTCCCTGGGAGTGAGCCCCTGACTGGAAAGGGACTTGCTCCTGAGCAGGCGTGGGTTCTGAGGCTGCACTCCCCTCCACTCTTCCCTGGGAGTGAGCCCCTGACTGGAAAGGGACTTGCTCCTGAGCAGGCGTGGGTTCTGAGGCTGCACTCCCCTCCACTCTTCCCTGGGAGTAAGCCCCGCTGACTGGAAAGGGACTTGCTCCTGAGCAGGAGTGCGTTCTGAGGCTGCACTCCCCTCCACTCTTCCCTGGGAGTAAGCCCCTGACTGGAAAGGGACTTGCTCCTGAGCAGGCGTGGGTTCTGAGGCTGCACTCCCCTCCACTCTTCCCTGGGAGTAAGCCCCGCTGACTGGAAAGGGACTTGCTCCTGAGCAGGAGTGCGTTCTGAGGCTGCACTCCCCTCCACTCTTCCCTGGGAGTAAGCCCCTGACTGGAAAGGGACTTGCTCCAGAGCAGGAGTGGGTTCTGAGGCTGCACTCCACTCCACTCTTCCCTGGGAGTAAGCCCCTGACTGGAAAGGGACTTGCTCCTGAGCAGGAGTGGGTTCTGAGGCTGCATTCCCCTCCACTCTTCCCTGGGAGTAAGCCCCTGACTGGAAAGGGACTTGCTCCTGAGCAGGAGTGGGTTCTGAGGCTGCACTCCCCTCCACTCTTCCCTGGGAGGGAGCCCCGCTGACTGGAAAGGGACTTGCTCCTGAGCAGGAGTGGGTTCTGAGGCGGCACTCCCCTCCACTCTTCCCTGGGAGTAAGCCCCGCTGACTGGAAAGGGACTTGCTCCTGAGCAGGAGTGGGTTCTGAGGCGGCACTCCCCTCCACTCTTCCCTGGGAGTAAGCCCCGCTGACTGGAAAGGGACTTGCTCCTGAGCAGGAGTGGGTTCTGAGGCTGCACTCCCCTCCACTCTTCCCTGGGAGTAAGCCCCGCTGACTGGAAAGGGACTTGCTCCTGAGCAGGAGTGGGTTCTGAGGCGGCACTCCCCTCCACTCTTCCCTGGGAGTAAGCCCCGCTGACTGGAAAGGGACTTGCTCCTGAGCAGGCGTGGGTTCTGAGGCGGCACTCCCCTCCACTCTTCCCTGGGAGTGAGCCCCGCTGACTGGAAAGGGACTTGCTCCTGAGCAGGAGTGGGTTCTGAGGCTGCACTCCCCTCCACTCTTCCCTGGGAGTAAGCCCCGCTGACTGGAAAGGGACTTGCTCCTGAGCAGGAGTGGGTTCTGAGGCGGCACTCCCCTCCACTCTTCCCTGGGAGTGAGCCCCGCTGACTGGAAAGGGACTTGCTCCTGAGCAGGAGTGGGTTCTGAGGCTGCACTCCCCTCCACTCTTCCCTGGGAGTAAGCCCCGCTGACTGGAAAGGGACTTGCTCCTGAGCAGGAGTGGGTTCTGAGGCGGCACTCCCCTCCACTCTTCCCTGGGAGTGAGCCCCGCTGACTGGAAAGGGACTTGCTCCTGAGCAGGCGTGGGTTCTGAGGCGGCACTCCCCTCCACTCTTCCCTGGGAGTGAGCCCCGCTGACTGGAAAGGGACTTGCTCCTGAGCAGGAGTGGGTTCTGAGGCTGCACTCCCCTCCACTCTTCCCTGGGAGTAAGCCCCGCTGACTGGAAAGGGACTTGCTCCTGAGCAGGAGTGGGTTCTGAGGCGGCACTCCCCTCCACTCTTCCCTGGGAGTAAGCCCCGCTGACTGGAAAGGGACTTGCTCCTGAGCAGGAGTGGGTTCTGAGGCGGCACTCCCCTCCACTCTTCCCTGGGAGTGAGCCCCGCTGACTGGAAAGGGACTTGCTCCTGAGCAGGCGTGGGTTCTGAGGCGGCACTCCCCTCCACTCTTCCCTGGGAGTGAGCCCCGCTGACTGGAAAGGGACTTGCTCCTGAGCAGGAGTGGGTTCTGAGGCTGCACTCCCCTCCACTCTTCCCTGGGAGTAAGCCCCTGACTGGAAAGGGACTTGCTCCTGAGCAGGAGTGGGTTCTGAGGCGGCACTCCCCTCCACTCTTCCCTGGGAGTAAGCCCCGCTGACTGGAAAGGGACTTGCTCCTGAGCAGGCGTGGGTTCTGAGGCTGCACTCCCCTCCACTCTTCCCTGGGAGTAAGCCCCGCTGACTGGAAAGAGACTTGCTCCTGAGCAGGCGTGGGTTCTGAGGCTGCATTCCCCTCCACTCTTCCCTGGGAGTAAGCCCCTGACTGGAAAGGGACTTGCTCCTGAGCAGGAGTGGGTTCTGAGGCTGCATTCCCCTCCACTCTTCCCTGGGAGTAAGCCCCTGACTGGAAAGGGACTTGCTCCTGAGCAGGAGTGGGTTCTGAGGCTGCACTCCCCTCCACTCTTCCCTGGGAGTAAGCCCCTGACTGGAAAGGGACTTGCTCCTGAGCAGGAGTGGGTTCTGAGGCTGCACTCCCCTCCACTCTTCCCTGGGAGTAAGCCCCTGACTGGAAAGGGACTTGCTCCTGAGCAGGAGTGGGTTCTGAGGCTGCATTCCCCTCCACTCTTCCCTGGGAGTAAGCCCCTGACTGGAAAGGGACTTGCTCCTGAGCAGGAGTGGGTTCTGAGGCTGCACTCCCCTCCACTCTTCCCTGGGAGTAAGCCCCTGACTGGAAAGGGACTTGCTCCTGAGCAGGAGTGGGTTCTGAGGCTGCATTCCCCTCCACTCTTCCCTGGGAGTAAGCCCCTGACTGGAAAGGGACTTGCTCCTGAGCAGGAGTGGGTTCTGAGGCTGCATTCCCCTCCACTCTTCCCTGGGAGTAAGCCCCTGACTGGAAAGGGACTTGCTCCTGAGCAGGAGTGGGTTCTGAGGCTGCACTCCACTCCACTCTTCCCTGGGAGTAAGCCCCTGACTGGAAAGGGACTTGCTCCTGAGCAGGAGTGGGTTCTGAGGCTGCATTCCCCTCCACTCTTCCCTGGGAGTAAGCCCCTGACTGGAAAGGGACTTGCTCCTGAGCAGGAGTGGGTTCTGAGGCTGCATTCCCCTCCACTCTTCCCTGGGAGTAAGCCCCTGACTGGAAAGGGACTTGCTCCTGAGCAGGAGTGGGTTCTGAGGCTGCACTCCCCTCCACTCTTCCCTGGGAGTAAGCCCCGCTGACTGGAAAGGGACTTGCTCCTGAGAAGGCGTGGGTTCTGAGGCTGCACTCCCCTCCACTCTTCCCTGGGAGGGAGCCCCGCTGACTGGAAAGGGACTTGCTCCTGAGCAGGAGTGGGTTCTGAGGCTGCACTCCCCTCCACTCTTCCCTGGGAGGGAGCCCCGCTGACTGGAAAGGGACTTGCTCCTGAGCAGGAGTGGGTTCTGAGGCTGCACTCCCCTCCACTCTTCCCTGGGAGTAAGCCCCTGACTGGAAAGGGACTTGCTCCTGAGCAGGAGTGGGTTCTGAGGCTGCACTCCCCTCCACTCTTCCCTGGGAGTAAGCCCCGCTGACTGGAAAGGGACTTGCTCCTGAGAAGGCGTGGGTTCTGAGGCTGCACTCCCCTCCACTCTTCCCTGGGAGTAAGCCCCTGACTGGAAAGGGACTTGCTCCTGAGCAGGCGTGGGTTCTGAGGCTGCACTCCCCTCCACTCTTCCCTGGGAGTGAGCCCCTGACTGGAAAGGGACTTGCTCCTGAGTAGGCGTGGGTTCTGAGGCTGCACTCCCCTCCACTCTTCCCTGGGAGTGAGCCCCTGACTGGAAAGGGACTTGCTCCTGAGCAGGCGTGGGTTCTGAGGCTGCACTCCCCTCCACTCTTCCCTGGGAGTGAGCCCCTGACTGGAAAGGGACTTGCTCCTGAGCAGGAGTGGGTTCTGAGGCTGCACTCCCCTCCACTCTTCCCTGGGAGTAAGCCCCTGACTGGAAAGGGACTTGCTCCTGAGCAGGAGTGGGTTCTGAGGCTGCATTCCCCTCCACTCTTCCCTGGGAGTAAGCCCCTGACTGGAAAGGGACTTGCTCCTGAGCAGGAGTGGGTTCTGAGGCTGCATTCCCCTCCACTCTTCCCTGGGAGTAAGCCCCTGACTGGAAAGGGACTTGCTCCTGAGCAGGAGTGGGTTCTGAGGCTGCACTCCACTCCACTCTTCCCTGGGAGTAAGCCCCTGACTGGAAAGGGACTTGCTCCTGAGCAGGAGTGGGTTCTGAGGCTGCACTCCCCTCCACTCTTCCCTGGGAGTAAGCCCCGCTGACTGGAAAGGGACTTGCTCCTGAGAAGGCGTGGGTTCTGAGGCTGCACTCCCCTCCACTCTTCCCTGGGAGTGAGCCCCTGACTGGAAAGGGACTTGCTCCTGAGTAGGCGTGGGTTTTGAGGCTGCACTCCCCTCCACTCTTCCCTGGGAGTAAGCCCCTGACTGGAAAGGGACTTGCTCCTGAGCAGGCGTGGGTTCTGAGGCTGCACTCCCCTCCACTCTTCCCTGGGAGTGAGCCCCTGACTGGAAAGGGACTTGCTCCTGAGCAGGCGTGGGTTCTGAGGCTGCATTCCCCTCCACTCTTCCCTGGGAGTGAGCCCCTGACTGGAAAGGGACTTGCTCCTGAGCAGGCGTGGGTTCTGAGGCTGCACTCCCCTCCACTCTTCCCTGGGAGTGAGCCCCTGACTGGAAAGGGACTTGCTCCTGAGCAGGCGTGGGTTCTGAGGCTGCACTCCCCTCCACTCTTCCCTGGGAGTAAGCCCCGCTGACTGGAAAGGGACTTGCTCCTGAGCAGGAGTGCGTTCTGAGGCTGCACTCCCCTCCACTCTTCCCTGGGAGGGAGCCCCGCTGACTGGAAAGGGACTTGCTCCTGAGCAGGAGTGCGTTCTGAGGCTGCACTCCCCTCCACTCTTCCCTGGGAGTAAGCCCCTGACTGGAAAGGGACTTGCTCCTGAGCAGGCGTGGGTTCTGAGGCTGCACTCCCCTCCACTCTTCCCTGGGAGGGAGCCCCGCTGACTGGAAAGGGACTTGCTCCTGAGCAGGAGTGCGTTCTGAGGCTGCACTCCCCTCCACTCTTCCCTGGGAGTAAGCCCCTGACTGGAAAGGGACTTGCTCCTGAGCAGGAGTGGGTTCTGAGGCTGCATTCCCCTCCACTCTTCCCTGGGAGTAAGCCCCTGACTGGAAAGGGACTTGCTCCTGAGCAGGAGTGGGTTCTGAGGCTGCACTCCCCTCCACTCTTCCCTGGGAGGGAGCCCCGCTGACTGGAAAGGGACTTGCTCCTGAGCAGGAGTGGGTTCTGAGGCGGCACTCCCCTCCACTCTTCCCTGGGAGTAAGCCCCGCTGACTGGAAAGGGACTTGCTCCTGAGCAGGAGTGGGTTCTGAGGCGGCACTCCCCTCCACTCTTCCCTGGGAGTAAGCCCCGCTGACTGGAAAGGGACTTGCTCCTGAGCAGGCGTGGGTTCTGAGGCGGCACTCCCCTCCACTCTTCCCTGGGAGTGAGCCCCGCTGACTGGAAAGGGACTTGCTCCTGAGCAGGAGTGGGTTCTGAGGCTGCACTCCCCTCCACTCTTCCCTGGGAGTAAGCCCCGCTGACTGGAAAGGGACTTGCTCCTGAGCAGGAGTGGGTTCTGAGGCGGCACTCCCCTCCACTCTTCCCTGGGAGTGAGCCCCGCTGACTGGAAAGGGACTTGCTCCTGAGCAGGAGTGGGTTCTGAGGCTGCACTCCCCTCCACTCTTCCCTGGGAGTAAGCCCCGCTGACTGGAAAGGGACTTGCTCCTGAGCAGGAGTGGGTTCTGAGGCGGCACTCCCCTCCACTCTTCCCTGGGAGTGAGCCCCGCTGACTGGAAAGGGACTTGCTCCTGAGCAGGCGTGGGTTCTGAGGCGGCACTCCCCTCCACTCTTCCCTGGGAGTGAGCCCCGCTGACTGGAAAGGGACTTGCTCCTGAGCAGGAGTGGGTTCTGAGGCTGCACTCCCCTCCACTCTTCCCTGGGAGTAAGCCCCGCTGACTGGAAAGGGACTTGCTCCTGAGCAGGAGTGGGTTCTGAGGCGGCACTCCCCTCCACTCTTCCCTGGGAGTAAGCCCCGCTGACTGGAAAGGGACTTGCTCCTGAGCAGGAGTGGGTTCTGAGGCGGCACTCCCCTCCACTCTTCCCTGGGAGTGAGCCCCGCTGACTGGAAAGGGACTTGCTCCTGAGCAGGCGTGGGTTCTGAGGCGGCACTCCCCTCCACTCTTCCCTGGGAGTAAGCCCCGCTGACTGGAAAGGGACTTGCTCCTGAGCAGGAGTGGGTTCTGAGGCTGCACTCCCCTCCACTCTTCCCTGGGAGTAAGCCCCTGACTGGAAAGGGACTTGCTCCTGAGCAGGAGTGGGTTCTGAGGCGGCACTCCCCTCCACTCTTCCCTGGGAGTGAGCCCCGCTGACTGGAAAGGGACTTGCTCCTGAGCAGGCGTGGTTTCTGAGGCGGCACTCCCCTCCACTCTTCCCTGGGAGTAAGCCCCGCTGACTGGAAAGGGACTTGCTCCTGAGCAGGCGTGGGTTCTGAGGCTGCACTCCCCTCCACTCTTCCCTGGGAGTAAGCCCCGCTGACTGGAAAGGGACTTGCTCCTGAGCAGGAGTGGGTTCTGAGGCGGCACTCCCCTCCACTCTTCCCTGGGAGTAAGCCCCGCTGACTGGAAAGGGACTTGCTCCTGAGCAGGCGTGGGTTCTGAGGCGGCACTCCCCTCCACTCTTCCCTGGGAGTAAGCCCCGCTGACTGGAAAGGGACTTGCTCCTGAGCAGGAGTGGGTTCTGAGGCTGCACTCCCCTCCACTCTTCCCTGGGAGTGAGCCCCTGACTGGAAAGGGACTTGCTCCTGAGTAGGCGTGGGTTCTGAGGCTGCACTCCCCTCCACTCTTCCCTGGGAGTGAGCCCCTGACTGGAAAGGGACTTGCTCCTGAGCAGGCGTGGGTTCTGAGGCTGCACTCCCCTCCACTCTTCCCTGGGAGTGAGCCCCTGACTGGAAAGGGACTTGCTCCTGAGCAGGAGTGGGTTCTGAGGCTGCACTCCCCTCCACTCTTCCCTGGGAGTAAGCCCCGCTGACTGGAAAGAGACTTGCTCCTGAGCAGGAGTGGGTTCTGAGGCTGCACTCCCCTCCACTCTTCCCTGGGAGTAAGCCCCGCTGACTGGAAAGGGACTTGCTCCTGAGCAGGCGTGGGTTCTGAGGCTGCACTCCCCTCCCCTCTTCCCTGGGAGTAAGCCCCACTGACCATAACGGGAGTTACCTCTGAGTACTTAAGCTTATACATAGTATTTATGCTTATACATAGTAGATATACTTTCATTTGGTTAAAGTTTTTATTTCTTCTTATTAAATTTAAAACAATTATTATTTACCTCACAGATAAAAGTATCTTTTGCTGGCCATAAGATGCACCACTTATCTCTGTTTCAGGAATTTACTACTGTATATTTAATTTATTAAATCCAAGCAGAATATATGCTGCCTGCTTACGAGGGAAAGGAGGACAGGGACCCTGGATTGGGGTCGTCTACTCTGAACATCTAACCCTACAATCCAGAGTAACTCCAGGAAGACTACATGAAGACGTAACTACAGGAAGACGTAAGAGGCACTTACTCTGGATTGCTTTATGCATTTCCCATAGGTGGCACTGGAACTACGTCAGTGTAAAAGATCCTGTGATTGTAAAAGATACTCTGGATTGTAGCCCTAGTGATTCAGGGGCTGGAACTTAATAAATTTCTCCGCAGAGAAAAGTGGCCAAGCCTCATTATTAAATCTTTTATGTGCCGGACAGGATTGGCCTGGCATGAAGGGTGGGAGGCTGCAGGACGAGGCTTTGCAAGCCTTTGAAACATGAGTGGCCTTAAAACAAATAGGATGGAGACCTTTCATCAGAGAAGGACCCTCCTGGCTCCAGCAGGTGTTCTCTGGGCAGCTGCCGGCCATGACCGCAAAATGTGCAGTGTTTCTTTGTACCCGTCCTGTTAGCCAGCTAATTACTCCAGCACAGGGCATCAGGGCCAAATGGATCTCCATCAGCTGTGAAAGCGGATCCCAGAACAAAACCCCTTTTGCAAAGGGATTACGGAGAGCCGGAAATCCAGGTGAGTCCCAGGCAGAGGCCTTTGATACCTGCCTGCCTGCCTCTTGTTCTGGCCCTTTGAACTCACTCAGAGAGGCTGTAATTAGGAGGGGGGCTTGGTGCCCTTTTGGCCCATCATGTTCACTTTGATCCTTGATTTTGAAGTCGGGATCAAAGGGAGTTGCAGAGTCTGTGGGGTCTGGCTGGAAGGGAATGCATGCTATAAATAAGATCTGCAGCCTGAATGGTCCGAGGCAGACAGATTTGGACTATTGAGATGTACACCACTGTGACTTTTTAGCCTAGTAGGATCTAACGGGTTGCGCTACCAGGCATTGAAGACAGCGAAAGGGGCAGGATGGCGGTCCGGTTCCTATTGGGGATCACCTGCCTTTGCTCTCCCTTGACGGCCCTGGTCCTAGACTTCAACACCATCAGGGGATCCGGAGAAGTATCCAGTTCCAGGAAGGTAAGCAAAAAACGGTGGGTTGAAATTTGGAAAACCAGCGGGGTTGATTTGGGGCAGACATGAGCCATGAATGGAAGGGACTCAATCCAAATATGTATACAGTATACTTATATAATCGTATAAATATTTACTTGAATCTAATGCACCATCGAATCTAATGCACACCCTATACTTATAATCAAAATACCATATTTACTCATACCCAATTAACTTAATGTGCACCCTGATTTTGGAGACTGAAGTTGGCTGAAAAAAGTGAGTGTTAGAGTAAATACAGTAAATCTGAGTGTATATGTTTTTTACACACACACACACACACACACGTACGTATATCTTGAGTAAATGCATGGAGAATCAGCCCAGCAATCAGAAACCAATGTGGCCAATTGGATGAAGTCGCAGAGGATACCTCAAGGTCCTCCTGTTCTGCAGTGGCTAACTGGATGGTACTGGGAGCAATCTTCCTCCGTTGGTTTTGCCTCCCCAACAATTGATACTCAGTGCTCATGGCCATGTATGGGTTGTACATATTGTGTTTACTCAGATATAATGCTCACTTTTTCAGCCTAATTCAGTCTCCAAAATCAGGGTGCTCATTAGATTTGATGGTTAATTAGATTTGAGTAAATACGGTATTTTGATTATAAGTATAGGGTGTGCTTTAGATTTGATGGTGCATTAGATTCGAATAAATACAGGTATATTGCAAATTCAGGAAGAATGGGTACTTTTTGAATTGTCAGATCTCCTTTTAAAGGAGGTTTAGGGGTCTTGGAGAACTGCTCAGACTCCCCCTATTAACTGAGTAAACTGGAAATAGTTTAAAAATGAGGATCCCTTTGCCCCATAGGCTGATCAGTGAGGCAACCCTATAGCTAAAACTGCAAACAAAAGAGGAAGAGGAAGGTTTCCTGTCCTGCGACATCTTGGCAAATTGCCCAACAAGGTTCTTGCTCTATATGTTAGGTTCTCACTCATACAGCACTTTGGTGTTGAACTTCTTGGGATCAGGGAAGCTTCTCATTCAACCTTTGCTGCATAAACTGCTTGGGTGAAAAGAGACTGAAAAGCAAAGCATCATGTTCCATCAGCAGGCCATGCCTACAGCATGAAACATGTTCTGGATGTGGCTTTCTGCAGTTTAACTATATAAAGCCTTGCTAGACCAGCAGTTTTTAACCTTCTTTGGCACACTGCTAAAATTGTAAATTTAAATAATTTGTCAATAAATTTGTCTAATAAAATTGTCAATGTTTGGACAATTAACTAGGCACACCACACTGCTTGTATGGAACTTCCCCCACCACCACCAGCCAGTGACCTTATTAATCAATACTCCCCTACTAAACTCCCATGGCACACTTGCACATCATTTGTGGCATCCCAATGTGCTGTGGTACACCAGTTGAAAATTGGTTGTGCTGGATGATCCTTGGTGGTCCCAGTGACCAAGTGGTCTTTCTTCCTCCCCCTTAATGATTTGCTTTACAAAATGCCCCCCAAAACCCTTGACGTGGATCTCTTTTTGCCAAGTATTGTTACGTTGGGGTTTTTCTTGTGCCAGAGTGCGCAGTGCCTGACGGACAAGGATTGCCCAGCTGGGAGATTCTGCCACAAACCCCAGGAGGAGCTGCCTTTCTGTGCCACATGCCATGGGTTACGAAGGAGGTGCCAGCGTGACTTGATGTGCTGCCCGGGGATGCTCTGTGTTAATGGTAAGCAGCCACCCCCAAACTACAAACTGCTCCGTAGTACAGGTAGTGAAGACTGGCAGTGGGCAGGGCGCCATGCTCAAATCTCAGCTTATCCTGGCTAGTGCCAACATGACCTATCGGTAGACAAGGGAAAAGAATAATTTAAAGGATTTATACCCTTCCTGTCCCTTGCCAATGTAAATACACAAGGCACTTACAAAGCTTTAATTCCTCCCATTGTGCTGTCCTCACAACAACCCTGTGAGGTAGGCAAAGCTGAGAGTGAGTGATTGGCCAATGGTCACCCAGGATGCTTCATGGCCAAATAGGAATTTGAAACGGGATATTCTAGCTCTCAATCCAACCCCCAAACCACTACACCATACTGGCAATCCTGGTAGTTTTTATCCCCTGGATTCCAGTGGTTTTTTTTTAAAAAGTTAACTAATATTAATTATTAAATTTATTTATTCATTCATTTATTTAACTATATATTTTATTTATATCCTGCCTTTCTTCCTAAGGAAGGTTTCCCAAGGCGGCTTGGGTACAAAATTTACATTATAATCAGTGATGGGGATTCAAAGAAATTAACAACCTTGTTCTGTGCCCATCTGGCAGCCACTTTTAAATGGCTATTTTTAAACTTTATATGCCCTATCTCTCGTTAACAACCAGTTCTATAGAGTAGCTGTGAACCTGCTAGAGGCTACCACTGATTACAGTCACAAACTATGACTGCTTTAAAAGTGTACTACATAGGTGATATAAGTGGTACAGTGTCAACTGTCACTACCCATGCACCAACTTTCCATTAACTAATAAAAACCCTTTTTTTTTTGCAAATTATCGGCGCAATCCTAATCTTTGGTTAGGCTGGCACAAGCTCTTGCCTATGAGCTATAAGGCACTGTCACACCACTACTGGAGCAGTGGGGTTATACCAGTGTACAGACATGTGCCGGCATCCACACACCACCACAGGAACTGGGAGATGGGGAGTTATGCTGGCCTAAATTGGATGATTGCACTGTCAGTTGGGTTTAAAAAAAATAGGAGGAGCAGAATGTGCTGTTTTCTTTTTTTCATCCCCATTTTCTTCCCCCTTCTGCCTGACTATCAGCGTACTGCCTATATGGAAGGTGTCTATTTGCAGAGCAATATGTCAGACAACATGTAACCTGGAAGTAATAATCCCTTTTAACCCCTAATCTCTTTTAAGTGGGTCTGTCTCCATTATGATTGTATGTACATGAAGCCCATGGGACAGAGAAGCGTGTGATTAGCCAACCCAGAAAATTTTTTGGTGGGAGAGATGGTGGAATGTACGAGTATTATGTAGTTAAGATAAAAGAGAAATAGATCCAACTGACTTCAGCTGTTGTTGGATTCCAAAAGCATCAAGATCCTGTGCATGTATTCTGTGCTTGGGACTCTCATCATATCTATTACCAATGTATTAGCAGTGTGTACATTAGCAAACATATACATTTCAGACAGGGTGACCAGATGTCGTAACCAAAAAAAGATTACAACACCCCCCAAATGTAGGACACCTAAGAAAAATGTAGGGCATAAAATAAAAGCTAAAACCACTCATGTATATTGCTTTCATGGGGTAAATTTAAACACTATAGTACTTAACATAAAAAACAGGCCTCCATCAGTCTTGAGAGACTATGGTATCGTGCTCTGCACTGCATACACTGCATGCGAAGCACGAAAGCCTGGGTTGGATTGTTATGGAGTATAGGCTGTTAACCATGCAGCAAATCCCCCTCTCCACGCCACTGAATTAGTCCACTGGAAAGGCAGAGCCAATACGATTGGATCCAGCTGGCGTAGCAGAGCTGGGCTAAGGACAGGAGCTCATCCTGTCTTGTGGGGCCAACCCGGGCCTCAAACCCTGGCCTGCTGGTTAACAGGCACAGTAACTTAACCACTTGTGCCACCCACAGCCCATGGATTGGCTCTGCCTTTCCATTGGACTAATTCAGTGGTGTGGAGAGGGGGGATTTGCTGCTTAGGTAACAGCCTATCCTCCATAACAATCTAATCCAGGCTTTCGTGCTTCGCGTGCAGTGTATGCAGCGCAGAGCACGATACCAGTCTTTCAAGACTGACGGAGTACTTAACATGTTTACTCGAAACTAATGTGCACCTTTTTCAGACAAATTTAACAGTCCTAACCTTGTCTACTCAGAAGCCCCATTGTTTTCCCAGGAAAGTGTCTTTAGGATTGCAGCCATTTTTGCCAAAACTGGGGTGCACATTAGATTCAAACCCAACTTAGAATTGAGTAAATACAATATCATGATGATAAGTACAGGTCAGTATTTATTTAGTTTTCTATATTATAATTAAAACCTATAAAGTAGTGCACTTCGGTTAAAAATCACAGCATAAACATATTGTAGTAAAACTGTTGTATGCAGTAAAATTGAATTTTGCATCTGGTTTGCAGCTGTACATTACAACTGCTAGTAAAATTTTTTAATCTCAAGCCTTTGAAATCAGGATGCCCATGAGATCTGAGTAAATATGGACAATGCTATTTTTCTGGAAAAACAGATGTCAGTGCGTGCGCGCATGTGTGTGTGAATACTCACATAGAGGCACAGGACTACGTATGGGTGCACACCTCCTCAAAAAGACCCTGAATATGGGTATTATTAAATTTAAAGGCTGCAATCCTAATCACACTTTCCTGTAAGTCCCATAGAACACAATGGGACTTACTTCTAAGTAGACATGCATAGCATTGCAGCCATAATTTATTAATTCCAAGAATTCCCTTTTGCCTGCTCACAAGGAAAAAGAAGCAATTCAAGACTAAAAAAGAGAACATCTGGGAAAATAAGACTTCCAGCACAGGCCTAACCATGTCTACTCAAAAGTAAGCCCCATTGTGTTCAGTGGGTCTTAGTCCCAAGAAAGTGTCTTTAGGATTGTAGCCATGGTCACCCTGCTTTTAGAATCTGAGCAGGGACCATGCTGGTTGGGCAGATCCATGCACTCACTCAGCATGATGCTACATCATTTTCGAACCAGCCACACTTTGGGGTGGGACACAGTTTGCATTCAGACAATCCCAGGTTTAGACTACAGCTAGTGAAACTATTTCAGTCACTAGGACTAGCAATGAGCCCCGGTTGGCATCACTGGTTTTGATGGGCCACGGGTCTGATCATTCATGCACTCTTCTTCCATGCCAGACCTGTGCAGTCCGGGTGAGAGGACAGCACCGGCCAAAGGAGGAAAGCGGGATGGACGGCCCAGGCCTGTATCCAAAGACAGTCCTCATCATGTGGTTCAAGCTGGCCATGTCAAGAGGAAAGGGGAGCATGAAATGCCAAGTGATCAAGGTAGGAGGAGTGATGTCGTTTGGTGGCCGAGAACTTGCTTTGCATGCAGGTCCTGGGTTTGATCCTGGCTGGATCTCATACCTGGGAAGGGCTCATACCTGTCTGTCCTCCCCAGGACAAGAAGGAGAAAGCTGCCTGCGGACCTCGGATTGTGCACCTGGGTTCTGCTGCGCTAGACATTTCTGGGCCAAAATCTGCAAGCCGGTCCTGGCGGAGGGACAGGTGTGTTCCAGGCGTGGACAGAAGGACGGCGCCCATGGGCCTGAGATTTTCCAGCGCTGTGACTGTGGTCCGGGTTTGATGTGCCAGATGTTGCCCCACCGGTCGCGTTTACGAGTCTGCCAGCACAATTAGCCAGAGGGTACATCGGCACCACTGGGTGCTTCCCAGATCCTCTAGAGACGATACATGATGTACCCAAGAAAAGAATTGAAAGGCTGCATAACCATCCCTTGTGTTTGATACCTGAACAGCACAGGTTCCTGCAGTGCTCCCTGTATTATATGGGGAGCGTAAGATGCATCAGTCCAAGGTTTAGTCCCAAAAGCAGACCCGGAAAGACTGGGCCATCCTGTTGTCTGCCTCCAGCCTGGAGTAGAGAGATACGTCTAGGAATTGCGAGCCTTATTGTGTGTCTGGATTGCAGCAGATTGCACGCTTACCGGAGGCATCGCTAGGGTTTGTGTCACCCATTGCAAGAGTGCATCACCCCCATGCTGGCTCTCTTCCTGTACTATACTATACAGAATTAATGGTAATATCTATACACAGCCTAAATGCAGTGGCATCACTAGGGTTGGTGTAACTCCATTCATTTTACAATTGAACAGTGTAGACAGCTCACCTAACAAATCAGGAATCAACCAAAAACCAATGGTCAACTTGATGGCACTCGTGCAATTAAGTGAGAGTTCTAGTATTAGCTCTCATACGTGTATCATGCATGATACATGAGATATATGTACATGATACATGGGAGCTGATTCACACTAACATCTGATTGGCTCCCTGCTGTGTCATAACACTAGCTCTCAGAACAGACAGTCTCATGAGTTAAAAATCCACTTTTTATTCCGTAAGGATCATGTGTTTTCTTCTTCTGGTTAATTGGCTATAATGTTTGACAGAATACAGATAATTCAGTATGGCTTGTTTCACTGCAGTCTGCATTAAATGATATATAACATGATGGCAGTATTTGTAAATACAAAGATTTTTACAATATTGGCCACTGAGTGTTGTCTACCTTGCCCCATAGGTGTCACCTGGTGTAGTCCACACCCCGTAGTGACACCTATTTCACAGAATCCTAGATTTGGAAGGGACACAGTAGGTCATCTAGTCCAACTGTAGCAGGAAATCCTCCTAGAGCATCTCTGACAAGTGCTTGTCGAGAAAGATCCTTCAGTGAAGATCCCCAGTGAGGGAGAGTCCACCACTTCCCTAGGATTTTATGACCAGTGTTGATGCAATGACATTGTGTCAACTTCACAGTCTGTACAAGTCTCAGCATGTGGGTAGTAAGGAAGGAACAGCATCTCACCCTTCATGTAAGAATCACAACATGTACGGAGATAGTACATCCTGCATTAAACACAGATTGGTAGCGTTTCAATGTGACGGTCTGAAATTACTTTAAAGTTTCTCGGTGCCCAAACAAAGCCAAGTGCCCTGTTGTCTTAGGCCTGCCCCCTCCTCCTTTGCTTTGAAATGCCAGCTGCTCTCCAGCCAGGAAGCAGAGCCAGTTCTATAATAAACTTGTGGCTGGAGCCACAGCACAACCCACTCACACCTCTCATGTCAACATTGATTACTGCAGCTCTTGCTCTGCAGATTAGCCAGGAGACCCAGAAGTGCTTAACATTTTCAACTTGGGTCCAAATGCATGTCTAACTGTTCTGGGATCATGTATTGGTGTTGATCAGAGGTCTATCCTATAACAGGTTGGGGGCAGATGCAGCCCCCAGCAAGCCTCTATCTGGCCCTTGACCAGTCTCTAGTCCACTGAGCTTCTGCAGAAGCTCAGCAGAACACAACCAGAGCTGTGCTGTGTTTGCATCCAGAAGTTGTCTGAGGGCATCAGTATTAGAGTTCCATCTATAATGTATTTATTTAAAATTTTAGAGTTTTGTCATCCTTTGACAGTGTGCCAGATATTTGATGGGACCCTTTAAGTCAAAATGCTTGGAGATGCCTGGTGTAGATTCTTGGGTGCTGCCCATTTTATATTCTCAGCAACTCCAAACTTAGGCTACAATTCAGAGTAACTAAGGAACCTTTTACACCGATGTAGTTATGGTGCCACCTATGGGAAATGCATAGAGCAACCTGGAGTAAGTGCCTCTTATGTCTTCTCATAGTTACTCTGGATTGTAGGGTAAGTGATGATCATGAACCCTGGAAAAAAGATACAAAGGTACAACTAATTAGAAACACACTATTAATGCTAAATTCGTTCTTTTAATTGCTTCTAAAAACCAGATTACCAAGAAATTATTCTGGAGACAGAAAATACTTAGCAAACTAACCCTACAATCCAGAGTCACTACAGGAGCACATAAGAGACATTTATGTCCAAGTAGTTATAGCATCACTTAGTGAAAACCTATGGCAAATTCATATTGCAATCCAGAGTAAATTGTTCTGATGTTGGAGCAAGGATCCCCCTAGTTACTCTGGATTGTGCCCTTAAAGAAATAAAGGACCACTTAGGCCAATTTTCAAATTGTTTTATTCACTGTTTGGTTAAAAACTTTTGGAGTAGAGCAGCTGAGAAGTAGAGACCTGACTTTTAGAATATATGTATTTTTTCAAAATAAAGTTTCTCAAGCATCTTAAGCTGTGGTGCCCACAGGTCCAGGGCCCATCTCCTCTCACCAGTCAGTAAATGGCACAACGAGGGGATTAAAATTTCATCATACAGATTCACAACAGCTCTGCAAAAATGATTTATAAGTTTATTCTGGAGAGGTTTTTACTGGTTTTTTTTACTCCAAAATATTGTTTAATGTTGGTTCTGGAGTACTGTATACTCCAAAGTTATGGGAGTACTGTTTTGTACTCCAAAGAAGCTTCTGTCCAAGATGGCTCACACCAGTTCAAGTATTCAGATATCAAGATAAAAGCAAAAATAAGCACAAAATCCTCCGTCTTCCAGGACAGGTGGGGATCCTATAGCCACTGATCCTACAATCCAGAGTAATTATGGGACGTCTTACATCGCGTAGTTACAGTGCCACCTATTGGAAACCTATGGGAAATTCATACTGCAATCCATAGTAAATTTCTTATGTTGACATAAGAGCTCCCGTAGTTACTCTGGATTGTGCCGTGAGAGATGCAGGCGCAGATGGCAGACTGGTGGTTTGGGGACGGGTGGGAGAGTGGCAGCATAGAAACAACAGTGAGGTAAAGACCTGGTGGTCTTCCTGCCAAGGAAACAGCTGAAAACAAGCAGTTGTGAAGCATTGCTCCAAACTCCTGCTGCAGCTTGTCTGTGACACACTGGATCTTGTGCAGTGGCATTTGAACATTTCAGCCCAGGACCACTTCTGAGAATAGCAATCTGTTCAGGACCCCCAGAACTGATGTCATGGCCGGACGTGACATTAAAGACGCCCAGTTCAATTCCAAAATACCTGCATTCAGCTTTTCGTGACCCCCCTGAAATGGAGTTGTAACTCCCGCGGGGGTCCCGACCCCCGCTTTGAAGACCACTGATCTAGAGGAGCTAATCACAGGTTTAGGAAAAGGCTTGGAACTCTTTTCTGCAGCCACTTTGACTCGTGAGGACATCCTCAAGTGACAAGAGGACATGTGCATGTGGTTCAATGTGCAGAAAGCACACCCCCTACAATAACATCAATGGTTTTTTAATTACTATAGTACACACAGAACACTTAAGCACCAAAGGCACCACACCACTCTCATGCCCCTTATCCCAGGACAGAATCAAGCTCCAAGTGTGCTCCCAGCCAGGCTGCTGCTGCCTCAACCCCAACAGCACCTGGGCTTCTGCGGAGAGCCGTTATTCACTCCGATCTTTGGGTTCTTTGTACTTCCACTGGATGTAGTCAAAGATGTCCTTCTCACTGTCCACAGGGAGGGGCTCCCCAGCAACTCCTGCAGACAGTGCAAAAGAGGCAGGTCGTGGGGGGTTATAGGGGCAAGCATATAGGGGGAATTGTAGCCACTGGAAGGAAGGGGGCTTCATTGCAAACTCCTGCAAGTTCCTAACCCGTCCAGTAAGTGGGGGGTGCTTATAATCCCTTCCCTACTGTAGCAGACGTAGCAGTTGTTATTCCAGGCAGTCTGCCCAACAAGCTAGATCCTGTAACAGACAGCATGACTGCAAAGGACTGTCCACTCCTCCCCACTGTGAATCCCCCCCCCAAAAGGACAAAGTACTCACCAGTGACCCCCAGAGGCCGGATGGTGTACTCATTGAGTGTGAAGCCCATCTCCAGGGCATGGGTACGCATGTTCTTGTTGAAGATGTCACTCCCAGTGAAGTAAAGGACTCCACAGTAATACTGATCCTTGGGAATCAGTCTAATCAGGAAGCAGAAACAAGGGTTCGGGTTCAAAAGATGAAGTGCTGCCTCTCTCAGAAAGCCTCCCCCTTACTGACCACTGCAACTTCTAGTAGTGCTGCTTGCAGGCATACCACAAGGAGCTGTGGAAGCCAAAACTTAGGCTGAGGAAGCCTCTGCAAGCAGCAGAGGCAACTGAAGGGCACCACTTAGCAGAACTAGGGTGCCCCACAAGCCACCCACCTCCCTCCCATCAGTCACCACCACCACCCTCTGCTTGAAGTTTACCTGATATCAATTCTCCTGTAAGGATAATTGGTTCCCTCATCACTGCTCGGGAGTCGACACACTCCCTGCAAAGAGACAAATGCCAAAGACGAAGCAGTCAAAATATCATAAGCATAAGTGGAGCCCTGCTGGATCAGGCCAAGGATCTATCTGGTCTAGTTTCCTATATCAGGGGCTGATATAGGGGCTGCCAGAAGCCTGGTGGGCTGCTGTGAGATACAGGAAGCTGGACTAGATGGATCTGTGGTCTAATCCAGCTGAGGCTCTTCTTATGTTAAGCTATCTTGTAAGAGGACACATAAAACCTTGACCCTGCAGACCTGAGATAATAGTTTCTGTACCCAAGAAGGTCCCTCTGCCCCCATTACTCATGACCCAGGGTTCCCATAACGCCGAAATTAGCTGGACATATCCAGCTTTTGCTTATTGGACCGGATCATCCAGTGCAGCCAGCCTCTGTGGATCTGATGGCTGTCGGTCCGGACCTGAACTGACAGGTCCACAGAGGCTGGTTCCATCTCGG
Source organism: Cryptoblepharus egeriae (assembly GCA_030015325.1). Lineage (NCBI taxonomy): Eukaryota > Metazoa > Chordata > Lepidosauria > Squamata > Scincidae > Cryptoblepharus > Cryptoblepharus egeriae. The sequence goes on from JAREYC010000011.1 coordinate 29,499,352, forward strand.
GAACAGTGAGCAGACAGGTGGAGAAGGGCACCCAGGCAGGTGGGCAGCAGCAGCAATAGTGAGTCTTGGCCAGGCAGGCCAAGTCCTGGTCCAGGCTGCGGCCAGAGAGGCGGTGGAGGCACGCGCACAGGTAGGGAGGTCCCAGGAGCGGATGCTCCGCCCCCACCTGGTGCACGCCTTCGGAAGCATTGCTACTGAGATAGGAGCTATGTGTGCATGTGCAAGAAGTTACATTTAAAAATGGCTGTAGGTCAGCCGAAAGTCAAGCCGTGCTGGCCAATTAGCCCAAAAGTTGCACAAGCACCGTGACTAGGTAAGCCGGGTCCTATCCATATCTACTCAATTAAGTCAATGGAGCTTACTCCTGAGACAAGGGGGCAGGTTCTTAATGTCCGGATTTTCTGTTGAAAATCCAGACTTTTGGGAGTCCCTGTCCTACTTTTTGGGTTCCAGGGTCTGGTCACCCTGTCATGACCACATCCCTCAAGGAGCAACACCTCCCTTTTCTCCCCCACCCTCCAACAGTATGCCAAAAAGCTGGGCTCAAAACAGCATTCCAGTTAAGGAAGGTATTGCAAAGGAAAGCAAGCTTCATGGATTATATTCTGATCCTGGCACTGACACTCTCTCAGTGCCTGACATGGATGTGAGGACTCGAACTGCAATGGTGTTGCAGGCACTTGCAGTCAGAACCCGAGGCTCACAGGTGGAGTGGAAACCTAACAAGCATGGGTGCGCACACACAAAGAGCATCAGAATTATTTAGAGAGTCTCCCTCCAAATAATAATACTTCCCCTTGTTCTTTGCAGCCAAACCCACATCAAACAGAGATTAAATGCCTGCATCCTGGCAAAGCCCTTTCCGCTGAAATACAAAACCAGAATTTCTCTGTGGGCAAAGATCTGCTCCCTATGCCCCCCGTGGCTGAATCCAGAGGGGATGTTTTAAGTGAATGCACTTCCTCTGGAGGTCAAACTTGAAAGGAGTTTTCCTTGACTTTGATTCAGAAGTTTCAGGCCTGCAAGCATTTCAAAGAGAAGGCAAGTCTGAGGTGTGTTGCAAAAGTTCCCAGTTTGCAAGAGAACCACTGGAAGCACCAAAGGCCATGCGAGGTGAGAACTTCATGGCATGGTGTTTTGGGACCCTTCCTGTTTCCAAATCTGGCTTCTTCCAAGGTACATGGTAAAAAAACAGAGTCTTGTGGGATCAGAAAGACAAATGAAATCTATGGGTTCAGTCCTAACCTAGGCCAGCACAACTCATCAGTCTTCCCCTTTCTGTGGTGATGTATGGAGGCAAGCACGTTTGCACCCCCCTCGCCAGGGATGGGGCAGAATTGCCTTATGGCACTTTTGTCACACCTCCAGATCAGCACAGGACTTATACTAGGACTTAGGCTGGCCTAACTGGAGATTAGGATTGCAGCCTTTGTGTCACATACCCTACAATCCAGAGTAACCACTGGAAGACTTAAGAGGCACTTACTCTGGATTGCTCTACGCATTTCCCATAGGTTTCCCATAGGCGGCACCATAACTTATGTTGGTGTAAAAGGTCCCGTAGTTACTCTGGATTGTAGCCATAAACTTTGTTATTTTCAAGCACAGCAGGTGAAAACCATTTAAAAACTTTTCCACTTTCTGTGGCTTTGTTTCTGGGTCAACTGATTAGTAATAAACTGTCCGATCCGATCAGATCCAAACTAATAACTATCAGATCCAAACCATTACAGTTTAATAATAAACAATCAGCCAGATAATTAATTACTACAGACAGTTGCCCCAGAAACAGAACCACAGAACCCAGAAGGGTCACCTGGAAGCAGGACGTGATGTCATAAGACCATAGAAATTAATGTGATGCAAGAAGAAAAATGTTTGTAAGCGCTAGTGTAGACCCCACTGGGCCTGATGTGACACTGACAGAGCAATCCTTACCCATGGCTAGGCTGGCACCGATCCTGGCACAAGCCCCATGCTGGTCTGAGAATGTCGCAAAAGTGCAACTTCTGTGCAACTCCTGGAGGGTTAGGCCAGTGCACAGACATGTGCCAACATTCACATGCCATTGTAGGAATAGGCAGTTGGGCAAGTTACTGGCCTAAATTGGTTCGGACTACGTCCCGAATTAATTGCAACAGATTTGCTTGCCTTGAGTAACTTGCAAGACACTCTGCTGTTTTTGCTGCAGCGGTGACTTCCCTAACCCGGGTGAGGGAACATGCACACTCACCATGAACTTGGTGTCTCCCTTGGATAGTGTGTCAGTGATAAAGTGGTTTCCTTCGAGCTGCTCCACAACTTGATGCAAAAGCTTTGGCTGGAGGAAGAAAAACGTTGGCCATGAGGAAAAATGAAACTCACGTGCAAGTTGCCGGCACAGCAATCCAGTTTCTTCCTCGTGCACAGAAAACTTGGGCATGAGATGGGAAGATGGGAGCATTAGGGATAACAACAATTACAGGATGGCCTGGTTATGTACATCACCTCCTTTCCTTTCTAGCCGGGCAGGGCTGCCACACTGAGGCTGCGCGCAGCGCAAGGGTGCCACATCTGTTGAGATGCTGTTCACATAGGGAAGAGAGGAATGCTGGAAGAATCACTCCTGGTGGGGACAAAGAAGCACCTATGGCAGCCCTGTTAGCTCTTCTGGAGTAGTTGGCAACTGCAGCCCATGATGGCTTGCCTCAAGAGGACACAAGGTACAATCCTAAAGACACTTTCCTGGGAGTAAGACCCAAAGAACACAATGGGGCTTACTTTTGAGTAGACATGGTTAGGATTGTGCTCACAGTCCAGGAAGCATCTCACCTGCTTGGGGGATTCTGAAGTGAAGTTGGGGTGGGTCAGGAGGATGTCCATATCCCCGCTCGACTCTGCACCTATTAAAGCAAAGAACACAGGACGAAAACTAATCCAATTAATGATTAATGTAAAGGAGTTGAAAATCAAGGTGTTGCGGTATATAATTGCTAGTTGTTAAACTCAGGATGCAAATCTCAGGTAACGTGTTAAGACAGATCCATCATTAACTCCAGGCTTCCTTTATGTCTGCTTGCATCCGTTCTTCCTCTTTGCCACAATAAAGAAGATTCTGCTCGTGGTTTTAATCATTCTAATTAGTAAATAGGCTGAGATAAGCTATTCCTATCCTTGATCTGAGCATCACCAAGACTGTGGCAGGAAGACACATTTCTCTGAGCCACCCTTGGTCAGATGCAACAGGAGAGGGGCCAGATCCTATGCTGTTTACTCAGAATCAAGCCCCATTGTATCCACTGGGGCATAGTCACAGGAAAGTGTGTAAGATGCAGCCTGATATCAAGTTTGCAAGAAGTGCAATGGCAGAGGGGCCAGATCCTATGCTATCTACTCAGAATCGTCCTATAAATCCACTTCGGCTTTTCTCACAGGGAAGGAAAGCTGCAGGCAGGGAAGGTGGTGGTGGGGGGAAAGAAGGGAAGTTGTAGTGGGGTCCAGGCAGGGGGGCTTCCTTGGGGGGAAGGGGTCTGCAGAGGGGGTGCAGGAGGAACTTTCCCTCCTACCTGATGGAGGCTGCAGTGCACAGGCTGGGCTGGCCACATGTTTGCTGGCTGCAGGAGCAGAGCAGCCATCTTTGTTGCTGGACTGAAGAGGCTCTTCTGCTTCCTCTGCTGGCCTCTTCATGTACTGCAGGCAGGAGGAGAAAGTCCCGCCTCACTCCCTCAGCCCCTCCAATGCAGGGAGGAGAGGGAGCTCAGCCAATGGGCATTAGTTATTTGAATCATGCTCATTATATGAAGCAAAATCCCACAGAAATTTTAACTCGTCATGTGGAACACTCGCTATGTGGGGCACTCGTTATGCGAGGTACCACTATAATTTATTAATTACAAGGAGGCTGCACACTGCCTGCTTACAAGGAATAGGAGGACACTGAAGTATTTTTCTAGAATACAAAGCTAAAATTCAGAATATGACCTGGAGAAAGGACAGATGCTCGCCGTATGTAGCTGATCAGTGCTGGTCTGACTTGGCATAAAACAATTTTCTATCATCCCAAGTTGCAGAGAATAAACACTACGCAGAATGACACCCAACCTGCACTTGCGGCAATGGCTACAGGCTGGACGATAACACAATATGGAGCACCAACCTCGGCGAAAACTGCCACACACTGTTGCAATGTATTTGGGGTCCACTTTCTTGACCTCGCGCAAAACTATCTCCTGTCGAGGCAAACACAAATCTCATTATACGGTTGTGATTTCATTGATTCTTATGCTGCCCTCTAAGGAAAGGTGCCTCTTGCTTACCTGCATCTCCAACATTTCCACCCTTGGGATTCTCTTCTCAAAGTCTTCAAAGTACCTGCAAAGTGCACGCAAAATCAAGGGGGTGAAGCTGATAAGTTGCAAAGGCTGTGGCCTGAAGCATGCCGTTTGCAAGAAATATTGTTGAAATATCCCTAATAAAATTATCCACTTCCAGAAGTGGTGGGTAATAAATCACTCTCTATACACATGCAGCACACTTTTGGGTCCAACACAAGCACTGCCTTCCACCCACCACACCGGAGTAGCCCTTAGGACCTGAAAGAAATTGGAATCCACTTTTATTTTAGCACCAGCCATCCAAAACTGCCCATACAGCAGTCTCTTGCACCAGTATTGTCTGTAAGAACATAACTGGAGCACTGGATCACCTCCACGCAGGGTGTTCCACAGGTGCTATGCCATTGGGTGCACATCCCCATCAGGACTCCTCGCATTCCGTGGAGGGCAGTCCCACGGGTGACAGCTCCTCCCCTCTGCACCCCATGGTGAGGAGTCCCACAGGAGACACCTCCCCAACGGTGCCCTGTGGTGGGGAGTCCCATGGGAGACACCCCTCAACAGCATCCCATGGTAGGGAGTTCTGCGGGAGAAACCCCCTTTCCCTGGACCTCACAGTGGGCAGTCCCGTGGGAGTCACCCCCCCCCACTATGCCGCATGACAGGGAGTTCCATGGGAGAACCCGTGTCTTGTGGTGGGGAGTTCCGCAAGAGACACAGTCCCACTGTTCCCCGTGGAGGGGAGTCCTACGAGTGCTGCTGCCCTTGCGCACCCTTTGGCGGGGAGTTCCATAGGTGCTGCTGCCAAAGGGAGGAGAGCCTCCAGCTGCCAAATGCCCATCTAGTCCAGCTTCCTGTATCACACAGTGGTCCACCAGATGTTTCAGGGAGCACATATGACACCTGCATACAGGTGCCCTCCCCCTGCATCTGGCATTTGGAGGTTGTCCACTTCTACACACATCCAATTTAATGGGAAAGGAGTACACCATTTCCATTAGTAACTTATAAAGTAAGTTTGATAACCAGGATATTGAAAACTCTCCTGGCAAATTCAGCTTTGTCAGCAGACACAAGTTTAGCTTTGGGCTGCTTTGGGATACCTTCTGAGAAGAGGTTCCTACATCTAAGCCAGTGATTTCCAACCTTTTCCATCTCAGGGCACACCAACCAGGTGCTAAAATTGTCACGAATCATAGAATCATGGTTGGAAGGGATCCAGAAGGTCATCTAGTCCAACCCCCTGGCTGCAGCAGGAAATCCTCCTAGGGCATCTCTGACGGATGCTTGTTGAGCCTCTGTCAGCACACCATCAATTTTGGACAATTGACAAGGCACACCATGCTGCTGGTAAATGAATCAATTCCTCAATAATCCTATTAATAAATGATATTTAATAAATAAATTTGCCAAGCTCCCAGGGCATACCTGTGGACCACTCATGGCACACTGGTTGAAAATTGCTGCACTAGGCAAACGTATGATTAATATATATAACTTAGATGGAAAAAAGAGGGCTTACTTTAATCCAATTCGCTGATGATGGTTCAGTTTGGACTCATTTTGTTTCAGATCTAGGAGGGAGCAGAGACATGTGGTTGTAGTGTTTGTGAGACTGCCACACGGCAGGAACATGCTAAGAATACATTGGCTATTTCTTCCACTGGCAACGCGTGATGCCCATCATTCTCAGAAGGAGGTCCTGGGCTGAAATGCTCGAGAACTACAGGCCTAAATATTTAAGCTCCTGTTGGACAAACACTACCAGCCCAATCCTGTCTAACTTTTCTGCACTGTCATAGTTGTGCCAACAGGGCATGTGCTCCATCCTGTAGTGGGAGGGCAGTTGTGGAGGCTTCAAACTAAGAGCACAAACCTAATCATGTCTACTCAAAAGTAAGCCCCATTGTGTTTAGAGGGTCTTACTCCCAGGAAAGTGTCTTTAGGATTGCAGGCCCAGGGAATGTTTATATTGGGGCTGCATTGGTGCAGGGAAGTTTAACTTCACTGGAATCTAAAGCTGCAATCCTAACCTGCACTTAGGCCAGCCTAAATCCCGGCATAAGTAACACCATATTGTGCCGACAATAAGACACTCCTGCGGGAGGGTTAGGCCAGTGCACAGACATGTGCTTGCCTCCCTACTTCACCATGGGAATGGGAAAACGGTCGAGTTGTGCCAGCCTAAGTTAGAATTGCACCCTAAGTCATATATCATCTCTATAAAACTATTTGTCTGTTTTAATTGTTCTCAGTTTTTAATCTAATTGTATTTTAATTCTGTTTTAATCTATATTTATAATTCTATTTTTATGGTGTTTTATTTTTCTGATGTTAGCCGCCTCGAGCTCCCTCTTGCAGGTGAGGAAAGGCGGGATATAAATTAAATAAATAAAATTATAAAATAAATAAATAAGAAAGCAGCTAGAGATCAAGAAAGTCTGGACAGATGTTTCAAGGAGCAGATGCTAGGAAGGAGCAGTGATGCAAGAGAGAACCAGGTAAGTTGGAAAAGGCAGCACATGCGTGCAAAACTGAGAATTTCTAGAAGCATTTGAGTTTAGTTCGGACTGGGAAGGGTGGACAGTTTCACAAAGTTGAAAAGCACTGCAAACAGAAATGGGACTCCTGGGCCAAAGGAGTTTGGCACATACAAGTATTCTTAAAGATGCCATCCTTGTAAGAATAAAAGATATTGCATGCCATTTGCCCACATGCCTGCCATGACACGGCAGCAAAAAGAATGGAGAATGAATAAAAGAAGACGTCAAGTTCCCAAAATACGGATGTGCATCATTCACTGATGTTCAGCCTAACTACAACTTTGTCAGCTAGTGAAAAGCGTACCCGCGGTGCGGGAGTAAAATTCCCCTATACACCATCCCCCCATGGTGCATCATCTCTCCCATGTGCATCATCCTCCCCAGTGCAACCCCTCCCTCCCAACAATATCCCCACCACTGCACCAGGCACAAAGACCGAATTGGCTGGAGGTTGGTCAGTCTTCTATGTTAAGTATAGGATAAAAACACGTTGCAGTTTCAGCCCCTTAAGGGTTTTCAGCCTTTCAGCCCCTTAAGGGTTAAACTTCTCCACAGGGGTTCTTGGTGGGTGTTCAGGTGACAGAAGGAACTCCCTCCCAGAATTCCATGCTTCTAGGCCCAGCAGTTGGGGCAGAATGTGGATGAGTCATCAATTCTCCAATGCAAAGTATAGGGAGGAAAACGCGTTGTGCTTGTGCCCCATTTCACCCCCTTCTGGGTGGAATTTTCGAAAAACGGTTCCCCCACCTAGAAAGTCCATCCACGGCGGACTCACCTTCCAGCGTTTTAATTCCTTCATCCACAAGTTTCCGGGCGGCAGCAGGACTGCAAAATTATACAAGGTCAGCTTGTCCCTGGATCAGGCAGAATCTCTGGTGTACTTTAAATCTTATGACACATGTGGATCTTATGAACTCAAAGCAAAGTGTGGTACTAGTGACTTGGAAGAAGCATGATGGAGTTAAGTGTGCATCCACAGGGGAGCAAAAAAAAACTGGGGGAGTGGAGAAACAGAGGGGGGGGGTTGTTAACAGCAGTAGACCAGTATGGAGGTTCGAGAGAGATCTGAAGAGCTGAGCTGCATGGAGGTAGGGCAGCATAAGAATGTGAAAAAATAAGCATTTTCTATGTACTGTTTAATACACATGCACTTACCCGATGCCGCTAACTCTGGTCAAGAAATTGATCGAAGAGCTGGTGTCGTCCTGTCGAATCTATAGGGTGGAACCAAAAAGGGGCAGAATTACAAGTCTCATCTGGCAAACAAACAAAACACCACATGATGAAAGCAGATACCTAGCGTAGGGTTGGGCTTCTCCCGAGATAAAGAAACCCTACAATCCAGAGTAATTATGGGAAGACGTAAGAGGGGCTTACTCTGGATTGCTCTATTCATTTCCCATAGGTGGCACCGTAACTATGTCGGTGTAAAAGGTCCCGTAGTTACTCTGGATTGTAGCCAAAGCCATATGATGGAAAGTGGCAGCATTGGAAGAGATGTTGTGAGAGCAAAAGAACTATCATTGCAGACTTGGGAGAGGGTTAAACTATAACCAGGTCCAGGATCAGAAAAGAGGCCAGGATCCAAAGGAGGACATTTCCTAGGATCTGACCATTTTTGTCTTGGACCATGCCTGGAGGAGATCCTTCCATGAAGCAATGCAAAGTGGTTGTCAAGAAGACAGTATTATAAAGGTGGTAGATCTTACCGATGGGATATAATCTACAGAACAACCTGTTTCCTAGCAAGTGGGTTTCAATCAAGGCTGCAATCCTAAGCTCTAGTTTAGCCGTCCTAAGCCCTGGCATAAGTCCGGTGCTGACCTGTGAGTATCACAAAAGTGCCATAAGACACTTCTGTGCCACTCCTGGGGGAGGGTTAGGCCAGTGCACAGACATGCGCTTGCCTCCCTCCATCACCAAGGGAATGGGAAGACCAATGAGTTGTGCTGGCTTAGGTTAGGACTGCAACCTAAACCCCACAGGAGGCTGCAAATTACACCTCAATATTCTAAAGATGGTTCCAACGTCACCTTTTCCAATTTGCGTAGCTTTCCAGTGGATAAAAATTCATCGATCTTCTCGGCAATTTTAGCACCAACTCCATCCTAAGAAGCGCGAGGAAGGAGGAAAAAGTTAATTTTAGCACAGATTAATTAATTTTAGCTGAAGATTAATCTAGATTAATTTGCAACATTAATCTAGGACAGCCATTTTCAACCTGTGTGCTGCAAAAGGAGCGCTGTGCAAGCTGGGAACCCAGAGGCTGAAAAACGCTGGAAAACTCTCCTGGGTTCTGTTCTCTCTAGGATCTTTTTTATGATATTTGCCTCATATAATGACTTCTGGGTTCAGCGGCTCTGTTTCTAGGGTAACTCTGTAGTAACTACAGTACTACAGTAGCAGGCCACCGTCAGTCTTGAAAGACTATGATATCATGCTCAGTGCTGTATACGCTGCATGTGAAGCACGAAAGCCTGGGTTGGATTGTTATGGAGGATAGGCTGTTAACCAAGCAGCAGATCCCCCCTCTCCACACCACTGAATTAGTCCAATGGAAAGGCAGAGCCAATACGATTGGATCCAGCTGGCGTCGCAGAGCTGGGCTAAGGACAGGAGCTCACCCTGTCTTGTGGGGCCAACCCGGGTCTCAAATTCTGGCCTGCAGGTTAACAGGCACAGTGACTTTAACCACTTGCGCCACCCACAGCCTAGGTGTAACTACTACACCTAGTAACCTAGGTGTAACTACTACACCTAGTTACTGTACCTACTACAGTAACTCTGTAGTAACTGACTGGCAAAGCAGGAACAGAGACAGACAAAGGTGATTTGCAAGAAGTTGGGTGCTGCCATATTGAAATCTGGCAGAAGGTAGTACCATTTGCCAAGCAAGGCTTCCCTTTTGCCCTCTACTTGTTCTAAGAGGGTACCTGTTTGGCTGCAGTCCCCCAAGTGGAATAGGAGTTCCATAGTGCCCTGTCTGGATCCTGGGGAGAGCAGAGGGTAGTGAAGAGCTGCTTCACTTCAGGGTGCTGGGCAGGTGGGCATGCAGGAGCCTGGCAATCCCCAGTCCAACAGTCTAAGCCAGTGATTTTCAACCAGTGTGCCATGGCACACTGGTGTGCCATGGCACACCGGTGTGCCACAGCTAGTCCTCAGGTGTGCCACAGAAATTTGCCCACCCAGCTGGACTGCAGTCTCAAAGCAACACAGCTTCCTCTTCTATCTCTGTCCGCTTGGGGGACTGCAGCTGAATGGGGAGAGTGGGTGACAGGATCTAAGCCTTGCCTGCAGCATGTGCAAAGGATACCCCAGAGCAGTTGCCCAAGCAGGTGGAGAGTTTGCTGTGGTGGCCCAGGAAAGATGGAGGGAGGTCACGGCACCAGGGACAGCCTTGTCCCTCCAAGATGCAACAACCTCAACCTGTCCACTGAACACAATGGGACTTACTTCTGAGTAGACATGAAGGATTTCTGGCATTGCAGTGATGCCATGTCTTGTTTGATCCCTTCTGGCCATCACATCACTTCCAAGTGGATGACAAACTTCTGAAAGGTCCCAGATTACAATTCTCAAAAGGTGTCCCAGGCTGAAATGCTTACATACACTTGCTTTATAAACTGGAAGAGCCTCGTGGACACCGTAAGTGACATCACAACAGGCAAAGACCGTAGGGATCAGTGCACCATGAGAAGAAAAATCCTGAAAGTGGAGAGCATAGCTCTGCGAGAAAGCCGGTGTTCATCAATGGGCTGTGGCGACCACTGCTTGGGGCATCCCCTGCCAGCAAATTCTTGGGGAACAGCAAGCAGGACACGAGCCGCTACTCTCAAGTCCCTTGTTTTATTTTAAATATTTATTTTTTATTCTAAATATTGTGCCAAAGAGCACAGAGAGATGCTGGTAAACTATACAAATTTGGAACTAGTCCCAGGAGATCAACCCTCATCACTCTCTGGGCCACAGAACTTACCAGCTTCTTGGCTTCGGCTCCATTTTTTATCTTGCTTGGGTACTTCGATATTACGGAAGCTGCTTTCCTGCAAAAACAAAAGGTTGTGTGATGCAGTTCGGGCCAAAACAGTGTTCAACCTTTTCAAAATACAGTAAAACCTTGGATTGAGAGTGTTTTGCAAGACAAGCAAACATTTCTAATAATAAATTTTGTCTCGCAATACAAGCAAAAAAATAGTCCTGGCTGGGATATGGTTGGTTTTGGTGCTCCGCCAGCACCTGCTCAGCCTATCCCGAGAAATCAGCCTATGCATGACTACTCTAAAGTAAGCCTATTAGTCAATGGGGCTCACTCTTGTGTAAGGGGGACAATGGAAAGGAGCCTCAGAGTTCTAACCTTGCATCTCTACTCTAAAGTAAGCCCTATTATAATAAGTGGGGCTCACTCCTGTGCAAGGGGGCAGGTTGCAGCCTGAGAGACCTGAGAGACTAAGGGCAAAATCCAGAGTAACTACAGGGAGTCCTTGCTCCGTTGTAAGAACTTCTTACTCTGGACTCCAATATGAATTTCCCATAGGTTTTCACCAGGTGGTGCAGTAACTACGGGTGCACGTAAAGTCTCTTACGTGCTCCCATAGTTACCCTGGATTTCGGGGGTAGGCTACAATCCAGAGTATCTATGGGACCTTTTACACCGACGTAGTTACTGTGCCACCTATGGGAAATGCATTGAGCAATCCAGAGTAAGTGCCTCTTATATCTTCCCGTAGTTACTCTGGATTGTAGGGTTAATAGGACCCCCATTGCCCTACCACACCATCACAGCTCCAGTTGTGTTTGTTCAACTGGGTCAGAGGTTGGCCGCAGACAGGGCAGTTCCCAGGCATGTGGCAACCCTGAGTTAGAGACTTGCCGCAGGATACATATCAGGGTTCGAAGACCCTCAAGCCAGATAACAATATGAGGTTAAGATCCATCAGCGATGCTGCCTCTGCTGTACACAGAGGAGACCCAGCCAGTTTGGTGTTTGACTGAAGGAGACTCCCTGGGACGAAGCTTGAATCACTAAGAGCACCATGTCAACTCAAAAGTAAGCCTCATTGTGTTCAATGGGTCTTACTCCCAGGAAAGTGTCTTTAGGTTTCAGCCTTCGGTTTCAATCCTAAAGACACCTTCCTGGGAGTAAGAGCCATTGAACACAATGGGGCTTACTTTTGAGTAGACATGGTTAGGATTGTGCTCTTAGGCACATCACATAAGAACACCTCTTCTGTGGTCACCAGAATGGGATTGCAGCCCCACAAGTCAGTCTTACCTATAGGCATTGTACTTGTGGATGGCCCTGTTCACATTGCGCTCGTAGTTTGCAAGTTCTGAAAAGAAGATCAATTTTGCAAGTGTGAAAAGCAGCATTACATGGAAAAGCAGCATCACTGCAGCCAAAAGCGCACAAGACTGCCATGCGCACCTAGTATTTGTGCTTTCTGTGGCTTTCACTTGCAAGATGCATGGAGAGCAGGTTGTGGTTGCGCCCTGCTTGCCCCTGTGGCAGAGAGTCCCATGGGAGCTACCCCCACACAGGGAGTTCCACAGGTGCTTTGCCACTGGGTGCACATCACCATCAGGACTTGTAATCTGGGAAGGGCACCCCGCACCACACCCCATGGTGGGGAGTTCTGTGGAAGCCATACTCCCTGCATCGCATGGAGAGCAATCCTGCAGGAGACACCACCTCCTCTCTGCACCCCATGGTGGGGAGTCCCACAGGAGACACCCCTCAAACAGTGCTTTGTGGTGGGGAGTCCCATGGGAGACACCCCTCAAATGCATTCTATGGTAGGGAGTCCTGCGGGAGACACCCCCTTCCCCTGGACCCCACTATGCCCCACCAGGGTAGGAGAGTCATGGGAGGCCCGGTGGGGGCCACAGGGGGCAAGGTGGGGGCCATGGGGGAGCCTGGGGGCAGGTCCACGGGGGAGCCTGGGGAGCCATGGGGGGAAGGGTGGAGGACCATGGGGGAGCCTGAGGGGCAGGGTGAGGGGGGACATGGGGGACAGAGTGGCGGAGCCTGGGAGACAGAGTGGGGGGTCCATGGACGGCAGGGTGGGGGGGGGCCTGGGGGATCGAGTGGGAGGCCTGGGGGAAGGGTAGGGAGCCTGTCCATGGGGGGCAGCCTGGGGGACAGAGTTGGGGGGGCTGGGGGCCATGGGGGAGCCTGGGGGGCAGGGTGGGGGTCCATGGGGGACAGAGTGGGGGGCCTGGGAGGAGATGGGGACAGAAGGGGCAGCCTGGGGGCAGGGTGGGGGGCTATAGGGGAGCCTGGGGGGCAGAGTGGGGGAGCCTGGGGGCCATGGGGACAGAGTGGGGGGTGCATGGGGGGCAGAGTGGGGGGCTTTATGGAGGAAGAGTGAGGGGTGCATGGGAGGCAGGGTGGGCGGGTGCATGGGGGGCAGGGTGGGGGGTGCATGGGGGGCAGGGTGGGGGGTGCATGGGGGGCAGGGTGGGGGGCTCCATGGGAGGTAGAGTGGGGGGGTGCATGGGGGGCAGAGTGGGGGGCTCCATGGGAGGCAGAGTGGGGGGTGCATGGGGGACAGGGTGGGGGTGCATGGGGGCAGAGTAAGGGGTGCATGGGGGCAGAGTGGGGGGCTCCATGGGAGGAATAGTGGGGATGTGCATGAGGGGCAGTGTGGGGGGTCCATGGGGGAGCCTGGGGGACAGAGTAGGGAGCCTGGGGGCACGATGGGGGGAACTCCCTCATGACACCGCATGGCCCCCCCAGCCTGCCCCCCCAGGGCCGGAGACTCACCGGTGAGGAAGTCAGTGATTCCCTCGTTGGGGTTCTCCTGCGGGGCCTTCCTCTTGCTCATGGCCTGGTCGGACCGGAGAGCCCCCCACACCCCAACTTCAGCACCGCTTCCGGCCTGGCTCTACCGCTCTAGCCTCCCCTCTCTATGGTCGCATTGAAGGGGAGCCGGAAGTGCGGGCGGCCCTCTCCTTCGCTCTACCTCTATGGAACGGACGTGACGTCAGCGCGCCCGCCCACCCGCCCACCGGAAGCGTGTGAGGAGCTGCCTAAAGAGACGATGTGAGTGTTGCCGCTCCCTCCCTCGCCGCCCGTCTCGGTCCCTCCGCCTCTAACGCCGCTCTCTCTCCCCCCGCAGGGCGAAGGTCACCTTCAAGGTCACGCTCACCTCGGACCCGCGGCTGCCCTACAAAGTGTGAGTCTCCCTGAGGGAAAGCGCCAGAAGGCTTCTGCGCATGCGCAACTCCGCTCGGGCCACGCCCACCGCTGACGTCACTGAGAGCCACGTCAGCTGCAGTTCCCTCGGCGGCCACTGGAGGCGCCAGAGAGCAGCAGGCTGGGATGGATGGGGTTCCATAGGAGCTGCAGCTGAATCCATAGAAGACCCCTTATGGGCAGCACTCAGCTAGATACATATATATGTTATAACACAATACTGTTAGTAATGTTATGATGTTATTATATAGATAATATATAACAACATTATGATATTATATATACACACACACACAGGGGTGTAAAAGTAGGTACAGTTGTGCCTCACATAACAAGTTTAATTTGTTCCTGAAGCACCCTTGTTATGTGAAACGCTCTTTCTGTGAAGCAGATTTTCCCATAGGAAATAATGGAAACTCAGACGATTGGTTCCAGAACCCCAAAAATATTCATATAAAAATATCTACATAGAAATGATGACAAAACATTGGAGTTGAAGTCTACTTAGGCTGCAGTCCTAAAGACACTTTCCTGGGAGTAAGACCCATTTAACACAATGGGGCTCACTTCTGAGTAGACATGGTTAGGAGGCTGCAATCCAAGACACCTTCCAAGTGTCTCCCCACTTTCTCCTCCTCTCCATCCTGAGCCTCTCTCTCCCCTGCTCCCTTCTGGCTACCCTGAGCTGCTTCCTCTTCTCCATGCTCTTCTCTCCCTCCGGCCACAGGAGGAACAGCGCAGAAGTGTTGCTTTCACTATGGGCAGGAGCGCTAGGCAGCCCTGACACTTTTTCAAAGGGCTGCCAGCCAGCACGTCTGCCCCAACTGCCAATGAGTGTGCTTGTTAAGTAAAGCAACACTTGTTATGTGAGGCAGAATCCTAGAGAAATTTTTGCTTGTTATGTGGATCACTTGTTATGCAAGGCACTTGTTAAGCACGGTACCACTATATACAGTTTTAATATGTAAAGGGCTGCATGCTGTATAGGAGATCATATACAATGTAGTTTATATGTATATAGTTAGATTTATTTATTGGCTAAGTATGACAACCATACTTGGAATTTGCTTTATATGTATAATCATATTACCTATCTCTCTTGATATATATAGACACACATACATACATCTCCCTCTATATATATACATACACACACATACACTGGGGTGTAAAAGAAGGTATATAATTTTTACTATGAAAAACAGTCACAATAAGGATGACATACAAATTGCCTGCCTTCAGCATTTTCACTTTCTTAACCCTTATAACTGTTTATATACAAATGTGTGTATTATAGAGTGTGTGTGTATATTCATTCATTATGGGCGAAATCCAGAGTAACAATGGAAAGTCCTTGCTCCGGTGTAAAAACAATTTACTCTGGTTTGCAATATGAATTTCCCATAGGTTTTCACTAAGTGGTGCAGTAGCTACAGGTGCATGTCTCTTACGTGCTCACAGTTACTCTGGATTGTAGGGTGTATGTATATATATATGGGTGTATGTATATATGTATATACACACACACACACACACACACACACACACACACATATATATATATATATATATATATATATATATATATACCCACACACAAACTATATATGCTATGTGTATACTACTATAAATAGTTTAATAATAGTAATATAGAAATAGCATAATATAAATAATATGAAAAGCCACCCTTGCTTTCCTAGTGAGCTGAATAATATACTGATAATTGTCTGAATTATTTACTGACAGTTTACAGACTTTCTGTCTGTCGTAGGTTAAGCGTGCCTGAAAGTACACCTTTCACAGCCGTCTTGAAGTTTGCTGCTGAAGAAGTGAGTTTCTGGCAATGGCAACGGGTGAAATTGTATTTCTTTTTGTATTTAAAGTATTTTCTTTTCACTTAAATCATTCTCAGAAAGAATAGATTGTGCTGTTCACCCAAGCAGAGGAGCATTTTTCTTGCACAGTCTCCAAAAAGGCTATTGGGGCTTGCTGTGTATTTTTAATGTCTTATTTTTGCTCCATTTAGTTCAAGGTTCCTGCAGCGACAAGTGCCATTATAACCAATGGTGAGTGACGTGCACTATTCATTCTCAGAAATTTTTAGTTGAAAAGCTATTCAGCTATTTAGTTGAAAAGTATATAATTACTGTAGGTAGGTAGATATTGGTGGATGGAAGGAAGGATGGATGGATAGATACTGGTGAGTGGAAGGAAGGATGGAGAGAAGGAAGGAAAGATAGATAGATCCTGTGTGCCTCAAAGCAGAGCAGAATTTGTTACTGAGTTTACATGTGTAGAGTTGTACTGTAGAGGGTGCAGTCCTAACCAGTTTAGGCCAGCCTATCTTACCAGGCATATCTTCCCATGATGGTGTGCAGATGTCCTTATAAGTATGAGCACTGGCCTAAAGCCCCCCACCCTGGAGTGGGGCAGTAGCGTCTTATGGCACATTTGTGACACCCCTAATTCAGCACAGGACTTATGCCAGCCTAAACGGAGGTTAGTATTGCAGCCAAACTTAGCAAGAGCACTGTTCTCACCATGCCTACTCAAAGGTCAGCCCCACTGTGTTCAATGGGTCTTACTCCCAGGAAAGTGTCTGGGATTACTCAGAAGTAAGCGCCATTGTGTTCAGTGAGTATTACTCCCAGGAAAGTGCGCTTAGGATTACAGCCTTTGTCTGCATCTTATTGACATACATGAGTTGGAAAATATTCCCCTATGCAGAAATGTTTCTTTAGACTTATAAGACAAAGGCTGCAAACCTCATCTACACTTAGGCCGGCCTAAACCCCTGCATAAGTCCTGTGCTGACCTGGGGTATCACAAAAGTGCAGTAAGACACTTCTGTCCCACTCCTGGTTGGGGGGGGCGTTAAGCCACTGCACAGGCATACACCGACCTCCCCACACCATCAAGGAAAGATAGGCCAGGTGAGTTAGGCTGGCTTAAATTTCTTAGGATTGTGCCCTTAGATCATGCCCCTTATTTTCTTTTCATGGAATTGAAAAATTTCCAATGAACTTAACCTGGAATGTTTGCTACTCACTGTTCTGTAGTCTTTTGTGACTGTTAAAGGAGGATGGTTAATATTTTGGGGTATGAACTAATTTTTCTTGTTCCCTCAGATGGAATAGGAATAAACCCTGCACAGACAGCTGGTAAGTTGATTTTTAAAAGCTGAGCATTTTTCCATGTAGGTTTTTAATTGCTCTCAAAAGGCTGTACCCCATGAGTCTTGCCTTGCAAATTTGCTCCTTTGTAAATCTTACCCCTGGCTCCAACCTGTTCCCCCCCCCCCCCCCATGGTTATTAGGTATTTTTCCCAGGAGGGAAACTGTGTCCACTGATGTGAAGGAAGAAGCTGTTCTTTTTTTACCCGGGAGGGGCAGGGGATAGAGAGACGCTGCCAAGCCATGTGCAGGGATGCTGTCATAGAAAACACATGTACGGTATTTGCTGCCATGGCTTCCAAACTCAATACTGGTTCTCCACCTTCCAAGCACAAGTTTGTTCATACAGGCTTCCCTTATTAGTCACTAAGGTTCCATTCTGTAACCTCCCGTAGATTAAAAAAATCACTGCATAAAATAAAACAATACAAAAATACAATACAAAACAATACAAAAAATCAGTGCATAAAGAAAAAAAAATACAAAAATGAAGACCAATTTCCAGGTTGTTGTTGTTTTTGCTCGTAATGGAATTAATTTGTGCCTTAATATCTGCAGGGATTTGTTTTTGGGACTCCCTGCTGATATTTTAAACTGCATTAAATAAAAGCAGTTTTTTAAAAGTGCATCCCTTTAATATCCAAAATACTTAATAAGTATTTTGCTACTTAATATCTAAAAACAGCTTTTAGATATTTAGTAGCAAAATACTATCTCTACAACAATAAGAACAGATTATTATTATTATTATTATTATTATTATTATTATTATTATTATTATTATTACTTATTGTTGTAGAGAGGCAGTTCAGCAGTTAGAAATACAAAGGACCCCTTGCCTTTGCCTGGCTCAGCTGAAAAATGGAATGAGTGCTTGTATGGCTGCCTCTGTACAACAGAAGAAAAAGCAGCTTTTAGATATTAAATATTAAAATACTTATTAAATATTTTAGATATTAAAAGGATGCACTTTTAATTTTTAAAATTAAAAATGTGATTTGCAGTGGCCTTTTGTGTTGAATCAAATCTGTATATAAAAAATTGTATATAACAAGGCTGGACCTGTATTTTAATGCAAGATTTCAGGAAAATTGGAAGTCCTGAATGCACGCTCTTTGGTGACAAGCTTTCTTCTTGTGCCCCTCCAGGAAATGTCTTCTTGAAACATGGTTCAGAATTACGGCTTATACCCCGAGACCGCGTCGGGAGAGGTCAAACCGCGCAACTTGCAATGTTGGAAGACAAAAAGCAGAACGGATCCTTGCCTGTGAATGAGCCTCCCTCACCATAACACTCTCCCCAGCACAGCAGTAAGCCCTGAACGTCTTTGGAGGTTGGCTGGACCATCTTGTGTCTAATGATCTTTTTAAGTTTTACTGAACCACTTTCTGAAGAAGCTGAAATTTATTCCTGGAAAAAGAAAGATTCACCTCTGAGCTCAACTTCTGGCTGGTTCATAATTCTGGAATTGTGAGGCTACCACAAAGATTGCCCACTTTGTGTGTCGCACAAGTGCCTGCTCCATCTAAGAGCCTGTTCTGAGTGTTCTCCGTTCAAAGCTTCAGTCTGATTATGTAAGATTAATTTATAGGACTGTCGTTGAGAACCAAAGCCCAGATTTGTTCTTCAGAGACTCAACTGTTGTATCTTGAGGTATCAGAATATCTTTACTGTTAAGTCCACTCATGAAGAATGCGTCAAACAAAAGGACGTTGAACTGTACCTGCCCTCCCTTTTCCTTCCATCCCATCCTCAGATAATTTTTGGATGTACAGTTACTGGGGGTCTAAACTACATTCCAGTAAAACATATTTATTATTTTGGAGGCAGCAAGATCCTCATGTTTTACCTTGGGCTGCAGTCCAGGAAATCACCGGTTGGCTTGTTCATTCTGCCAGAAATGTAATATTGCATTGGACCATGGATAATAAATTATAATATACAGGTGTAACCTATCAGTGTTTCTTGTATTATATGTCTGAGTAAATGCATGGAGAATTGGTTTGACAGTCAGAAACCAGTGTGGGCCATTGGATAAAGTGGCAGGTAGAGGTATCCCCTACTTTCTGACAATCTGGTTTGTTTTCTGACAATCCACTCTTTCAACACCTACCCAAGCCTCATTCATTCAATGCATGTGGTACTCTTTCAACCTGTTCTAGAGGTCAAAATTGCCCTCCTCCATGTTGTAACTCCTTGTCTAACCTCATCCCCGAAGGAGTTAATGAGAACCCATTTGCAGAACTATTTGTGTGGTAAGAATTCACAAGATCAAAGGGGCATTCACAATTTGCTGGATATAAAGCACTGAAAGCAGCATTTACATACTAAAAATGATTGGGTTCCACTTTTCAACCCTTTTTGCTTTTGGACAGTGTTCTCCCTAACTCATCCAGAAAGGTTGCAATCCTAACCACACTTTCCTGAGAGTAAATATTATTGCACACAATTGGACTTCTGAGTAGATATGCTTAGAATTGCACAGTAAGTGTGGAATGCTTCTCTTAACACAAATGAGGTTGCTTCTTTAAACTACTTAAACATCCCTTAAGTAGCAGATAGTGGCTTAAAAGTAGGCTGCTCAACGTGGTAATGTGGCAGGCAATTAAGCTTGGCTTAGGAAGAAGGTTCAGCTTTGGTTTCACGTTTCAGCTGGAAGGGAGACCCCTCCTTTCCCCATGCGATCATCACATGAAATTATCACACCCCTTCAGGGTTCAGGACTCTTCCCTCTCCTTTACACCCAGGTAATGATTAAAAAGTTACATACACAAAGAGTTTATTAAAAGTGACAAAGAAATAAACAAACCAAGTGTCCTCTGCAAGTTGATAGGAAGGAGGGAACAACTCCTTTGCTCTTCACAAAGTCTCATAACAGCCACAACCAAGGCAAAATGAGGTTCACAGTCACTCGGCCCACCTCTTGCTATGGTTTCTGGCCAAGGGCAGACCCAGAAGTAGCAATGAGGGAGGGGCTGGTGAGATTACTACCCAGAGTAATGAGGGTGGTGCCCCCAGAAGCAGGCAGCATGCCCTGGGGTAGCAAGTGCCGATTGGCCACAGGCTCTCTAGTGTGGATGATGGCAGTGCCGTCATCCACGACAGAAGGCACCCTGCCCAGAGTCTCCACTGCCCCTTTGGTCAGACTGGCCTTCTCTGCCCTCTGGCCCAGAGCCCGGTCCCCCTTCATGGTTGTCAGTGTGGAAGTCAAGATCACGGTCTTGGAGGTCGTCTGCAGGACGGGTCCAACTTTGGAATGAACCAGGCCACAAGGGGGGCTGGTGGGTGTGGAGGGGGTGAAGGACACAGCTCCTGTGGAGACTGCTGAAGAGGAAGCAACAGCCCCTGCCTGGACTCCAGTGGGCTTCATCGGCACAGAATTGGCCTCCCCCATGATCGATTTTGTGAGCGCAGACAGTTTGGCATCCGACATCACATACAGGGTCTTCATGGGGCTTGTGGTCACTGTGGAGGAAGGAGCACAAAAGGGGGCATCACAGGAGGTGTCTAAAGTGCTTCTCCCTCTATCACAAAGGCTGTAACCCTAAAGACACTTTCCTGGGAGTAAGACCTATTGAACATAATGGGGCTTACTTTTGAGTAGACACGGTTAGGATTGTGTTCGCTGCCATTTGCACCAACAAGGCTTCTCTTTCCACCTTGCTGATTTAAAGACTCAAAGAAGTCAGCCAACCCGCTGCACTCTGAAAGCTAGCCCTGGACACCCAGCCTGACCATGAGTGGTGATGTCCAGGTTGAAAAGGATTCGAAGCCCATCTTCTAGCTAGTGGCTTCCTGAAGGTGCACACACAGGGGAGGCACTGTCAAGGAAAGTGCCTTGGGTGGGTGCACAACATACATATGTTCACCTCCCCATGCCCAACACTCCCCAATGTGCAGTGTCCTCCCCAGTGCAACCCCTCCCTCCAAACAACATCCCCCCAATGCACCAGGCACCAAATCGGCCGGATGTTGGTCAGTCTTCCATGTTTAGTAATGTTGGTCAGTCTTCCATGTTAAGGCAATATATATATTGCCTTATCTGTATTCTAAAGCCTTTAGCTGGGTTTTATATACATCAAGAGGTTACCTAAGTCTAGAGGGCTTGACTTGAAAGCAATTAAGCTTATGGATCCAAAGCTTACGGATCCTCCATAAGCCCCTCCATAAGCCCCTTATGGATCCAAGCCCCTCCAAGAAAGCCAAATTTAATGCTCATCAGTTGCCTTGTTGGCCATGCTCAGCCACAGGATTCCCTCCCCTGCTCCTAGACAGAACTACTTCTTACCCACAGGTGGTGGTGGCACTGCTGATGAGGTTGGTTGAGATGTGGGGTCAGCAGAAGGCAGGTCCATGGCCGCCTGGGCTTTGCTAAGCTCCACCTGAGACAGCAGCCTGGTGGGAGGGGTGGAGGCTGGGCTGCCTCCAACTGGATTATCTGGAACCTGGAAAAAAAAAGAATAAGAAAAACCCATGAAGGAGCACAAAACTTGCAGAGCAGAGAGAATTATAGTATTTGGTGGGAAAAACCCTTTGTTTCTAGATCTGCTTTCAGCCTGAATTATCGTATTTACTCAAATCTAACGCTCATTTTTTCCAGCCAAATTTAGGCTGCAATTCTAAAGACATTTTCCTGGGAGTAAAACCCATTGAACATAATGGGTCCTTGAGCACAATCTTTGTGCTCCTTGAGCACAATCTGACCATATCTACTCAAAAGTAAGCCGCATGGTGTTCAATGGGTCTTACTCCCAGAAAAGTGTCTCTAGGATTGCAGCCTATGTCATCAAAACCAAAGTGCACATTAGATTTGATGACGCATCAGATCAAGTAAATGCGGTATTTTCATTATAAGTATATGTTAGGATTTAGTTTTACAATTTACCATATTATAATAAAAATGTAACAAACCTGTTGTATAAAAGTAGTGCAATTAGGTATAAATAATAACATAAACCTATTGGCATAATAATAATATTATCATTATCATCATCATCAATAATAATAATATTATCATCATCATCATCATCATCATCATTATCTTCCAAATCATTGTTGCACGCAGTAAAATTTTGCACCTGCTCTGCAGCTGCACTTTATAATCACAAGAAACCTTTTTTCATCTCAATCCTTTTAAAATAGGAATGCACATTAGATCCGATGGTGCATTAGATTTGAGTAAATTTGGGTAAATGTCTTCAAAGTGTCTTACAACCAGCACAGACCACAAAGCAAATAACCAGGACCAGACCAGGAAATCAAAGCTTTGGTAGAAAATCCTTGAATGAATGACAGCGGAGGATCTATTTACAGCCTTGAGGACAGTTCCTACATGTTTCTTTGCAAACCACACCTAAATGCTTCCTTGCACACCTGAAGCTGCAGTGTCGATAGCCAGAAATACCTGGGATGGGGTCAGCAGCAGTTGCTGGGGCTGTTGGGGCTCCTCAACCTGGGGCTGGACAGCTCCAATGGCTGCTTGGCTAAGGGTGGTGAGTCGGTTAGCCTGGCCCCGCAGGGTCACCGTGATGGTAGTTGGAGCCTTCAGCGCTGGAAGAGAGACAGGAACGTCACTGACACAAGCCTCCTTTTGGAAGCCAGAAGCCACAATGCTAAAATACTGGCAAATTTTGGATGGCAGCATCACCCAGGTGCACAGTGGGGGGGGACGTGCCTCCGGTTTTACCGTAAGAGAACATTAATGCTGCCCCAAATGTTACCCAACACCAACTCTGCAGCCTCAGAGCTGGACTATCTGTTGCAAACCACCCACTGTTTAGTTCAGTGGTTCTCAAACCTTTAAGCACAGGTCCCCCCATTTTTTTAAAGAATGACACTCTACAAGAACCCATCTAGCATTACAAGACATTAAAAAAGGTGATCTAGAAAATGGGCTTTCCAAACCCCGGTATTTTGAGGGCTGGGGAGGCTGCACAGACCTCCTCTCTCTTCTATAAGCTTATGAACGGGTTTGAAGATTACCCTCTCCCTGTATGTTGGAAAGTGTTTATGAACTGATTTGAATTCATTCATTTATAAATTCTGTCACTAATATATTCATTTATGTAATTTATTGAAATCTGAAATGTAAATCAATCCTTTTTTTTCTTCTGGCCCCTGACCCAGTATCAGAAAGACGATGTGGGCCCCCAGCCAAAAAGTTTAAAGAGCCTTGATCTAGAACAAAATGTTCTTTATTTACAAACAATATTTTATTTACTTACTAGCAAAAACATACCCGCTTTATGGGAGTAAAATTCCCCCCACTGCTCATGCAGCACATCATCTCCCCACTGCACATTGTCCCCATGCAACGCCACCCATGCACACCATCCCATGTGTACCGTCCCCCCATGCGCACCATATGCAAAAACCCATGAACATTATCCCATGTGCACTGTTCCTCCATGCGCACCGTTCCCAGACAACATTCCCCCATGCACATCATTCCCCATTATGCACCATCTCCCCATGTGCATCATCACCCTCTGTGCATCCTCCCTCCCAGTGCATCAGCTGGAGGTTAGACTTCAATGTTAAGTACAGGACAAAAAAACACACTGCACCCCTTTCCAGCCCCTTAAGGGTTAAATTTCTCCACCTTGGTTCTTGGTGGGTGGTGATGTCACAGAAGGAACAGCTTCCCCAAATTTCATGCTTCTGGGTCCAGGGTTTGGGGCAGGGCAGTGATCAGTCAGGAATAGTGAGGAAAATGTGTTGCACCCCTTTTCACCCCCTTCTGGTTGGAATTTCCAAAAACCAGTTCATAGTGGGTGCCTCCGTCACGGAAGGAACACTCTCCCCAAATTTCATACTTCTTGGTCATGAGGTTTTGGCTGGCCGTTGATGCGTGAGTGAGTCAGTCAGACACTTTTTAGTTTTATCTATCTATCTATCTATCTATCTATCTATCTATCTATCTATCTATCTATCTATCTATCTATCTATCTATCGCCTTATAACTATAGCTGCTACCCCTGTGCACCCTATGGTGGCGAGTTCCACAGGTGCTGCTGCCAGAGGGAGGAGAGCCCCATTGGCAATATTGATCCGGGCTATACAGGCTATCTATATATAGATTTGCAAAAAAAAATCCACTTCTCATAATGAGGCAAGCCCCCAACCCCAGCGCAGCATCCCCTCCAAGAAACAGACCAGCTGGAAGGAGGAGGAATGGCTCCCTGCCCCCCCACATCAGCTCTTACCTGCCCCTTGACCAGAAATGTGAGCCAAGCCAGGGAGGCTGCTTGCCAGCTTTGCAAGTCCCCCGTTTGTGAGCAGCTGGTGGATGGTGGTGGGTTTCCCACCTGCCGTGGCCCCAAGAGACGTCAAGGATGTGGCAACGGGAATGGTACGCACAATGGTTCCTGTGCTGGTTGTAATGGTGCTCAGGTTCTGGAGAGATGCAGAGGTCTTCAGGGCCGAGGTCTGCTGGACTCAAGAGAAAGATGAACATGTCACGATAGCAAGATGAGAACTAATGTTCCCATCTCCCTCCATCCTACTCAATGCCCGTGGACTGTATAGAAGGACCATCTAACTAACCCTACAATCCAGAGTAACTACGGGAACACAAAAGAGGCACTTACTCTGGATTGCTCTATGCATTTCCCATAGGTTCCCCATAGGTGGCACCGTAACTACATCGGCGTAAAAGGTCCCGTAGTTACTCTGGATTGTGCCCTTTGTAACCCCAGTCAGCCTGAAATTTAAGATAGATCCTGGCTATACAGGTTGAACCTCCCCCATTGGGTGCTGCCACCCCTGTGCACCCTATGGTGGCGAGTTCCACAGGTGCTGCTGCCAGAGGGAGGAGAGCCCCATTGGCAATATTGATCCGGGCTATACAGGTTGAACCTCCCCCATTGGGTGCTGCCACCCCTGTGCACCCTATGGTGGGGAGTTCCACAGGTGCTGCTGCCAGAGGGAGGAGAGCCCCATTGGCAATATTGATTCGGGCTATACAGGTTGAACCTCCCCCATTGGGTGCTGCCACCCCAGTGCACTCTATGGTGGGGAGTTCCACAGGTGCTGCTGCCAGAGGGAGGAGAGTCCCATTGGCGATATTAGTTTCCAAGAAATTTTGTGATTAACTACAGAACCTCCTAAGTTGACCACCTCTCTATATCAACCAACCTTTCTGTAATAAAAGCTCTAAAAATATAATAAGTACAATACTGCAATTTTTCCGTACGTTGACCACTTCCCTATGTTGACCGATTTCTTCCTGTCCCTTGGGTGGTCAACATAAAGAGGTTCTACTGTATTTTCATGTTATGTAAAGGCAATTAGTTACAATGGTAACAAGGCAGGCAATGAATCAAGTTCCCTTTCAAGTGGCTGCTAACTAGCTGAGCTCCTGGAATTTGCTTCCTGCGTCTCATAGTGGCCCACCAGATGCCACAGGGAGCATACGAGACACCTGCACCCAGTGCCTTCCCCAACTGTATCCCCCAACCTGGCCCCCCATAGGCCCCTACCCTGGCTCCCCCATGGCTCCCCACCATGGCTCCCCATGATCCCCCACCCTGACCCCCATAGTCCTCCCACCCTGGCTCCCCCAGGTCCTCCCATGATCCCTCCACTTTGGCCCCCCATGACCCCACCACCCTGGCTCCCTCATGGCTCCCCCACCCTGGCTCCCCCATGGCCCCACCACCTTGCCCCCCCACAGCCTCCCACTCTGGCTCCTCCATGGCTCCCCCACCCTGCCCCTCATAGCCACCCACCCTACCCCCCATGGCCTCCCACATAGGCCCCACTCCTGCATCAGGCATTTTGAGCTTGCTTCTTGTCCTGCAGTTGTTGTCTCCAAACAACCAAATCAGTGGCTTGAGCAGTCTGCCTCCAACCAGTTAGCAAATTCAGATGTCATAGCAAACATCCTGTTCAGTTGGGTGCATGAGGATGAAAGAGAGCACAAACGGCTCATTGCTGGCCCTCCAAATCCATGGATTGGAGGACTCCGATACCTGAAGCCCATCCGTGTTCTATTCTACTACAGGCCTAGGAACCCCTCGTGCCTCCAGAACTGCCTACCTGCACAGATGGCCCTGCCGTGGCAACACTTGCTGGAAGAGCTGCTGGCTTCGTACCAATGTCTTGAAGGCTGAAACTCAGGCCCTGGAGGAGGCTGCTGGCTGAAGCTGTCCCTGAAGAGGAGAAGCCGAAGAGAGAAACTGAGCTGCCCTTCCTTGGGAAACAAATGCCAGGATCCAGAGCAGAGAGGGAAAGGCTATGGGCTAAAAAGGTAAAAGTAAAAGTGTCCCCCGCAGGTTATACTGCTAGTCTGTAGGTGCAACTGTAGGGTGCAGTGCTCATCCCCGCTTCAAGAGCCAGCGTTGTCCAACATGCGGCCCACATGTGCATGGAACACTGTTATCTTCCCACTGAAGTGACACCTATTTTTCTACTTGCATTGGCATGCTTTCGAACTGCTAGGTATGCAGGAGCTAGGCTAAGGACGGAGCTCACCCTGTCTTGTAGGACCCAGGTCTCGATCCCTGGCCTGCTGGTTAACAGGCACAGTGTCGTAACCACTTGTGCCACCACCACCCTTATGGGTTAAAAGACACCTGAGCAAGGCAACAGGTCTGGCCTCTTCCACCTCGCTGCTAGAGTAGTCCAAGAGCTACAGGAATTCTCCAAGGCCAAAAGGAGGACACCAGCACTTTCCACTCCCATCTCAAAGCTGGAGTCTCGCCAAATCAGAGAGGCAGCCAGCTATTACCTTGGAGTGTGCTGCTGGGCTGGGCTTGTACACAATGCGTACCTCCACTGGCCACGAGTCTGTTCTGCAGAGCATGGAAAGCACTGGGGACGGTGCTGCTGGGAACCATAGCAGAGGGGGTAGGACTGATCGAGGGACTGCCTGCCACAGAGCCTGGCCTGGAAGAAATGCAAGAGAGACAGGTTAGCAACAGTCACATCCAGGGACAATATATATAGTGCAGGCAAATGTGGAATGTTCCTCAAACAGATGTGCTTGTAGGATGTAGCAGGTGCCCTCTTTATCCACCCTCAGTTGTCAATTTGCTTGTGACACACACACTCGGTGCAGTTCTAGTGATAGGCCAGTTCACACATATACTATATTTATTCAAATTTAACGCTCACCTTTTCCAGCCGAATTTAATCTCCAAAATCAGGTGCATGTTTGAGTAAAATCAGGTGCAATTTGAGTAAATATGGTGTTTTGAATAGGTCAGTATTTAGGTTAACTGTTTCCTGTATTGTAGGGTTGTCCCAACCCTGGCCCAGGGGCCAGATGTGGCTCGCTGTGAGCCTTAATGCAGCCTCCAGCAAGACATCTATTTGGCCTTCAAATCCACTCTAATACATGCAAATATATGTACATTTATTCAGGTAGAGAAATGGTCCGACTCTACACAAAGCAGTTTCTCCTGTTCGCTGTGGGACCCAACGCATGGAGGCAACCAAACTGCATCCGGGACCCGAGCTCTGTGCCCAACTGGCTGTTTCCAATGTAGGCAGTTACTTACTTTGAGGTGGTGAGCAATCCTGTCACCTCCTTGGCACCCGACGCAGGCTGTCCCAAGGTCATGGGCATCGGCTTTCCTGTGGCTACTGAAAAAAAGAAACATGGGTGTCAGCTTCATCTTGGTGCCGACCTTAAGCAGCCCCCTCCAGTTTTGTCTGAAGGCCGACAGAGATTCAGTATTCGCCTCCAGGACACCATAAATGGCCACTGCTGTGAAAGGCACAAGAAATACCCCACAATCGTGTGACTCACTCAACACGTACAGCAGAGCGACCAAAACGAAACAGATGCCAGGCTCCATTGGCTTCACGACTCCTAAGAGTCCAGGACTGTCCGTCATTGTCTTCAAAGCACTGGAAATCCAGGCCTGCAGCTTTGGAGGCAGTGAAGTGCCACTCTGGATGCCCTTCTCATGTATCCTATTTCTAATCTCTTTCCCATTTTTAGTCCATACCCCCCTTTCACCAGCCAACTCATCCGAAGCAGGGATGGTCTTAATCGGCTCAGTTTTATTTCTATCTTCCGAAAACATTTATAAAAAACACAGGAACGGAAGAGTGTTAAAAACTGTGTTGTTTATTGCAATGCTTTGGATACAAAACGAAAATCTGTCTTGAATATTCCTCCTGTCCCACGTATGGTAAGAGGGGGTTCTTGCTGGGTGCAAGTTTACTTCTGCATTTCATTATTTTCTGTGAAAAGAAATAAAGTTTGGATAATTAAAAGGAGAGACTTTCAAAGCTGATTAATTTATGCTTCGGTAGTTAAGCACGAGTTAGTTAATTTGTAAAGTGAGATGCAACTGTTGTTTATATTAACTTAAAAGGAGGGGTTTCAAAAAGTGTTGCAGCTTTGGAAGTCTCCACATCCCATTTCCATCAATGGGATTCGCTCAGGCCTCATCTGCTAGAAAGAGGGATGTCACTATGAGCACAATCCTAACCATGTCTACTCAAAGGTAAGCCCCATTGTGTTCAATGGGTCTTACTCCTAGGAAAGTGTCTTACAGATTGCAGCCTAAAAGAAGATGGTTCATCCTTACTCATGTATTTAGCTCTCTGTTGCACTTGCAGCACAATCCTAACCATGCCTACTCAAAGGTAAGCCCCATTGTGTTCAATAGGTCTTACCCCCAGGAAAGTGTCTTTCAGATTGCAGCCTAAAAGAAAATGGTTCATCCTTACTCATGTATGCACTTTTAGCACAATCCTAACCATGTCTACTCAAAAGTAAGTCCCATTGTGTTCAATGGGTCTTATTCCCAGGAAACTGTCTTTGGGATTGCAGCCATATAGGTACTGACATGAATTATCACACCGTTTTTGCACAGTGTTGCTTCTGTGCTATGCAATGATCTGCAATGGTTACAACATAAATCCATCACTGTCATCAATGTCCCCGTTTCAGATGAGGATAAAACGCCACACGTTATATGGTGATTAATCAGCACATATATACCAAAGCATATGCTCAACAACCAAACTAAGCTCCCCGGCCAGTGGATCTGTACAAGATGTGCATCTGCAAGTGTAGTTTGATAAGACACTGACAGTGCAATCCCAAACATGTCTACTCAGAAGTAAATCTCATTATGTTCAATAGCACTTACTTCCAGGAAAGTGTGGTTAGGATTGCAGCCTGATTCAGGTCAGAATCCTAACCAATTTAGGCCAGCATAACTCACTCACATATCTTCCTGTGGTGGTGTGGGGAGGTTGGCATATGTCTGTGTATTGGCCTAACCCCCCTCGCAGGAGTGGGGTAGGAGTGCTTTACAGCACTTTTGTGACAGGTTGGCACAGGAGTTATGCCGGGGCTTAGGCTGGCCTAAGTGGAGCTTAGGATTGCAGCCTGAATGTGAACTCTCTAAAAGCAGTTCATGAAATGACGATGTCCCAATATTAAGATTGTGTCCCTGTTTAAACATGAAGTCTTCCCCTGAAGCCAACCTTAGCACCTTAGGGAGCACACGGACCTGAGAAGATGCACCTTGCAGCAGTTGTCGAACCCAGTGGTTCCCAAACGGCAGCCTCTTGTTGATGGGGCTTCCAGCTGCCACTACCTTAAACAGTTAAGATGGCAGTACTCTGGAATGCAAGAAGAGGCCAGCAGGCAAACCCATGGGTTTGCCATGGTGCCCTGAGGAACTCCAGCACACTGGGAAATGTCTAATATGTTCATTTTGGGGAGATCAAAAACTGCCAGGACCCAAAAGTTAAGGAAGTCAAAGAGGATTGTCTTAAAAACCAACCAGGCTAGAGAACCCACTGAATCTCTACATGTTCTAGACCGCGTCTCATGAAGTTGTTTCCTGCCTTCAGCCAACCAAAACCACCAAGCAAGCAAAGGAACACCAAATTAATAGCAAAAAACAAAAACAAAATAAAAGCAACAGGACAAAATGACGCCCAGCTCTGGAAGCAACTTCTGCCCATTTTAGCCATGGGCTTTTCTGGGTTGCAGAGCCTTGTCTAGCAAACTGTTCCAAGTAAAGTGTGGTCTATTACATTGTGGTCTGTGGAAAGGATCGACCGCTACATTTGCATCCCACTGTAACCAACGCTTTGCAGGTAAAATCACTCACATTCACCATAACTTTAACTCACTGGATTTTCAGAACGTATCTGCTGCATCTGCTTATCCAGCCAGTGGCATAACTAGAGGGGGGCAGAGGAGGTAGCTTTGGACAGGGTGTACAAGGGATCCCTGCCCTTCAGAGCCATTCCAACCATTCCATACGGCTCCGTTTGGCTCCCCCCCAACCTGGAATGGCTCCAAACGATAGGGACCCCTTGTCCACCCATCCAAAGTTGACACCTCTGCCACACTGTAGCTACGCCACTATATCCAGATATTATGGATTCTCTCCATCATGGAGAGCCCAAACATGCAGACAGGATTTGTAGGAGTGCATAGTGAACTAAGCCCTTCTTAGCCAAGAAAACTAAGCCTATCTTAGCCAGTAAAACTGCCTGGGGAGAAGTAGCTGCAGTGGTTGAATGAACGGGACATGCAAGTACTGCATTACTGATAAGATTAGTTCGATCATGCCTAAAAATGAAACAGACCACCAAGAGTTTGTGGTAACCCTGTCTAGCCTACCTCCTGGGGTTTTCTACTCCATTACTTAGTGAGTAATCCTAACCAGTTTAGGCCAGCACAAGTCACCCAGCTTCCCGGGACTTATGCCAGCCTAACTAGGGGTTTAGACCACACTGTTATAAGGCATTCCCTGATGCCAGATATGAAGGCTACAGTGTGAAGGATTCCATCCAGAAGACTTCTATGAGCTGCACGTAGAACAATTACCCACCTCACAGGGTTGTTGTAGGACAAAAAATACTACGTAAGCCACCTTGGGAATTTGCTTTGGCATGGAAAAGAGGGGTATAAATCCCTTAAATAAAAAATTTTGTCCACTTTATTTGATAAGGAAAAAAACCCACACACAATACAATTTTTAAAAGTACATATTTTAAAAATGTCTAATATAGAACGGGAGAAGCCCAATATTCTAAGTATTGACAGTTTAAGAAGCTAGATTTTCACCCATATATGTTACATATATGTTATTTCTCCATTTCAAATTGCTATTTATAATTTAAATAAAGTTGTGAATTTGAGGATTAATTAACATTACTCTGGCTGCGGTGTCCAACAAAGAATCTCCTGGGTTTAATAGGGACACTCTTGGTTAATCTAGTGAATTATTAGTGCTGCAATCCTGGTTGGTACTGAGAGTGTCTGAGGTCCTGCAGAACCACCGACCATGGTATTCTCCTGGATTACCTGGCTAGTGTGGGGCTCAGAGGAACTATATTCTGACGGTTCCTGTGTTCTGGAAAGGTAGGGTCCAAAAAGGGGGCTCCTGCTCAGTGTTGGCACCTCCAACTCTTGCTGCCTAGCAAAGTCAAACTCTGCCCCCAGGCTTTTCCTACACCTGGGAATGTATACTGGGAAGGGACTGGGTGCTGCCAGTATGCAATGGATACCGAGACCTAAACCTTCATCCAACCCAAGGCTGAGAAGCGTGAAAGTCCTGAATCATTGTCCGAAATGAAGATTGGACTGGATTTAAATCCAGCTGAAGTTTAAAAAAGCTGTAGTTAAATCCAGATCAGACAAAGGAGCTATTAATCTGGGAACCTACGATAACATCCAGGTGATGGACTGCCAGTCTTGGAACTGCACCTTCCTTTAAGTTCTAAGTTCACACTTTGGAAGTACTCCTAGATCCTACATTGCTCTGGTTGTGGAAGTTGTGCTTATTACGCAGGTGTGCCAACTGTACCCTTTTGCTGTCTCAGGCATAGCTGGGATTATTCATGTACTGTTAATAGCAAAGGTAGGCTAATGTTAACACACTATACCAGGGGCTGCTCTTGAAGACTGCCTAAGAATTACAATTGGTGCATACAAGTCCTATGGCTCAATGAGCACCTGTCGGGGATGCTCTAGGAGGATTTCCTGCTGCAGGCAGGGGGCTGGACTAGATGACCTACTAGGTCCCTTCCAACTCTATGATTCTATGATTCTATTACTGTGACACCATCACACCGGCTGCATGTCTGTTTTTGGATGCAATTTAAGGCACAGGTTATTCCCTTTCAAGCCCTGAATGGTTTAGAACCAAAGTACCTAAAGCAGCAATTTTCAGCCACTATGTTGTGGCACACTGGTGTGCCATGGGTGGTCTGCAGGTGTGCCATGGGACTTTGTGGAAGGTTGTTGATTGGATGATTTGAGCTCCTTACCAGCAGCATGGTGTGCCTTGTCCTAAGACAGGAATAGGCAACTCTCGGCACTAATACCGAGGTCGGCACTCAGAATGGTGCTTTGTGACACACCAAGGAACCCCAGCACACACAGCTAGGTGTTGCCACTGCTGCTGTCTCAATTGCCCACAGGAAGCTGCCCGTCACCATCACTGCTGCCAGAACGGCACCTTCTCTCTCCACCCTCACCCCACCCTGCCACTATCAGAATGGAAGGGGTGGAGAAGTGTGTTCCATCCTCAATCCTGCACTTTTCTACTCAGCAAAGTAAGTCCCTTTGCAGTCAATGGAGCCTACTCCCAAGAAGGGGTGGAGCAAAGGGCATTCTTAAAGCCCAATCCTGTGCATCTTTGCTCAGAAGCAAGCCTCCTTGCAACAGGCTTGGCAAGGATAGGATCAGGCTGTTCTTCAGCATCTCCAGCTTCCACAACACCATAGCAATGGAGGAGCCCCTTGGGAGGTGCAGAGGGAACCACTTGCTGGCTGGAGGTCAGAAAAGCCCCAGGAGATGGTCTCTGCATATACATGCTATATATAGACATATAAATTATATAAATATAACTAGCAAAAAGCGTACCCGCGTTGCGGGAGTAACATTTCCCCATACGCCATCCCCCCACGGCGCATCAACACCCCATGCGCAACATTCCCCCATGCGCAACATTCCCCCACGTGCATCATCGCCCCATGCGCAACTTTCCCTATGCCCCTATGCGCAACTTTCCCTATGGGCAACTTTCCCTATGGGCAACTTTCCCCCATGCACTTCCCCCATGCGCAACTTCCCCCATGTGCAGCATCCTTGCCAGTGCAACCTCTTCCTCCGAACATCCCCCCCCCCCCCCCCCCGTTCACCAGGCACTGAGCACCAAACTGGCTGTATGTTATTCCGTCTCCCATGTTAAGTATAGGAAAAAAACACGTTGCCCCCTTTTCAGCCCCTGAAGGGTTAAATTTCTCCACATGGGTTCTTGGTGGGTGTTCAGGTGACAGAAGGAACTCCCAGAATTCCATGCTTCAGGCCCAGCAGTTGGGGCGGAATGCTGAGGAGTCATCAATTCTCCAATGCAAAGTATAGGGAGGAAAACGCGTTGCGCCCCTTTTCACCCCCTTCCGGTTGGAATTTCCGAAAACCGGTTCTTAGTGCACCCCTCGGTCACGGAAGGAACACCCACCCCAAATTTCACGCTTCTAGGCCCAGCAGTTTTGGCAGGGCGGTGATGAGTCAGTCAGTGAGTCAGTCAGTGAGTGAGTCAGTCACTTTTCTCTGTTATATATATAGATTAATAAAAAATCTATTTATTATAATTTTTATATATGTAAGGTGTATGTGTGTGTATATATACATGTGTGCGTGTATATCTATATGAAAATGATGAAAAAGTTTGAAAATCACTGACCTAAAGCAATGCCTCCCCACCCTATATGAAACAGCCTTGTGGTCTTGTGGTGGTGGGAGGTTTCTTCCATACTCCACTGCCAGTGTATGATCAACCGACCGCAGCAAGGGAGAGGGCCTTCTCTATGTGCCCTTCACATGGAGAACTCCCCCCTGAAGATCTCATTAGTTCCATCCACTGTCCCCATCATTTAAATTATTATAAAAACCCCACTTTTTAAGTTTGGGCCTTGTGCTGTTCTGTTAAGCAGTGTATGCAGGTATTTCAGCCTGGCACCCCCTTTTAAACTTAAAAATGGGGGTTGCCCAAAGGGGGGTTGATGCACATGGGCTTGGATGTGCATAAGGGGATGAAGTGCAATAGGGTTGATGCGCAATTGGGGGTTGATGCACATGGGGGGATGCTGCACATAGATGCTGCGCAACTCCCTGTTGCGCACGGGGAGTTGATGGGTCCAGGACCCCTGTCAAACCCTACTGGATGTGATATAACTGTGATGCCAGAGGTCCTCTATGTCTAATCGGAAGTAAGTCCAGTGAGACTTAGGGTGCAATCCTAACCCTTTCTACTCAGAAGTAAGTCCCATTATGTTCAATGGGGCTGACTCACAGGAAAGTGTGTTTAGGATTGCAGCCTTAGGAAAATCCAGAGCCAGAATCGAAGATGGTGGATCCCACCCTCTTGTGACACCCCTGACCTGAGGTTACGACCACCTAAAGGGGTCCCAACCCCCACTTTGAATATCCCTGCTAAAAAGGATGTCATTTTAGACCCTGCTGGAATACAGTGTTTGTACTCTTGTTGGGATGTTTTTTTATTTTGCCTTCTACGGTTTTTAAATTGACAGTAAGTTGTCTCCTTAAAGTCTCCTGACGGGAAGGGAGATATAAATACATATTTATTTATATAAATAAAAATAAATAAATTTACTTCCCTGAAACCAAGATTACTACCAGCATCTTGCATCTCACACAAGACAGGATGTCTGAGATGTGCTTCCCACAATTAGCAGCTGTCAGACCAATAAATGCTTTGGTCTGAAGCATTTCTTCATGCTTTGCTGCTGACCCAGGCAACTGGGCTAGGTCAGTGGTGACCTCAAGCGTTCCTCCTCATCTCCCCCACCCACATGCACCAACAAGCCACTCCTTGATCCTGGGACTCACTGTCCGGTGTGGTGTCCATGGGTGCTCCGTTCCCCGTGCCAGGAGTTTCCCCGTGGGAGACAATGGTCACCTTGATCTTGGCGCGTTTCGAGGGTTTGTTGCAGTGAGTTGGGCTTGGGGCCTGGTGCCTCTTCAGCTGTAATCGTGCATCTTCCTTCTCCCCCATGTCGGGTTGTTGCTGCAGCTCTGAAGAGACTGGAATCAAACAAGAGAAGGAGGTGCACTTGAAAATGGCAAGCAGAAAGTCTCTCCCTCCTGGCCAGAGGCATGCAGCATCCATAGGATATGGGTCTATGTGCATCTCCGCAGTGCCCCTGTGCAAGGAAATGCAGCATTTTGCTCCCCGTGAACAAAGAGGCCCTTCCTCTCTGCCCTTGGAGGTCCTAGCATTGTCACTTAGGCTACAATCCAGAGTAACTTTGAGACCTTTTACCGATGTAGTTACGCTGCCATCTATGGGAAACCTATAATGCACAGAGCAATCCAGAGTAAGTGACTCTTACGTCTTCCTGTAGTTACTCTGGATTGTAGGGAGAGACATGGGAAATAAATACATAAAACCTCAGAAGCACCAACAAGGCTATGCTGTTCATTCTGGTTGAAAACATAAGCAGGCAAAGCAGATCCACCACAAGTCAAAATGGCCACACGCAATAAACAAAACTAGTGCGATCTATATCAATTCTGCTGAACTTCTGCGGGCCTGAAAGCTGGGAACACAGCAGGACTTGCGATCAAGGAGGTGCCCTCTTGTAATGGCAGAGCAAAATAGGAGAAGGAAAGGGTCGGAGGCTTGTAGGATGCTGGAAGGAACAGTGGGGTCGAGGGAAAGGTGAACTAGTCTCCTGAAGGCTGGAGCATTCGCTCCATGGATTCAAATTCTGCATTCAAATCAGCCTGTACTAGCATGTCATAGAATCATAGAATTGGAAGGAACCCAGTGAATCATCTAGTCCAAACCCCTGCCTGTATCAGGAAATCCTCATCTTGTGGGGACCCAGGTCTCAAACCCTGGCCTGCTAGTTAACAGGCACAGTGTCTTAACCACTTGGACCACAAGATTGTCCTCAATTTCTGGCAGAAAATATGGAGAAGCGCATGTCATGTGACTTAAATCCACATACAAAAGTTTTCTTGGCCAGAGGGGCAGTGCCAGGACCCCTTCTGCTGTGGCCTTTTTAGTTCTGACCTCTCCTGGCAGCCTGATGAGAATAGTGACAGCCAAACGTATACAAATCTGTGAGCCACCAGGAACACCACATATCTCTTGCCTTGAACCCTTCACAAAGCTTCATTCAACCAACAGTGCAGCTTCTAGGTAACCAACCACTGGTGATCTGAATTTGCCAACAATATAAAAGTGTTATGTGCTGAAAGTTGTTGCCACTTGATCTAACCCTACAATCCAGAGTAACTAGGAGAGCACATAAGAGACATTTACGTCGATGTAGTTACAGCACCACCTAGTGAAAACCTATGGGAAATTTATATTGCTATCCAAAGTAAATAGTTTTTACACTGGAGCAAGGATCCCCCGTAGTTACTCTGGACTGCGCCCCAAGTCAGTGTGCCCTGGCACTGAAAATGCCTCTCGCACATTCCACCACCGAAGAACAGGTTTGTAGCTGGATCCAGATTTATGTGCACCTCGGTCATCATGCTATTGATTTCTATTAGGTTATGCTATTTCTTCACACCTGGGCTGGTTCTTTAGGACAGCCAGGTGACTCACCTGACATTCCAGGTGGCCACTTGTCTCCTGGACCATTAATTTGCCAAAGAGTGTCTATGCATGAAAGTACAACCTTTCTGGTTCTCAAATGCTTTCAGAGAGGACCTCTGAGCTCCACCAGTGGCAAGGCTGCCTTGCATTCACACAATCTGGACAGAATTTGCTTCTGGGTCACCACAGCAGCGGTCATTGGAGTTGTTGTGAATGTCATTTGGCCCACAAAACACATTTACAAGACCAGCTGAAGACCTGCTGCTTGCGTGAGATCATAGAGTTGGACGGGACCTAGTTGGTCATCTAGTCCAACCCCTGGCCTGTAGCAGGAAATTCTCCTAGAGCATCTCTGACATGTGCTTGTGGAGCCTCTGCTTGAAGATCCCCAGTGAGGGAGAGTCCACTACCTCCCTTAGCAATCTATTCCACTGCTGGACCACCCTCACCGTCAGGATCAACTCCCTGCAAGGTGGCAGCCATCTACATGCAAATTCTCTTTTCTATAAGAAACGCCAGCCCTTACAACAGGACAATCGGGGACCTCAGATGTCAGTTATTAGCCGCCAGATGGAGTCAGGAGCTTTGCTTCTTGTTGCAGAAGAATAGAGAACTAACTAGCAGTGCTGTCCTCATGGTTGTGACTCCAAGACCTAATCAGAAAAGGGTATCCAGGTACAGGTGAAGGCTCTCCCTGCCGCAGGTGCCATCAGTCTGGCAAACATTCATGGTACCAGCAAAAGCTCAAAGGCAGCACTCCGTAATAGCAGCATCGCTGCCAGTAAGAAAACTTAAGGACTGTTTTGAGTGACTGACGGATGTGCGCATCTCTAGGCCTGTTTTGACCAGACAGTTGGGGTGTCCAGAATCATGCATAAAAATGTCTTACTGATGAATTAATTCAGGGCCCAATCTTAAACAATTTAGGCCAGCACAACTCACCTGTCTCCCTGTACCTGTGATAGCATGCATGGGGAGGCCAGCACATGTCTGTGCACTGGCAACCCCCCCCCCCCCATGCTTTAAGGCACTTTGTGACACCCAGGCCAGCATGGGAATTATGCCAGCCTAACCATGGTTGCCAGCATCGGAATTAATCTCTCCAGAATTACTCGCCAACTCTGTTCTTTTGGGGAACAAAAATGAAAATGGATGCCTGTGGTACATGAAAACGGCACAGTGGATGCCCCTGCCTCTCTCTCTGGAAGGAACGGTGGCTGGAGAGAAGGGTCTGAAAATACAGTACTCAGGCAGGAGGAGAAGTTGGAAATAATGGGAAGAAGTCTAGCAAAAGACAGGCTTCCTAATGCTATCTGAAGACAGATAGGGCTGGAACTGGGAGGTAGGGGTTGATAACCACCCTAAGCCCTAAGGCAGTGATTTCCAACCTTTTTCATCCCATGGCACACTAACAAGGCACACCATTAATTGTTTTGACCGTTGATGAGGCACACCAAGCTGTTCAAATCCCCCAATTTTCCTATTAGTTAATGTCAGTCCCCAAATTCCTGTGGCACACCTGATGACTATGCACAGAACACCAGTGCGCCAGGGGGGACTAGACTGGCATACTGGTTGAAAATCACTGCCCTAAGGGAAGTGTCAGATTGCCTAGCCCTGCTTTTTGGAGTAAGGAGAAAGAATGGTTCTTGTGCTTCTTCCACTGCAGAGGGCTACCTCCTGTCCATTCCCCTCCCTTCCAGGATCCCGACTATGGTGAAGAAGCCTTGCCAAGCCTCAGGCATGCATAAACACAAAGAGAGACATAATGGCTACAATCCAGAGTAACTACAGGACCTTTTACACTGACGTAGTTACTGTGCCACCTATGGGAAACCTATGGGAAATGCATAGAACAATCCAGGGTAAGTGCCTCATGTCTTCCCATAGTTGCTCTGGATTGTAGGAACAGAGCTATAGAGATTAAGGGTGCAATCCAAACATGTCTCCTAAAACGTAAGCCCCATTGTGTTCATTGGGTCTTACTCCCAGGAAAGTGCCTTTAGGATTGCAGCCATAGAGAGTGATAAACAGAGATAGAAAGCTGCCACTTTTGGATTTTAACCAAGCACAGTTTACGATGGCATCTGAACTGGACCATGGAATCCAAAAACTGCACCCTCGGGCAGGCGTCTCCTGGCACAGCTGCCTCTGGAAGAACAGGCAGCCCATCCAGCTGCACCGGCATCCAGAATACGCTATCCAACTATTAATCTCCCTTTTCAAAGACAGTTTTGTAGTGCCACAGAGCTAATGCAACACTCCAGCCTCAGACAGAAGCTACGGCCGTGACCCCGAAAGGATTCAAAGAGCTGCCAATGAACAAACATCAAAAGGATTCTTTGCCTGCCACGTACAGCGGGATGGGGAGATGACGGCCCACGTCCTCACCTTCCATGGAAAGATGCTTTGCTTCAGCTGCCACTAAAGCAGTGCAAGGTGCAGAAGTGGGGGGATTTCAAACACTACCAAAACAGCGCAGGGCTGGGGAGAGGGAAGGGACTTAGGGGGAAAAAAGAGGCAGCAGAGGCAGAAAGTGAGAAGATACTCACCAAAGAGGCATGAAGAGGTGCCAGGAGGAAGAGATTTCCTCACCAGCATATTTTGTTTCAGAAAGGCAGCAAACTGAGCTGAAATGAATCAGAGAGAATTACAGCATCACAGCTCATATTTGAGGGGCTCCCCCTTTACCCACCAGAAGAAAACACTGGGAGGCTGGCAGATCTGAGAAGCATCTCTCACAGGTATGGGTGCAGCCGCATCATCACTACCTCCACTGCTTCTGGCAGTCTGGGGCTGCCCCCTCCACCCTGGCTAAACACACCGCAGGAGAGCAGAAGGGGGGACTAGACTGGGTGCAAACTAGAATTTGCACACTCAGCTCACTGCGCTCTACGAAGGGGGGCTTGCTGAACCTCAGCTCCCTACCAAGCAGAACCACTTACTAACACAAGACCTTTTGAGCAGTTGGTGACTTGGTATGTACACATGCAGTGGTCACTGGAGGCCATGATCTAGAATAAGGGTAGAGGAGTTCACACATAGCCTGACAGCATTGGCCACCAGCCACACAGCACTGTCTGGAAGGGCAGGGCCAACAAGGAAAGAAGGAATCAGGCTGCAAGACATGTGCCTTGCTTGTCTACCCTCCAGGACGGAGCTGCATCTGCAATTGAAAATAACAAAGGGTGACGCTTAATTTGGAGCACATTTCTTCGCCATGTTGAGACTTTGCCCCTGAAACACGCCGAATTCACCTTTACTGAGAGCCAAGATTATTTCCTGCAGACACTGAGTTTCTACCTTGAGGTCCTAAATGCTGGGGCGAAGGGAGTTGGTGTTTTGCGGAGTTTGGAAAATTGTGTCACACAATGTAGGGGGGTGAGGAAGACGGATGAAGAAGCATCTGAAGCAGCTGGGACTCTGCCAAGGATATACTGTCCAACCAACCTCAAAATCAGCATACTCCAGTGAAGCAGTTACTACCCAACTACCCAACGTTACCACCCAATCACCTTGGAGCAGCCCAGTGGAGACCAGATGAGGTTATTCTCAGACCACACCAAACCACAGGCCTATCTAGGTTTGAACATACTGACCACTGCTCGCTGGGCAAAAAGGAGACCTTCCCATCCATACATACGGCTACTTGACTAAGGCTACAATCCAGAATAACTACGGAACCTTTTACACCAACGTAGTTATGGTGCCACCTATGGGAAATGCATAGAGTAATCCAGAGTAAGTGTCCCTTATGTCTTCCTGTAGTTACTCTGGATTGTAGGGTAAGGCTGCAATCCTAACTACAGTTAGGCCAGCCTAAGCCCCTACA
Source organism: Cryptoblepharus egeriae (assembly GCA_030015325.1). Classification (NCBI taxonomy): domain Eukaryota; kingdom Metazoa; phylum Chordata; class Lepidosauria; order Squamata; family Scincidae; genus Cryptoblepharus; species Cryptoblepharus egeriae. Next base: position 29,539,973 of record JAREYC010000011.1, read on the forward strand.
TAAATCACGTCCTGATCTTGGAGCGTCACAAAAACGCCACAAGGCTCTTCTGCCTCACTCTTGGGCGGGTTAGGCCACGGCATAGGCATATCACCACCATCTCGCACCACCATGGGAAGATATGTCAGATGGGTTAGGCCAGCCTAAATTTATTAGGAATGTGCCCTAAGTTCCATGAACTGAACCTAGGGAAGTTCTGCTTTCCTTAGTCACTAAGCCACAACTCTAAGCAGGGATGACCTATTCACAAGGGGGAGTTAAGCGGAGACTTCAAGCAGTGGCACACCACACTCTCCACATTCTCCAACGTATCCTCCAATGCATCCCCCTCTACTCTCATTGCACTGCGCTGCCTGCACGTACACAACACAACACAAGCTGCTGATGAATCAACCAACCCCAAAACAGGAAGGAAAGCAAGGGCATATTAGGTGCCAAAGATGTCTGTTTTTGCATTTCCAGGACTACTGTGCAGGGATTCTACTTGGGGGAGGTGGCCCCATTCCAAAAGTTGCCCTGATGCAGGAGGTTTGAAGAAAGAAGCAGAATCTCAGCATAAGCACCATCTAAGACATGAGGACACTTGACAAGAGCCACAGAAAAGCTATTACCTTGAGTCTGCTTGTGGGTCAGCATCGCCTCCGTTCTCTGCACAGGCCTCTTCAGCAACTGGGTCACTCCAACCTGGCTGGATTTCTGCACAGATGTCACAGTGGCCATTTTAGCCTTGGGGCTAGAGGTGGGGCTACTGGACACGCTGGAGAGGTCCTGCCCAAGGGGAGGAAAGCCCCCTTACTATTAAGTGTGCAACACAAGATACCTGGAACGCTCATGGGACTAGAAAACTCCAGACAAATGCCTACAGATCCCAAGCCTCCCACACTCAATTCCGCCATGAAGCCAGTCTAGAACACAACCCAGACTCAACATCTGTGGGGGTTCCGTACCTGGCGGATGCCGAAAACCACGGATAAATACAGATGGGGCGTACCTAACTTCCAGACATCACCAGAACACCTTCTGGTCACATCAAGAGGCTTTCTTACCATCTCCCAGGTGTCAAAAGGCTGTCCGACATCAGGTCTCCGACACTTCCAGAAGCCTCAGAAAGCCTCTAGACATGTTCAGAGAAGTCATGGGTTTGGCCCTCCAAGACTGGTTCAGAACCCATGGTGGGCTGTGATGTCAACTAGCAGACTGGCTACTGAGCAGGCATCTGCCTAAATATCCCCTAGGGCAGTGGTATATGAACATTTCTGCTCAGGGCCCTCTTCTGAGAATGATAATCTGTCCGGGACCCCCCAGAAGTGATGTCATGGCTGGAAGTGACATTAAAGCTGCCCACTGCCAGATTCCAAGTTGGCTGCACCCAGCTTTTCACAACCCCCTGAAAAGAAGTTGTGACCCCCCCGAGGGATTTGACCCCCACTTTGAATACCACTGCCCTAGGGCTTCACCTCTTATACCATCCAAAAGTTCATGTTGTTGTAATGAGAATGGCTGTTATACCGTTAATTTAATAATTCTACTAACTTAGTACAGTAATTATACCGTAATTAGTAATACTGTATTATAGTTACAGTATTAATTACTGTACTAACTACAGTTAACTTAGTAATTATACTAACTTATTAAATTAGCTGAAGAGGCTTGCTGAGTTTCTTCTTCACTTCTAAGCTCACAACCCACAAAAGGAAGATTTCTTATAAATGCAAAGTTGTGCCAGCCCCAGTTAGGCTGGCATAAATCCTATGCTGGCGTGGGGGTGCCACAAAGTGCCATAAGGCACATCTGCCCCACTCCTAGGGGATTAGGATCAGATATGCGCCAGCCTCTCCACTCTCCACTGTGGGAAAGTAGGCCAGGTGAGTTATGCCAGCCTAAATTGATTGTGCCTTGAGTTATTCAAGACCTTCATCCTTAATCTTTTTGGGACCCTTTTTACCATGCCCTCCTGCCATTCATTACAAAGCTCCACAAGTCCCCATTGTGTTTTCCACCCAGCCCTCACCTCCGACCCTGAAGGCGAAGCTGGAATCTTGGTGGCGGGAGAGGCAGGCCGGCTGCTCCTCTCTGGCATGTCGAACGACAGGTCCCTCCTAGCTGAATCACGCGATTTCTTCTTCTTCTCAGCATCTAGATCCCGAGGGTCGGAGCCAGAGTGGCTGTCTGCTCGGGTTAGCACCCCTGTCAGGAAGTCTGCTATTTCATCCTACAGGGGCCATAAGATGGACTTTAATATAAGAACACATGAAGAGCCTCCACTGGACCAAACCACAGCCCAGCTAGTCCAGCTTCCTGTATCTCACAGCGGCCCAGGCAGCACATAAGGCATTTTGAGGTTGCCGACATCTTCATTCATTTATTTTATTTTAAAAATTTATATCCCGCCTTTCTCGGGCCGTGGACCGACTCAAGGCATTAAAACATAATTAAAAACATTAAATAGAACATTCAATTAAAAACATAGAGGCTAAAAAAAATAATACCCCCAACCTCCACGTCACTAAAATGTATTTGAAAATTAAATGCTTTTAGACTCCACCTGAAGCTCTGTATTGAGGGAGCTTTCCTAAGTTCTAAGGGGAGAGAATTCCAAAGCTGGAGTGCCGCCACCGAGAAGGCCCTACGTCTGGCTGCCAAACCTCTCAATTCCCTTAGTGGCGGCACAGTCAGTAGGTCACTCAGATGACCTTAGGTGACAGGTCGGGATTATACAGAAGAAGGCGGTCCCTCAGGTACCCTGGACCTGAGCCGGTTAGGGCTTTAAAGGTCAGGACCAGCACTTTGAATTCTGCCCGGAAACAAATGGACAGCCAGTGTAGCCGCTGAAGCAGTGGCCTGACAGTTGAACCGACATCTATCTATGCACATGCACACACCTTATGGCTTGTAACCTGTGATGGCCCTTTCCTCTTTGTCCAATCCCTTCTTAAAGGCATTGAGACTAGATGCACCATTCCACCGCCCCCCCCCCCCCAAGGGAACCTTTGCTCTTGGCCTCAACAAGGCTTCTTGCAGCGCAACATGGAAAGGTGCATCAACACAGGATTTCCCCAGACCTTCCCCACTGTGTGGCATTTCAGGCAATGAACACCCATTGGCATCCATCAGTCTCAACAGACTATGGTATCATGCTTGACCCCACATGCGAAGCATGAAGGCCTAGGTGGATTGATATGGAGGATAGGGTGTTACCCAAGCAGCAAATCCCCCCTCTCCACGCCACTAAAATAGTCCAATGGAATGGCAGAGCCAATATGATGGGTTCCAGCTGTGTCGCAGAGCTGGGCTAAGGACAGGAGCTCACCCTGTCTTGTGGGGACCGACCTGGGTCACGAACCCTGGCCTGTTGGTTAACAGGCATAGTGTCTTAACCACTTGCGCCACCCCCAGCCCCTCAATGAACACCCACAGCTTCAAAAAAAGGGTTCAGGGGGATACTGCCAAGGATTAGACCAAGCAAGGACTATGAACAGAAGAGACCCACCGAAATGCATTACGACAGGCACATATTCTAAATGCATAATAATCTGGTACTTACCTGTATGCACCTGTCCACCATACTTTGCGTCAGGCCTTCCGACTTCTTTTTGGCTTTGCTTATCCTATTTTTTTTAAAAAGGAAGGCTGTCAAAAAAATGTACCATCTTTTCCTTCCTTGTCCTTAACCCCACTCCAATCGCTGCTGGTTTCTGGCAACATTCCCAGCTTGGAGTTTAATGACAACAGGCCAACCTAGAATTACAGTGGGTTCAGCTTAACCACAGAGGTTTGTTTCTTGAACCAGGAACAGGTAACAAATTCTGCACATGGTCAAAATTCCAATTAAAAAATGAAACTAAGAACACAATCCTAACCATGTCTACTCAAAAGAAAGCTCCACTGTGTTCAATGGGTCTCATTCCCAGGAAAGTGTCTTTAGGACTGCAGCCTAAGTCTAACTTCAGATTTCATCATTCTCCAGCTGGATTGTATATGATCCAATTTTTGGAACTGTTACAGCAGTCAATTTCAGGCCCCATCGTTGTAGCAGTAAGGGTGCAGTCCTAAAGACACTTTCCTGGGAGTAAGACTCATTGAACACAATGGGGCTTACTTTTGAATAGACATGGTTAGGATTGTGCTTTAAGTTCCTGGTTCAGCTTCTTACACCATGTAAGTGCGGATAACAAAAAGGCCTCTGCAGGAGAAGCCAATGCACGGGTGCCAGTTAGGCTACAATCCAGAGTAACTACGGGACCTTTTAGCTACGGGACGGCAACGTAGTTACGGTGCCACCTATGGGAAACATATTGGAAATACATAGAGCAATCCAGAGTAAGTGCCTCTTACATCTTAAGTTACTCTAGATTGTAGAGTCTGTCAACAATTCTGGGCTTAATGGACCTGTGTGGCCTACCTCCCTACAAGTCAGCCTTGTTTTTATTTCTATCCCATCCATTCATGAACACCTGAACTAAGCATTGCTTGAACAGGCTGCCTATTGGCTCAAGGAACAGACGGTGGTTTCAGAACTTCAAGCAGAAGATCTTCTGGGGATCTTCAAGCAGAGCCTCGACGAGCACTTGTCAGAGATGCTCTAGGAGGATTTCCTGCTACAGGCAGAGGGCTGGACTAGATGACCTCTTAGGTCCCTTCCTACTCTAGGATTCTATGATTCTAACTTTCTATGATAGGGCAACAGCATCTTTTGGGGACCCCAAATAACCTTGTTCAGAATACCTGAGGTTATCATCAGCTCCTCCAACAACCACCAGGCTGTTTTCCGCACGCAGCTTCTCTCTGAAGTCTTCCATGGCTTCGCTGTTGCATTGGAGGGAATTCTGCCCAATCACAAACAGAACTGGAGTCTTCATGTCCAGAAGGGGATCGTCAACATCCTACTCTCCAAAACAACAACAACAGAAATCATACCACTGGATTGATGTATGGATTCCAGACTGGAAGAGGGACACATTGCTGAACATGGTGGGAGGGTAACTGAGGGGACAATCCTAACCATGTCTAGTCAGAAGAAAGCCCTGTTGTGTTCAATGGGTCTTACTCCCAGGCTGCAATCCTAATGACACTTGCCTGGGAGTAAGCCCCATTGAACACAACGGAGCTTACTTCTGACTGGACATGGTTAGGATTGTGCTCTAAATAAGTTTTGAGAATAAAAAAACTAATATTACCATGTGAATCAGTACAACTGAATTGTACAGAAAATACAGTGTTCCATATAAACAGTGCATCTATCGTAGTGTTATTTTCAGCATTTAAGAGCGCATCATGATCAGAACTATATGTTTAAGATCCCGATGCACCACTGATTAGTCTGCCACATTAGTCCAGAGCCACATACCCCTCTGGGACCATCCACCGTTAAAAGAGGGAATCCGAGACACACGACTGCAGTGACGTCCTCCATCACTGAAACCTAGAGGTGGAAACAAGAAGGGACGTCACAAACGGCCAGATAACCTGCAAGGCTCCTTATGGCTCCAGACAATGCACCCAAATAAGCTACTGTATAGAGCAGTGGTACTTAACCTTGTTGGTTGTACTGAACCCTGCAAGTTTCATACGTGTGTTCACCGAACCGTAACAAAAGTATGCACTTGGCAACCCTGGCGAACGGAATGGACGCACACCTCCACCGAACCCCTGAGACTGATTCACTAAACCCCTCGAGTTTAATCAAACACAGGTTAAGAACCACTGGTATAGAGTGTACAAGTTCCTCTACTACATCAGAATTAAAGAAACATTTTTTGGTACTTCCTTGTACAAAGTATGGTAAATTCTTTATCTGCTTTGCCTTCTACATTTTACTCGTATATCTTGTTTTGTCCTCAAACACACAACTCTCACCAAAAAGATGTGAAACTGGATACAGCAAGGTTGCCCCAGGCCATGCGGTCACATCAAGACTGGCTAAAGGTTATGGGCAAAATCCAGATTAAGTACAGGGAGTCCTTGCTCCAGTGTAAGAACAACTTACTCTGGATTCCAATATGAATTTCACATAGTTTTTCACTAGGTGGTGCAGTAACTATGGGTGCATGTAATGTCTCTTATGTGCTCCCGTAGTTACTCTGGATTTGGGAGTCAGGCAATGATTTTCAACTGGTGATTGGAAAGTGTGCTGCAGGAGTTTGGAGTTTTATTCTGTTTATTCTGTTAGTGTTGTTAGCCGCCTTGAGTCAGCCTTTGGTTGAGAAAGGCGGGATATAAATCCATTAAAATTAAAAAATAATAAAGTTCACAAAGTGGTTTACAAAAAGAAAATTAATGTTTATAGGGCAACTCTCAGTCTGGAGTAACAAACTGTATGTCCCTCTTCTTCCACCAGCAGAACCAGTGGAGAAAAAGAGATCTGGAGAATTCGGATGAGTCTCCTGGAAGAAGGAAGAGGGGAAGACCATAGAGGTCAGTGTGCCATAAGAGAGAAAAAACATGGAAAGTTACTATTCAGTAGCACTCCTGCTCCCCGTTCAATGCAGGAGCAAGATCTATGGAGGCCCGTTGATATTCAAGAGGATTCTCTTTGTGAACATATACAGCAGTGCCTAAACCCTACACTGGGAGAGCTGGCCCTTTTCTGTTCTGTAGGTCACCCACCATGCTGTTGTTGCCCTGCTGATAGACACAGCAAAATGGTCTGAGTAGGAAGGAGAAGACAAAGAAGCACCTACATGACAGGCCACCAAAGCTCCTGTGTTCCAACCGATCAGGATGATGGGCTTGTGGGAGAAATGGTTGTGGATCTGGAATGGGAGAAAAGGAGAAAAGTAGCCGAGAGGAAGGGGCCCAGCCTTTTGTGGCCCAGGACTAGCAAAAGCCACAAGGGATGTGGCCACACAGGATGTGGCCACATGGAAGCTTCAGGGTGCAGAGGTCAAGACCATTGGGGACACGGACTAGAGGGACATTTATGGGTACTCAAAGAGATGCTCCAGTCCTTACCTCCAGCACTTTGCCTCTCACTGAGCCTATCATGTGTTCCAGGCACTGCAACACTCCAACTCCACTGCCGTTATTCACCAAGTGAGTAGCAACTGGGATCACCTGAAAAGGCAGCAAGTTAAACAGACTACGGTGGTGCCTTGGTTTACGAGCATAATTTGTTCCAGAAGCCGACTTGCAATCCAAAACACGTGTATAGCAAAGCAAATTTTCCCATAAGACATAATGAAAATGCCACAACCCAAAAATATTCATGTGAAAATTACTACAATACTGTGATAGAAAATTATAAAGAAAATACAAAATAAAAAGCAAAATAAAACAAATTAACCTGTCTCTCAGGCTGCAACCTGCCCCCCCTTTATACAGGAGTGAGCCCTACTTATTATAATAGGGCTTACTTAAGGGAAGACACGCAAGGCTAGGTCTCTCAGGCTCCTTCCCATTGCCCCCCATACATAGGAGTGAGCCCGACTGATTATAATAGGACTTATGAGCAGACATGCAAGGCTGGGTCTCTCAGGCTCCTTCCCATTGTCCCCCATACACAGGAGTGAGCCCTAATGATTATAATAGGACTTACTTCAGAGTAGACATGCAAAGCTAGGTCTCTTGGGCTCCTTTCCATAGCCCCCCTTACATAGGAGTGAGCCCCATTGACTGTAATAGGCTTACTTAAGTGTAGACATGCATAGGTTGGTCTCTCAGGAGAGGTTGAGCAGGTGCTGGCAGAGCGCCAAAACTGCTAGAGGGGAGCTCAGAGCACTCACAGGAGAAATATACCTCATACGTGCATTGAAGTGACAAACCTTTCCCAAGCAAGAGAGCTGCGACTGCCAGAACCGATGGCGACGAGAAGTGGGGAACATTGAATTGGAGGGTCCGGAGGACGCCAGCAGGATGAGGGGAGACCCAGGCAGCTTACTCTGGAAAAAGAAGAGTGGCTGTCTTAGGCTGTGTCCTAAAGACACTTTCCTGTGCTTACTTACAATAGGGCTTACTTTTGGGTAGACATGGTTAGGATTGTGCTCTTAGCGTGTTGCAGCAAAACCAACAGGGTCTTACGGCACTTAATATCAAAAGCCTTGTAGCACCAGTGCATTTATTTAAGCTGAAGCCATCTGCAGCTCTAGACCTCTGGCTACCTCCCTCGTCATGCTGCCATGTGGGATACAGTGGCCATGTATCCGTGTATCTCCCTGGCCATGCAGGATACAGCGGCAACCATTGTGGATGTTTAGAGTGGTGTGGGCATTCCTGTTAGGATTGGCTGCCTACACGCAAGCAAGCAGCAAGAGATCTTTGCTACCCCAAATCTATTGCTACCCTGAAGATCCAAGGAACTGGGGCTGGAATACTAACCCCCAGGTAGGCTGGCACAAGTCCTGGCACAATCCCAAGCTTGCCCGGGGCTGTTGCAAAAGCACTGGAAGGCATTTCTGTGCCACTCATGGGTGGGTTGGGTCAGTGTACAGATATACACTGTCCACGGGAATGGGGAGTGGGTGAGTTATGCCAGCCTAAATTAGTTAGGATTGCTCCTTGAGTGTGCACATGTTCCTCTGGCACAGCTATGCCAGTGTTGGTTAGGATTAGGATTTTGGTTAGGATTAGGATAGTTGGTTAGGATTGCACGTGAACCTTGCAAGTTCTCCCCACCAAGTTACAGGCACTTTCAATGCATGGCTAATTCATGCAGCAACCAGATAGCTTGTAGGGAACAAGGGTGAGGGAAATCTCTCCCCCAACCACTCCCCCCAAGTGGTGCTGCCTATGGTCCACTTACTGGTTTGTTATGTGAAAGAACACCCACAGCCGGATCCCATGGTCTCTTCAGCAAGAGAGACAGAGCCTCAGCACCTGCTGCTCCTGTCTTTGCAGTTGAGGACAACAGCATCCGATCAATCAGGGTGGGAATCTAAAACCCAGCAACAAAATTAGGTTGGGAAGTAGCATAAAACAAACATTGACCCCAAATTCCATGTTTTGACCCTATAAAACTTCTTGTAATTAAATCACAATAGAAACCTAATACGTGTTGATTAGAGCTAGACATGCACTCCATGAGTTGCCCTACAATCCAGAATAACGACAGGAGCACATAAAAGACATTATGTGCACCCGTAGTTACTGCACCACCTAGTGAAAACCTATGGGAAATTCCTATTGCAATCCAAAGCACATTGTTCTTACACCAGAGCAAGGACTCCTTGTAGTTACTCTGGATTGCGCCCTTAGAAACACTTTTTACATGATCTATGAAAGCCAACAGGGCAGTCCCAGCCATTGCTTTTGAGAAGTCTGTGGCTACAATCCAGAGTAACTATGGGACCTTTTACACCGACATAGTTACGGTGCCACCTATGGGAAACCTATGGGAAATGCATAGAGCAATCCAGAGTAAGTGCCTCTTACATCTTCCCGTAGTTACTCTGGATTGTAGAGTATGACACCCATTGAAAACATTTTTAAAAATTGCCAACCCACGTTGGTGCTTCCTGGAATGGCATTGACAAGCAATGGCATCTTCGGCAACGGCTCAGCCTTGCAGAAGAAACATGGAGAGGAGAGCCTGGAAAAAGCAACACAGACACTTTTGAACAGCTCTGGTTTTTACCTTTCCCTTCAGGGTCTGCAGAGCATCCAGATAAGCAGCCAGCATTGGCAAACTGAGGGTCTCCACCAGTGTGGAGTGAAGCCACTGGATCAGCTTGGTATCCCAGCCGATGCTCGCCAGAGCTTGACGGACACGCCGAGCGCATTTGTCCACTGCGATCCGCCTTAACACGGGCTCATTGCAGGCCTTTGAGATGCAAAAAGGGAAGAGCCGGTCACATCAACACAAAAAGGGTCCCAGACAACCACACAACTCCTAGTGCCAGTTGCCGCTGCACAGCTTTGTTCAATGAAACAGAAAGACCCAACCCATATGTAAAGGATATCTCGGCATGTCTTGAGTGTTTGGAAGACCCAAAAAGGGGTTGCCAGAAGTTGTAGGAGAGGAACAGAGGGTGACCTTACCCCTTCGTTGGCCAGCCGGGCCAGCCTGTCGGACTGCAAGGCTTTGAGGATTTTATTGAAGAGCTTATTCTGGGCGCCTGTCCAGCCTGACCTGCAAGGAAATATCAAGTTGTCAGTTCAGCATCCAAACTGCAGCTGCAGGAACTCAAATACAGGTCCAGCCTTGTTAAGACGCTGATTTTTAATACATGGATTTGACTTAACACAAACGGCCACTGCACGTCACAGTTTTAAAAACTGCTTTTCTACTGTTGTAAAGAGGCAGCCATGCAAGCAATGATTCCATTCTTCCGTTCCAGAATCAAACCCCTGCAGATTTCAAGGCACCACCTTATTCCATTAGGTGCAACAGAGGAGCAAGAAACCTGGAAGTGGGTCTTTAAACCTTTTTCCCATTGTTTTCTTTAGTCTTTATTTATTTGTTTTCTTTATTTCCATTTATTTTCTTTATTTTTTACCCTTGGGATGTTCTAGAACAGAACCCTAGTGGATAACGAGGGACACCTTTATGCTAGTTCCAAACTCTGCCTTACAGCACAATCCAGAGTAACTGTGAGATCTCTTGTGTCGACTTAAGAGGCACTTACTCTGGATTCTTCTATGCTTTTCCCATAGGTAGCAGCGTAACTATGTCAATGTAAGAGGTCCCATAGTTACTCTGGATTGTGCCTAAAGAATCTGCCACGTTTATGTTTCAAACATCTAAGGCAGGTTAAGAAAAGCTGCTCTGTATTATTTTTCTAAACAGAAACTTTTAAAAGTTTGGAGATGTTTTGTGGCAAGAAACGTGCTGCAGGAATTTAAATCTTGTTTACGTGTATAAATAAGCCTATGTATAAATAAATCTTGTTTACGTGTATAAATAAGCCTATGGTTATAAGTCTTTCCACTTGCAGTCACCAGGTAAAGGAACGTTTGTTCCCATTTGTATTCACAGGGCTGCACCAGCACTAGAAAGTTAGATAGGATTGGGTCTTACCTGAGAATGTGCTATAACTAGTGGTTAACTAGTTTTAACTATGCGTTCCATGGGGCCACCCCCACACCTCCTGTGGCAGGGAGTTCCACGGGGCCATGTGAGCTCTTTTAGTACAGGGAACCATTAACCATTACTTATTTTCTCTGTAAACTGCTTTGTAAAGTCACGTTGTTGCCATCACCCATCTTTTCCAGCCACCCCCACCCCTCCTATGGCAGGGAGTCCCACAAGGCCACCACCATATGCAGTGGCAGGGAGTTCCACAAGAGCTACAACATGTATCCTGTTCCGAAGTTCTGCAGGGGCCACCCCCACACCTTCTGTGGCAGGAGACTCTCACATGGTGGGCGGGAGTTCCAGATACTACCCCCCCATGCAGTGGCAGGGAGTTCCACAGGGAGGCCACCGCCACATGTCTTGTGAAGATAGATAGATGGATAGACAGATGGATAGATAGCTGCTTGTGTTGAGCAGAAGACTCATCCTGGAGCCTTGCGCATGCAACGCACAAATAATTGGTGACCTGCCCTTCCTACTCCCACATATAACTGTCATGGAAGAGGAAAGATCTACTTGTATGCAAAAAGGGACGTTGTGTTTTCCCACAGCACCCGTGTCCTACCTGTTCATGTGCTCCTCCCAGTCATCGGGTGGAGGGGGAGTATCAGTATCCGTGCGGGCAAAAATCACATGGCGCTCACACTCATTCATCACAGTGCGGGCTTTCTGGTTGTCGTAGAGGGGCACAGGAGTGGGGGTCACTGTCTCCACATCAATGGGAATATCTGCCTCTCTGAAAAGAAAAACAGGAAGTTTACAGAACAGAACATACCATCCTCTCTCTGCAGCATCCCTATTAACCTTGCCAGAGGAAGAAACACCACAATGAGACAAATTAAAGTAAGCCCTATTGTAATCAGGGGGTTCACTTGTGTGTATGGGGGGCAATGGAAAGGAGCCTGAGACCTAGCCTTGCATGTCTACTCTTAAGTAAACCCGACTATTATCAGTGGGGCTCACTCCTGTGTATGGGGGGCAATGGAAAGGAGCGTGCAATACCTAGCCTTCATGTCTACTCTTAAGTAAGCCCTCCTATTTATCAGTGAGGCTCACTCCTGTGTATGGGAGGCAATGGGAAGGAGCCTTACATGTCTGCTCCAAAGTAAGCCCTATTATAATCAGTGGGGCTCACTCCTGTGTGTGTGTCACCCCCACAGCACTATGGGGGACAATGGAAAGGAGCCTGAGAGACCTATCCTACCCCTGACCCCCCCAAACAAGATGCGCTTCAAACGACCCCAACGTGGCTCTGCCAGAAGGGAGGGACACTCACAGGGCACTGCTCTCCTGCTGTCTCCTGGGAGTGACGAAGAGCAGGCGTGTGGGGCGAGCGCTGCTGGCGTCTGGATGGGCACTCCATGGCTTGGCATAACTGTGGTCCAGGAAGACCAGGTCCAGCTCCCTCTCATGGACGGAGAGCTGGAAGAGCAGAGAGGTCCCCATCCTGCGCGCAGACGTCTGCAGGTCCCGCTCATTCCCTCGATAAGACATGTCTTGGCCGGGCTCCTTCCTCCGCAGCTACCACCAGCACAAGCGGCTCTCACGGCAGCGCATCTTTGCTGGGGGAGAGAAGAGAAGGTCAGCCGCATGAAGTACAGGCTTCCAGGCACTCCCCCCGCTCTCCCCCCACAGCGGCACGTTGTTGCCATCACCAACCTTTTCCAGCCACACCCACCCTCCTGTGGCAGGGAGTTCCACAAGTGCTACCCTGTGTATCCTGTGGTGGGAGTTCCGCAGGGGCCACCCCACACCCTCTGTGGTAGGGGGCTCCACAGGGGCCTCCTCCACACAGTGGCAGGGAGTTCCAGATACCACCCCACATGTCCTGTGGCAAGGAGTCCCACAGTGGCAACCTCCATGGAGTTACTGGGAGTTCCACTGATACCACCTCAGATGCCATACAGTGGCAGGGAGTTCCACATGGGCCACCACCACATGCAGTGGCAGAGAGTTCCATGGGGGGCAACCCCACATGCCCTGTGGCAGGGAGTCCCACAGAGGCCTCTTCCATACAGTGGCAGAGAGTTCCACAGATGCCACCCCCACATGCAGTGGCAGGGAGTTCCATGGGGGCCGCCCCCACATATCCTGTGGCAGGGAGTCCCGGGGCCACTCCCGTCCATCATGTGGCAGGGAGTTCCACAGATACCATCCCAGATAGCAGACTGTGGCAGGGAGTTCCACAGAGTTAAGGCCACCCACCCACCCTGAGGCAGGGAGTTCCACAGATGCCACCCCTGAGGCAGACCCCAGGGGAAGAGGAGCCCACCTGGACCTGTAGGGAAGGAAGAGTTCCCCTGAGCACGTGCAGAGCGCAGTGAACAGGGAGGGCCCCAGAGCGGCCTCCGCGCAGCCTCAGCCCGGAAGATCCACCGGAGGAGCCTCTCAGGGGGCCCCGGCAGGCCTCGAGCTTTTCCGCGCACTGCGCATGCGCAGACTGGCTCCATTCCCCGCAAGACCCGGAGCCTGGAGTGCCCAGAGTGGAGCGGAGGAGGAGGGAAGACCCGGAAAGGACAGCGCATGCGCGGAGGGGACTCCACCCCCTGACTGTTCTGTTGCTCTGGCGCTGCACTTCCGTCTCTGTCCTGCGGGTGTCGCTGCGGGTCAGCGGAGGGTCTTCTGCACACGTGACTCTCTGGGCGGGCGTCTGTGGCGCAGGCTGCGCAGTGACGTCATAGGCTGCGTGGGGCGGAGCTCAGAACCAGCAGGTTCCGAGCGGGGCGAGGGAGAGAGGCAGGGTCGCCACTGCCATGGGGAAGGGGAAGGACGGGCTGCCGGACAGGTAGGGGAGGACTGGGGGACTCCCTGCCTCAGGGTGGGTGGGGGCGGCACCGGAGGGACTCCCTGCCTCAGGGTGGGTGGGGGCGGCACCGGAGGGACTCCCTGCCTCAGGGTGGGTGGGTGGGGGCGGCACCGGAGGGACTCCCTGCCTCAGGGTGGGTGGGGGTTGGCACCGGTGGGACTCCCTGCCTCAGGGTGGGTGGGGGCGGCACCGGAGGGACTCCCTGCCTCAGGGTGGGTGGGGGCGGCACCGGAGGGACTCCCTGCCTCAGGGTGGGTGGGGGCGGCACCGGTGGGACTCCCTGCCTCAGGGTGGGTGGGGGCGGCACCGGAGGGACTCCCTGCCTCAGGGTGGGTGGGGGCGGCACCGGTGGGACTCCCTGCCTCAGGGTGGGTGGGGGCGGCACCGGAGGGACTCCCTGCCTCAGGGTGGGTGGGGGTTGGCACCGGTGGGACTCCCTGCCTCAGGGTGGGTGGGGGCGGCACCGGTGGGACTCCCTGCCTCAGGGTGGGTGGGGGCGGCACCGGTGGGACTCCCTGCCTCAGGGTGGGTGGGGGTTGGTACTGGAGGGACTCCCTGCCTCAGGGTGAGTGGGGGTTGGCACCGGTGGGACTCCCTGCCTCAGGGTGGGTAGGGGCGGCACCGGAGGGACTCCCTGCCTCAGGGTGGGTGGGGGCGGCACCAGAGGGACTCCCTGCCTCAGGGTGTGTGGGGGCGGCACCGGTGGGACTCCCTGCCTCAGGGTGTGTGGGGGCGGCACCGGTGGGACTCCCTGCCTCAGGGTGGGTGGGGTGGGTCTGGGTCAGGCACTCTAGTGCCTGCAGAAGCACCAAAAGTCCTTCTCCTTTTCCAGATGGACGGATTACCTTCCTCTTGGAAAGAGGATTCCCGGCACCCGCTTCATTGCCTTCAAAGTCCCTCTGAAGGAGGTGAGCAGAGTGTGGTGCACACTGAAGTTACCCTTATTTTCCATTGTTATTGTTGTTATTTACTGTGATCTCAAAGAGAGTCGGGACTGGCCGTGTGAAACAAACTGATCTTGTTCTACCAGGAGTTGGAGAGCTGGTGGGTTTTGTTGAACAACATCCCTGGAGTGTCGCATCTGAGCGTGTTTTGAGTGTGCAGAAGGGAACATAAGGAAGGCGAAAAGGATCTGGAGCCCTTGCTGGGGTTGTAGGCCAAAACTATGCCTCTGACCCCCTGCTTTGGTGCTGGGGTCAGCCAAGCAGCACTCTGGGAAGCTTTTCCTGCCCTCTTTGCTTTGTGGTTGCAGCCCGACTGATAACCATATTTTCAGAAAATCCCTTTACTAGGTTGGGCGTCCTACTGATCTTTTTTGACGTGCAAAACTTTCTTTCAAGATTTCTATATGATGCAGGCGTATACATTTCCTATAGAGACCATGTTTTCATCTCTGTGAGCAGTTGCAGATAGACAGAAATGTATAGGGTTGCCATATATCCCAAAAAACAGAGACAGGCCTGACTTTTGGGGCTTGTGTCCACATTCTCACAAATGGGACCGAGGCTCCTGTCCCAATGTTGTGGAAGAGAATTATGGCAACCATGCTCGGAGTGGACTTCCTTCATCTGCTTCCAGCAGAAAGGGTGGCAACCTATAGGTTCTTGCTTATAGGTTGCCAGCCTGAAATAGTCAGAAATAGACCTCCGTAAATCTTTTTTGGACCTTTTTTGGTTGTTCACCAAATGAGTACGTTTCTCCAACTGGGTGCTATACCCGTATTTACTCAAATCTAATCTGCCGTCAAACCTAATGTGTGCTATGATTTTGGGGATGAAATTGGCTGAAAACAGTGAGCGTTAGACTCAAGTTAACACAGTAGTGAAGAAATATCAGATTATGTAATATACTCTATTATTTATAAGACTATAGAAAATATGAGAGTATATACAATGCTACCGAAAGCGTACCCCATACGATATTCCCCCATTGCGCATCGTTCTCCCCGTGTGCATCAACCTCCCATGTGCAGCGTCCTCCCCAGTGCAACCTCTCCCTCCGAACAACATCCCCCAGTGCACCAGGCACTGAGCACTAAATTGACTGGATGTCAGTCATCCATGTTAAGTATAGGACAAAAACACTTTGCACCCCTTTTCAGCCCCTTCAGGGTTAAATTTCTCCACATGGGTTCTTGGTGGGTGTTCATGTCACAGAAGGAACTCCCTCCCCAAATTTCATTCTTGTAGGTCCAGGGGTTGGGGAGGAATGTTGATGAGTCATTAATTCTCCAATGCAAAGTATAGGGAGGAAAACGCGTTGCGCCCCTTTTCACCCCCTTCTGGTTGGAATTTCTGAAAACCCCTCCATCACAAAAATTTCACGCTTCTAGGCCCCCAAATTTGGCCACCCCAAATTTCATGCTTCTAGGCCAACGGTTTTGGGAGGGTGTTGATGAGTCCATCAGTCAGTAAGTGAATCAGTGACTCTTCTCTTTTATATACAGTATATAGATATACTATACCCCTCCAGTATATATACTGAGTTATACTATACCTGAGTTATACTATACCATACTGCTTATACATACTATATTATGTAAAGTATACCATACTATAGAAAGTATATTTTATATAAAGTATAATCTGTGTATAAGAGTAAACAAATGCAGCTGTGTTGTGCTTTGACTGTTGTACTCCAGCCTTCCACAGTGTCAGTGTATCTGGCTAATAAGATCCACAGGCCTCCCATACTTATTGGATGGCTTCAGACCGGAACATCATCCAAAAGTGAACACACCCTACAATCCAGAGTAATTACAAGAAAACATAAGAGGCACTTACGCTGGATTGCTCTATGCATTTCCCATAGGTGGCGCTGTAACTACTTCAGTGTTTAAAGTTCCTGTAGTTACTTTAGATTGTAGCCACAGTCTTAGGGCGCAATCCAAAGTAACTCCGCAGAGTCCTTGCTCCAATGTAAGAACAATTTACTCTGGATTGCAATATGAATTTCCCATAGGTTTTCACTAGGTGGTGCCGTAATTACGTCGACGTGAATGTGTCTTATGTGCAAATTGCAAACGCCCCTTTTATCTTGCAAATTCCTGCTGCCACCCAATGATCTCTGCAAATGGATTTTCAATAACTCCTTAGGATCAGGAGCTACGACATGGGGAAGGTTACAGTTTTGGCTTTAAGAGAGCGGTTGAAAGAGCGGAACATGCATTGATTGAATGAGTCCTGGGAACAATTGTAAGGTGTTGAAAGAGTGGATCGTTAGAAAACGAACCGTCTGAAAGCAGGATGTACCTTGAGCAGAAAACTGAGTTCTGTCTCTCATTTTCAGAGCTTTGAATGGAGACTTCCCCCAAATGAGCGCTTCTCTCCCCTGGATCTTGTTAATCAAGTGAGGCAGCAGCAGGAAGAACTTGGCCTGATCATTGACTTGACCTACACCACCCGCTACTATGAACCAGCGGTCAGTTATCTTCTCATTTTATCAGGATTTATTAACTGTCGCCAACAGTTGGCAGCCAGACATCAGTGTGGCATTTCTGGCTCTCAAAATACGTGGTAATGGAACATTAACATCTGATTTACCATAAGTCATGGAATTTGCCATACGTGAAATAAATACTGTATTTACTCAAATCTAATGCACCATTGAATCTAATGCACACCCTACACTTAAAATCAAAATACCACACTTACTCATATCTAGTACGCCATTGAATCTAATGCGCACCCGATATTTAAATTAAAATACCATATTTACTTGAATCTAATGCACACCCTTTATGTTTAATCAAATACCATATTTACTCAAATCTAACATGCCATTGAATCTAGTGCGCACCCTATACAGTATAATCAAAATACCACATTTACTCTAATCTAATTAACCATCTAATGCAGTGATTTTCAATCTTTTTCATCTCGTGGCACACTTAACAAGGCACTGAAATTGTCAAGGAACATCCTCAGTTGTTGTTACCATTGACAAGGCACACCAGGCTGTGTATCACCAGGCCACGGCACACTGGTTGAAAATCACTGATCTAATCTAATGTGAACCCTAATTTTGGAGACGGCGGAGAAAATCCAGAGTAACTATGGGGTGTCCTTGCTCTGGTGTAAGAACAACTTACTCTGGATTCCAATATGAATTTCCCATAGGTTTTCACTAGGCGGTGCAGTAACTACGGGTGCACGTAAAGTCTCTTATGTGCTCCCGTACTTGTTCTGGATTTGGGGGTAAGGGTGCAATCCAGAGTAACTACGGGGAGTCCTTGCTCCAATGTAAGAACAATTTACTCTGGATTGCAATATGAATTTCTCAGAGGATTTCATTAGATGGTGACATAACTACACTGACGTAAATGTCTCTTACGTGCTCCGTAGTTACTCTGGATTGTAGGGTAAATCCGGCTGGAAAAGATGAGTGTTAGATTTGAATAAATACATTATATAAAATCAGGATTGCTTTGAAGGGTTGAATCTGTGGCCATGATCCTCACATGACCTTGCTTTTCATTTGTTTGAAAAGACATCGGGACCATATGCAAAGCTGCGTGTGTTGTCTCGAAAAGAGTATGTGTGGGGCTCAGCTTACAAATGGCACATGTGTATAGGCCTTTTTCATATGCATTCTTTCAGCTTACTGACACAGGCTGTGATCCTAAAGGCACTTTCCTGGGAGTAAGACCCATTGAACATAATGGGGTTTACCTTTGAGTAAATATGGTTAGGATTGTGTTCTATGTCAATTTCAAGGGTTTTCTTCTCACTTTACGCTGACCTCAATGGTCTTTGTGATGTTCCCTCCAGGGGATGTCACAAAGGCTGCAATCCTAAATACACTTTCCTGGGAGTAAGACCCACAGAACACAACAGAGCTTATTTTTGAGTAGACATGGTTAGGATAGTGCTCAAAGTGCCATAAACCTCTTCTGGCCACTCCTGGTGGGATTAAGCCAATGCACAGGCCTACACCTACCTCCTCATACCACCATGGAAAGATATGCCAGGTGAGTTATACTGGTCTGTACTGGGCTGTGGGTGGCACAAGTGGCTCTGTGCCTGATAACCAGCAGGCCAGGGTTCAAGACCTGGGTCGGCCCCACAAGACAGGGTGAGCTCCTGTCCTTAGCCCAGCTCTGCGACGCAGCTGGATCCAATCGTATTGGCTCTGCCTTTCCATTGGACTAATTCAGTGGCGTGGAGAGGGAGGATTTGCTGCTTGGGTAATAGCCTATCCCCCATATCTATCTACCCAGGCCTTTGTGCTTCGCATGCAGCGTATGCAGTGCCGAGCACGATACCATAGTCATCCAAGACTGACGGAGGCCTGCTTATACTGGTCTAAACTGGTTAGGATTGCACTCTTGCTATTTTCAAATGTTGCGCTTCAAAACTCTTGCAGCAGAGCGGTTGAAAATCACTGTAAAAGATTTGAATGTGAGTCCATTTTGGAGGTGTTATTATGATGCAATTGTGTGAGATTGTGTGACTCACACACTGTGCTTTGTGGGTAGGGTTGCCATATGTCCTGAAAAACAGGAAAAGTCCTGATTTGGGGGGTTTGTGTTCACATACTGGCAAATGGGACAGAGGGTCCTGTCCGAATTTTGTGGAAGAGAATTATGGCAACCCTATTGGTGAGTCAACCAGATAGAGTTACTGAATCTCCTTGTGAGTCAGACACTGACCTGCAGGCATGTTTTGAGTTGTCTTAAGAATTGACTTCATCTTTTTCTCTTCCTCTTCCACCATTTGGGGTGTCAAGGGAACTGTCGGGGCTGGGTAAGGTGAATAGTATGGACAAAGATCCTCTGGGACAATGATCTTCAGCCAAGGAGGAATTCCAATCATGGCAACTGCCTTCATTCGGCCTGGAGGAGAGATGGCAATGAAGTAGTTGTGCTCCTATTTGAACCCCTTTTGTTTCACAGCATTCCAATAAGAAAGTAAGGCTGCAATCCTAATCTCCAGTTAGGCCGGCGTAAGTCCTGTGCTGACCCGGGGGTGTTGCAAAAAACCTGTAAGACACTTCTGCACCACTCCTGGGGGGTTTGATGAGTGCATTGCCATATGCCGACCTCCTCACCCCATCATAGGAAGATAGGCCAGGTGACTTAGGCTGGTCTAAATTGCTTAGGAGTGTGCCATGGAGGGTGCAATCATAAGAAATTTAGGCTTGCCTAACTCACCATGATAGTGTGGGGAGATTGGCATATGCCTGTGCATTGGCCTAGCCCTCCCAGGAATGGGGCAGAAATGACTTACTGCACATTTGTGTCACTCATAGGTCAGCAAAGAACTTATGCCGGGGTTTAGGCTGGCCTAAGTGGAAACACACTTTCCTGGGAGTAAGCCCCATTGAATATAATGGCCCCAGTGGCCTTTCTTAATGTTAGACCTCTGTTTGTTTGTAGGCACTCCCAGCCACACTTCAGTATTGTAAGATTTTGACAGCCGGACATGAAGTGCCAAACAAGAAGACGATTTCCAAATTCAAAAATGCTGTGGGAAAGTTCCTGGTGGAGAATCAACACAATGGTGAGTGTTATCAGACTCTACTTAGAGCCTGTCCTTCTCCCGTCCCATCCCTCGACATAAAAGCAGTTATGAATATTGTTATTCTTAATTAATTTTAGTTTTGCTAGGATATTTTCTGCAAAGGGTTAATACTGGCCTATTGGCTGTCAATGCAGTGCTATCCACATACTTGGTGTAAGGCTACATTCCAGAGTAACTATGGGACCTTTTACACCGACGTAGTTATGGTGCCACCTATGGGAAACGCATAGAGCAATACAGAATAAGGGCACAATCCAGAGTAACTATGGGAGCACACAAGAGACATTATGTGCACCCGTAGTTATTGCACCACCTAGTGATAACCTATGAGAAATTTATATTGCAATCCAGATTAACTTGTTCTTACTCCAGAGCAAGGACTCCCTATAGTTACTCTGGATTTCACCCTAAATGCCTTGTACATCTTCCTGTAGTTACTTTGGATTGTAGGGTAAGCATCTGCCCTAAGGAACTTACAAACTTAAACTTCCTTGGAGAGAGAAGGAAGAACTGGGGGCATCAAAGGGGAATTTTTACCAACTTCTTCATAGGTTTTCCCACAAAGACCTATTGAGAAAATCGGATTTATCAGACAACAAGCAAGTGGGCAAAGATTTGATTTGCCAACAGAGCACACAACTCACTATGTGCATTTCTTTATCCCCTAGACAAACTTATTGGTGTTCACTGCACGCATGGCCTGAATCGAACGGGTTATCTTGTTTGCAGGTAAGTTGTCCTGGAACTGGTCACCTGTCAAGGTTAAGAGGGTTTATGCCTGTTTCAAAACAAATTGTGTACCTGCCATACCAAAAAAAAGCAGGCCTCCATCAGTCTTGAAAGACTATGGTATCATGCTCGGTGCTACATGAAAAGAGTAAGTCCCATAGAACTGAATGGGACATACTTCTGAGTAGACATGCTTAGGATTGGATCCTAAGGCTGCATTCCTAATCTGCAGCCTACGCTCTGGCATAAGTCCTGTGCTGACCTGGAGGTGTCACAAAAATGCAGTAAGACACTTCCACCCCACTCCTGGGGAGGTTAGGCTAATGCACAGGCATACGCTGATTTCCCCACACCATCACAGAACGGTAGGGAAGGTGAGTTAGGCCGGCCTAAACCTCTTAGGACTGCTTCTAAGTGGAGTCCTCAATTCAGAAATGTTGGAGACCACAGTCATATGTAATTATATAAAATTTATATGATGAAGTATTGATTTCTAATACTATAAAGATTTCATTGGTATTTTGGGGAGGGAGGAATTTTACTTGGTAAATACTGGACAGCTAATGATAAAGTATTCCTTGTCATGTGAGTCAGAGCTCTGAACTTTGGGTTGGGCCAGAATATTGGGATCATGAAACCGTTCTTGAGCTGCTGCTGGATTATTTTTGGTATTGTAGCTTCTGAGTCCCTTTGCATGGGGCAGAGGGAGACTAGAGCAACATACGTGTCTTCAGAAACCGGAATAATTAACCACATTTTCTTAATTGCTTTCCTGTGAACCACCTTTACTTTAGCAGTTCGGTAGCCATATAGTTGAACTCTGTATTTCCAAGTACTGTAAATACAGATAAGTTAGTTAAAGGTTAATTTACTGCACTATTTGTTCACCTTTGAAGGCAACAGAAGTTTTCACTGCTGATAGGACAAGACAGCTCTTCTCCTTTGGGAAGCATCAAATGTTACTATCCTAACCTTGAATTTTTTGTAATTTTATTATTTTATTTATTTATTAATAATGAATTTAATAATTTATTTAATTATTAATAATTTATTTATTAAATTATTAATTTTATTAATTTCATTATTTATTACTTGGTGCTCGGGTATCAAGGGGGCATAAATAATAAAATTAATGAAATAAAATAGTAACTATACAAAAATTGAAAAAGTAAAACCGATATTTTTCATATCCTGAAAATAGCAAAAAAATAAATAAATCCAAGAACAAAACCAAGAGGATTAAGAAGGCAGAACTGTAACATAATAGAGTTATATTATTATAACTGTATTATTATTATTATTATTATTATTATTATTATTATTATTATTATTATTCCCTGTATGAACAAGGGAAAAAACCTAAGACATAGCTTTAAAATTATATTTTGTAACTATTTTGTAATAATATAACTACTATTACAACTAGGTTTTTATTATTATTAACTATTGTAACCATTATTAGCTATTACTATTATTAGTAACTAGGTTGTTGTTATTATTATTATTATTATTATTATTATTATTATTATTATTATTCCCTGGATGAACAGGGGAAAAAACCTAAGAATTAGCTTTAAAAATATATTTTGCCCACCTTTTTGTTAGTTCACAGTAATAGGGATGGTGTTTCAGTAAGAACCGCAGTAAGGCTGCAATCCTAAAGACATTTTCCTGGGAGTATGACCAGTGGAACCCTTACCTTTGAGTAGACCTGGTTAGGATTGTGTTATAAGGGCTTTTTGGCCAAGATCTATAAAGATTTTCATTCCTAATTGTATCGCCCACAACTATGGTGGGCATTTCAAAGGGCTAGAGGTGAGAAACACTGACCATTTGGCTCACACCAGACCCCTGTAAATTTGAATGTGATGGACCAGCTGTGGCAAAGACGGGGCCACAGGATGGATTTTCAGTATAGGGCACAATCCAGAGTAACTTCAGGGGGTCCTTGCTCCGGTGTAAGAACAATTTACTCTGGATTGCAATATGAATTTCCCATAGTTTTTCACTAGGTAGTGTCATAAATACGTCTCTTACATGCTCCCATAGTTACTCTGGATTGTAGGAATAGATAGATATTATCTACAACCATTCAACAGCCCACTCAGATTTACACTCAGGGAAGCAAAAGACATTTTTTTAAAACTCCATAACAACATAAACAGAATGGCAGAGACTTGGAGCGTCAGCAATACTTTGTTTTTCTAAATTAATCTTATTGTTGTGTTAAGGTACCTAATTGATGTTGAAGGGATGGATCCGAATTGGGCCATAGAATGTAAGTGTTGCAGCTGTCGTTTCAGTGGGTAAATATAGGGTGGGGACCTTGGGGAGCTTTAAAATTTCCTGCTATCATTGAGAATCTTTAGGGTTCCCGGAAACAGAATTTTTACTTTACCTTTATTGGCATAAAATAAATTAATATCTGCAGAGTGTGGTATAATACATAGGACATTGGAGAGCATAGCACATTGGAGAGGGTGGTAAAGGCAAGAGGAGGAGATACAGGCTGCAATCCTAAAAACACTTTCGTGGGAGTAAGACCCACTGAACACCATGGGGTTTACTTTTGAGTAGACATGGCTT
This sequence comes from Cryptoblepharus egeriae, assembly GCA_030015325.1. NCBI lineage: Eukaryota > Metazoa > Chordata > Lepidosauria > Squamata > Scincidae > Cryptoblepharus > Cryptoblepharus egeriae. Next base: position 29,563,623 of record JAREYC010000011.1, read on the forward strand.
GGGTTGTGTTGACAATTACTGAACCCATCTCCAGAAACAGAATTTTGAGTGCGTATGGGGCATAAATTAACCATTAATTGTTCTCATTTGTAAACCACTTCGTGAACTTTTTAGTTGAAAAGCGATAGATAGATAGATAGATAGATAGATAGATAGATAGATAGATAGATAGATAGATAGATAGATGTGGCTGTATGGCCAGATAGATAGATAGATAGATAGATAGATAGATAGATAGATAGATAGATAGATAGATAGATAGATAGATGTGGCTGTATGGCCAGATAGATAGATAGATAGATAGATAGATAGATAGATAGATAGATAGATAGATAGATAGATAGATAGATAGATAGATAGATAGATGTGGCTGTATGGCCAGATAGATAGATAGATAGATAGATAGATAGATAGATAGATAGATAGATAGATAGATAGATAGATAGATGTGGCTGTATGGCCAGATAGATAGACAGATGTGGCTGTATGGCCAGACAGACAGACAGATGTGGCTGTACGGCCAGACAGACAGACAGATGTGGCTGTATGGCCAGACAGACAGACAGACAGATGTGGCTGTATGGCCAGACAGACAGACAGACAGACAGACAGACAGACGTGGCTGTATAGACAGACAGATGTGGCCAGACAGACAGATGTGGCCGTATGGCTAGACAGACAGCCAGGATTTGCTCTTGACTGTTGCAAGTGTTACCCCAAGTGACTCTAACCCTGTTTCCTACCAGTGTTTAATAGATGCAGAGGGCATTCGATTGAGAGGGAGAACTATATTGAAGATCTTAAAGGACGATCTGGCCAAAGGTGAGATGCTTCTTCTGTTACACCCTTTTAGCTGAGTTTGGTTTAGTGAAGGTACGAATTGTGGGGGGTGCGCAGGTAATTATGATGTTGTCCATTAAATGAGCAAAGTTTCTGTTTTGCAAAGGGAGAGTAAACTGAGGAGTTCTGAACCCCAGCAGACACACTGCCATTGGGACCTTTACAGACCCATCCTGACGCACAGATGCAGAGTGGCTCTCATGTTCATCCCGCATAACAGCAATGACTTGTGCGCATGAGCTGTAGAAGGCAACCGCCTTGTGAACTTTATAGTGGAAAAGCAGTATATAATAAAGGAAGAAAGAAGAGAGCTCTTTTCTCATATTCTGCTGGGTGAAGGAAGGGACTTTTTGAATGTTAAACAAGCTCTAAGAGGAGAAGCCTGGAAGCTTGACTAGCCCTACAATCCAGAGTAACTACGGGAAGACGTAAGAGGCACTTACTCTGGATTGCTCTATGCATTTCCCATTGGTTTCCCATTGGCGGCACTGTAACTACATTGGTGTAAAAGGTCCCGTAATTACTCTGGATTGTAGCCTAGGTAGCAGTTGGAAGAATAAGCCAGGGAGACTCAAGGAGCAGGGAGAGGCTATTGGGTCCTGAGGAGGAGGTTTGTTACTGTGAATAAAGGAACAGTTTTAAAAAACTTAGGCTGCGATCCTAAAGACACTTTTCTGGGAGTAAGCCCCATTTAACACAATGGGGCTTACTTCTGGGTAGACATGCTTAGGAGGCTGCAATCAAAGACACTTTCCTGGGAGGCTTACCTGGGCTGCTGTCGGAGGTTCAAGGTTGCCAGTAGGTCACTTGGGGGCAGCTGCCTCTGGCACCCCCAGGCAACTGCCCCCAAATTGGGAGCAGTTAGAGGCAGCAGCTCTGGCCGGCAGCCCTTTTAAAAAGCCTCAGCGTGGAGCATCAGGGCTGCATAGCACATGTGCCCATAGCGCACTTGCTTGTTAAGTGAAGCGGAACTTATTGTGTGAAGCAAGATTTCTTGGAAATTTATACTTGTTACGCGAGAAGCTTGTTATGGGACGTACCACTGTATATGAAATGAAAATAAAATGAAATGCATGTGCACATGCAATGGGGCAGTCTTTCAGAGGGTGCCAGTGTGGTGGTAAAACCTGATGATAAAACTTGTCCTGTTTTTGAAGTGGATGCCTTTGGAAACAATTTCCATATCCTACGTTTCTTGTCACCTCTCTGCTTCTCACCAAAAGACTACATTAATGGCCACTCCTTTGCTGCTGGTTCTATAATTATTAAGACCTTCCTTGAATATAATTTCTGATTCCCATGTTTTCTCTACCCCCTTACAGGAATCATCCTGCAATCTCAGGACCTGGCTGGTTTAATGGATATGTTGGTCCTGCCCACCATTCTGGTGCTCAAGTGGTTAACTATCACCCACAGAAGCTCAAACAGTTTCCAGAGAAAGCACCAAGGTTTTTTTCTCCACATTTCCCTTTCTATATATTTAATCTAGATCTGATTCAGGAAAATGAAATTGGAACCAAACGACTCTTTGGGAACCAGAGAGTTTCTATAGTTTTCAAGAAAGGTAGTTGTGGTCGGTAAGTGGTAGAGTGGTTGGTAAGCAGTGAGAGTGGGGAGAAGAGATTCTTCCATGTCCAGCCTGTTCACAACTAACCCTACAATCCAGAGTAACTACGGGAGCACGTAAGAGACATTTATGTCGACGTAGTTACAGCACCACTTAGTGAAAACCTATGGAAAACCTATGGAAAATTGTTCTTTTGTCGGAGCAAGGACTCCTTGTAGTTACTCTGGATTGCACCCTAAGACAATTTTTATGCCAATAAAGGTACGATTTGATTTGATGATGACAATTAAGACAAAATGATGCTGAACATAACCAATAAAAACTGAATCTGAGGCTAAAGGTCAAACGTATACCTAAAAGTCCATTCTGAACTTCCATCATCTGAAATTGATGTTGGAATTTTTTGGAATTATTGTTGGAATTATTTTTGTTGGAATTTGTTGGAATTATTTTTCCACTGCCTGGAAAAATAAGCCTCTCTGTATTCTTTGTGTTATTATTACCATAACCATTTATAATAATAACCGATAATAACCATTGTGTTATTATTACCATAGGTCCAACAATCAAAAATTTGATTCGGAAAACTTTTCAATTTATCCTAAAATTGTCTTTTGCTCTTATTTAGAGCAGGGGTCCCCAACCCCCAGTCCACGGCCCAGTGCCGGTCTGTGGCACCCACCAGGCCACACCAGGGGAGGCAAGGGCCAAGGCTGCGCTCAGCCCTGGCCCAACACCAACTGAGCAGGCACAGCCCAATGCTCGGCTGTGTCCACACAGGCACGGCCTGGCACTCGGCTGTGCCTGGTACAGTTCTTCCCGGTTTCAGGAAGAACTGTACAGACACAGCCCGGTACTGGGTTGCGCATGCACATTCTTCCAGGCCAGGAAATTTTTTCCACTGAACTGGGCCATGGTCCTCAAATGGTTGAGGACCACTAGTTTAGAGTATGGATCTTGGTTCATGACAGGGTTGGAATAGTTGGTAAGCAGTGCACAGTCACATAGAGCACAGTCTTACCCATCTCTACTCAAAAGTAAGTCCCAGTATAATTAAAGGGGTTTACACCTAGGAAAGTGTCTTTACTTTCAGCCATGGGCAGAAATAGATGCCTGGTATAATAGAATATCTTGCCTTCACCAGGCTGTTTGCTAATTAAAACTAAGTCCTATATCCTAAAGTGAAATTAAGCCCCTTGCTCCGGAGCAGTCAAGATGACGTTCCATAAGATAACACTTGAGGGTGACGTAACTGCATGGACCTGTAGCTGTTATGGATTTAGCCCTAAATGATGCACTTCAGGAGTAAAAATTGAGCTTAAGTTACAATATCAAATACTTCCAGTTCTTCAGTACTTACTTCTATAGCTCCTGTTTTGGAACAAGAGGTTCTAATAGTTTTGAAAAAGTAAAATAGATCTTTCTATCTTGGTTTGAGAGTCCTGACTGCTGAAAAGAAGAAAGGGGGATATCAATAAAATAAATTAATAATAAATTAATTAAAAAGGAGCTCAACAAAGCACATCCGTCTCTCTAGAAGTTCAGGTGAAGTCAGTTAAACTCTCGCAGGTGATTGACTGGTTGACGGCTTCTTAGAACGTTCCCATCCATATGGTTCTCTGCAGCCGATGTTGACTTTATTTCCAACAATAACCACAAAATTGTGTGCTCGAAATGGCCATGCCACTCCCATCGGCAGAAGAAACTTACTGAATCCTTACTGTCCGGCTATGGATGGGGACCCCTAATTTTATTTCTGAGACCTGCTCCCTAATCCAGGATGTTTTCAACCCTAACTGGAGGAATCCTCTGCCGCTTCCAAGGAGTAGGGATCCTAACTTAGAGAAATGCTGCCAGATTTTGCTTGAAAGCAATGGCTTGCACAAGGCTGAAATTAGATCAGCCTCTGTTGCTAGCCCTCTGGGTATTTTGTAGTGTTTAAGGGTGAAATCCAGAGTAACTACAGGGAGTCCTTGCTCCAGAGTAAGAACAAGTTACTCCAGATTGCAATATGAATTTCCCATAGGTTTTCACTAGGAGGTGCAGAAATTACGGATGCGCTTAATGTCTCTTACATGCTCCCGTAGTTACTCTGGACTGTGCCTTATGTCAGAGTTTCTTACCTGTAGTTGCTCAACCGTAGCAGCACCAGCAGCAAAGGTGTGCTCACTTTCCAGATGCAGGAAAAACTGCTCATTTTCCCCTGATACTGCAACCATTTTGCTGCTAAAAGGAGTTTTATTAAGCACTTTACTCATGTTGCGGGAGTAAAAGTTCAAGGTTTGTAGGACTGGGCATGCTGGGCACTGGGCAGCAGGCAGTGGACACTGTTGAGCAAGAGGTACTGATAGGCATTGGGCATCAGGGGCAGTGGCGGGCAGCGGCAAGCACCAGGCATTGTTACCAGGCTTCATTGCGCAGCAGGGACAACAGTGCACTACCATGCCTTGGTGGTCCCCTACTCCCATGCACACCATCCCCCTCAACCATGCACCATCCTTCCACGTCCTATACCCTACCAGTGTCACATTTGGGGCTGGGTTTGATCAATCTTCAATGTAAAGTATAAGGAGTAAAACATGTTGCGCCCCTTTTCACCCTGTTCCAGTTTGAATTTCCAAAAACCGGTTCTTAGTGGGTGCCTCCATCACAGAAAGAAGACCCTCCCCAAATTTCACACTTCTAGATCTGATGGTATTGTCTGGGTGTTGATGAATCAATGACCTTTCAGTTTTTTATATATAGAAAGGTGACACCCTGGTGAAAGGTGACAGCTTGGCAAACGCTGGTTTAGCATCCAGCATAGGCTGCAATATAAGCTCTTGAATCTTGTCCCTTCTTTTTCAGAAGACACCATCAGAACACCAACCTCATCACGTGTTATGACCACAGGCAGCCGGTTTGCGGTCCTTACCATCCCTCTACCGCTGACATCTCCAGTCAGAGATGGGATCATCCCATAAGACCGAACCATGAACCGATGCAGTACTTACCTTACCAGCAGCAGTGGCCAGCTTATGGACCTGTCTTTCCAAGTCACGATCCTCAGTCCCAACAACACCCTGGAAGGTATAAAATAAACAGACGACCCAATCGCAAGCCTTATTAACAGGAAACTTCACAGTGAAGGGAGGACATTGGCTCACATTTACGTCACAGCCAACCAGGCAAGAATGAATTTCTGACTGCTGAGCAGATGAGACCTGTTGCTGCTCTTGAGTCTGCAAGTCCTTAAGTGTCTCTTGTGCTACCCTTTCAAAATGCCACGTTTGCACTGCCTGTTGCAGAAATTGCTTTTATGAGTATTGTGTAGTGATTAAATTTAACACAAATTTATAGACAAAATACTTTCCCCTTTAATAATGTTTATACACAGTATCTCAAGATGTCCCTAATATAGAAACTGACTTGATCCTTCCTTGTTGATCAGTCTGACTTCAGGGGCTTCCATAGGGAGGGCTGTTCCATTAATGGGAACCAGAAGTAGTTGTAGTTGTTAATATGTATAGGTGCGGCCATATCTGCGAATTCTACATCTGGAATGTGGGTCTCTTGGACCCGTGTGAAGCCAGAGTTGGTCCCACCGGAGACTTCTGGAACCCCTCACACCTGTTATATGGAGGTGATGCCAGCAGAGATCATGTGTGTCCAAACACTGCCTCTGAGGGCTTCAGAATGACTGATTCTGGACAAAAAGTATCAAAATAATGTTTTTCGGTCATATAAAGCATTCTGAGGCCAAGGGAGGTGCTCTGGGGGATGCCTCTGCTTCAGAAAACCCTCCAGAGCCATCCAGAGCAAAGGGGGCCATCATGGATTTGTTTAACCATGAAAACTGATGATGATGATGGAGGATCCGAGAACAGATTCCCCACAGAGGCCCCACCTGGATTGCTTTTTCAGCAAAATAATGGTAACTTTGCACCATTCAGTGTTTCTTTTTCCATTTCCACGATAGGGGTGGGTGGTGGTAAACTGAGTTCCCATCCTGCTGGGGTGTACGTGGTTGGGGTTTTCTTTAAAAACAAATTGAGCTGCTAACTCTGATGCTTTTAATTTTATATTGATTTTGTCTGTTGCTGTAAGCAGAGCAGTCCTCATTTGGCTGACTTGGCTGTTGTCAGTGTGAACAGTGTGAAACAGAGCCTCCTTTAGTTTGTAATATGATCGCAAGTATTAAAAAAGCAGGCATCCGTCAGTATTGAGAGACTATGGTATCGTGCTTGGTGCTGCATACGCTGCATGCAAAGCACAAAGGCCTGGGTAGATTGATATGGAGGATAGGCTGTTACCCAAGTAGCAAATCCCCCTCTCCATGCCACTGAAATAGTCCAATGGAAAGGCAGAGCCAATACAATGGGTTCCAGTTGCGTCGCAGAGCTGGGCTAAGGACAGGAGCTCACCCTGTCTTGTGGGGACCGACCAGAGTCTCGAACCCTGGCCTGCTGGTTAGCAGGCACAGTGTCTTAATGTTCAATTAAAGGTAATGTACAATTAAATGTCCATAAATGTAATGTATGGAAAGCAGACATGACTGAACAATGGGGTCAGTTTTATCTATGTATGCCAACTAATTAATTAATTTAAACAAGAAGAACATCCATGACTTATGAGGCATTTCTCCCTGTTAATGGAATAAGTCCAGTCCTGATAGAATCGTCCCCATTCATGAACATAAGAAATCCCTTGATGCGTTCCAAGAGTATATTTACAAATAATGATGGAAAAGTCGCATATTATGCTCATAGTAGCATACAAGTAAAATTAGAAAACGCAAAGCAATTTAAACAATGAAATTAGACTTATAATGATCACAGAAGCCTAAATTGCAACCTTCACATTCATTATTCACAACACCCTGAAGTTTGTACAGTCACCAGCTTTGGTAATGAAGTCTTAACATGAATATTCAACGGCTGCTCAGCTGTCAGAGAAAATGCCTGTTTTGTACATCTAAAAATAAAGTATTTATATTTCTCCGGTGGATTCAGATAATGGTGATCATTTCATTGATTGACAAAGACTGTTTGATGCCAATAAATGTGGTGGTGGTGGTGATGATGATGATGATAAAGATGGGCCGCTCTGGTGCAGTGTGATGCAAGAAGCACAGCTTTTTGGCTGGTACAAGTGCATGTGCGCTTTAGATGCATGTGTAATACCGTATTTACTCAAATCTAATGTGCTATCGAATCTAATGCACACCCCATACTTAAAATCAAAATACTGCACTTACTCAAATCGAGTATTTACTCAAATTAACCATTGAATCTAATGTGCACCCTGATTTTGGAGACTGAATTTGGCTGGAAATGGTGAGCGTTAGATTCAAGGAAATAGAGTATATTCATATACATACGTGTGTGTGTGTGTATATATATATATGTGTGTGTGTGTATATATATATATATACACACACACATATTCCTCACTGTCTGTCCCTTTGTAGCTTGTGTTCAGACAGTGATCAACCTTTTTGTGCCTTGAAAGGAGTAGGGAGCAGGTTTCAGAAAAGCTTCTATCACTTTCATCTTCTCTAGTCTAAGGGTTTTGTAGGAATCTTCGTCTGCAAGGAGGCTTTTAGGTTGCTAGAGTTGGTATATTTGATTCCTTTCTTATATCCTTTGTACTTTTGATGAAATTACAGATGTTTCTTTTGCAAGAATTTTGAGCTTTGACTGCAAGTCTGTGTTGCTTAAACTGATAAAAACCCTTCATTTTTATTGCTAACAATAGACTGATTGGCTGGAGGATTCTGAGGGGATCCCCCTGCAGAGAGTGTCCCCTCTCATTTCTAAACCAGTCCTAGAAGAAAGGGCATATTTATGGTCATTGCCTGCTTTGTGACATCCCTTCCTGCATTATGATGTCACTTCCAGTCTTATGATGTCACTATCAGGCCCTGTACACCATCTCCCAGGGCACATCAAACCCCCAATGTGAATCAATCCCCCGTGCGCAATATCCCCCCCATGCACATCTTTCCCCCCCCCCATGTGCAGTATTGCCCATGCACAGGTTCTGGCCGGATCACTGGAACCGCTTCCTGATTTTGGCCACCCACTACCGTACCGGTTGCTAAGGGTGGCCAAAAACCCAGGCGGACCGGTTTGCCGCCCAGGGGAGCCCTTCACTGTGCCTGCATCAACCTTGATGCAGGCGGAGTTGCGTCTTAAAGAGGACGCAACTGCGGCTGTGTCAAGGTTGACTCAGGCGCAGTCACGTCCTGAAGCTGGTCCTTCGACCAGCTTCAGGATGTGACTGTGCCTGCACCTACTTCGGCGCACGTGCAGTGTTCCAGAGTTGGGGTCCGCCCCTCGCCCCGCCCACTTGCACCCGCAGCACGCTGGGGTGGGTGGCGTACCCTCCCTGCCCCCTGACCCTACCCCCTGACCCCGGCTTGGCCATGCCCACTTCTGGGGAACCGGTTGTTGGGCCAGGCCGGGCCCACCTCTGGAACCCCCCCATGCGCAACCCCCCCATGTGCATCATTCCCCATTCACACCAACCCCCCATGCACAGCATTCTCCCCAGTGCAACCCCTCCCTCCAAACAATATCCCCCGCAGTGCACCAGGCCCAGAGCACCAAACTGGCTGGATGTTGGTCATTCTTCCATGTTAAGTATAGGACAAAAACACGTTGCACCCCTTTTCAGCCCCTTAAGGGTTAAATTTCTCCACATCGGTTCTTGGTGGATGTTCATGTGTCAGAAGGAACACCCCCTTCCCGAATTTCATGCTTCTAGGTCTGGGAGTTGGGGCAGAGCATCCCTCAGTCACCCATTCTTCAACGCAAAGTATAGAGAGGAAAACGCGTAGCACCCCTTTTCACTCCCTTCCGGTTGAAATGTCCAAAAACCAGTTCTTAGTGCACCCCTCGGTCATGGAAGGAACATCCACCCCAAATTTCACACTTCTAGGACCAACGGTTTTGGCAGTGAGTGACTTCATTTTTATATACAGTGGAGCCTCACATAAAGAGGCCTGCTCTTTAAGTGAAACGGTCTTTAAGTGAAGCAGATTTTTCCATAGGAAATAATGGAAACTCAGACAATTGGTTCCAAAACCCCAAAAATATTCATATAAAATATTATCTGGATGTAAAAATGATGACAAAACACTGGAATTGAATTCAAAACATGCATTCAATGTGCAGGATCCTATGAAGTCTACTTAGGCTGCAATCCTAAAGACACTTTCCTGGGAGTAAGCCCCACTTAACACAATGGGGCTTACTTCTGAGTAGACATAGTTAAGAGACTGCAATCAAAGACACTTTCCTGGGAGGCTGAATTTCCCAAGAGTGAATTTCATGCTTCTAGGTCTGGGGGTTGGGGCAGAGCATCCCTCAGTCACCGATTCCTCAACGCAAAGTGTAGGGAGGAAAACACGTTACGCCCCATTTCACCACCTTCTTGTTGGAATTTCCAAAAACCGGTTTTTAGTGCACCCTTCGGTCCAGGGTGACCAGATGCCAAACGCAAAATCCCTGAATGGCAAGGTCAGAATTCCTGCCCAAAGGCAAAAATTCCTAACCCCCCAAGCCAAAATTCCTGCATAAATTCCTGCAATTAAAACACTTGTAGAAAACCCCAAAAATGTAAGACAAGCAAAAATAAGCTAAAAACACTTGTGTTTCTCTCCTGTATTTAATTTCAGTACTATATTACCTCCTTTAAAATTGAAAAATGATGGAACTCTCTACTCACTGTGGCTGTGAGAGAGACCAAAACTCCATTATACTGCCACAATTATCCAGGAGGAAGTCCCATTGTATAATGGAGTTTCCTTCTGGGTAGACACAACACAACTAGCATGGGGCTCACACATTTTCCAATTCCTCCACCTCACTTGGGGCAGCCGGGAGGTTGAAGCTGCGGTGACGGAGCGAGGCAGCAGTAGGCAGACTATCAAGGAATAGCAGGCAAGCAATGCCAGGAGGCCGGCAATGGAGCATGGAGGCAGAAATAGACTGGCAGCAGACTCATGGGGTGGGCGGCTGCGGCGAAGGCGGCAGGCGGCCGCGATTGCAGCCCGTGAGAAGAGTGCACCAGAGGCCGTTGCCAGCTTGCTGGCTGAGAGTGATCTGAGCCACAGTGAAGTGGTGAGGGGAGGAGCTTCCTTCTCCCGCTCACTCTTTCTCCCACGTGATGGTCCACCCAATGATCAGGACCAAAGATACCGCATGCCCCAGACATGCGTTATCAAGCGTGCACAGCTGCAGCACACCAAATTTAAATGGCGGCCATTTTCCCTGAGGAGGGGCTTGTTTTCCGGAGGCCTCCTGGAAATTCCGGAGGTCTGGCAACCCTGCCTCGGTCATGGAAGGAACACCCACCCCAAATTTCTAGGCTCAGTTATTTTGGCAGGGAGTTGATGAGTGAGTCAGTCAGTCAGTCAGTCAGTCAGTCAGTCAGTCAGTGACTTTTCTCTTTTATACAGTGGTGCCTCATATAAATAGCTCAATTCATTCCAGAGGCCTGCTCTTTAAGTGAAGCAGATTTTTCCATAGGAAATAATGGAAACTCAGACGATTGGTTCCACAATCCCCAAAATATTCATATAAAATATTATCTGGATGTAAAAATGATGACAAAACACTAGAACTGAATTCAAAGCATGCAGTCAATGTGCATGATCCTATGTAGTCTACTTAGGGCGCAATCCAGAGTAACTACGTGGAGTTCTTGCTCCGCTGTAAGAACAATTTGCTCTGGATTGCAATATGAATTTTCCATAGGTTTTCACTAGGTAGTGCAGCAACTATGGGTACACATAAAGTCTCTTACGGGCTCCCGTAGTTGCTCTGGATTGTAGGGTTAGGCTGCAATCCTAAAGACATTTTCCTAGGAGTAAGACCCATTTAGATTTATTCAAATCTAATGTGCTATCGAATCTAATGCATGCCCCATACTTGTGTCCGGACAGTGACCAACCTTTTTGTGCCTTGAGCTCATTAATAACCATTGATTCCCCATCCCAGGACTCCTGCCCCCCATAGGCTTCAGGGAGAACTTGGTATACCATTTTTGCTCTTCAAGATAATACATCAACAATTTTTATATTATTACTGGATAGGATACCGCAGCATACAACAAACTTTAACAGTGGCTTAACCCTACAATCCAGAGTAACTGCGGGAAAACATAAGAGGCACTTAATTTGTATTGCTCTATGCATTTCCCATATTTTTCCCATCGGTGGCACTGTAACTACAGCTCTGTAAAAGGTCCCGTAGTTACTCTGGATTGTAGCCTAAGACTCAGCATGAAATCCCATTTATGTAAATGATGTGTGAATATGTTCACAAGCAGACTTTTGGCACATATACAACACTCTACCACCTGTACTACACCACCTCACCTCCTGTACTACACCACCTCATCCCAACAGTATGGCTTGGCATGACTGTGGACATTTTGGTTTCCTAAACTTGCTGTGTAATAGGAAGATTGGGAGATTAATCCAGAGAGGACCCAGGAGACGTTTATGCAAGCACGAGATTTTATTTGGAGCTCCAGATCCCAGTCGGACAAAGATTCGTCCTACAAAAAGACTGAGATCCCTTGTACATTTCGCACACACTTCTTATACCCCTTCAGTCACGTATACATTCTTTACAAAAAGGGATTATTTCTTTGTGACAGAGATATTCTCACAGGTGTACAAGAGATCCTACTTTAGAGTTTCCTGTTATACACAAAGAGGTGAGATTAGGGAGATACAATTACAATGGAAAACATCACAACTGTCATATGAAGTTAAGCACACATGGGTTTAACATTTACTTGATCCATTTGGGCTTCTCTTAATACAAAAAGAAGAAATTAAAACTTTATTTTGATTTCATAATCTTTGGGTTTAAGACACTTAGCGCTTCTTTATTATTGCCACAGGGAAGACCAAGAGAGTTTCCTGTCTTAGCTTGGCTGGCTTTACAAGCCTTAAGTGGCTAATCACTGATAACCATCAAACTCCTGGGAAAGGAGAAGGGGCATTGTGATGTTCTCATCTCCTCTCGGGGAGCCTGTGAATGTTGATTGGAAGCTTCTGTCTGGGAATGTGTGTCTGCAAACTGCCTGGGTTTACAGTATGATTTCAGAGGTATCAAATAATTTCTAATAAATTCCAATAAATTCTAATAAAATTCTGACAGCTGATTTTGTTTACTATATGGCTAGAGGCTACTTTTAGATGGGAATCTAAAATACTTTTAGATTGGGTTAATGCCCTTTTTTATATTGCACTTTATATTGCAAATGCCCTTTTTTATATTGCAGTTTCCAGCTGTCACAAATATTTCTGGAAATGGATTATCATTAACAGGAATGGGAATAGAGCAGAAGCTAAACTGTGCGTACTCTCTCTGTCCTTCATGCACACCCACACACACACATACACACACACACCCCAAAATGAATCACCATGTTAGATGCAAATAAACATGGAGGAGAGCAATTTTAGCCTTTAGAACAGCAGAGAGAGGTTGAAAGAGAGGAACATGCATCAAATGAATTGTTTCGGGGTATAATTGAAAGTTGGTGAAAGAGGATCGTCAGAAAACGAACCGTCAGAAAGCAGGGGATTAACAGATTTAACATATTAAATCTTTTTGTGAACTTTTAATTGAAAAGCAGTATATAAATACTGTAGACTGGCTTATTGATTAAATAAAATATGTGAGATCTTTGTCTTGTGTATCATACTTGACCTCCATTGTTGGCTATGACTCCACCATGGATATACCAACAAGAAGGGGGCTTACACAGGGAAGACCCCAGTGAACCCAGCCTCATCTCTCCCTCTCTTTGCTTATGGCACTTGACAAGTCCACTTAACAGTTGCTCTGCGCTGATGCTCTGCATGGAGCCTGTTTTAAAGGGCTGCCAGCCAGTGTGCTGCTGCCTGTAACTGCCCCAAATTAGGGTCAAATGCTTGGGGGAGCCAGAGGCAGCTGCCCCTATTTGCCCCCAAGTGCCTCCACTGGCCTCCAGCGACAGCCCAGGTAAGCCCCCTATTCTCCATGCAGCCTCCTAAGCATGTCTACTCAGAAGTTAGCCCCATTGAACACTCCCAGGAAAGTGTCTTTGATTGTAGCCTCCTAAGCATGTCTACTCAGAAGTAAGCCCCATTGTGTTAAATGGGGCTTACTCCCAGGAAAGTAACCTTAGGATTGCAGCCTATGTAGACTTCATAGGATCATGCACATTGAATGCATGTTTTGGATTCAATTCCAGTGTTTTGTCATCATTTTTACATCCAGGTAATATTTTTATATGAATATTTTTGGGGTTCTGGAACTAATTGTCTGAGTTTCCAGTGTTTCCTATGGGAAAATCTGCTTCACATAAAGACTGCTTCACATAACAAGCATGCTTCTGGAACAAATTAAACTTGTTATGTGAGGCACCACCGTATAAACAGTAGATGACGAGATAAAGGTGTCCCCTGCAGCTGTGACAAACTCTAGGGCGTAGGTTTTATTGTATCCTCCATTTATCTTGGGTGTCCTACATTTTGGGGGTGTGTCCTCTTTAGCGGCTGAGACTTCTGCTCACCTGCAGTTGTGTCTCTCTGTGTCTGACTCAAGAGCGGCCAGTGAGAGGCAGAACATCCCCTTTGGAATCTCCTGGCAATGAAATGGTTAAATCACTGTGGGAATAGGGCGGGATTATGCAAATCACTGGCCAATCACAAGCTTCTCCTTCAAGGGAAAATGATAGAAATGACCAGATGGACAAAATCTCCAGTGGAGTGGGGGAAACTGTAAATGAGGAGGGGGGAGCCCAGGGGGCAGACTCAGGAGCATTGGTGGGATCCACACTGCCAGTGGTGGTACATGCAGATTCCCACATGGGATTCAATGTCTTGCAGCCCAGTCTGGCTCACCCTTTCCTTGGAAGCTGTGGGGAAAGCAGAAGGGAGCAGGTTTCAGATACCCTTGCATCACTTTTGTTTTCTGTGTCTCAACTGTAGTATTCTAGTTGCATAATAAATTCTGCCTGACTCTTTGTAACATCAAACTTCCATTTCTGAGGAAATTATATAGGTGTTTCTTTTGCAAGAATTCTGAGCCTTTGGCTGCAAGTCTCTGCTGATTCACCTGATTAGAACCCCTCTTTTTATGTCTAACAATAGACTGATTGGCTGGAGGATGCTGAGGGGATCCCCCTGCAGAGAGTGTCCCCTCTCATTTCTAAACCAGTCCTAGCAAAAAGGACATATTTATGGTCATTGCCTGCTTTGTAACATCCCTTCATGCATTATGATGTCACTTCCAGTCTTATGATGTCACTGCCAGTCCTTGTACATACTCTCCCCAGGGCACCTCAAACCCCCAATGTGAATCAACCCCCTATGTGCATCACTTCCCCATGTGCACCATCCTCCCCAGTGCAACCTCTTCTTCCAAACAACATCACCCCCACTGCACCAGTCCATGTTAAGTATAGGACAGAAACACGTTGCACCCTTTTCTCTTCCTTCCACTTGGAATTTTCAAAAACAGGTTCTTAGGGCACCCATCGGTCACGGAAGGAACATCCTCCCCAAATTTCATGGTTTTAGGCATGGTGGTTTTGGCTGGGCGTTGATGAGTCAGTCAGTGACTTTTCTCTTATATATATAGACTATCAAATTTCCAGTCCATCCTTAGAGAGACCTTCCAGGGGAACAAGACATTTCCCCATACACCATCCCCCATGGCACATCAACACCACATGCGCAACTTCCCCCCAATAGCAACATCCCCCCATGCGCAACCTCCCCGATGCACAACTTCCCCCATGCACAACTTCCCCCCAATAGCAACATCCCCCCATGCGCAACCTCCCCCATGCGCAACTTCCCTCCATGTGCAACTTCCCCCCATGCGCATCATCCACCCATGTGCATCATCCCCCCGCGTAACTTTCCCACATGCGCAACTTTCCCCATGAGCAACTTCCCCCATGAGCAACTTCCCCCCATGCGCATTAGTCCCCCACGTGCAACTTCCCCCCATGTGCAGCATCCTCGCCAGTGCAACCTCTTCTTCCGTACAACATCCCCCCCACTGCACCAGTCCATGTTAAGTATAGGACAGAAACACGTTGCACCCTTTTCACCCCCTTCCAGTTGGAATTTCCAACAACCGGTTCTTAGTGCACCCATCGGTCACGGAAGGAACACCCTCCCCAAATTTCATGGTTCTAGGCATGGTGGTTTTGGCTGGGCGTTGATGAGTCAGTCAGTCAGTCATTCAGTGACTTTTCTCTTTTATATATATAGACTATCAAATTTCCAGTCCATCCTTAGAGAGACCTTCCAGGGGAACAAGACAGGCCAAAAAAAGTTTTTTGCAGCTAACTCGGAATGTGCCCCCGGAGTATGTGATTCTAGACATGCGATAGTCTATGAAGCCAGAAAAAGGCGGGGCCAAGCCTTATTTCCGGTGGGCGGGGCGGAGGGCAGGGAAACCGGAAGCAGCTGGTGTTGGAGTGGAGGAACCTCCTCCTGTCGCAGGTCAGAGCTGGCTGGGTGGGGCCTCCTCCTCCCCCTCCCCCTCCCCCTCAGGGCTGGGCTGGGCTGGGCTGGGCTGGTAGGGGGGCTCAGTCTCTGTCCTGCAGGCCTCACCTGTGCCTGTTGACAGCCTCAGGCAGGGGCCTAGTGGGGGCCCCCTCAGTGTCTGGCCTGCCCCACCCAGGGGGAGCTGGGTTGCTACAGGCTGCCCCCTCTGTGCAGGGAGTGGCACCCAGTAGCCCTCCCAGTGGGGCCCTCAGCCTCTGCTCTGCTCTGCTGTCTGGCCTGCTGGGGCAGCTCCATCTTGCCCCTTCTGCTACCCCACTAGCCTCCCCACTGGCACCACCCAGTAGACTTCTCAGCCCTCCCGCAGCACCCAGCAGAGGCACCCCAGTAACCTTTCCAGCCCCCCCAGTAGCCTTCCCAGTAGAACCCCCAGTAGCACTTCCCTCCAGTAGCATCCCCAGAGACCTCCAGTAGCTTCCCAGCCCCTCAAGTAGCACCCCAGTAACCTTTCCAGCCCCCCAGTAGCTTTCCAAGTAGAACCCCCCAGTAGCACTTCCCTCCAGTAGCATCCCCACAGACACCCCAGTAGCTTCCCAGCCCCTCAAGTAGCACCCCAGTAACCTTTCCAACCCCCCAGTAGCTTTCCCAGTAGAACCCCCCAGTAGCACTTCCCTCCAATAGCATCCCCACAGACACCCCAGTAGCTTCCCAGCCCCTCAAGTAGCACCCCAGTAACCTTTCCAGCCCCCCAGTAGCTTTCCAAGTAGAACCCCCCAGTAGCACTTCCCTCCAGTAGCATCCCCACAGACACCCCAGTAGCTTCCCAGCCCCTCAAGTAGCACCCCGGTAACCTTTCCAGCCCCCCAGTAGCCTTCCCAGTAGAACCCCCCAGTAGCACTTCCCTCCAGTAGCATCCCCACAGACACCCCAGTAGCTTCCCAGCCCCTCAAGTAGCACCCCAGTAATCTTTCCAGCCCCCCAGTAGCCTTCCCAGTAGAACCCCCAGTAGCACTTCCCTCCAGTAGCATCCCCACAGACACCCCAGTAGCTTCCCAACATCTCAAGTAGCACCCCAGTAACCTTTCCAGCCCCCCAGTAGCCTTCCCAGTAGCACTTCCCTCCAGTAGCATCCCCACAGACACCCCAGTAGCTTCCCAGCCCCTCAAGTAGCACCCCAGTAACCTTTCCAGCCCCCCCAGTAGCCTTCCCAGTAGCACTTCCCTCCAGTAGCATCCCCACAGACACCCCAGTAGCTTCCCAGCCCCTCAAGTAGCACCCCAGTAACCTTTCCAGCCCCAAGTAGCACTTCCCTCCAGTAGCATCCCCAGAAACCCCCAGTAGCTTCCCAGCCCCTCAAGTATCACCCCCGGTAACCTTTCCAGCCCCCCAGTAGCGCCCCCCAGTAGCCTTCCCAGTAGCACCCATCCAGGGGCACCCCCAGTAGCCTCCCAGCCCCCAGTAGCACACTCCAGTAGCCTTCCCATTAGCACCCTCTGTAGGTCTTCCCTCTAAGAGCACCCCTCAGAGGCACCCCAGTAGCCTCCAAGCCCCCCCAGTGCACCTCTCATAGCTCTTCTCTCCTGTAGCACCCCAGTGTCATTCGCAGTAGCCTCCCAGCCCCCAGTAGTATCCCCTGTACCCTTTCCAGCCCCCCATAGCACCCCTGCAGTGGCACCACCCAGCAGCCTCCCAATCCTGCCATGCATCACCCCTCAGTAGACTCCCAGCTCCCCCAGTAGCCTCCCACCATCAGTGGCACCCCCAGTAGCCTTTGCAGCCCCCCCCCCCCATTGCATCCCCCAGTGGAACCCCACCACTGTTGTTGTTCTATTCCTTGTGAGCAGGCAGCTCTTAGTCTTCCTGTAATTAAATTATATGTAAGAATTTTAAATGTAATAATAAGTAATGCAGTGCTTAAATTATCAAATTATTATTTTGTCGCGCCCTACATTTTTCTTGGGTGTCCCACATTTTTGGGGTGTGTGTGCTTTGTCTTCTTTTCTGGTTATGACATATGCTTACCCTGCACCAGTTCCTTGGCTGAAGCAACAGCAGGACCAGACCAAGGCTGCAATCCCATGCATGTTTCCTCAAAAGTAAATCCCATTAATTCAATGGGACATTATCAGAAAAGCATATTTAGGATTGCAGCCCAAGTCATTCACTGTGCAACTGGATTTAGGCTGCAATCCTAAAGACGTTTCCCTGGGAGTAATTCTCAGTGGACATAATGGGGCTTACTTTTAAGTAGACATGGTTAGGATTATGCTCAAAATAGGATAACTTAAAAACAAAATTAGGGCATTGTGAATACACCAGCAGGGAGGAAACTTAAGCTTGGTAAACTGCTTTGGGATGGGAAAGTTCGGGTATAAATACATAAATAAAAAAAAATCAGGAGGTTGTATTTATGGATTGTAGCTTGTATACTTTTCCTCCATCAAGCTGTTCAATCCTTTTTAAAATCAACCAGGCATCACCACATCTTTTGGCAAAGGGTTCCACAGGCTGATGGCATACCCGGTAAAGAAATGCAGTATTTACTCAAATCAAGTGCACCAACGAATCTAATGCACACCCAATTTTAAAAGGCTTGAGATTAAAAAATGTTTACTTGAGATTTAAAAAATGCGC
Organism: Cryptoblepharus egeriae; assembly: GCA_030015325.1. NCBI lineage: Eukaryota > Metazoa > Chordata > Lepidosauria > Squamata > Scincidae > Cryptoblepharus > Cryptoblepharus egeriae. Next base: position 29,582,171 of record JAREYC010000011.1, read on the forward strand.
AGCTGCAAAGTAGGTGCAAAATTTAATTTTTCCACAACCAACAATGAGTTATACATTAATATGGCAATAATAAGACAATGGGAGCACAATTCTAACCATGTCTACTCAAAAGTAAGCCCAATTATGTTCATTGGGTCTTACTCACAGGAAAGTGACTTTAGGATTGCAGCCTAAGCCCCATAGTGTTCTGCACCACACCAGTGGTGTGGAGGGGTTAGGCCAGTGCGCAGGCATGTTAAATGGGGCTTACTCCCAGGAAAATGTCTTTAGGATTGCAGTGTGGGTTTATGTTCTGATTATTTTATCTGATTTCACTACTTTATACAACAATGGGTTTATGTTACCTTTTTATTGCAATACATTAAACTGTTAAACAAAATACTATATTTACTCAAATCTAATGTGGCATCAAATCTAATGTGCATCCAGATTTTGGAGACCTACGCTACAATCCTAAAGACACTTTCCTGGGAGTAAGATCCACTGAACACAATGGGACTTTGAGTAGACATGGTTAGGATTGTGCTGTAACCCTACAATCCAGAGTAACTACGTAAGCACGAGAGACATTACAAGCACCTGTAGTTACTGCACCACCTAGTGAAAACCTGTGGGAAATTCATATTGCAATCCAGAGCAAATTGTTCTTACACCAGAGCAAGAACTCCCTGTAGTTACTCTGGATTGCACCCTAAGGCTGCAACCCTAATGACACTTTCCCGGGAGTAAGACCCATTGAACACAATGGGGCTTACTTTTGTGTAGACATGGTTAGGATTGTGCTCTAAGACTGCAATCCTAAAGACAAATTCCTGGGAGTAAGACCTATTGAACTCAGTAGGACTTACTTTAGAGTAGACATGGCTAGGATTGTGTTCTAAATTCAACTGAAAAGGGTGTGCATTAGATCTGAGTAAATATGGTATTTACTAGCCCAGCTCCTTATGCTTCTGTGTGGCTGATGATGCTTATACTTCTGGTATTTTGAGATGTGGCTGATTATAGAGAAACCTAAGGGTGGTTTAGGCTGGTTTAACCAGAACTTTTATCTGCAGCCTTCAGTTACCCCAATTATCAGATCAAACAATTCTGAATCCATACAGAGTGATGTGTGTCGATGTCCCCTGAATTCCCCTAATAGCCTCTGGAGCTTTGCGGGATAAGCATTTCTGGAGACACCACTACAAAGCAGACCATCTCTCTTCTTCCTACAGACCAACTCCTATGCCTGACCACACAGATGTCAGCCTGCCCCCCGAGGACCGAGTCAGGGGTCTCATTCAGTTGGGGAGCAGCGTAGAGGTGAATGAAGATGTCCCACCACGGAGGTACTACCGATCTGGGGTTGAAATCATCCGGATGGCGACAATCTATTCTGAGGAAGGCAACATTGAACATGCCTTTGTACTATACAACAAGTATATCACGTAAGACATTTGCAGTGCTTTATGTAATACAAGAGCCTCTTGTTCTTGTAACTAGCTTAAGTCGCTTGTATGACAACACAGCTTGGTCACCCCAGAGCTCAAGTTTCCTTTGAAACTTACCTGCTCCCCATTAATGTGGTGGTGGGGGAGGCCAACGAATGTCTGTGCACTGGCCTAACTCCCCTCCCTGGAGTGGCACAAAAGTACCTGCTGCAATCCTAAGCCCCAGTTAGGTCAGCATAAGTCCTAGCACTAGTCCTGGGCTGAATTGGAGGTGTTGCAAAAGTGCCATAAGACACTTCTGCACCACTCCGGGGGAGGGAGCTGGGGAGGGGGGGTTAGGCCAATGCACAGGCATGTGCCAGCCTACCACCACCACTAGAACAGGGAGATAAGTAAATTACGTTGGCTTAAATTGGTTTGGATTGCACACTTAGTTCATCAGATTGTTTTAAAAATAATTTTAATATAATAAATAATAAATTAAAATAATATTTTATAATAAATTTTATTTAATAATAATAATAAATACTATTAAATAATAATAATTCCTCTATTTTTAATTGTACAACTCAGGTTGGGTAATTTTAATATAATAAATTAAAATAATAAAATTTATAATAAATTTTATTTACTACTACTACTAATAAATATTATTAAATAATAATAATTCCTCTATTTTAATTGTACAACTCAGGTTGGGTAGTACAGTGGTACCTTGTTTAACAAGCGTTTCACATAACAAACAAAAATTTCCAAGAAATCTTGCTTCACATAACAAGTTCTGCTTCACTTAAAGAGCACTTATGCAGCCCTGACGTTCCATGCGGAGGCTCTTTGAAAGGGCTGCCGGCTGGTGCTACTGCCTCTAACTGACCCCAAGTTGCCTCTAACAGCCCCTAACTGCTTCCAAGTGCACCCACCGGCCATACTGAACCTCCGGCAGCAGCCCAGGTAAGCCTCCCAGGAAAGTGTCTTTGATTGCAGCCTCCTAACCATGTCTACCCAGAAGTAAGCCCCATTGTGTTAGGATTGCAGCCTAAGTAGACTTCATAGGATCATGCACATTGAATGCATGTTTTGAATTCAATTCCAGTGTTTTTTCATTATTTCTATATACAGTTAATATTTTCATATCAATATTTTGGGGCTTGTGGAACCAATCTTCTGAGTTTCCATTGTTTCCTATGGGAAAATCCGCTTTACATAAAGAGTGTTTCACATAACAAGCATGCTTCCGAAATGAATTAAATTTGTTATGTGAGTCACCACTGTATGGACAGTGGATGACAAGGTAAAGATATCGCCCGCAGCTGTAACCGACTCTAGGGCGTAGCTTTTATTTTGTGGTGTCCTCCATTTTTCTTGGGTGTCCTACATTTTGGGGGTGTGTCCTCTTTAGCGGCTGAGACTTCTGCTCACCTGCAGTTGTGTCTCTCTATGTCTGACTCAAGAGCGGCCAGTGAGAGGCAGAACATCCCCTTTGGAATCTAACAATGAAATGGTTTAATCACTGTGGAAGAGGGGCGGGATTATGCAAATCACTGGCCAATCACAAGCTTCTCCTTCAAGGGCAAGTGATGGAAATGACCAGATGGACAAAATCTCCAGTGGAGTGGGAGAAACTGACCATGAGGAGGGGGGGCCACAGGGGGCAGACTCTGCCAGTGGTGGTGTATGCAGATTCCCACATGGGAGTCAATGTTTTGCAGCCCAGCTTGGCTCACCTTTGCTTTTGAAGCTGTGTTGAGAGGAGTAGAGAGAAGGATTCAGAAACTCCTACAGCATTTTCCTTTTTCTAACCTTTGGGCTTTTTTAAGTTTATATTTTCAGATTTTCTTCACTTGTAACCAAAGTCTGATGAAATTATATGTTTCTTTTGCAAGAACTTGGAGGCTTTGACTGCAGGTCTCTGTTGATTAAGCTGATAAGACTCACTCTTTTTAATGTCTGAAAGTAGACTGGTTGGCTCTAGGGTTCAGAGGGGATTCTGAGGGCTCTGAGGAAGCCCACCCAAGTTCCAAGCTATAGGTGAAACAGTGGGATTTTGTTTAAAATTTAGGCCACAGGACTTGGATGGAAGCCATGAAGGCCTTAGAAGGCCTCATCACTTAAATTACCCGATCAAAAAGCTATCCCAGTGTTTTACTGTGGCTCCCTGGAGGTCAGTCTTAATAGTATTTCCAGTTTGGGGAAAAAGTTGGGAATAAGGAAAAAACTTCAAATTTCTCCTAGAGGGCAGTATCAGATTTCTTACAAGCCATGTCATTGGGATTTTTCCAGTCCTTCGCTGTGTGTGTTTGTATTAACAATTCCAGCCAGCTCTTTCTCTAATTTATATCATCACAATGACATACAGACCTCTTTTTTCCTGATGCTTGCCCATAGGGCTATTCACTTGCAGAGTCTTAACTGTTAATAGGGCTTCAAGAAAAATCCCTCTTCTGTCTTGGGACTAAATGAGGTTAGTTGGAAGGGGTCGTGACTGTATGGTGTGGTACTCATCCCCATTTCTAGAGCCAGTGTTGTCTAACATATGGCTCGCATGTGCCCGGAATGCTGTTACCTTCCCACCGAAGTGGTACCTATTTATCTTGGGGAAACTTGGGATGTTCAGCCTGGAGAAGAGGAGGCTGAGAGGAGACATGATTGCCCTCTTCAGATACCTGAAGGGCTGTCATAGGGAGGAAGGGGCTCATTGGTTCTTAGCTGCCTCTGAAAGCAGAGCTAGACCCATTTGATACAAACTGCAAGAAAGGAGATTCCAGTTGGATATCCGGGAAAAATTCCTGACGGTGAGGGAGGTTCGGCAGTGGAACAGATTTTAAAGGGAGGTGGTGGATTCTCCCTCACTGGGGATCTTCAAGCAGAGGCTCGACGAGCACCTGTCGGAGATGCTCTAGGAGGATTTCCTGCTACAGGCAGGGGGTTGGACTAGATGACCCTACTAGGTCCCTTCCAATTCTATGATTCTATCTACTTGCATTTGCATGCTTTCAAACTGCTAAGGACTGGAATTTGCTCCTTCTTGTAGGACCTGGGTCTTGAACCCTGGCCTGCTGGTTAACAGGCACAGTGTCTTAACCACTTGTGCCATGGGATAGTTGGGGTATAAATCCTTTAAATAACATTGGGGCTTCTTTGAAGTAAGAGTACTCTGGACAGTTGCTGATGCCGTTGTAACTCATGAGTATTGGAGCTTGTTTCCAAAATGTTCTATGTGAAGGTTGGGTTCTGCAGTGGTTGTAAATGTGGGAGCTCCTTGGTACAGCCTCACCTCTCCCCTCCAGGCTGTTGCTGTCCCCAGCCTCTCTTCTGTGCACATTTTCCCGCCCCAGCCCTGTTGCATTCAGTACATTTTTCCCCGATTAGCATCGCTTTCAGCCTCCTTGGACTCCCCGTACTTCCTCCACATTTATGGGCATCGCTCTGGACGGAAAGCCAGCCAAGGGGCCTGTGAAGTGTAAAATGTAATGGAGTCGTCCCAGCTCCCTTCCCTGTTGGCAGCCCCAAAGCACTCTTGAACTAAACAAATGCTCACACTTCATGTCTGCTATCACAATTGGCTTGTTTGACTAGTGGGTTTCTGGTCCGAGCCTGATATGTGTTTGTTCTGGCAGTGAGGGGGAAGCATGCCAGGGGTCATGCTCAGTCACGTTTGGCCACCTTCTGTGTTCTTGAGACTGCAATCCTAACTCTCAGTTAGGCCAGCCCAAGTTCCATTCTGGCCTGGGGATGTCACAAAAGTGCTGCAAGCCATTTATGCACCACTCCAGGGGTGGCTAGGCCAGTGTACAGACATTGCACTCCCCAAACCACCATGGGAATGGGGAGACAGGTCTCTTGTGCTAGCTTAAATTAGTTAGGATTGCACCCTGAAAGACTGCTCTGTTCTTTGGTCATCAGGCTAGGGGTGCAACAGTCAATCAAAAACGGGTAGGGTAAGCACACAGATAATTCTGTTTTTATACTGCCCTTCCTCCAAAGAGATCACGGTGGTGTATATTGTTTCCTCCTTTTGTCCTCACAACGACTCTGTGAGGTAGGTGAGTCTGAGAGAGAATGGCAAGCTTAAGGTTGAAAAGGTTGAGAGAATGGCAAGCTTTAGTTGAAAAGCGGTATATAAATACTGTAGATAGATAGATAGATAAGGTCACTGGGAAGCTTCATGGCTGAGGAAGGATTTGAACCTGGATCCTCTAGGTCCTGTTGGATCAAGTGAAAGGCCCATCTGGTCCAGCTTCCTATATCTCATAGTGGCCCACCATATGCTTCAGGGAGGCAGCACTCAAGACATCTGGATCCCAGCATCTCGTTGCTGCTCCTTTGCAGCTGGCATTCAGTTATAGGATATTTCCAGAACCAGTATGTATCCATCACAGCTTGTAACCTATGAAGGACTTCTCAAAATCTGTCCAATCTTAATTGAAGCCATTTTTGCCCAGTGTTGCATATACACAAACAGGGACCAAATGGGTACAACTGTGGGCTGGGCAGAAATGGGTTAAAAGTATCTGGGTCAGACCATCACCACATCTTGCAGCATGGAGTTCCACAGACCAGTCGCACACTGGATAAAGAATTATTTTCTTCTGTCTGTTCTAACTCTTCCAATACTCCCCCCTTTCCTTCATTTTTGATGACTGTCATCAAACCCAGAATTGTGGGACTTCTGGTTTTCATGTACAGAGTCAGCACATTTGCACTGTCCCTGTACATGAAATGTCCCTGTACATGAAAAGTACCACGCTGCCGGGTATGACGGCAGCACAAAGTGTACGCAAAAGTTTTTTAATTGTGAAGATTTCAGGATTTTGCAACTGCTGGGCATACAGGTAGAGAACAACTGTTGTTCTTTCCTGTATTTAGCAATCACTTGTTTTTATTTGCTTTCTCTCTGCTCTCAGTCTCTTCATTGAGAAACTCCCAAAGCATCGAGATTACAAAACGGCCGTCATCCCAGAGAAGAGAGAGACTGTGAAAGTAAGTAGCAGCTTTTGGGGTGATGCTCCGTCCGTGTGCCATGGGCTGAAATTTGCCTTCTCATAGGGCAAACTCAGCTCTTTCCAGTTGACCTGACGCCTGACATCTGAAGTCTTTTGTGTTGAGCTGCTGCTTGTTGCAATGCTTTTGCACAACTTCCTCTGAGTAAGACTTCTGCAGGAGAAAATTGTGGTGGAACATGCCCTAAAACCCTGCACCCCAAATGTTGCCCCAAAGCTCCTTGCTTCCAGTAGTACTGCTCCCAGCTCTCATACTTGGCCTGAAAACATTTGATTTGTTTCCCCCTACAGAAACTGAAAGAAGTAGCCTTTCCTAGAGCGGAAGAGCTGAAGAAGGAGCTCTTGGAAAGATACAACCGGGAATATGCCGAGTACAGTGAGAAGAAGGTCAGTAATGGGGAGGTGGTGGAATGAAATCTAAGCTCCTCATGGAAAAATAAACTCCATTAAGAAGGCTGGTACTGGCAGGTTCTTTTTGATGTTCAGAGCACTTGTGTGTTTGGACCAGGGTGACCAGATGAGCAGAAAAACCCGGATTTGTCTGGATTTTTAGCTTCCTGTCCGGGTGTCCTACATTTTGGCATCATTGTCCTACATTTTGGCTTTATCTTGAAACTTTGTGATAGTGCACACTACCCCATCATGCCATATGTAGTTGGATTCGTAGTGAAGAGCAGAATCCAGTGCAAAAATCAGTTTTGAGATATCTCCTTCCTATCAAAAGTTATGGTCAGAAAACCGAAAAACAAAAACAAAAAAATACATTTTTTGGCAATTTTTTTTTCCAGCGGGTAGGAATTTTGGCCTGGGATTAGGAATGTTGGCCTTGGGGTTCAGGAATTTTGGGTTTGGCATCTGGTCACCCTGGTTTGGACTCAAGAACACAATCCTAATTGTGTCTACTCAAAAGTAAGCCCCATTGTGTTCAATGGTCTTACTCCCAGGAAAGTCTTTACGATTGCAACCATAGGCTACAATCCAGAGTAACTACAGGACCTTTTACACCGACATAGTTACAGTACCACCTATGGGAAATGCATAGAGCAATCCAGAGTACTGGTAAGTGCTTCTTATGTCTTCCCATAGTTACTCTGGATTGTAGGGCAAGTCTGGTTGTACAGACACATCATAGGCACATGTGCTGAACACAGTTCTTAGAACAATCCAATTCTGCTGCAGAACTTGGGGTCAGAGGGGAGTGCTTTGCTTCCTTCCAGTCCTGCAAATGCTGCTCCCTCCCAATAGGCAGGCATAATGCACCCCATTCTCCCCTGTGCTCACAAAGTAAAAAAAGAGACAGAGGTGTTTGGGGTGACAGGCTGGAAGGAGTCTGAAGGGGAAGGCAGAGAGGAGGCAGCTAGGAGGGAAATGAGACATCCAGAGGGATACACACTGGTGTTGAACCTTCTTCCCCCATGGCGCAGGGCCCTGGATGGCTCCAGTTGCCTCTTTTGGTTGAAAGAGAATCCCCCTCTATCTGTGTTGGGCTCCCTCCTTGCAATGGCCTTTGACACTCTTAGGAAGGGAGAATGACTGGTAACCATTGCTTGCTGGAAGGAATGTCCTGTTGGGACTCGTGTTCCCAGGAAGGCAGGCACAATATCCAGTTGTTCTTATTTTCTCACCCATGCCTGTTTAAGACCTGAGCTTGCTGCAGGGTGACCTCTGCAATATCCATCCTAGAGTTGTTGTATGACCCTAAAATCCAGAGTAACTACGGGAGCACATAAGAGACTTTACGTGTACTCGTAGTTACTGCGTGTTACTTTACTGCATAGTTACTTTACGTGTACCCGTAGTCACCTAATGAAAACCTATGGGAAATTTATTTTGCAATCCAGAGCAAATTGTTCTTACACCGGAGCAAGGACTCCCCGTAGTTACTCTGGATTGCGCCCTAAATTGGGAGAGGGTTGTGGTCCTGGCCATTCCTAGGGCACTCTGTGGGCCAGTGGTGATGATTATGGAGAGGTAATTTGTCATTAATTTTCAGCCCTTTTTCCTTGGCACACTTTAATTTTGTGGTATCACTTACCTGCCTACTTACCTCCCTTGTAGAAGAAGCAGGAGGAGGAGTTTGCCCGCAGATTGGCCCTGCAGCGGCAGCTGGAGGAGGAAAAGCAGAGAGTGGCCCTGATGAAACAGCAGCAAGCAGAGCAGGAGCAGTTCACTGCCTTTGAGGAAATGATCCGGCGCAAGGAGCTGGAGAAGGAGCGCATGAAGATTGTGCAAGATTTTGGGAAGCCAGAGCCCTACACTGACACCTTATCGGGCCCCTTGGTACCCGGTGTTGTGGAGCCCCCCACCGACCCCAAGGCATTCATTTCTCCTGTGCCACCCTCAAGCCCTGACAAGGGAACTGTGACACCCAAACCCCCCACCGTGGACAGATCACTAAAGCCAGTGACTTTCAGGGGCTCTGAAAACAGTTAGTATCTCTTGGAATGGGCTTGATCCTCCTTAATGTATCTGGTAGATGTCAGTTGCTGTAAAGAACTCGCAGAAAAATCACTTCCCTCCACTAACCCCGTATATCACCAGTGTGATGATGTGGGGAGATCGGCATATGCCTGTGCACTTGCCTAACTCCCCCAGGAATGGGGCAGAAGTGCCTTATGCCACTTTCGTGACACCCCCTGGTCAGCACAAGACTTATTCCTGAGCTTATGCTGGCCTAACTGGAAATCAGGATTGCAGCCAAACTTTGTAGTTAAGGTTGAGTCCAGAGGCATCTTCTGTGACATTAGAAGAAGTAAGTTCAACCAGGGCCCATGATGGGGCGTCTACAGAATGATCAAAGCCCAGGAAGGTCTTGAGATGCCAGCAGACAATCTGAAACTCTCGAGTAACCCAGAGCAAGCAAGATTTGAGGACTATTCATCAAGGAATCTATAAGCTCAGGCTCTTGATTTGGTGGAATCTGGGTTGGAGCACGTGGATGAGCCCTGCCATTAATTTCCTGTTGGGTTTTTGTAATCTAAGCACTAACAATATTTAAAGTTCTCCCTAAAAACATCTCTGAATCTGAGAGGATACTCTCAGAATACACTTTGTTTGTAATTTGACTGTAATCATTTAGGCTGTAATCAATAAAACTCCACTTAGGCTGGGATAGTCCTGTGCTAACCTGGGGCTGTCACAATAATGCCATAAGGCACTTCTGCCCCATTCCTGGAGAGGTAGGCCCAGTGCACAGGCATACACCGACACCCACACACCATCATGGGAAGATATGTCAGGTGAGTTAGGCTGGCCTAAATTGGTTAGGATAGCTCCCATATACTCTTAAGTAGTGCTGAAAATGAAGAGCCGGAAATGGAAAGGGTTGCGGAACACATTTTCCAAAAGATGTTTGAAACTGTAGAAGGAACACATTAGGTTCCTAGAGGTAGAAGAGGCCAGTGGTGGGATTTAACTAAATTAACAACAGGTTCTATGTCCTAATAACCTAAATTAACGACAGGTTCTCAGAACCAGGCATTCATTAGCAAAGGGTTCTATAGAACCTGTGAGAACCTCCTGAAGCCCACCACTGGAAGGGGCCCTCAGGACCATCTTTCCCAGTCTGAATAGAGGCTCTCTTTGAAATAACTGTCCCTTTAAAGGATAATTCTGGTTTTTCTCGGCCTCAGAAGCACCAACGTGCTCTGCTAAGCCTGTGCTTCGGCCAGCAATTTTCAGTGTATTTTTTTTCAGAGGCCTCTGTGTTCTTCATCTCTTATGATGTCATTTACAGCTGGCTCTTCTAGGTTCTGTGTCTGCTTGTAGTGCAGCTACAATATGTAGTGAAACATATTGTCCATCCCTCTTCCTCTGATGGCTCTGCCCATGGAGAAAGGCTCTGCATGCAGCTTTGCTCCTCATACCTTCTCCCATCTCTGCAGGCACCACGGTTGATGGACTTCGCCATGTCATCGTCCCCAGGGAGCTCTGCCACAAATTTCTCCAGCTGGCAGATGCAAACACAGCCAGGGAAGTGGAAACGTGTGGAATCCTTTGCGGGAAGTTGGTAAGTGGACTTCCGGGGTCATGATCCGGATGTTTTTCTGCATCGGTGATCTGATTCTAGGATTCAACTTGTTTTTAATCCCTTACGCAATGTTTGCCAAACTTGTGAAGTTTATGATCATAGGATCATAGAATCCTAGAGTTGGAAGGGACCCAGTAGGTCATCTAGCCCAACCCCCTGCCTGTAGCAGGAAATCCTCATAGAGCATCTCCGACAGGTGCTTGTCAAGCCTCTGATAGGACAGGCAAGAAAGCCTTGGAGTCTCAACAGCCAATACGCTTGAAGTACTTAGGCTGCAATCCTAAAGACACTTTCCTGGGAGTAAGACTCGTTGAACACAATGGTATTTACTATTGAGTAGACACGATTAGGATTGTGCTTGTAGGTTGTCAAACTAGTTAGGTGATGCTGGAGTTCTAAAGACTGGAGATTTCGGAACATGCAGTTCAATCCTCTTTGAACAAGTCATCAGGGCTATACCTGGTGCTTGCACGAAGTTATCTGTCTTGCTGCCATTTTTCGAAGTGCCAATTCCTCCTCTCTTCCAGATGAGGAACGAATTCACAATCACCCACGTCATCCTCCCCAAGCAGCATGGAGGCCCCGACTATTGCAACACAGAGAATGAAGAGGAGCTCTTCCTCATCCAGGACCAGCATGGCCTCATCACTCTGGGCTGGATCCATGTAAGAATTGGCTCAAGGCATTCCAGGCTCCAGAGCCCATGCACAAATTAAGTTCTGGGATGGGGGGGCTTCTGTCTCTGATGGTGATCTTGCACTTGCACCTGAGGTGGGGAGTTGGCAACTTGGGAATTTGGATTCTAAAAGATTCCAAGGCAGCTGTGGCTGCTGGTAGACACAAGCTTGTGCTCAACCACCATTGAAGAATGTCCCTGTCACTGTGATGGTGGATGGGAGATCCTATGTGGATTGTCTGCCAATGAAACTGAACGTCTCAGGCAGTCTTGGTGCATTTTTTTTCTGCATTGGTCTGACCACAGTCTGTGCCAGGGCATTTGTGCTTTTGTATCAAGGGCTAGTATGGGGAAACATCCCTGTGAATTGTGCTCTGCTTTATTAGTGAACTAGCAGAATTTACCTGCTGTTGGAGAGGAAATTTTCAAGAGTATTTGTGGGCACCTCTGGTTGATGGGCACTGGCAATGGATGGTGGGCACTGGGCATAGCTGGGCAATGAAAGGCATCAAAGGGTACCAGGGGACAGCAGAGGGCATCCCTACTGGGCACACTGGGCATTCCTACTGGGCACACCTGGACTCCAGGAACCACCGCACAGTGGGGATCGGGCGCCCCTCCTGGGCGGCGGGCACAGGGCACCATCAGACATTAGGCAACTGTCTGTAGAAATCAGGCTCTGTGTGACTGAGACACAGGTGAGCATGTTGTCGGATTTCTCCCATCCAGGGAGATATTGCACCTTGGTTGATGGCCACATTTCTTAACCTTCTCCTTTTCCTCCTCATTTAGACACATCCTACCCAAACCGCCTTCCTCTCCAGTGTGGATCTGCACACACACTGCTCCTACCAGATAATGCTGTCAGAATCTATAGCCATTGTTTGTTCGCCAAAATACCAAGAGTAAGTATCTAGTTTCATGCTTTTGATTGCCAGTATTCTTGGAGGACACGACACTTGAAGAAGAAGAAGTGTGGTTGCACCGAAGCGCACTAAATTCTGATTCTGCATTCCACCAGTGATGTGGACTGTTAGTCAAGACTAGGCAGGAATGTGAAAGCAGGTCCCAAATTAAATCTGGAATGAAGATGATCCTAATTATAGCTGCCCCATTACAGACATCAAATTATGCTTACTTTTTTTCCAGGACAGGTTTCTTTAAACTGACAGACCACGGCATGGACGAGATCTCCTCCTGTCGGCAAAAAGGGTTCCATCCACACTCCAAAGACCCTCCTCTCTTCACTGTAAGTGTCCAAGTCACAGAGCCTAAGAGAACTTTCTATGGCTGCAATCCTAAAGACACTGTCCTGAGAGTAAGACCCATTGAACACAGTGAGGCTTACTTTTGAGTAGATATGGTTAGGATTGTGTTCCATGGCTCTGTTCTCTGTGTGCTTCCAGGTGGGCCAGTGTGAGATATATGAAGTTAGAACTGGATAGGCCTTTGGCCTGATCTAGCAGGGCTCTTCTGATGTTCCTATAGAAGAGAGGCAGGCAACTAGTTTTCTCTGGTTTGCCCCCATCTAGCTTGCCAGCAGTCTAGTGGCACTGAGATGCCATCCATTCTGCATGTTAGCAGTGGGTGGATGGAATCAGTTGTGATTTTCCTTTCTCTTCCTTCCAGACCTGCAGCCATGCGACTGTCCTGGAGCAGGAGGTCACCATGCTGGACCTCCGATAAAGCCGCTGCCTTCCTCATGCCTTCGTCAGCAGCTAACAGTCCCCCAACTAGATTAATTTGTGGTAACTCACTAATTACCTCCCCTCTTGATTCCCAAGACTCTTCCTGTGACGACACTGAAGATTTTGCCTTTTGATCTTGCACAGTTGTTCAATATGGCAGAAATGGGGGGGGGGCCCAAGGGATAATAAAAGATTGTTTTCCTTTTTTAGAAGCCAGAATTAACACCAAACATGATTTAACCCGTGTTTGGTTGCGTACTGAGCTTCAGACTTCTGCTTCAGCAGATCATAGCCCAATAGCAAGAAGACAGGATCAAGCAAATCAAGCTGCAAAAACAGAATCTTTTTCCAAGCGCTGATGAACGTATATCCATTGGACTCCTCAAGTGACTCTGGTATCCTGGTCCTCAGCTGTGCCGACAGTCCCAACTTGCAGTCCACAGCCCTTCAGAAGCGATGTTCACAATGGGAAGAAATAAGTCTGCATGAGGAAAGGGGAGGTGGTGCACGTTGCTTTGAAAACCAACCTTTTCTTTCAGGCTTTCTTGGTGGAGACAGTGGCAGGGGTGTTGCCTGGGTGGTGTGGATCATGCAGGTCACACCAGATGACGCACCCCTGGGGGTGACATGCCAGAGGAGTTTGATGCTCCTCCGAAGCATGCCCAGAGCTGCGAGTGCACTGAGGGCATCAGTGCGTTCATTTCGGCTCAGCTCTGAAGAGAAGTAGTTGCTCCTCTTTGGAGCTGAGTCCAAAGAACGTGCTGTTGCTCAGCGCACATGCCCAGAAGTCTGGGCATGTGCTGGGCTGGGAACATCCTGAGCTCAGTGCACAAGCCCAGATTTCCAGACATGTGCGCTGGGCACCAGGACGCATGTGGATGGGAGTGACGAACATCCCAGGAATGACATGCTCACCCAGTGTGGTGCAGTCACCCCTGCATCAGCTGTCGTGCACCCTTGCATCGCTCCTGGACGGTGGTGGTGGTCATGGAAAAAGAGGGCTAACTTCCTTAGAGTGGATTTTTACTCAGTGTCTGCTAAAGGGTGTGATTCTGCTTCAAAAGTTTCCTTTCCCAGTGCCAATACAGACTGAGTGAGGGGCTTGTTAGATTCTCAGCAAAGACCCTAAGATGGGCAGATCACTGAATCCTACACTGGCTTTAAATTTTAAAGCCCAAATGGTTGCAGACTACCCTGAAAGTCTGTTGTTCTGAAGAAACACGGTGTTTTAGAACAGAGTCCCCCCACTATATCTGTTATAACGTGAGAGGAGAGATAGAGTGATAAGTGTTGATGCTGGCCTTGGAATCTCACCTCTATAAGTGCTTCTGGTCCCTGAAATGAACCTGGCATAGGAAATGAATGGGAAACATGCACTCAAGGAAAGCCCCCTGCTCTGCATGTGGCTATGAGGACAGTGTGTTGGAGCTGCACCCGAGAAGCACTTCAAGCAATTCTGAGCATATGTTTGAGGTCGAACAGAGAAGGGACCCTTGCCCTAAACTGCTTTTTCAGCCAAAAAAGATACCGAACAGGATCTGTCCTTTTCATGTTCATGTTCATGCTGAAAGAGGAGTCTGTGCCAGGAATCCCTTCTCTCTCATTCCGTCTGCAGATCTTAACAGGCGTCTCTTATGGACAGGGCACAAGAATCTGGTTCAACAGTGTGGTTCAACAGCGTGAATCTGGTTCAACAACATGGCACTGCATTTAAAATCATTCTTGGTTAGTCCTGACCATTCTAGACCTTTGAAGAAAATGCCCCTTTTACCTTGCCAAAGAGGACTCCGTGTGCACTTGTTGCAGGTCACGGGCTCCTTCTGGCAAATTGCATATTAATTGGCAATTCCGACCTTCAACAAATAACCAACGTGCTGTTTTATGTAAGCGAGACTGTTTTTGTTTCAAGGCTCAGATTAAAGTGTTATGGGAACTGGTGACCAATGATGTTTTTCCTAAATTCTGTTTTTTTAATATGAAGTGCACTTATATGGCTGCAATATATGTTCATCATATACAAAGTGCATTTATATATGGTTGCAATGTATGAAGTGCATTATACACAAAGTGCATTTATATGGTTGCAAATGCAGGGGTCACCAGCACTCTGGCCAGCCTTGCCTTGCACTTGTGTTCAGAAAATCCTCTGGGGTGTCACCTATGGTGATCTTTATCCTCCACCTTTATCCTCCATCCAGTGGTGGGCTTTAGGGGTTCTCATGGGTTCTATAGAACCCTTTGCTAATAAGCGTCTGGTTCTGAGAACCGGTTACTAATGGGACATAGAACTTGTTGTTCATTTAGGTTATTAGGACAAAGAACCTGCTGTTCATTTATTTGAATCCCACCACTGCCTCCATCTCACCGGTTCCTGGTACAAATTCTGTTCATGCGCTCCGTAGACCATTTCCCAGAATCTCTGGCATCTAGTAGTGTTCCATAGTATCATACATGGATCTGGAGAACGCAAACACTAGCCAAAGATTTCTTGCATACCCTTGGTTGGTTCAACTGCAGGTCCTGTATTGCCAGATTGGGATCTGGAGTTTCCACCACTGTGGAAGTGGTTTCTCCGGAGGGAGAAAGCCTGAGAGCGTTGCCTGCTGCAGTGCTGCCTGCCTGGGCTGAGCACTTCAGTGAGGTCCGGCTGGAAGATTCCTGGGATTCCTTGGAAGTGCTTCCTCCCACTATTCTGCTGCTGTGGTGTGACAGGGATCTGGATTCCATCCTAGTAGCGGAAAGGATCCCGACCAATGCTAGTGGGTTCAGGGTAGGAGCTTGATTGGCTGTCCCAGTCAAATGCTTCCTTATTAGGCCTCCCCCAAGAAGGCAGCCCCGGGGGCTTGAAGTGGAGAGGCTGGTGCTTTAAAGCAAATCTTGAAAAGCCAGTGATGGATTCCCTGCCCCTTCCTGAGCCAGCCTAAGGGATGCTGTAGATGGGAAAGCAGTTTGGGAATCAGTTTGGAGAGCTGGACTGGTGACGGTGTGTATACCCTCTAAGGCAGGGGTCTCCAAACTTTTTGGCTGGGGGCCACATCATCTTTCTGACACTGTGTCGGGGCTGGAAAACTAATTTACATTTCAAATTTGAATAAATTTACATGAATTCACTTATAAGAATGTATTGGAGTGGATTATAAGGCATGCCCAAGGGCCAGGTAAAGGGGTCTTGCCGGGGGGGCACATTGAGGCTCGCCAAGAGCATCTGAACCCCCCCGGGGGGGGCAGGGATTTAGAGACTCCTGCTCTAAGGGAACACTTGTTGAAGAATCTCAGGAATCCCATCTACTTGTACAGGAGGCTGAATGTGGGGACCCCTTTTTACTTCCGCATAGTGTGTCAAGATCACGTTTTCATATTTTGATAAAACTCCCTTATCAAACACAAATCATGTGCTTGATAAAACTCTCCAGTTCCAGGTGGGTTGGATTCCTATGACTGTCCACGTTCCTTCCTTCCTGCCCCACACCTCAATTCTGGCTGCTCCCCTTAATTGGTCTGTAAGGCTCACGTTTTGAGCTCGGAGTATTTCAACTTCCAGTACTGAGCAGGGTACAGCAGTGCTCTGTTCCCATCCAGCTGCTGCCACCATCACCACCAGTCTCCTTTCCACCTCCATCGTCATATATGGCCAGTGTCTCCTGCAGTGACCTCATCCTTGGCTATGGTTCAAAACATATTCTGGCACTGGCAAAAGTGGGTTGTGGTTGTCCCAATGACTTCAAATGATGGATTTTGCGCTTGCTCTAACCAAAGACAAATCTTTCAGTGTAAAGGGGAATCTTCAGACTTGGGTTGCTGACACCTTTGGGGGGCCTCCCAGCTGCAGCACAAGAACGAGCCAGGCTTGTTTTGCTTTATTTAGTCTTGTGTGCATGGAGCGGAAATTGGGCTGGGTAGCTCTCATTTGGGTATTTGCTCTTTATTGCATGTGCTTCTCCGGGGAAGTAACCGGAGAAATAAGTGTGGGGTGTAGACAGCCCTTAAGGCCAGCTAGTCCAACTAGTAATAAAATAGAGCATCTCCTAAAGAGATTGGATTCTCCCTTATTGAAGATATAGACAGGACAGGTGCCTGCTGGAGAAGGTCAAGATCTAGGAGGATTTCTTGGCACAGGCAGAAGGTTGGACTAGATGACCTTGTAGGTTCCTTCCATCTCCTCCACTTCTCCCCACAGCAAGGGAGAACCTACCAGTTCCTTGGCAATAGATCCCAGTGTTTGCTCTTCACTTCCTGATAACTAACCCAAATCTTCCCACCTGTAGCTGTCACCCATGATTAGAACTAGTCCTCCTTTCTGGGGCTGCCATCTTTGCCATCTTTCATATTTAGATATTTGAAGTGCACCATCATGCCCCGGTACCTTCTCCAGGCTTAATATACAGAGTTAGAATTGTAGAGTTGGAAGGGATCTAAGAGGTCATCTGGTCCAGTCCCCTGCCTGTAGTAGGAAATCTTCCTAGAGCATCTCCGACAGATGCGTGTCTGCTTAAAGATCCCCATCACCTCCCTGCAAATGGTGAGGCTTCTGCAAAGTGGTGTGCTGTGCACCCCTCTAGCTATGCTACTGGCTGAGATAACATACAATGCATGGTTGAAAAATATTTCAAGTTACAAAGTACCAGTAATTACATTTCTCTGTTAATCTTTTGCTGAAGCATCCTCTATGATTCAGCAAAAGACAACAGTTGTATAGCAAATGCACATGTTCGGCACATAGCAGATGCATACGAACGGGATCGACGATTTTATTTTTTATACCGTTTTTATACTGCCCTTTTTATATGTATATAAAAATACATGGTTTTATACATGGTTTTATACTGCCCTTTGTCTACATTCGTATACATTTTATACATGTTTTTATACTGCCCTTCGTCTCCATTCGTATACTTTATACATGCTTTTATACTGCCCTTCGTCTAGGGCAGCGTTTCTCAAAGTGGGGGTCGGGATCCCTTTGGGGGTCTCCTGGAGCTTTCCTGGGGGTCACCTGAAGATCCCTGGTGCAGGGGGCCAGCTGGGAAGACCTGGCAGAAACGCTGGAGC
The DNA here is from genome assembly GCA_030015325.1 of Cryptoblepharus egeriae. Taxonomy (NCBI): domain Eukaryota; kingdom Metazoa; phylum Chordata; class Lepidosauria; order Squamata; family Scincidae; genus Cryptoblepharus; species Cryptoblepharus egeriae. Next base: position 29,600,044 of record JAREYC010000011.1, read on the forward strand.
CGCTGCAGCTGGAAGAAGACCAATATGGAGCCTTGGGGGCGGAGAGGCGCCCGACACTCCACAGACGGCAGCCTCCTCCTCCTCCTATGGAGGTCTCCTCAGAAGTCAGTCCCATGATAGTGAGTGGGGCCTACTCCCAGGAAAGTGCTAGTATTGCAGGCTTAGAGCCCAATTCTATGCATGTGTACTCAGAAGTCATTCCTATTGAGTTAAGTGAGGTTTACTCCCAGGAAAGTGTGCATAGCACTGCAGCAGTAGCAATGAAAATAATTTTATGGTTGGGGTGGGGTCCCCCCAACATGAGGAACTTATAAAGGGGTCATGGCATTAGGAAGATTGAGAACCACTGGTCTAGGGAGATTCATGGCTCCTTTTGTCCTCATGCTAACCCTGCGAGGCTGAGACTGGTCCAAGGTCATCAAGGAAGCTTCATCGCATGGGTGAGAATTTCAGCTCCAGGTCTAGGTGTAATTCCAAGTCTAAGGCTTCAATCCTAAAGTCACTTTCTTGGGAGTAAGACCCATTGAACACAATGGGGCTAACTTTTGGGTAGACATGCTTAGGATTGTGCTCTCAGTCAAATTCCAGAACCACTATTTTGAGGTCTCTTGTGACAGTCAGACCATGATCATAAGCATGATATTCCCAGAGGATACCGGTTAATGTATGTTTTGTATGCACACCATTGTGACAAATGTTCAGGAATGACACATACTTTTCTTTCCAGATTTGATTCAGTGATTAGCTACTGGAATTCAGACATTTTAACGATAGAGTTGTGGTCGTCGGGAACCTGGAACTAGGGCAGGGGTCTCTAAAGTTTTCAGCCAAAGGGCCACATCAAATATCTTGCACAGTGTCAGATAAAATATTATAAATACAAAATTTAAACACATTAGAGATAGAATAATGAATAAATGGGCTCAAATTTCCAGGATTTCTGCAAGCACTAACACACAACCCAGAAATACAGGACATGTTTAAGAGGACCCCCATTCCGCTACCCCATCATCACAGCTCCAGTTGTGTGTGTTCAAACTGGATCTGAGGCTCTTGGGGACCAGAGTCTTGTCGTGGGCTCCCGGATCAGGGTTTGAATCAATTTTCGACTAATATCCCATGACACATTAGTGAAACATCTATGGATTTAGGGGGGGGGGTCTTTTCACAGTGCTTGAAAATAGGACCCCCCCAAAAATCCCTTATCTGGGTCCTGCGGCTCTGTTTCTAGAGCCCCAGCTGAACCACCAGCCTTCTTGCTGAAGATCACTTGGGTCCCTGGGCAGCTCCAGTTGCTTTCCTCGCTGCTGAATTGTAGGAGTCTCGGTTTTGCTACTGTGTACATTTATTTCCCTTAAAAAGGCAGCAAGGAATTTCTTCGCCTCTGGTTGGATCTTCTGCACGCATCTGTTCTTCGTTTGGATTCTGCTCGGGCCTCTTCGGGCCGCAGCTGGCGCAGCAGCAAGGGAGCTCGGTCCGAGCCGTACGTGTGTCCTCATGGCAACCCAGCCAAGAGGAGAGGCAGAGCAGAGGTGCTGTGCAGGGTAGCCAGATGTGGGCTGGGTGGCCAAATGCTGGGTAGCCAGATCTGTGCTGAGTGGCCATATGCAGAGTAGCCAGATCTGAGCTGGGCCACGTGCTGGGTAGCCAGATCTGGGCTAGGCAGCCAAATGCTGGGTAGCCGGGTCTGGGCTGGGCAGCCAAATGCTAGGTAGCCAGATCTGTGCTGGGCGGCCAATTGCTGGGTAGCCAGATCTGTGCAGGGCAATCAGGTCTGGGCTGGGCGGCCAAATGCTAGGTAGCCAGATCTGTGCTGGGCGGCCAATTGCTGGGTAGCCAGATCTGTGCAGGGCAATCAGGTCTGGGCTGGGCGGCCAAATGCTAGGTAGCCAGATCTGTGCTGGGCGGCCAATTGCTGGGTAGCCAGATCTGTGCAGGGCAATCAGGTCTGGGCTGGGCGGCCAAATGCTAGGTAGCCAGATCTGTGCTGGGCGGCCAATTGCTGGGTAGCCAGATCTGTGCAGGGCAATCAGGTCTGGGCTGGGCGGCCAAATGCTAGGTAGCCAGATCTGTGCTGGGCGGCCAATTGCTGGGTAGCCAGATCTGTGCAGGGCAATCAGGTCTGGGCTGGGCGGCCAAATGCTAGGTAGCCAGATCTGTGCTGGGCGGCCAATTGCTGGGTAGCCAGATCTGTGCAGGGCAATCAGGTCTGGGCTGGGCGGCCAAATGCTAGGTAGCCAGATCTGTGCTGGGCGGTCAATTGCTGGGTAGCCAGATCTGTGCAGGGCAATCAGGTCTGGGCTGGGCGGCCAAATGCTAGGTAGCCAGATCTGTGCTGGGCGGCCAAGTGTTGGGTAGCCAGATCTGTGCAGGGCAATCAGGTCTGGGCTGGGTGGCCAAATGCTAGGTAGCCAGATCTGTGCTGGGCGGCCAAGTGCTGGGTAGCCAGATCTGTGCAGGGCAATCAGGTCTGGGCTGGGCGGCCAAATGCTAGGTAGCCAGATCTGTGCTGGGCGGCCAAGTGCTGGGTAGCCAGATCTGTGCAGGGCAATCAGGTCTGGGCTGGGCGGCCAAATGCTAGGTAGCCAGATCTGTGCTGGGCGGCCAATTGCTGGGTAGCCAGATCTGTGCAGGGCAATCAGGTCTGGGCTGGGCGGCCAAATGCTAGGTAGCCAGATCTGTGCTGGGTGGACAGATGTGAGCTGGGCGACCATGTGATAATGAAGGCAGAGCTGGTCCCTGCCTCACAAACCACTGGTTGTTCCCTGAATGAGCTCCATTGCAGCTCAACAAGAACCCATTGCTTTATTTTAAGCATAGCATCTTAAGATGCTTCCTGCTGAGTCTGCCCCTTCACCCACCCAGCACTGACTGGCAGCCCCCTGGCAGGGATTTTTCGTGTCCTACCTGGAGATGGTGCAGAGGATGGAGCCTGCTGGGAACTTCTACCTACAAGCAGGGGAGTCCACCACTGACTTAGGGCTTCCAGTGAGTAAGAGGATTAAAGGCTAGGGACCCAATTTTTAGTGCTGGCACAGTTCTGCCAGTGCGCTGCATAGCCAGTCACTGGGTCTACAAGGCATGAGATTATGGCTGCATTCCTCAAGACACTTTCCTGGGAATAAGACCCACTGAACACAATGGGGCTTACGTTTGAGTAGACATGGTAAGAATTGTGCTCTATGTATTTCCTTATCATGGGGATACCCCGGTATACTTTATACTGGCATTGGAAAGTTGGATAGGGTTGATATTAGTCTTACTAAATACAATGGGTAGTAACACCTTCAAATACATCTAAAGATCACATCTTGGAAAACACATTAATTAATTAATGTGTTAATTTACCCCATTGTGCTTCACATTAATTAATTTTTTTATTTATTCAATTTTTATCCCGCCTTCTTCCTTGGATAGGAAAACCCAAGGCGACTAACCATATTTAAAAACATCAATAAAGCACACTTAAAATTGGATTTAAAACATAAATACAATTAACATAAAATTAAAAGAAAGAATTAAAGAAAGAATTAAGAATTCACAAAGAATTAAAATACAATTAAACTATGTAACATTAAAAACCCAAGTTTAAAACAGCAGTAGATAGCAATCAAATAATTTTAGAGCACAATCCTATCCATGTCTACTCAGAAGTACTTCTTAGGGCGCAATCCAGAGTAACTACGGGGAGTCCTTGCTCCGACATAAGAACAATTTACTCTGGATTGCAATATGAATTTCCCATAGGTTTTCACTAGGTGGTGCTGTAACTATGTCAACGTAAATGTCTCTTAAATGCTCCCATAGTTATTTGAAGGGTTTACTTGTAGGATTGTGGGGATAGGTTACTTGTAGGATAGTTACTTGTAGGATTGTAGGGATGGGTTCTTAAGGGATCCTGAACAGCCAGCAATGACACTTGGGGTTCTGCCTTTATTTTGTTTTTCAGTAAGAGCACAATCCTAACCATGTCTACTCAAAGTAAGCCCCACTGTGTTCAGTGGATCTTACTCCCAGGAAAGTGTCTTTAGGAGTGCAGCCTCAGTTAAATAATCTTAGGGTGCAATCCAGAGTAACTACAGGGAGTCCTTGCTCCGGTGCAAGAACAATTTGCTCTGGATTGCAATATGAATTTCTCATAGGTTTTCACTGGGTGGTGCAGTAACTACGGGTACACGTAATGTCTCTTACGTGCTCCCGTAGTTACTCTGGATTGTAGGGTAAGTTAAGAACTTTCATAGGCCTGTCTGAATGAGTGGAAGTATTTTTTTAAATTTTAATTTCACCTTTTTATACTATCCTTCTTCCAAGGAGCTCAGTTTATGGACATTATTTTTACCTTCCTGTTGTCCTTACAACAACCCTGGAAGGTAGGTGAGGTTGAAAGAGAGTGACTTGCATAAGGTCACCTCGGATGTTTTGCAGTTGTGCAGGAATTAGAACCTGGATCCTCCAGATTGAAGTTCAGCCGCTGCACCATCCTTGGTCTTGGAGAATTGGATTTTATATATATATATATATATATATATATATATAAATTTCTCAGTACTTCTAAAATTTCTCAGTGTGTATATGTGTGTGTGTGTGTGTGTATACACACAGTGGTGCCTCACAAAAAGAGCTTAATTTGTTCTGGAGGCCTGCTTTTTAAGTGAAACGCTCTTTAAGTGAAGCAGATTTTTCCACAGGAAATAAAGGAAACTCAGACGATTGGCTCCACAACTCCCAAAATTAACACAATGGGGCTTACTTCTGAGTAGACATAGTTAGGAGACTGCAATCAAAGACACTTTCCTGGGAGGCTTACCTGGGCTGCTGCTGGAGGTTCAAGGTGGTCAGTGGGGGCACTCGGGGGCAGTTAAGGACAGCTGCCTCTGGCACCCCCAGGCAACTGCACCCAAGTTGTGGGCAGTTAGAGGCAGCAGTGCTGGCTGGCAGCCCTTTTAAAGAGCCTTCATGCGGAGCGTCAGGGCTGCATAGCACTTGTGTCCGTAGCACGTCTGCTTGTTAAATGAAGTGGAACTTGTTATGTGAAGCAAGCTTTCTTGGAAATTTTTGCATACACACACACACATACATATATGTAATTGTTTTCTCACCCTCCATGGGTGGTGGTGTATGTATGTTATCCTCAATCTCGGGTCCTCAATTTTTTATATATATATATATAATTTATATATTAAGGATTTATATTATATTATAATTATATAATAATATATATAATTATATAATTATATAATAATTATATATATTATTATATAATTTTAATATAATATAAATCTTTAATATATAAATTATATATTATATATATATACTAGCGAAAGGCATACCCGCCTTGCGGGAGTAAAATTCCCCCGTATGCCACCCCCATGGATAACTTTCCCCCAGGCGTAACAACCCCCCATGCGCAACTTCCCCCATACACATCAATTCCCCATGCGCAACTTCACCCATGCGCATCAACCCTGCATGAACAAGTTACCCCATGCGCAACTTCCCCCATGCACATCAACCCCCATGTGCAACTTTCCTCCATGAGCATCGACCCCCATGCGCAACTTCTCCCCATGCACAACTTCCCTCCATGTGCAACTTTCCCCATGCGCAACTTTCCCCGTGCGCAACTTTCCTCCATGTGCATCATCCCCCCATGCACAACTTTCCTCCATGAGCATTGACCCCCCCATGCGCAACTTTCCCCCATGTGCAACTTTCCCCGTGCGCAACTTTCCCTGTGTGCAACTTTCCCTGTGCGCAACTTTCCTCCATGTGCATCATCCCCCCATGCACAACTTTCCTCCATGTGCATCATCCCCCCATGCGCAACTTTCCTCCATGAGCATTGACCCCATGTGCAACTTTCCCCCATGTGCAACTTTCCTCCATGTGCATCATCCCCCCATGAACAACTTCCGCATACACAACTTCCCATATGCGCAACTTCCCATATGCGCAACTTCCCTCCCATGCACAACTTTCCCCATGCGCAACTTTCCCCGTGCGCAACTTTCCTCCATGTGCATCATCCCCCCATGCACAACTTTCCTCCATGAGCATTGACCCCCCCATGCGCAACTTTCCCCCATGTGCAACTTACCTCCATGCGTAACTTTCCCCGTGCGCAACTTTCCCCGTGCGCAACTTTCCTCCATGTGCATCATCCCCCCATGCACAACTTTCCTCCATGAGCATTGACCCCCATGTGCAACTTTCCCCCATGTGCAACTTTCCTCCATGTGCATCATCCCCCATGAACAACTTCCCCATATACAACTTCCCATATGCGCAACTTCCCTCTCATGCAGAACTTTCCCCCATGCACAACTTTCCCCCATGCACAACTTTCCCCCATGCGCAACTTTCCTCCATGCGCAACTTCCTCCCATGCACAACTTTCCCCATGTGCACTTCTTCCCATGCACAATTTCCTCCCATGCACAACTTTCCCCATGTGCAACTTCCTCCCATGCGCAACTTTCCCCATGCGCAATTTTCCCCATGCGCAACTTTCCTCCCATGTACAACTTTCCTCCCATGCGCAATTTCCCCCCATGCGCAACTTCCTCCCATGCGCAACTTTCCTCCATGCGCAACTTCCTCCCATATGCAACTTCCCCCCTGCGCAACTTTTCTACATGTGCAACTTTCCTACATATGCAACTTCCCCTCATGCGCAATTTCCCCTCATGCGCAACTTCCCCCATGCGCAGCATCCTCGCCAGCGCAACCTCTTCCTCCGAACAACATCCCCCAGTGCACCAGGATCTGAGCACCAAATTAGCTGGATGTTGGTCAGTCTCCCATGTTAAGTATAGAGAAAAACACGTTGCCCTTTTTCAGCCCCTGAAGGGTTAAAGTTCTCCAGATGGTTCTTGGTGGGAGTTCAGGTGACAGAAGGAACTCCCAGAATTCCATGCTTCAGGCCCAGCAGTTGGGGCGGAATGTTGCTGAGTCAGCAATTCTCAATGCAAAGTATAGGGAGGAAAACGCATTGCGCCCCTTTTCACCCCCTTCCGGTTGGAATTTCTGAAAACAGGTTCTTAGTGCACCCCTCCCTCACGGAAGGAACACCCACCCCAATTTTCACGCTTCTAGGCCCAGCGGTTTTGGCAGGGCGGTGATGAGTGAGTCAGTGAGTGAGTGAATGAGTGAGTCAGTCAGTCAGTGAGTGACTTTTCTCTTTTATATATATAGATAATATATATAAATCTTCACTAATTTTAAGCATAGGATGAAAATATGTTGCACCCCTTTTCTAAAAATTCAATTTTCTAAAATGACAACATTTCTAAAAATAGTTTCTTAGTGAGTGTTCACATCATGGAACTTCATGCTTTGAGGTTTGGTGGTTTTGCCTGGGTGTTGGTGAGTCAGTCAACGAATCAGTCAGTGACTCTTCATTTTTTTATATATAGAGATACATATTCCTGGGCTACCACCACATTATAAGCCTGAAATGAAATCTTCACTAATATGGGGGGAAGGGAACCACAGACAAATATGGTTCCCTGCACAGTTCCTGATGTCCAGTATGTGTCCGCTAGTGACTGACCCGTGCTGTGCTCCTTTTTATAGTTCCATGTGCTCTCACATGTGGCACATCACATGTTGATTGCCACGGGGTGACATCGCCTTCGCTACCCATGGAGCACCACTTGGGAGCTCAGTATGCCCACTCCCCTCATTGGGTCTTAACTCCCAGGAAAGTGTGTTTAGGGTTGCAGCCAGAGACTGGCAAGAGGGTTCCAAAACTGGTGAATCCACCCTAATTCAACCTTGCCAAGAGCCAGTTCGACAACTGCCAGTTCTTTCACCAGCCGCCATGCCAGGGCACCTTTCCTACACCACATGGGGCTTTCTTTACAGCGGTGTGAGTGTACGGATGCAGAGCTTGCAGTTTAATTGAACTGGCAATTAATCTAGTGGTGGGATTCAAATAAATTAATAACAGGTTCTATGTCCTAATAACCTAAATTAACAACAGGTTCTAGGTCCCATTCGTAACCGGTTTTCAGAACTAGGCGCTCATTACAAAGGGTTCTATAGAACCTGTGAGAACCCCCTGAAGCCCACCCTATATTATTAAGAAGTACAGTTGTCCCTTGTTATCCACTAGGGTTCCGACCCAGAACCTAAAAATGTGGATTAAAAAACAGTCTTTATTTAACATATTTATACCCGGCCTTTCTCCACAGTGTGGACCCAAGGCAGTTACAACCATTGAAAACAATTTCATATATAATATGATAAATGCATACATATTATTGATTTAATAATGGTAGGAAATAGTAGGAAAAATAGATGTCAAGACCCACTTTCAGGTTTCGTGCTCCTAATGGCATAAGGATATGCCTGAGTATTGGAAGGGGTTTGATTCTGGGACAGTCCCGCTTTTGGGGGATTTAGTCACATACTGGCAAGTTTGATGGGGGGGGGGTGCTGTTCTGGTTTTGTGGAAGAGAATTATGGCAATCCTAAAAGGGCCCAATCCACTGGGAAGTTTCCCTACCCAAACTGAATTGAAAATGATGGTTGATGCACTGGGCATGTTCTTGGAGTTCCTCGAGAGGTGTGCTGGAGGACATGGGCACCGGGATGGTGGAGGATGAGGAAGGGGTGCCAATGTGCATCATCAGCTGGCCTTTCTTGGTCACTTTCTCACCTCGGTACCCAGAGGTGTTGCAACTTCCTTTCCCGGTGCATCTTATAAGGAGTTGCCCCCAACTTGTTTACTGAAGTGTAACATAAAAGGAACAGATTCACCAACAGGGCGTTGCCTTCTCCGCTTTTCTCTTGCATACATTTTTCTGGCACTAATAATTCACTGGGCCGGTCTGTGCTACCATCAGCCCAGGGTCAATATAATGAAATAAAACACCTTATATGGCCAACAGACTATCCGTTGGCCTTTTTAGGGTCTCAGTGCAGGGAAGATCCGCCTCTGAGGTTTTATAGTTTCACTGGTATTTATACAGAAGGCATCCTCGGAACAGAGTCCCGGAGGAAAGGAGCTCTCCAGTGCACTCGGTGAGTAGCCACAGCCAGATGCATGCTTGCACCACTGGGGTCAGATGTGATGTGAAGCAGCACCACAGTCATGGGTCGGCCCATAGAAAGGCCTATTGAGACATGTTGCTGCCGTGTCAGCCTCAAACGGCCCCTGCCTTCTGATGCCGTTTTGGAAACTACAATGTGCATGATTTCCTCTGTTTATTGCAGCATCCGGTGACTCCCGAGGAATTTTTTGGGTGTTGCTAAGCCCTGTGACTTCATTGCAGCTCTCTTGTGGGTTTGCAAATGGGGGTCTCTTTTGCGCATGTGTTGCAAGAGGTGCAAGGAATATACCATCTCGGGTATCCTATAAGGCGGTTATTATAAATTGAATAAATGAATGAATAAATAAATATTCCACTTTGTCTGTGCTGCTCTGCATGCACATGTGCAGACAGATGTTTGGACCCCGTGCTTTGCAGAACTGACAACCGCTATATAAGATGCCCTCACAGGGAATTCCTAAGGCAGATGATATCAAATATATCAGGACAAATAAAAAAGAAATTTCATAATCCAGAAAGATTTTTCGGGAAAGCTGAAAGCAAATGGGGAGAATATCGTTAAATCACCGGAGACGGGCTATACATCTGTTACTGGTTTTTCCTTCCCTTTAAAACCTTGATTCAATATATACAGTTGTTATTTTTTGGTGCAGTGGAATCAGCGGTGCTGGCAAACGGATAGGTTTTCTTAACACTAAAAAAGCAGCGTGTTGTGATCAGATCTTGGGGGGAGATGTGGGGAGTGGCTGTGTGTTTTTTTCCTTTTGGAAGCCAAGGCTGAAAAGATTATTTCCATTTTTGGGAAAAGCATGTGCTGGACCGCATGTTTCTGTCTACTCTCCTAGAGTGGAGCGGCAGGACACTCGGATTCATGCCTGCTGCTCTCTGGATGGGTAGTAAGTCCAAAGTTGTTGGTCACTCCTGGAAGATTAAGGACAATCGGAGAATAATTTTGAGAATCCAGTTCTGGATTCTGATCTGACCTCTGCTGTTTCATTAAAATTGCACTTAATTTTAGAGAACGAGACTCCTGTCTGTCTCTGATCGGTCTGTCTCTGATCCAGATCAGGCTCTGGAGATCGGGAGATCAGCACATGCTTTCCCCAAAAATGGAAATCATGGCTACAATCCAGAGTAACAACGGGAACTTTTACATCAATGTAGTTACGGTGCCAACTATGGGAAACCCATAGGAAATGCATAGAGCAATCCAGAGTAAGAGCCTCTTACCACTGTCCTGCCACCGTCTTACCACTTACCTACCTCTTACCACTGTCCTACCACAATGCAGAGTAAGAGTCTTCCCAGATGTAATCCAGTTACATATTCCCAATCCAGTTACTCTGGATTGTAGGTCATGTCTTTAGGATGCAAAACCCGCAGCAGTGTTAAAGATGAAGAGCATCTAGTGTGATTTGATAGAGTCCAAGTTTTTGGAAAAAGGATTTCTTTTGTCCAAATGACACATTTCAAAGAGGCTCTGGATGCGAATCTAACCCTCTTTCCTGCAAATGTCTTAGGGTTCCTGTGTCTTTAGTGACAGATTTATTTACAGCATCCCCCCCAATTCAAGATTTAATTTTGAATTGGCGTGAAGTCGGGATTTTTTTTCTCGTTGATATGGCATTTGAAAACATCTGGATGTTGCCTGTTCAGCTTAAGGCATGATGGTTGCAATCCTAAAGACACTTTCCTGGGAGTAAGACCCATTGAACACAATGGAACTTACTTTTGAGTGGACATGGTTAGGATTGTGTTCTATGTGAGCTTGCCAGATGAATGCCACAAGTGGAGAGAATAGGCTTTGGGGGGAAGGACTCTGGTTGGAATAGCCCCCCACCTTCCCCAACCCAGGCATGACGCCATCTAGGAATGAAACTGCCTGGAAATGTTCAAACTGGGATGACAGAGCTGTAGATCTTGAAAGAGACAGTGGCAGGTTGATGATGATGATGATGATGATGATGATGATATGATGATAATCAGTGATGGGATTCAAAGAAATTAACAACCACTTCTATGCACACCTGGCAGCCACTTTTAAATGGCTATTTTTAAACTTTATATGTCCTATCTCTTGTTAACAACCGGTTCTATAGAGTAGGTGTGAACCTGCTGGAGACCACTACTGATGATGATGATGGTGGTTAAAAGTGTTCAGCACCAACAAGGTAGATCCCAGCAGACGCTCACAAGCCAGCATTAAATCCAGCGCCAGAGTTTGGTGCTGAAAATACTAATGACTTGAGGTTTTATACATGGATGGTTCATGAATTTGAGAACCCCAATCTTTTTGGTTGTGTCCAGCCTGATGTGTTGTGATCCACCTAATCTCAGAGCTGCTGTGATCCTAAAGATGATACATTTTTATTCGTCTTATAACCGATACTATATTTTTAATGACAGTCTCCTTTTAATGTCCTATAATTAATAACACTATATTTTAATGACAAATATAGTGATATATTGGCCTAGCCTACTCCCCCCGTAGGGCACAGATACCTTTGCTGGGACTTTCCTGGGGTGATTGACAAATATTCAATACTTAAGGGCAAATAACAAATTAGTAATTTGTGAAGGGTTAATAAGATGATTTATTAGATCTGCAGGACTAAACCTGTCAGTTTTATGCCACTTAAGCTGTCATGACTTCCTGCCAAATCCTAGAACTTGCAGTTGACTGATCAAGATGCTTGTCCTCTTTGAGTTCCCTATGCAGTCCCTATGCAATCCTAGGCAGGGAAATGCAGAAGAATGTCCCATTGTGTTTAATGGGGCTTAGAGTACAATCCTACTCAGGACCACTCGGCAGTAAGTCACATTATAATCAATGGGACTTACTAGCAGGAAAGTGTGGATAGGATTGCAGCCTTATTCCCAGAAAATTATGAACAAGTGTAGACTTGGGCTGCAATCCTATTCACACTTTCCTGGGAGTAAGTTCCATTGACTACCATGGGTTTGACTTCTGAGTAGACATGCATAGGACTGGGCTCTTACACAATTACAGTCCCTAGGTTTTCATGGGGAGAAAGAGTGAATGCAGGAATTACCTAAGAATCCTATATTGCATATGCCCGTATTTACTCAAATCTAATGTGCCATCAAATCTAACGTGCACCCTATACTTATAATCAAAATACTGTATTTCCCCACATTTAATTAACCATTGAATCTAATGCACACCCTGATTTTGGAGACTGAAAAAAAGAAAAGAAAATGTGAGCATTAGATTAGAGTAAATACAGGATTTCGCTAGGATAGTGGTTCCCAAACTGGGGGTTGAGACCCACTGGTGGGTCACAACCTGATTTCAGGTGGATCGCCAAAGGATGAAGTTATTGATCTTTTAATCAGATAACCATTTGATTATGCAAATAGTTTTGCAATCTTAGTTTTAATCTATTTGATTATATAAATAGATTATGCAAAATAGATTATGCAAACTATTTGATTATGCAAATACCCTGCAAAGAGCTAAGCTCCTGCAGTTTGCATGCATGTGTCAATATAAGGAGATAAATGTTTGAGCATCTTTGGGGGTGTATTGAGCATTGGGGGTGCTACTTGTCAATTAATGAAGAATATTATTTATAAATAATAAATAAATCTTCCTAGATCTCTTTTTTTTTAAAGTCTCATATATGGGTCCCAAGAGAGTGTTATTTTAAAATGTGACACAGTGCAAACCTAAACAATTCAGGTCAGCCCAACTCATCCACCTCCCTGCTCCTGTGGTGGTGCGGGGAGACTGGCGCATGTCCGTGCACTGGTCTAACACCCGCAGGAGTGTACAGAAGTCTCTTATGGCATTTTTGTGACACTCCAAGCCAGCACATAACTTGTGCCCGGGCTTATGCCAGCCTAACCAGAGGTTAGGATTGAATTGCGTGCGCCAAAAAGTTTGGGATCCGCTTTGCTAGGATATCAATCCCCTTTGCTAGGGGATTGGATGATTCTGTTGATTCCTTAACAAATTTTATTTATGAGTGCAATCCTAATCATGTCTACTCAGCAGTAAGCCCCATTGTGTTCAATGGGTCTTAGGCCTGTATCCTAAAGTCAAATTAAGCCCTTTGCTCCGGAGCAGTTAAGGTGACTTTCCAAAAGATAACACTAGAGGGTGATGTAACTGCGTGGACCCGTAACTGCTCTGGATTTTGCCTTTACTCCCAGGAAAGTGTCTTTAGGATGGCAGCCTATATCTCTTTGGTAGAATGGAAAGCAATCAAAACGGATGCTTAAAAAGTGCACAGGAGTTAATGGCCCAACTGGGTCTCAGCACATTTTACTACCATACATTGCAGCTCCACAAGTCAACAATATGTAGATTATGTCTGAAAACTGAATAGTTACAAAACCACGTTCTTTGGTGAGTGAAACAATTAAGTAAAAATATTAATTTTACTTTTGTTTAGAAAAAAATTAAGAATGTCCAAAGTGTTGCAGGTGACAAGAGTAGAGTAGTTTACTCTAGCACTGATTCCCCTTAGGCACGGGGCTCAACTGGGAGCAATTGACAGATCAGCACCTTCACAGTCTTGCTAAACCAGTGTGTCCTCCTGGATTGCTTTTCCTCTGCCAGGTCCCCTGCGCCACACCGCCTCAGCTCTCAGCCATGTGTGAAGAGGAGACAACTGCCCTTGTGTGCGACAATGGGTCTGGGCTGTGCAAAGCCGGCTTTGCTGGAGACGACGCTCCCCGTGCAGTGTTCCCATCCATTGTGGGTCGCCCGCGTCACCAGGTTTGTAGATCAACATACACCTCCGGGAATGCTCTCCAAATAACAGTGCTGGGTGCAAAGCCCTGGGGGTCGCCAACTTATAGGGCTTCTGAATGGACTGGTATGGCCAGATAATGCATTAGTTGATCATGTTGTTTGCAGGCTTGCAACAGCTTCCCATTATTATATCCTGCCTTATTCAGAAAAGACTCAAAGCGGCTGGATCTGATCAAGGCGGCTAGATGGACCATCGTGATTCCCATGATGGACTTAAGCTATCCTATGCTTTTGCCTGGTTGTGTGGTTGTACAACCTGGGTGATCAGGACATGGAGGGGTAATGTGGCTGATGGCAGTGGTGTCGGGTTGCCATAATTCTCTTCCACAAAACCAGGACAGGACCCCCAGTCAAACTTGTCAGTATGTGAGCACAATCCCCTCAAACTAGGACTGTCTCGGTTTTCCGTGACATATGGCAGCCCTACAGTGGTGTCACTGGTGAGGTATGGGGAGTGTGGCCTGTGGTGTCACTGGCCACACTGGGTAGGGATGGTGACAGCATTAATGCCCATAATTTTTTTAATCTTGGTATTAATAACGTTATATATCAAACAATATATCAAACACCAATAATAACATGTTATATATCAAACAATACATGAATTCATGGTGAAAGTAATGCACTGAAATATCAATTCTATAGAAACTAATAGCTAAAAATCAATGGAGTTGGGGCAACTGTAACTAACTTGCAAAGGTGTCTTAGACATGCTTCCTCGGAAATCAGTCCCATAGTGTTCAATGTGCTCAGTTCTGGAAATTTATAGGATATGGGATGGTGCATAGGATGTGCATAGTACAACTGGGAAGCTCACACTCCACATACTCTGCTCACATGCCGCATACTCCGCTCAGTGCTTTCAAAAGATTATTCTTCCTAAAGGGCTAGGAGCTTGATTGCTTGATTATTGAGTGAGTGAGTGAGTGAGTGAGTGAGTGAGTGAGTATGGCATACTGGACTTATGGTGAATCAGATGTTAATGTCCAGTCTAGCAATGTAAGGACGGAATGGTCTATGCTGAAAAAAGAAGAGACTGGGTTAGCAAATGCTCTTGATTTACAATGGGGTGGCCTATTTGCTTCACACAGAATAATCCGTTTTCTGAATGAATGAATGAATGAATGAATGAATGAATGAATAATTTTTATTTATTATTTCTGAAATCTGATGGTGAATGGGCATCTGTGGTGCACCACTCTCTTCTGCCGGTCTGGGGGTGACGAGGGGTGATAACTTTTCTCTTCTTGGCTCCTAGGGTGTGATGGTGGGGATGGGACAGAAAGACAGCTACGTGGGGGACGAGGCCCAGAGCAAGAGAGGGATCCTGACCCTGAAGTACCCCATCGAGCACGGCATCATCACCAACTGGGACGACATGGAGAAGGTGTGCTGCACTGAAAAGCCTCTTTCAATTTGGGGGGTTTTTCATATGGAAGGCTTTGTGTGAAAATGGGGAAAAAGAAAGAGGTGAAGGAGAACATCTTCATGGCGCAGGAGCAAAAACTTCATGCCATGCAGTTGTTCTCAATTCTTTTCCACTTGGAAATAAGAGGATCTTCAAAATCTTTTACAGCTTAAAATATTTTTTTTTAATTTTTGTTCCCCTCTTGCTAGCAATTGTTGGTGTTTCAGATATTTTGCAATAATTCTACAAACGGTAAATACTCAGTTTTCTTACTAGATTCCCCCAACTTTTTTCATAGCATTTTATAGATATCCTCAAAGTGTTGCAGAGTCTAATGTGGTTCTTTGATGCAGTGGCATAGCTAGAGGGGGGCAGAGCAGTCAGGCTTGGGTATGCAAGGATCTCCCCCCCTTTCCAGTTTTGCTCCCCTTGCCTGAAATGGAGCAGTCAGTCTTGGATGCCCGAGACTGACTGCTCCCCCCTTTAGCTATGCCACCACTCTGATGTTTACCCTAAAAGGGTAATCAACAGTGACCCTTTGCCTCAACAAGAAGGACCTAAAGTCCCAAAGAACAAGCACCTAAAGTCCCAAAGAAATAAAAATGCATCTTAAATATATGTGATCTTTTTACCACTAACCCAGGCTATCCTTGCCTGCTGTGGTCAAATCTGACAGTTCTTGTGTCTCCACTTTGTCCAGATCTGGCACCACTCTTTCTACAACGAGTTGCGAGTGGCTCCCGAGGAACACCCCACGCTACTCACAGAGGCACCCCTGAACCCCAAGGCCAATCGGGAAAAGATGACCCAGGTGAGTGGCTGTGACCGACCTGGCAGCGCCACAGTACCAAGACTGCTGTTGGGCAGAAGGACGTCTGCTGGTGGTCAGAACGGGCATCAGTGTCTCTTTAGGGGCACCTAGTGAAACTGAATGGCATGCCGTAGGATCCTTTGCCATGCTGCAGAGCATGGTGCGGCAGATGTGCAAGGGCTTTGCAGGGAGCAACACAGGTCCAAAGGCAGCACAGTGGGAGTGTGGCACGGCCACATGCATTGCTGCGGAGCATGCTTCAGTGGTGCCTGTGCATAGGAGGAAGGTGGTGTGCAAAAGCAGAGACAACCTTAGCATATGGGGATCACTGGGGCCCCATTGGAAATATTTTTGGCAGGCCCCCAGTCAAGTTCTATAGGATCTTAGAAGAATATATAAAATGTTTGACCACCCCTGCCTTTTGGCACAAGCCATGAGGAAGTTCTCCTGCACATGATCCATGGAGACAAGCAGTTTCAGTATCAGTGCACACCACCATGCTTTTGTGCAGGGCATCTCCCATGCACACAGAAGAGCATCCCTAGAAATGGTGCCCTAGTAATGCCATCAATGGAAGAAGAGCACATGATGCATTTTTCTGCTCCGGGCATCAAAATGTCTTGTGAATGAACTTTGTCAGAGGAGAACCAGTTGGGGGAGGGAAGAGGATCTTAAATATTAGCCATGCGCTAGAGAGGGCAGTGCCAGTGGTCCAGCTAATGATCATGTAGCCCGGTGCAAAGCTCAAAATGTAGCCTGGAAGTCATGTCACAACCGGTATTTTTAAAAAGAAAATTGGGTAAAAACCTTCCTCCTCCTCCTCCTCCTCCTCCTCCTCATCATCAGTTCACCACCTGGAGGCATACCTAAAAAATCTATTTGCTATCTTGTCAAGTTCAAGCTTGTAATGCCAAGTGTCTAGTGTCAAGTTTGGTTTGTAGCCCCCCTACAGCTTGTAGCCCGGTGCAACTGCACCCCCTGGACCCCCTACTATGCCACTGGGCAGCGCAAGCATCTCTACCTGGCCTCTGCACTGCTGTTGATTCTTTTTCCCCCCTTCTAGATTATGTTTGAAACCTTTAACGTCCCTGCCATGTACGTCGCCATCCAAGCTGTCTTGTCCCTTTATGCATCTGGACGCACCACAGGTGAGAACATGGCTTTTCAAAAATAGCAGGTTCGGGGAGGAACCTGTAACTCTTTTGTCGTTCCTTTTACCCTCACAAATAGGCTGGGGAGAGCGTGGGGGCTAATCTTATCTTTGTGATTTTAAAATAAACTACATCTAATTCTAAAAATATAAAAATATTTTAAAAAAACCTACACTTAATATAAATATACCGTATTTCCCAGCTTATTACACGTACCGGACCATGAGACGCACCAAAGTTTAGAGGAGCAAAACAAGAAAAAATATTCTGAACCAAACGGTGTACTAATATATTTAATAAAATATAGCAGAATAATATTTCAACCATGTAAAGTCAACAGTGGTATTAAGAACCATTATCACTGTCATTAACAAATGCGGAAAGACTTTCAGCTTCAAACACTCTTCTAATTTTCTGGTAACCCCAAAAACTCCTCTCTAGTGTCAGTGATTTGTGACTTTTGCACAAATCTCAAATGGTCCAGGAAGGCAGGAAAGTTGGGAGGGGTTCTTTTGGGGGGGGTAGGAAAAGGTGGGGGGATCTAGATAGGTAGGGAAGGGTGAGGGAGGCACAGGCATGGAGCAGCAGGGACCAGGTCTTGTGCATGTCTACTTTGGAGCAAGTCTCCAAGCCAGGGAAGGCTGCTTAGGATTGCAACTGTGCCAGGGTGACTAGATGCTTAACCCAAAATTCCTGAACCCCAAGACCAAAATTCCTACCTGCTTTAAAAAAATTGCCAATTTTTTTTTTGTTTTTATATTTTTGATTTTTACTTTTTTGGCCATAACCTTTGATGTCTCAGAATTGATGGTTGCATTGGATTCTGCTCTTCAATACGAATCCAACGACATATGACATGATGGGGTCAGGTGCTCCAGGATTGGCCCTATCACTCTATAAGACGCACAGACGTTTCCCCCCCCCCTTTGGGGAGAAAAAAGTGTGTCTTATAAGCCAGGAAATACGGTACATATATTGGGTCAAAATTGTACTACAAGGTGATTTGTACCATCTTTCCAGTGTCATATTTTGTCCACAATGCAGGAAAATGAGGGTGCAAATACATGGACTTGACAATGTGCTCCTCTTTAGGTATTGTACTGGATTCCGGTGACGGCGTCACTCACAACGTACCCATTTACGAAGGCTATGCCCTGCCCCACGCAATCATGCGCCTTGACCTGGCTGGCCGCGACCTTACGGACTACCTCATGAAGATCCTTACAGAGAGGGGCTACTCCTTTGTCACCACTGGTAAGGACGGATCAGACCAGTAAGGCTGGCAACTGATATGGGATTGCTTTAGGACTGTTTTTTTACAACCATTGGCAAAACATGTTTGCTTTCCCATATATGTGAGGCCTCTAAGAATGGGGTAAGGGGGAATCTGTGAACAAGGAGCTTTCCACCGTAACTACATCTCTCAAGTCTTCCTGGGGAACGAAATCCAAAACCAGTCTTGGTTAGAGAGTGTCAACATTTATTTGTTAAAATAAGTAATATTCCAACAAAGAGTTAAATATATGAAAGATAAAGCATCTAAATAAAAATAAAAATAAAAACCAATTAAAAATGATACAGAACAGATTAAGGGTGCAGTTGTAACCTAAGCCAGGTTTCATCAGTCTTCCCATTCCTGTGATGATGTAGGGAGGCAAGCACATGTCTGTGCACTGGCCTAGGAGTGGCGAAGAAGTGTCTTATGTGACACCCCCAGGTCAACACAGGACTTATGCCTGAGCTTAGGCTGGCCTAACTGGAGGTTATTATTGCAGCCTAAGATGTAAAACAGCTTTAACGTAACCAGGGTGGCCAGAGGGCATAACCAGAAAAGAGGATAGGGCTCCCCCAAAATGTCTAAAACCCAAGAAAAATGTAGGACATGGCAAAATATAAGCCAGAAACACATATACATGGCTTTCATGTGCTTAATTTGAGCGCTATGTTGCTTGTTATTAAATTTAAAGCCACTACATATAGTTTGTTACATGCAATTTATTAATTGCAAGAAGGCTACATGCTGCCTGCTCACAAGGAAAAGGAGGATAATGAAGTTTTTTCCAGGACACAAGGCTAAAATAGAGGATTCCTGGAAAAAGGAAACCCTGAGTTCATCTAACTTTAGGACCAGCCCTTTAGGATCTAGCTGTATGGTCACCCTGAGTTCATCTAGCTATAGGACCAGCCCTGCATGGCACTGTCTCCTGTTCCTACAGATCTCCCCTTAGAAACCTGATTTTTTCCAGGATACATGGTCAAAAAAGAGGATGTGTCCTGGAAAAACAGGACATATGTTCACTCTGAATCAGAGTTCCCATAATTTTCTTACACAAAGTAAGGACAGGACACACCGTCATGCTTGCCAGTATGTGAACACAATTCCCCTAAATCGGGACTGTCCCTGTTTTGGGGGACATATAGCAACCCTACTCTGAATATAACAGAAAACAGCAATAGGCATTAAATAGGTTCCCTAGATGGTTCATGTCATACAGATAGGTCTTTAAACTTTACCAAAAGCCATGATTCCAGAAACAAGGTGCCACCGCGGAGAAGGCCCTACACATTGCTGACATCCCTGTGGCTTCAGATGGAAGTGGTACCCTAAGAAAAGCCCTCTCTGGGGTGGACCTGCCCACTCACTTGGCCCCACTGTTTTATGACTCACCTCTGCCTTCCACAGCTGAGCGGGAAATTGTGCGCGACATCAAGGAGAAGCTGTGCTACGTCGCCCTGGACTTTGAGAACGAGATGGCCACAGCAGCCTCTTCCTCCTCCCTGGAAAAGAGCTACGAGCTTCCTGATGGGCAAGTCATCACCATTGGCAATGAGCGATTCCGGTGCCCAGAAACCCTCTTCCAACCATCCTTCATTGGTGAGTTTATTTTATTTATTCAGTTCATATCCCGTCTTTCTTCCTAAAACGACACTCAAAGCGGATCTTGGAGTTCAAGAAGTTCTTTTGTCCTTTATGAGAAGCAGAATCAAAAGACAGCTTTCAGGATGGGGCCAAAGTATTGGAGTTCTAGGTGCTGTTTCAGGGGATTCTACTCCTCTACGGGGTTTATTTGTTTGTTTCTTTGTTCGATCATTCGTTCGTTCTTTCGTTCTTTCGTTCGTTCTTTCTTTCTTTCTTTCTTACTTTCCTTTCCTTTCCTTTACTTTACTGATGAATTTTCCCATCTGGACAATCTATATACAGACTTATCATATACTAAGGTACAATCCTAAGCAATTTAGTCCAGCCTAACTCACCTGGCATATCTTCCTGTAGTGGTGTGGGAAGACTGGTGCACGCCTGTGCTCTGGCCCTTATGGCACTTTTGTGACACCCCAAGGTCAGCATACAATTGATGCCGGGTTTTATGCCAGCCTAAATGGATGTTAGGATAGCACCCTATTCTTATAATGCCTGAGCTTAATTCTTATAATGCCTATCATACCATATAATGCCTATCATACTTTATTATGCCTAATTCTTATAACACATAATGCCTTGGTTCAACTCAGCCTGATCAGGGTACATTCCATGAATCTGCCATAGCCAGTCAAAGGGACCTTTGAAATTACAAATGAGATCCTGGTAAGGGAACAAAACTCTGGAGCAAGATCTCCAAAAAGCCTTGCTGGATCAGGCCCAAGGTGCATCTAGTCCAGCTTCTCGAACCTCACAGTGACCCTCCAGATGCCCTGAGCAGCACACAAGACCTGCATCCTGATGCCCTCCCTTGCATCCCTCGTTCAGAGATTTGCTACCTCTCCTGCTCCATACGGTCACCCTGACTTGTAGCCTTTTAGGGACTTTTCTCCCAGCAGTCTGTCCAATGAATCTGTCCCTTTCCCCACAGGCATGGAATCTGCTGGCATTCACGAGACCACCTACAACTCCATCATGAAGTGTGACATCGATATCCGCAAAGACCTCTACGCCAATAATGTCCTTTCGGGGGGCACCACCATGTACCCCGGGATTGCCGACAGAATGCAGAAGGAAATCACAGCTTTGGCTCCCAGTACAATGAAGATCAAGGCATGTCTGGTGTATTGGCTTTGGGGTTGAAAGTCTCATCTGTATCTGGCAGGGGAACATCCCTACAGCACCCCTTTGAAATGAGCACTTCTAGTACCCGTTGCCAACCTTGGGAAGGAATTGCCTAAGTACTTGAAGGTGCAATCCTACAGTTTAGGGCAGTACAGCTCACCCGTCACCTGTCACCCGTCACCCGTCACCCTGTTCCCGCAGTGGCATGGGAGGCTGGTGCATGTCTGTGCACTGGCTTAATCCTCCCAGGAATGGCGCAGAAGTGCCTTATGGCACTTTTGTGTGCCAGGACTTATGTCAGCCCAAAAAGGGATTAGGAGTGCACTTCCCACAGCCTACAGAAGGAAAGCTGGCCGCTTGCACTGTGCTGAACCCCTGGAAAACTCTGGAATTTTGCCTTTTATATAACTTACGAATGGAATAGATCACATAGTACAATTGGCACAAATCTGCATTAATTTGCACCTTTACGGGGCGAGGCGGTCCTGACACCTCACAGAAAGCCTGAGTAGAATTGGCTTCTGTATCATCAAATCCCCCTCTCCACACCACTGACTGGGTGAGCTCCTGTCCTTAGCCCAGCTCTGCAACGCCAGCTGGATCCAATCATATGGGCTCTGCCTTTCCATAGGACTAATTCAGTGGCGTGGAGAGGGGGGATTTGCTGCTTGGGGAACAGCCTCTCCTCCATAACAGTCCAACCCAGGCTTTTGTGCTTTGCATGCAGCGTATGCAGCACCAAGCACGATACCAGAGTCTCTCAAGACTGCATCCCAGACACTGGGGTTTTCAATGAATGAATGAATGTAATATTCATTCATTCATTCAATTGTATCAATGTAGCACTTTTCATGCAACGCTTTTGCCATGTTCCTACACACACACACACACACACACACACACACGCACGCACGCACGCACGCACGCACGCACACACACACACACACACACACCCTGTCCCATTTTTTAATGTTCATTTGCACTTCTGTTTTGACAGATCATTGCTCCTCCGGAGCGCAAATATTCGGTCTGGATCGGAGGCTCCATCCTGGCTTCTCTCTCCACCTTCCAGCAGATGTGGATCAGCAAACCAGAATACGACGAGGCCGGTCCTTCGATTGTGCACCGAAAATGCTTCTAAAGATGGAGCCAGCTTCTCCCCCACCTGGAGACTCCTCTTCTTCCTCCCTTGCTCTTCTTCCTCACCCTTCAATAAGCATTAAAACATTTCTCAAACCATCACTCTCTGTGGCACTTTGTCGCTAACCTTCTCATGTTCTGTACACATGAACATGCATGTATTTCTTGCCTTCTCATGTGCCATCCGTGCAACTTCAGCTGAGAAGAACATTAAGATGAGCCCTGCTGGGTCAGATGAGGTCCCTGTCCTGAGCAGCATTCCCTGTCCCCATGCAGGTAGGGTTGCCATATGTCCTGGAAAAGTGGGACTGTCCTCGTTTGGGGGGATTGCGATGACATTCTGGTAGGTTTGACAGGGGGTCCTGTCCCGGTTTTGTGGAAGACAATTATGGCAACCCTACATACAGGTATCCCACAAAACCCCTGCTATTCTCACTTGGCAGTTGGTATTCATTGGTATTCTGCTCCTGCAGCTGGAGGTTCCACTAGCCATCATGCCCCTTGGGGCCGCCCCCTCCTCATGGTCAGTTTCCCCCACTGTCTCCCCCACTGGAGATTTTCTGCATCTGGTCATTCCCATTACTTTCCCTTGAAGGAGAAGCTTGTGATTGGCCAGTGATTTGCATAGTCCCACCTCCTCTCCCACAGTGACTTAACTAGTTCATTGCCAGGAGATTCCAAAGGGGATGTTCTGCCTCTCACTGGCCGCTCTTGAGTCAGACATAGAGAGACACAACTGCAGGTGAGCAGAAGTCTCAGCCGCTAAAGAGGACACGACCCCCAAATGTAGGACACCCAAGAAAAATGGAGGATACAATAAAACCTATGCCCTAGAGTTGGTAACAGCTGCGGGGGACATTGTTACCTCGTCATCTACTGTCTATATAGTGGTGCCTCACATGACAAGTTTAATTCATTCCAGAAGCATGCTTGTTATGTGAAACACTCTTTATGTGAAACTGATTTTCCCATAGGAAATAATGGAAACTCAGACAGTTGGTTCCACAACCCCAAAAATATTCATATAAAAATATTAACTGTATGTAAAAATGATGACAAAACACTGGAATTGAATTCAAAACATGTATTCAATGTGCATGATCCTATGAAGTCTACTTAGGCTGCAATCCTAAAGACACTTTCCTGGGAGTAAGACCCATTTAACATAATGGGGCTGACTTCTGGGTAGGCATGGTTAGGAGGCTGCAATCCAAGACACTTTCCTGGGAGTAGGACCCATTTAACATAATGGGGTTTACTTCTGGGTAGATATGGTTAGGAGGCTGCAATCCAAGACTTTCCTGGGAGTAAGCTCCATGGAACACAGTGGGGCTTACTTCTGAGTAGACATAGTTAGGAGGCTGCATGGAGGATGGGGGCTTCCCTGGGCTGCTGCTGGATGCCAGTGGGGGCACTTGGGGCCAGTTAGGGGCAGCTGCCTCTGGTGCTCCCAGGCAATTGCCCCCCGTTTGGGGGCAGTTACAGGCAGCAGCGTGCTGGGTGGCAGCCCTTTAAAACAGGCTCCACGTGGAGCATCAGTGTGGAGCAAGTTGCGGACAGTTGCATGGTGCCTGTTAAGTGAAACGGGCTTGTTAAGTGGAGCACACTCCCAATGGGAATTTGTGCTTGTTATGTGGGGCACTTGTTATGTGAGGTACCACTGTACATAAAACTGAAAAGTCACTCACTGACTCATTCATTCACTCACTCACTCACTGACATCAACGCCCAGGCAAAACCACTGTGTCTAGAAGAGTGAAATTTCCGGTGGGTGTTCTTTCCATGATGGAGGCACCTTCTAAGAACCAGTTTTCGGAAATTCCAACCAGAAGGGGGTGAAATGGGGCGCAACACGTTTTTCTTCCTATTATTTACATTAAAGAATCACTGACTAATGGATGAACAGCCCCAACCTCCGGACCTAGAAACATGAAATTCAGGGTGTTCCTTCTGTGACATGAAGACCCACCAAGAACCGATGTCGAGAACTGTAACCCTTAAGAGGGTGAAAAGGAGTGCAGTGTGTTTTTGTCCTATTCTTAACATTGAAGACTCTGCTCGACATCCAGCCAGTTTGGTGCCTGGAGCCTGATGCACTGTGAGGCACGGTGCACTGGGGGGATGATGTGCATGGGGGATGTCACGCATGGGGGATGATGCACATGTGAGGTGATGCACACAGTGGGGGTGGTTGATGTGCACAGAGGGTGTTGTGCATGGGGGGTTTTGCGCAATGGGGGAATGGCGTATGGGGGTATTTTACTCCTGGAGCTTGGGTACATTTCGCTAGTATTCCATATAATATCTAATACAGTGGTGCCTCACATAAAGAACTTAATTCGTTAAACAGGATTTACTCCCAGGAAAGTGTCTTTAGGATTGCAGCCTAAGTGGACTTCACAGGATCATGCACATTGAATGCACATTGATTTCCTGTGTTTTGTCATCATTTTACATACAGTTAATATTTTCATATGAATATTTTGGTGGTTGTGGAACCAATCGTCTGAGTTTCCATTATTTCCTATGGGAAAATCTGCTTCACATAAAGAGCTTTTCACTTAACGAGCAGGCCTCCAGGACAAATTAAATGTGTTATGTGAGTCACCACTGTATAGACAGTAGATGATGAGGTAACGGTGTCCCCTGCAGCTGTGATTTTATGGTGTCCTCCATTTATCTTGGATGTCCTACATTTTGGGGGCCGTGTCCTCTTTAGTGGTTGAGACTTCTGCTCACCTGCAGTTGTGTCTCTCTGTATCTGACTCAAGAGCGGCCAATGAGAGGCAGATCATCCCCTTTAGAATCTCCTGGCAATGAAATGGTTAAGTCACTGTGGGAGAGGGGCGGGGTTATGCAAATCACTGGCCAATCACAAGCTTCTCCTTCAAGGGAAAGTGTTGGAAATGACCAGATGGACAAAATCTCCAGCGGAGTGGGGGAAACTGTAAATGAGGAGGGGGTGGCCACAGAGGGCAGACTCAGGAACATTGGTGGGATCCATTCTGCCAGTGGTGGCACATGCAGATTTTCAGATGGGATTCAATGTCTTGCAGCCCAGCCTGGCTCACCCTTGCCTGGGAAGCTGTGATGGAAGTAGAGAGCAGGTTTCAGAAAAGCCTCTCTCACTTTCATTCTTTCAACTTTTTCCATTTCGTATTTAAACTTGAACTCGGGGTGTTTGTGGAATTCAGCTGCTGTTGTTTGATGAAATTATAGAGTGTTTCTTTTGCAAGAATCTTGAGCCAGGAATCCTCCAACTTTGTGAAGAGGGAGCTGGTTCACTGTCCTTCAGATACTGTTGGGGGCTAGACTATAAGTGGGGGTTTCTGGGTGGTGGTGGGTACTGGTGTGGCTAATGTGCGGGTTTCTGAGGGGTTAGGGTTACTGGCCAGGGTGGTGGGAACTGGGAAGGTTAGTGGGGGGTTTCTGGGGTATGGGAGTTGCTAGTGGGGCGGGTTCTGGGGAGGTGGTGGGTACTGGTGTGGGTTTCTGGGGGTGGTGAGTGCTGGCAGGGCTGGGGGGGGTTTCTGGGGGTGGTGAATGCTGGGGGGGTTTCTGGGGGGTGGTGGGTACTGGCAGGGCTGGGGGGGTTTCTGGGGGGTGGTGGGTACTGGCAGGGCTGGTGTGGGTTTCTGGGGGGTGGTGGGTATTGGCAGGGCTGGTGCGGGTTTCTAGGGGGTGGTGACTGCTGGCAGGGCTGGGGGGTGGTGGGTACTGACAGGGCTGGGGGGGTTCTGGGGGGTGGTGGGTAATGGAGATGGCTCCTCCCCCTGCCTGCCTGCTCTTGCCTGGCAGCCACTCAGCAACAGCAAGGCAGGGAGGGGGAGGTGCCGTCCCCTCAGGACAGCACAGCCTGCACAGCAGCGCACCAAATTCAAAATGGCGGCCACCACCAAGCCGGTTTTCCTGGTGGCATCCAGCAAGGCTCGGCGGGTTGGATTGAGGGCCCTGGCGGGCCGTACTTTCAGGACACCTGGCTTAAGCTGAGAAGAAGAGCTCATTTCTTATGTCTAACAATAGACTGATTGGCTAGAGGATTTTGAGGGGATCCCCTTACATAGAGTGTCCCCTCTCATTTCTAAACCAGTCCTTGAAAAAAGAGCATATTTATGGTCTTTGCTGCTTCGTGATGTCCCTTCCTGCATTATGATGTCACTTCCAGTCTTAAGATGTCACTGCCTGCCCCTGTATGCCATCCGCCAGGGCGCATCATACACCCAATGTGAATAAACCTCCATGCGCAACATCCCCCCATGCGCATCACTTCCCCATGCACAACACCCTCCCCACTGCACTGGGTACCAAGCACCAAATTGGGTGGGTGTTGCTCAGTCTTCCATGTTAAGTATAGGACAAAACATGTTGCACCCAGTGATGGGCCCACCAAGCCCCAAGGTCCGGTTCGCCGGACATTGGGGGCCAGCCCAGGGTCAGGGGGCGGGGCTAAGGTCAGGGGGCAGGGCAAGGGGCGGGCCCATCTCTTCAGGAGACGTGGCGCCGCCAGCAAACTGGTCCCCGCGGCTCTTGCCAGCTGCACCTCTGGCCGGTTCACCAGCAGTCGCCACCTGGGAAGATCCGGTTCGGGCGAGTAGGCCCGAACCGGCATCTGTCCACCACTGGTTGCACCCCTTTTAACCCCTTAAGGGTTAAATTTCTCCATATCGGTTCTTGGTGGGTGTTCATGTGACAGAAGGAAAAGCATACCCTCATTATGGGAGTAAAATTCCCCTATACACCAT
This sequence comes from Cryptoblepharus egeriae, assembly GCA_030015325.1. Lineage (NCBI taxonomy): Eukaryota > Metazoa > Chordata > Lepidosauria > Squamata > Scincidae > Cryptoblepharus > Cryptoblepharus egeriae. The sequence continues at coordinate 29,627,174 of JAREYC010000011.1, forward strand.
CCCCCCCACTGCACATCAAACCATCATGCACATCAACCCTCCCATGCACATCCACCCCATGTGCAAGATCCCCCATGTTCATCCATCCCACGCACATCGTCCCCCTTATGCACATCAACCCCCCATGCTCATCAACCCCATGTGCAAGATCCCCCATGTTCATCCATCCCACGCACATCATCCCCCTTATGCAAATCAACCCTCCCATGCATATCCACCCCATGTGCAAGATCCCCCATTTTCATCCATCCCACACACATCATCCCCCTTATGCACATCAACCCTCCCATGCACATCCACCCTATGTGCAAGATCCCCCATGTTCATCCCACGCACATCATCCCCCTTATGCACATCAACCCCCCATGCTCATCAACCCCATGCGCAAATCCCATTTGAAGATAGATTTGCATTGCATGGGGGATGTTGTGCATGGGGGAATGATGTGCATGGGAGTTCATGAGCATAGAGGGCTGCGCATGGGGGATGTTGCGCATGGGGTGTTGCACATGGTGGGTTGATAGGCATGATAGGTCTATGCGCATGGGGGTTTGATGCGCATGGGAGGTTGATGTGCATGGGGGGTTGATGCGCATGGGGATGCTGTGCAATCAGAGATGATGCGCATGGCGGACTGATGAACACTGAGGAATGTTGCGCATGAGAGACTTATGCGCATTGGAGAATGTTGTGCATGGGGGATGTTGCGCATGGGAGGATGAACATGGTGGATGTTTCACATGGGGGTGGATGAACATGGGGGGTTGATATGTGTGGGGATTGATGTGTAGTGGGGGGATGGCGTACAGGGGAATTTTACTGCTAAAACGCTGGTACGCTTTTCGTTAGTTTATATATATGAGTAGATTTAAAATGTAAAAACACAATATAATGTTTAAATTAACCTCATGAAAACAATATACTGTACATAACTGTTTTCAGCTTTTATTATGTCATGACCGACATTTTTCTGGGTTGTCTTACATTTGAGGGGCCTTGTCCACTTTTCCAGTTATGACAACTGGTCAACCTGCTCGTCACTCGTGGTTTATGGCACCCAGCCAGATGGGCCTCTTTTGTGTGTGGGTCCTGACCCAGCGCCCAGCCTGACTCACACCCAGCACCCCATTAACACCACAACCCTAAAATGGACTGAAATGTGTTCATAAGCACAGCTCGTAACAAAAAAAAAAACCAACCCAAATTGTAGCTGGACAGAACTAAGGGTGCCATCCTAAACACTTTTCTGGGAGTAAGTCCCATTGAACACAATGGGGCTTACTTCTGAGTAGACATGCTTAGGATTCCACTCTAAGAACAACATCCTCCAAATCTGTCCAAAACTCCAATTCCCAGTGTTCGAAATGGGGGTGGGTGGAGGATAGACATTATGGCAACCATCGTAAACACACCTTCCTGGGAGTAAGTATATTGAACATTATTAAAACACTATTAAAAGTCATAAAAGTGTCATAAAGCACTTCTGCAGTACCCTTGGGGTTGTTGGGAGGTTAGGTCAGTGCACACACATGTTCCTGCATCCCCACATCTCATGGGGGACTTGCATGGGGTGTGCATTGCATTGCATCTTCTGGAGGAAGATCTCCAAAAAGCCTTCCTGGATCAAGCCCAAGGTGCATCTAGTCCAGCTACTTGAAACTCAAAATAGCCCTCCAGATGCCCTCAGTATCACACAAGACCTGCACCCTGATGCCCTCCCTTGCATCCCTCGTTCAGAGATGTGCTACCTTTCATGCTCCATACGGTCACCCTGACTTGTAACCTTTTAGGGACTTTTCTCCCAGCAGTCTGTCCAATGAATCTGTCCCTTTTCCCACAGGAATGGAAGCTGCTGGCATTCACGAGACCACCTACAACTCCATCATGAAGTGTGACATTGATATCCGCAAAGACCTCTACGCCAATAAGGTCCTTTCGGGGGGCACCACCATGTACCCCGGGATTGCCGATAGAAATAGAATGCAAAAGGAAATCACAGCTTTGGCTCCCAGTACAATGAAGGTGAAGGCATGTCTGGTGTATTGGCTTTGGGGTTGAACGTCTCATCTGTATCTGGCAGGGGACCATCCTTACAGCACCCCTTTGAAATGAGCACTTCTAGTACCTGTTGCCAACTTTGTGAAGGAATTGCCTAAGTACTTGAAGGTGCAATCCTACAGTTTAGGGCAGTACAGCTCACCCGTCACCTGTCACCCATCACCTGTCACCCTGTTCCCGCAATGGCATGGAAGGCTGGTGCATGTCTGTGCACTGGCTTAATCCCCCCAGGAGTTCCCATAAAGAATCCTTCTAATGGCACTTTTGTGTGCCAGGACTTATGTCAGCCCAAAAAGGGATTAGGATTGCACTTCCCACAATCTGCAGAAGGAAGCTGGTCTCTTGCACTGTGCTGAACCCCTGGAAAACTCTGGAATTTTGCATTTTATATAACTTACAAATGCAATAGATCACATAGTACAAATTGGGCACAAGTCTGCATTGATTTGCACCTTTATGGGGAAACGCGGTCCTGACACCTCACAGAAACCCTGATTAGAATTGGTTTCTGTATCATCATATAATTTCCTTCGAAGATTGCCAACTGACCAGGAAAAGGTGTTCTGATTTGCTTTGGTGCCTTTAATGGTAGCTTGACATGCAGAAAGCAGCAGGCAAAAATTTTTCAAGACAGGTTTGTGATCACTGACATCACCTGTAAAAACCAAGTGGCTACTAAAGACAGAAGAGCTGGGTTTTGTCAAAATGTTGGCAACCTTCCTTCCTGAGCTTCTGTTTGCTTTCTCCTGTTGATGTCCTCTTCACACCTTTGAGTGTGACTTAGCACAGGGCAGAAGCACCAGCTTTTCCCAGATCAGTTCTGCGTGTATTCTGAGTTCACACTGGGGTTTTCAATGAACCAAGGAAGGAAGGAAGAAATCATTCATTCAATCAATCGTATTAATGTACTACTTTTCATGCAACACTTTTGCCATGTTCCTACACCCACACCCACATTCATGGGGTTGCGCATGGGGAGAATTTGCACATAGGGTTTGATGCACATGGGGGACTGCTGCAGATGGGTGATGTTGCACATGAGGAGTTCAGGCACATGGGGGGAAGTTGCGCATGGGGGGATGATGCGCCTGGGGAGATGATGCGCCTGGGGGAAGTTGCACATGGGGAGTTGATGCGCTGTGGAGGGATGTCATATGGGGAAACGTTAGTCCTGCAACACGGGTACACTTTTCACTAGTTTTAAACATAAAAATGAGAGCTTCTTATCAGATTAAGCAACACAGAGACTTGCAGTCAAAGGCACTAAATTCTTGTAAAAGAAACATCTATAATTTCATCCAAAGTCAAAAATATACAAGGAAGGTTTTCATTAACTTATTAACAAACAGAAAACAAACCCACAATCAAAAGAATAAGAAACAAAAATGATACAGGTTTTCATTAATCCTACTCTCTATTACTTTCATCACAGCATCCAAGGCAAGGGTGAGCCAGGCTGCGCTGCAAGACACAGCGCTTCACATGAATCCCATGTGAAGGTCTGCATGAATCCCATGAATCCCATGTGAAGGTCTGCATGAATCCCATGAATCCCATGTGAAGATCTGCATGCACCACCACTGGCAGAGTGGGTCCCACCAATGTTCCTGAGTCTGCCCCCTGGACCCCCCCCTCCTCATGGTCAGTTTCCCCCACTCCACTGGAGATTTTGTCCATCTGGTCAATCCCATCACTTTCACTTTAAGGAGAAGCTTGTGATTGGCCAGTGATTTGCATAATCCCGCCCATCTCCCACAGTGACTTAACTATTTCATTGCCAGGAGATTCTAAAGGGGATGTTCTGCCTCTCACTGGCCGCTCTTCAGTCAGACACAGAGAGACACAACTGAGAGCGTTTCACTTAAAGAGCATTCTTCCGAAATGAATTAAACTTATGGTGTGAAGCACCACCGTATAAACAGTAGATGACAAGATAAAGGTGTCCCCCGCAGCTGTAACCAACTCTAGGGCGTAGGTTTTATTTTGTGGTGTCCTCCATTTTTTCTTGGGTGTCCTGCATTTTGGGGGTTGTGTCCTCTTTAGCGGCTGAGTCTTCTGCTCACCTGCAGTTGTGTCTCTCTGTATCTGACTCAAGAGCGGCCAGTGAGAGGCAGATCATCCCCTTTAGAATCTCCTGGCAATGAAATGGTTAAGTCACTGTGGGAGAGGGGCGGGGTTATGCAAATCACTGGCCAATCACAAGCTTCTCCTTCAAGGGAAAGTGATGGAAATGACCAGATGGACAAAATCTCCAGTGGAGTGGGGGAAACTGACCATGAGGAGGGGGTGGCCACAGAGGGCAGACTCAGGAGCATTGGTGGGATCCACTCTGCCAGTGGTGGTGCATGCAGATTCCCACATGGGATTCAGTGTCTTGCAGCCCAGCCTGGCTCCCCCTTGCCTGGGAAGCTGTGATGGAAGGAGTAGGGAGCAGGTTTCAGAAACTCCATCATCAGTTTTGCTTTCTCTCTTTTAGTTCTTTTCTACTATTAAGATTGGAGCGTGATTCAGTTTGTGTTCCTTTTTCAACAGATTCTGATGAAATTATAGATGTTTCTTTTGCAAGAATTTTGTTCCTCTCCCTGTGAGTCTGTGTTGATTAATACTGATAAGGACCCCTCATTTTTACGTCTAACAATAGACTGATTGGCTGGAGGATTCTGAGGGGATCCCCCTGCAGAGAGTGTCCCCTCTCATTTCTAAACCAGTCCTAGAAGAAAGGGCGTATTTATGGTCATTGCTTGCTTTGTGATATCCCTCCCTGGGTTATGATGTCATTTACAATCTTATGATGTCACTGCCAGGCCCTGTATGCCATCCCCCAGGGCACATCACACCCCCAATGTGAATCAACCTCCATGCGCAACATCCCCCCATGCGCAGCACTTCCCCATACACAGCACCCTCCCCACTGCACTGGGCACCAATCACCAAATTGGCTGGATGTTGGTCAGTCTTCCATGTTAAGTATAGGACAAAACACGTTGTACCCCTTTTCAGCCCCTTAAGGGTTAAATTTCTCCACATGGGTTCTTGGTGGGTGTTCATGTGATGGAAGTAAAAGTGTACCCTCATTATGGGAGTAAAATTCCCCAAGACACCATCCCCCACTGCACATCAAATCATCACGCACATCCACCGCTATGTGCAAGATCCCCCATGTTCATCCATCCCATGAACATCATCCCCCTTATGCACATCATCCACCTTATGCACCCTTGGGGTTGAAGGGAATCCCCACACCACATGTGCCGGCATCCCCACACCACATGGGGGACTTGCATGGGGTGTGCATTGCATTGCATCTTCTGGAGGAAGATCTCCTGATCCTTGCTGGATCAGGCCCAAGATGCTTCTTGTCCGGCTTCCTGAACCTCACAGTGGCCTTCAGGATGCCCTGAGCAGCACACGAGACCTGCATCCTGATGCCCTCCTTTGCATCCCTCGTTCAAAGATGTGCTACCTCTCTTGCTGCATATGGTCACCCTGACTTGTAGCCTTTTAGGGACTTTTCTCCCAGCAGTCTGTCCAGTGAATCTGTCCCTTTCCCCACAGGCATGGAATCTGCTGGCATTCACGAGACCACCTACAACTCCATCATGAAGTGTGACATCGATATCTGCAAAGACCAATAATGTCCATTCGGGGGGCACCGCAATGTACCCCGGGATTGCCGACAGAATGCAAAAGGAAATCACAGCTTTGACTCCCATTACAATGAAGATCAAGGCATGACTGGTGTATTTGCTTTGGGGTTGGAAGTCTCATACCCTGGAGACTCCTCTTCTTCCTCCCTTGCTCTTCTTCCTCACCCTTCAATAAGCATTAAAATGTTTCTCAAAGCATCACTCTCTGTGGCACTTTGTCGCTCGCCTTCTCATGTTCTGTACACATGAACATGCATGTATTCTTGACTTCTTATTTTATTTATTTATTTACTCAATTTATACCCCGCCTTTCCTCCCCCATAAGGGGGAGCCCAAGGCGGCTAACATTGAAGAATAAAACATCATTAAAATTGCTAATAAATACAAATTAAAACATCATTAAAATACAATTAAAATACAATTAGAATTATAAAGACTAGGAACAATTAAAAACAAGCTAAAAACATTTGTAAAAACAATAAAATAAAACACTAATGCACTGCCCCCCACCCTCTGCCCCGTTTAAAACGCTTTTTTAAAATAAAAAGTTTTAAGGCTCCGCCTGAAGCTCTGTACTGAGGGAGCTTTCCTAAGTTCTATGGGGAGGGAGTTCCAAAGCCGGGGTGCCACCACCGAGAAGGCCCTATCTCTGGCCACCACACCCCTCACATCTCTAAGTGGCGGCACAGTCAGTAGGGCCCCCTCAGATGACCTTAGGTGATGGGTCGGATTGTACAGAAGAAGGCGGTCCCTCAGGTACCCAGGACCCGAGCCGTTTAGGGCTTTAAAGGTCAGGACCAGCACTTTGAATTCAGCCGGGAAACGAATGGGCAGCCAGTGTAGTCGCTGAAGCAGTGGCCCCACAGAGTCGAACCGACGAGCCCCAGCAACCACACGGGCCGCCACATTCTGGACTAATTGCAGCTTCCGGACCATCTTCAGAGGCAGCCCCACGTAAGCAAGTGTCCCCCAGCACCACCTTCTGGGACCGGTCAGCCAGGAAGGAGCGGAACCACTGCAAAACAGTGCCTCCAATCCCCAACCCGGCCAACCGACCCAGAAAGACACCATGATTGATGGTGTCGAAGGCCGCCGAGAGGTCCAGCAGGACCAACAGGGACACACTCCCCCTGTCCATTCCCCGGCGTAGGTCATCCACCAAGGCGACCAAGGCAGTCTCTGTCCCAAACCCCAGCCTGAAGCCAGATTGGAAGGGATCCAGATAATCAGCTTCATCGAGGACCCTCTGAAGCTGGGACGCCACCACCCGCTCGACCACTTATGTGCCAAACATGCAACTCGAGCTGAAAAGTATATTAAGATGAGTCCTGCTGGGTCAGATGAGGTCCCCATCCTGAGCAGCGTTCCCTGTCCCCATCCAGGAAGGGTTGCCATATGTCCTGGAAAAGTGGGACTGTCCTGGTTTGGGGGGATTGTGATGACATTCTGGCAAGTTTGACAGGATTCCTGTCCTGGTTTTGTGGAAGACAGTTATGGAAACCCTACATCCAGGTGTCCCACAAAACCCCTGCTATTCTCACTTTGCATTTGGTATTCTATGGTATTCTGCTCCTGCAACTGGAGGTTCCACCAGCCATCATGATCACTGCTCATCCTCAGTCACAAATTTCCTTTTCAAAGTCATTCAGGGTGCAATACTAACCAATTTAGGCCAGCACAGATCACTCCCTCCCCGTTTCGATGGTGGTGTGGAGATGCCAGCGCATGTGTGTGCACTGGCCTAACCTCCCCACCTCGACCCCAAGAGTAGTGCAAAGTGCCTTAACTTTTATGACACCCCAGGCCTGCTTGGGGCTTTGCTGGATGTCCCGATCTATCTGTGAGTTAGGAGTGCAGCCTCAAGTTGCAATCCTAACCAGCTTTTGACCATCGGCGTCACTGTTGTAGTTGGGCATTTGACTTTGGGGCCTTTGACTGCAAGGCATCCTGCAGGTCTTTGTCCCACGGGCTGGTCTAATCCTCACTTGGGCTGCAACCCTATGCAGCCTCCTAACCGTGTCTTCTCAGAAGTAAGTGCTATTATGCTCAATGGGGCTTACTCCCAGGAACGTTTCTTGGATTGCAGTCTCCTAACCATATCTACCCAGATGTACGCCCCATTGTGTTAAATATCTTAGGATTCCCAGGAAAGTGTCTTTAGGATTGCAGCCTAAGTAGACTTCATAGGATCATGAACATTGAATGCATGTTTTGAATTCAATTCCAATTTTTTTTCATCATTTTTACATCCAGTTAATGTTTTTATATGAATATTTTGGGGGTTGTGGAACCAATTGTCTGAGTTTCCATTATTTCTTATGGGAAAATCCGCTTCACTTAAAAAGCGCTTCACATAACAAGCATGCTTCTGGAACAAATTAAACTTGTTAGGTGAGTCACCACTGTATAGACAGTAGATGACGAGATAAAGGTGTTCCCTGCAGCTGTGACCGACTCTAGTGCATAGGTTTTATTTTGTGGTGTCCTCCATTTTTCTTGGGTGTCCTACATTTGGGGGTCGTGTCCTCTTTAGCGGCTGAGACTTCTGCTCACCTGCAGTTGTGTCTCTCTCTGTATCTGACTCAAGAGTGGCCAGTGAGAGGCAGAACATCCCCTTTGGAATCTCCTGGCAATGAAATGGTTAATTCACTGTGGGAGAGGGGAGGGATTATGCAAATCACTGGCCAATCACAAGCTTCTCCTTAAAGGGAAAGTGATGGAAATGACCAGATGGAGAAAATCTCCAGTGGAGTGGGGGAAACTGTAAATGAGGAGGGGGGGCACAGGGGGCAGACTCAGGAGCATTGGTGGGATCCACTCTGCCAGTGGTGGTGCATGCAGATTCCCACATGGGATTCAATGTCTTGCAGCCCAGTCTGGCTCCCCCTTGCCTGGGAAGCTGTGATGAAAGGTGTAGGGAGCAGGATTCAGAAACACTTGTATCACTTTTCCTTTTTTTTCCTTTGTTTATGCCAAGTTATAGATGCTTTTAATGGTCATTTTCATGGTGTTTTATTCTGGTCATGTTAGCCTCTTGCAGGTGAGGAAAAGGAGGATACAAATTAATTAAAATAAAATTCGGAGCCTTTGCCTACAAGTCTCTGTGTTGGCTGCTTAAGCTGATCCTCAAAGTAGACTGATTGGCTGGAGGATTCTGAGGGGACCCCCTGCAGAGAGTGTCCCCTCTCCTTTCTAAACCAGTCCTGGAAAAAGGGCATATTTATGGTCATTGCCTGCTTTGTGACATCCCTTCCTGCATTATGATGTCACTGCCATGTGCTGTATGCAATCCCCCAGGGTGCATCAACCCCCCCTAATGTGAATCAACCCCCCATGTGCATCACTTCTCCATGCAGAGCATCCTCCCCAGTGCACCAGACACCAAATTGCCGGGATATTGTTCAGTCTTCTCAGCCCCTTAAGGGTTAAATTTCTCCACATGGGTTCTTAGTAGGTGTTCATGTGACAGAAGGAAAAGCGTACCCACATTGCAGGAGTAAAATTCCCCTCTAAGCAATCCCCCTCGCTGCCATCAAACCATCACCCACATCAACCCTCCCATGTGCATCCAGCCCTATGTGCAACATCCCCCATGTTCATCCATCCCATGCGCATCATCCCCCCATGCTCATCAACCCCCATGGGCAACATCCCCCGTGCGTAAAATCCCCCCATGTGAATCAAACTGCTGTGTGCATCAACACCCCATGCACAACATCCTCCCTCACGCTACATCCTCCCAGGCGCAACATATCCCCATGAACATCAACCTCCCATGTGCATCAGTCCCACATGCACATCATTCCCCTGTGCACAGCAAAACCCCATGAGCATCATTCCCCCATGCGCAACTTCCTCCCATGCACATCAGTGCCCATGTCCAGCATTGCCCATGCGCATCATTCCACCGTGTGCATCAACCCCCATGTGGAACATCCCCATGAGAACATCCCCCGTGTGCATCAACCCACCATGCACAACATTCCTCCATGCTCAACATCCCCCCATGCACATCAGTCCCTCAAAGTAATGCAAAGTATAGGGAGGAAAACGCGTTGCGCCCCTTTTCACCCCGTTCTTGTTGAATTTCCGAAAACCGGTTCTTAGTGCACCCTTCGATCATGGAAGGAGCACCCTCCCAAAATTTCAGGCTTCTAGGACCGGTGGTTTTGGCAGGGTGGTGTTGAGTGAGTGAGTCATTCAGTCAGTGACTTTTCTTTTTTATATACAGTGGTACCTCACTTAACAAGCACTCAGGTAAAGTATGTTCCACGTAACAAACAAAAATTTCTCTAGGATTCTGCTTCACGTAACAAACTGCTTCACTTAACAAGCACATTCAATGGCAGTTGGGGCAGACGCGCTGGATGGCAGCCCTTTGAAAAAGCATCAGGACTGCCTAGCGCCTGCCCATAGTGAAAGCAAGACTTCTGCGCTGTTCCTCCTGTGGCCGGAGGGAGAGAAGAGCAGTGGAGAAGAGGGAAGAAGCTCAGGGCTGGCCAGGAGGGAGCAGGGCAGAGAGAGGCTCAGGACGGAGAGAAGGAGAAAGTGGGGAGACACTTGGAAAGTGGCTTGAATTGCAGCCTCCTAACCATGTCTACCCAGAAGTAAGCCCAATTGTATTAAATGGGGCTTACTCCCAGGAAAGGGTCTTTAGGATTGCAGCCTAAGTAGACTTCATAGGATCCTGCACATTGAATGCATGTTTTGAATTCAATTCCAGTGTTTTGTCATCATTTTTGCATCCAGTTAATACGTATTTTATATGAATATTTTGGGGGTTGTGGAACCAATTGTCTGAGTTTCCATTATTTCCCATGGGAAAATCCGCTTCACGTAAGGAATGTTCATGTAACAAACATGCCTCTGGAATGAATTAAATTTGTTACGTGAGGCGCCACTGCATAGAGAACATTTGCATTGCATTGAAGAGTCAGTGTCTGAGGGATGTTCTGCCCCAAACCCCGGACCTAGAAGCATGGAATTCTGGGAGTTCCTTCTGTCACCTGAACACCCACCAAGAACCATCTGGAGAAATTAACCCTTCAGGGGCTGAAAAGGGGGCAACCTGTTTCTGTCCTATACTTAGCATGGGAGACTGACCAACATCCAGCCAATTTAGTTCTCAGTGACTGGTGCATGGGGGGATGTTGTTTAGAGGGAGGGGTTGCACTTGGGAGTATGCTGTGCATGGAGGTGTTGCGCATGGGGGAGATGATGCGCATGGAGAGATGATGTGCATGGGGTGTTGTTGCGCATGGGGAGATGATGCGCATGGGGAGTTAATGCGCATAGGGGTTGTTGCGCATGGTTGGATGATGGGTATGGGGGTTGTTGTGCATGGGGGGTTGATGCTCATGGGGGACTTATGTGCATGGGGACTTATGTGCATGGGGGATGTTGCGCATGGGGAATGCTGCGCAAGAGGGGGTTGTTATGCATGGGGCGTTTTTGCACATGGGGATTGTTGCACATGGAGGATAGTTGTGATTTGGGGGTTGATGCTCATGGGCGGTTGATGTGCATGCAGGATGTTGTGTATGGGTAGATGATGCGCTGTGGAGGAATGTTGTGCTGTAGGGGGATGGCGTATGGGGGAATTTTACTCCTGCAATGCGGGTACGCTTTTCACTACTCTCTATATATAAAAAAATGAAAACTCACACACCCACCAACATCCTGCCAAAACCCCCCTGACCTAGAAACATGAAAGCATGCACCTTTGACTGCAGGCTTAACATGAGCGACTGACCAACTTCCAGCCAATTTTGTGCTTGGTGTGTGGTGTTGAGGAGGGGATGTTGTTAGGAGGAAGAGGTTGCACTGGGGAGGATGAAGTACGTGGGACGGTACTGAACACATGGGGAGATACGCATGGGGATATGATGCACATGGGGGGTTGGTGCGCATAGGTATTACTGAGCAAGGGAGATGATGCGCATTGGGGAATGTTGCATGTGGGGGGGAATGATGCGCATGGGGGTTCATGCACATAGTGATTGCGCATGGGGGATGTTGTAAATGGGGGCTGTTGTGCATGGGGGTGTTGTGCATGGGATGTTGCGCATGGTGGGTTGATAGGCATGGTGGGTTGATGTGCATGGTGGGTTTGATGCGCATGGGGAGATGATGTGCAATCAGAGATGTTGCGCATGGGAGGATGTTGCACATGGGGGATGAACGTGGGGGATGTTGCACATGGGTGTGTATGCACATGGCGGTTGAAGTGTGTGTGGGGGTTGATGTGCAGTGGGGGGATTGATGAGTACAGGGGAATTTTACTCCCACAATGCGGGTACGCTTTTCGCTAGTTTGTATATAAATATTTAATATGTAAAAACACAATATAATGTTTAAATTAACCACATGAAAGCTATATACTGTACATAAGTGTTTTCAGCATTTATTATGTCATGTCCTACATTTTTGGGGTGTGTCCTAGATTTGAAGGACCTTGTCCAATTTTCCTGTTATGACATCTGGTCACCCTGCTCATGGTTCATGGCACCCAGCCAGATGGGCCTCTGGTGTGTGTGGGTCCTGACCCAGCGCCCAGCCTGACTCACACCCAGCACCCCATTGACACCAAAACCCTAAAATGGACTGAAATGTGTTCATAATTACAATTCACAGCAAAAAAACAAAACAAAACCCCAAATTGTAGCTGGACAGAAGAACTACTGGTGCCATCCTAAACACACCTTTCTTGGAGTAAGTCCCATTGAACACAATGGGGCTTACTTCTGAGTAGACATGCTTAGGATTGCACCCTCAGAAAAACATCCTCCAGATCTGTCCAAAACTCCAATTCCTAATGTTTGAAAGGGTGGGTGGAGGATACACATTATGGCAGCCATCCAAACCACACCATCCTTGGAGTAAGTATACCGAACACTATTAAAACACTATTAAAAGTCATAAAAGTATCATAAGGCACTTCTGCACTACTCTTGGGGTTGGGGAGGAAGGTTGGGCCTATGCACACACATGTGCCGGCATCTCCACACCACACGGGGGACTTGCATGGGGTGTGCATTGCATTGCATCTTCTGGAGGAAGATCTCCAAAAAGCCTTGCTGGATCAGGCCCAAGGTGCATCTAGTCCGGCTTCTCGAACCTCACAGTGGCCCTCCAGATGCCCTGAGCAGCACACGAGACCTGCATCCCGATGCCCTCCCTTGCATCCCTCGTTCAGAGATGTGCTACCTCTCCTGCTCCATACGGTCACTCTGACTTGTAGCCTTTTAGGGACTTTTCTCCCAGCAGTCTGTCCAGTGAATCTGTCCCTTTCCCCACAGGCATGGAATCTGCTGGCATTCATGAGGGTCCGTGATGTGGGTGGAGGGTGACGAGTCTTGCCTTAGGGGGGAGTCTAGGGACGCGGCTCCAGGCAAACAATACCAAGGGGATGACACCGGTATATCGAGAACACAGCCTTTCCTTGCATTCATGTTTCACCATGAAGTTTTTTACTTCGGTTACAAAACCGGTTCTTTTACATTCAACAACAACGTCACCCGGAGCGGCTAACAGGTAAGTACCTCTCTCTCTCTCTCTCCCTTTTCCTTCCTTCCAACCTTTGCTTCCTCCCTTCCTTTCTCTTGCCTCTTACCTGTCTTCTTTTCTTTACAGGTGACTCAACTAGAGGCGCGCCGTCTCTCGGGGTCAACCCACTTCAGGTAACTCAGGTCTGAACACCAAAACGTATTAACGGGAGACTCTGTCTAGGCCTCACTCCCTCTTTCCCTGGGGGTTCTTCATCACTGTCAGACGGTTCCATAAATAAATTGTCCTCCTCTTCTTCTTCCTCAGGTGTCTTCTTCCGCTGGTCCCGACACATGAGACCACCTACAACTCCATCATGAAGTGCGACATGAACCAGCAGGTTCGCACCTACTCTATAGAACCGGTTCTTAACAAGAGATAGTACATATAAAGTTTAAAAATAGCCATTTAAAAGTGGCTGCCAGATGGACAGAGAACCGGTTCTTAATTTCTTTGAAGCCCATCACTGGCGACATTGATATCCATAAAGACCTCTATGCCAATAACGTCCTTTTGGGGGGCACCACCATGTACCCTGGGATTGCCGACAGAATGCAAAAGGAAATCACAGCTTTGGCTCCCAGTACAATGAAGATCAAGGCATGTCTGGTGTATTGGCTTTGGGGTTGAAAGTCTCATTATGTATCTGGCAGGAGAACATCCTTCCAGCACCCCTTTGAAACGAGCATTTCTAGTACCCGTTGCCAGCTTTGGGAAGGAATTGCCTAAGTACTTGAAGGTGCAGTCCTATAATTTAGGGCAGTACAGCTCACCCGCAGTGGCATGGGAGGCTGGTGCATGTCTGTGCACTGGCTTAATCCTCCTAGGAGTGGCGCGGAAGTGCTTATGGCACTTTTGTGACACCTCCAGGCCAGCACGGGACTTGTGCCAGGACTTGTGCCAGCCCAATTTGAACCTTTATGGGGGAAAGGCGGTCCTGACACCTCACAGAAAACCTGATTAGAATTGGCTTCTGTATCATCATATGCTTTCCTTTGAAGGTTGCCAACTGATCAGGAAAAGGTGATCTGATTTGCTTTGGTGCCTTTAACGGTAGCTTGACTTGCAGAAAGCAGCAGGCAGAGATTTTTCAAGGCAGGTTTGTGATCACTGATGTCACCTGCAAAAACCAAGTGGCTACTAAAGGCAGAAGAGCTGAGTTTTGTCTAAATGTTGGCAACCTTCTTTCCTGAGCATGTTTGATTTCTCCTGTTGATGTCCTCTTCACCCCTTTGAAGGGCAGAAGCACCAACTTTTCCCAAAGCGGTTGTGCATCTATTGTGAGTTCACACTGAGGTTTTGAATGAATGAATGAATGAATGAATGAATGGAATAAATCATTCATTTATTCATTCATTTGTATCAATGTAGCACTTTTCATGCAACGCTTTTGCCATGTTCCTACACTCACTCACACACACGCACACACACACACACACACACACACACACCCTGTCCCATTTTTTAATGTTCATTTGCACTTTTGTTTTGACAGATCATTGCTCCTCCGGAGCGCAAATATTCGGTCTGGATCGGAGGCTCCATCCTGGCTTCTCTCTCCACCTTCCAGCAGATGTGGATCAGCAAACCAGAATACGACGAGGCCGGTCCTTCGATTGTGCACCGAAAATGCTTCTAAAGATGGAGCCAGCTTCTCCCCCACCCTGGAGACTCCTCTTCTTCCTCCCTTGATCTTCTTCCTCACCCTTCAATAAGCATTAAAACATTTCTCAAACCATCACTCTCTGTGGCACTTTGTCGCTAACCTTCTCATGTTCTGTACACATGAACATGCATGTATTTCTTGCCTTCTCATGTGTCATCCGAGCAACAGAGAAGAACATTAAGATGAGCCCTGCTGGGTCAGATGAGGTCCCTGTCCTGAGCAGCATTCCCTGTCCCCATGCAGGTAGGGTTGCCATATGTCCTGGAAAAGTGGGATTGTCCTGGTTTTGGGGGATTGCGATGACATTCTGGCAAGTTTGACAGGTCCTGTCCCGGTTTTGTGGAAGACAATTATGGCAACCCTAAATCCAGGTGTCCCAGAAAACCCCTGTTATTCTCACTTTGCAATTAGTATTCAATGGTATTCTGCTCCTGCAGCTGGAGGTTCTACCAGCCATCATGATCGCTGCTCCTCAGTCACAAATTTCCTTTTCAAAGTCATTCAGGGTGCAATGCTAACCAATTTAGGCCAGCACAGATCACCCCCTCCCTGTTTTGATGGTGGTGTGGAGATGCCGGCGCATGTGTGTGCAGTGGCCTAACCTCCCCCCCTCGACCCCAAGAGTAGTGCAGAAGTGCCTTAACTTTTATGACACCCCAGGCCTGCTTGGGGCTGAGCAGGAAATTGTCCAGATCTATTTGTGGGTTAGGATTGCTGCCTCAGTTTGCAATCCTAACCATCTTTTGACCATCAGCATCACTGTTGTAGTGGGGCATGGCCTGCATCCTGCAGATCTTTCTCCCATGGGCTGGTCTAATCCTCACTTAGGCTGCAATCCTCAAGACACTTTCTTGAGAATAAGACCCACTGAATACAATGGGGCTTACTTTTGAGTAGTCAGGGTTAGGATTATGCAGTCTCCTAACCATGTCTTCTAAGAAGTAAGCCCCATTGTGTTCAATGGCGCTTACTCCCAGGAAAGTTTCTTGGATTGCAGCCTAAGTAGACTTCATAGGGTCATGCACATTGAATGCATGTTTTGAATTCAATTCCAGTGTTTTGTCATCATTTTTACATCCAGTTAAAATTTTTATATGAATATTTTGGGGGTTCTGGAACCAATCGTCTAAGTTTCTATTATTTCCTATGGGAAAATCCGCTTCACTTACAGAGCGCTTCACATAACAAGCTTCTTCTGGATCAAATTAAACTTGTTATGTGAAGCACCACTGTATAGACAGTAGATGACAAGATAAAGGTGTCCTCTGCAGCTGTGACCGACTCTAGTGCGTAGGTTTTATTTTGTGGTGTCCTCCATTTTTCTTGGGTGTCCTACATTTGGGGGCCATGTCCTCTTTAGCGGCTGAGACTTCTGCTCACCTGCAGTTGTGTCTCTCTCTATATCTGACTCAAGAGCATCCAGTGAGAAGCAGAACATCCTTGTTGTGTCCCTCTCATTTCTATACCACTCCTAGAAAAAAGGGTGTATTTATGGTCGTTCTCTGCTTCATGACATCTCTTCCTACATTATGGTGTCACTTCCAGGCCCTTTACACAATCCCCCAGGGCACATAAAACCCCCACAAGGAAACAATCCCCCATGCACAATATCCCCCCATGAGCATCACTTCCCTGAACTTCCGTGTAAAGTATAGGACAGAAACACATTGCATCCATTTTCAGCCCCTTAAGGGTTAAATTTCTCCACATTGGTTCTTGGTGGGTGTTCATGTGACAGAAGGAAAAGCATACCCACATTGCAGGAGTAAAATTCCCCTGTACGCCATCCCCACCACTGCACATCAAACCATCACGCACCTCAACCCTCCCATGTGCATCTACCCCATGTGCAACGTCCGCCATGTTCATCCATCCCATCTGCATCATCCCCCCTATGCACATCAAACCCCGTGCGCATCAATCCCCCATGCACATCAATGCCTATGCGCAACATTGCACATGCGCATCATTCCCCCATGTGCATCAACCCCCCATGCTTATCGAGCCGCCATTTGCATCAACCCGCCATGCACATCAACCCCCATGTGCAATGTCTCCCCATGTGCAAGATCGCCCCGTGTGCAACATCGCCCCGTGCACATCAACATGCATCATCCCCCATGTGCAACATCTCCCCATGCACATCAACACCCATGTGCATCATTCCCCCATGTGCATCAACCCCCCCCCATGCTCAACATCCCCCATGCACAAGTTCGCCCCTTGCGCAATATCAACCGGGCACATTAAGCCCCTTGCACATCATCACCCCATGAACATCAACGCACATGCACATCAACACCCATGCGCATCATTCCCCCATGTGCATCAACCCCCATGTGCAACATCCCCCATGCACAAGTTCGCCCCACTGCGCATCAAGCCCCCTTGCGCATCAACCCCCAGGCGCATCATCCCCCATGCACATCATCTCCCCAAGCACATCAATGCCCATGCACATCAACACCCATGTGCATCATTCCCCCATGTGCATCAACCCCCATGTGCAACATTCCCGGTGCGCAACATCCCCCATACGCATCAACCCCCATGCTCAACATCCCCCATGCGAATGTGCAATTCTGCATCCGCTTACGCTGAAGTAAGCTCTATTGTGTTCATCAAGGCTGAATGTGCAGAGCACCAAGGCTTCAATCCTACGTCCTCTTTCCTGGGAGCCTCACAGCACACAATAGGACTTACTTCTGAGTAGACCCGAATAGTCTTGTGACCTAACACTACAAATCCTTTGCATGTCTACTCAGAAGTGAGTCTCTTTGTGTTTAATGGAACTTAGAGCACAGTCTTAACCATGTCTACTCAAAAGTAAGCCCCACTGTGTTCAATGGGTCTTACTCCCAGGAAAGTGTCATTAGGATTGCAGCCACATTCCCAGAAAAGCATGTATAGGATTGCATTCTAAGGCATCTGTCAGTACCAATCCCTCAGGCCTGTTGCAAACTGATTTAACTGGTACACAGTGCAAGATTCCACTTAGAAGTAAGTCCAATAGTGTTCAATAGGACTTACTCTCAAGGAAGGTGTGGTTAGGATGGCTGCCATAATGTCTATCCACCCCCCTTTTGAACATTGGGAATTGGAGTTCTCGACAGATTTGGAGGATGTTGTTCTAAGGGTGCAATCCTAAGCATGTCTAACTCAGAAGTAAGCCCCATTGTGTTCAATAGGACTTACTCCAAGAAAAGTGTGCTTAGGATGGCACCCTTAGTTCTTCTATCCAGCAATAATTTGGGGGTTTTTTTTGTTGTGGGCTGTGATCATGAACACATTTCAGTCCATTTTAGGGTTGTGGTGTCAATGGGTTGCTTGATGTGAGTCAGGCTGGGCGTTGGATCAGGACCCACAAACACCAGAGGCCCATCTGGCTGGGTGCCATGAACCATGAGCAGGGTGACCAAATGTCATAACAGGAAAAGAGGACAAGGCCTCTCAAATGTAGGACACCCCAGAAAAATGTAGGACATGACATAATAAAAGCTGAAAACAGGCATGTACAGTATACTGCTTTCATGTGGTTAATTTAAACATTATATTGTGTTTTTACATATTAAAATTATATATAAACTAGCGAAAAGCGTAGGAGTAAAATTCCCCCGTACACCATCCCCCACTGTGCATCAATCCCCATACACATCAACCCCCCATGAGCATCCACCTTCATGTCAACATCCCCCATGTTCATCTACCGCATGTGCATCATCCCCCTTTGCACATCAACTCCCCATGCTCATCAATCCCCCATGCGCAAATCCCCCATGTGCAACATCTTCCATGCACAACATTCCCCATGTTCATCCCCCATGCGCAACATCCCCCATGAGCAACATTCCCCCATGCGCATCAGTCCCCCATGAGCATCAGTCCCCCATGCGCATCATCTCCCATTGCACAACATTCTCCCTTGAGCATCAATCCCCCTTGCGCATCAAACCCCCATGCGCATCAACCCCTCATGCACATCAACCCACCATGCGCAACATCCCCATGTGGAACAAACCCACATGCGCAGCAACCTCCATGTGCATCATTCCGCCCACGTGCATCGTCTCCCCATGCTCATCTCCCCATGTGCAACACCCCCCAGTGTGCAGCATCTTCCCCAGCGCAAACTCTTCCTCTGAACAACATGTTCAACATGTTGCAAGCCTGGTGCACTGGAGGCACCAAAATAAAACCTACCAAACTGGCACCAAAATAAAACCTATGCCCTAGAGTCTGTTACAGCTGTGGGGACATCTTTACCTTGTCATCTACTGTCTATACCAGGGGTGTCCAACACGAGGTCCGGAGGCCGCATGCGGCCCAGGACGAGGCCCATTGTACCCAGTGGGTCTTACTCCCAGGAAAGTGTGTTCAGGATTGCAACATATCTCCAAGGTTAAGCTTGGAGAGGATCACAGCCCATCCTATGCATCATGCCTTCATAGAAGCCAGCCCCACTAAAGTCCATGAGGCTTATTCCCAAGTTGCAGCCGGAGAGCCCAATCCTATTCATGGCTACTGTGCAGAAAACCCCATGATAATCAATGAGACTTACTCCAAGGTTTAGCTTGGAGAGAATCGCTGCCCAACCTATGCATTATACCTACTCAGAAGTAAGCCCCATTAAAATCAATGAGACTTACCCCAAGGTTTAAAAATGTAGGACAAAATATAGGAAATCCTACATTTTGTCCTACATTTTTTTAAAAAGGTTGTTCATGTTTATGTGCGGCCCAAACCAATTCGTCTTCTTCCAGTGCGGCCCAGGGAGGCTAAAAGGTTGGACACCCCTGGTCTATACAGTGGTGCCTCATATCACCAATTTAATTCATTCCGGAAGCATGCTCTTTAAGTGAAACGTTCTTTAAGTGAAGCAGATTTTTCCATAGGAAATAATGGAAACTCAGACAATTGGTACCACAACCCCAAAAATATTCATATAAAACATTAACTGGATGTAAAATGATGACAAAACACTGGAACTGAATTCAAAACATGCATTCACTGTGCAGGATCCTATGAAGTCTACTTAGGCTGCAGTCCTAAAGACACTTTCCTGAGAGTAAGCCCCATTTAACACAATGGGGCTTCTTTTTGGGTAGACATGGTTAGGTGGCTGCAATCAAAACAGGTTCTTAGAAAATGCCTCCTTCATAGAAAGAAAACCCACCCCAAATTTCACTCTTCTAGGCATGGCGGTTTTGCCTGCGCATTGATGAGTGTGTGAGAAAATAAGTGAGTGACTTTTCAGATTAATGTACAGTGGTACCTCACATAACAAGTGCCCACATAACAAGTGATTCACATAACAAGCACAAATTCCCAGTGGGAGTGTGCTCCACTTAAGAAGCCAGCTTCACTTAACAAGCCCCAGGCAACTTAGGCTGCATTAAGAGTTCTGGAGCTTCCAAGTCGCGAGAAGTTCTAGTTCCTCTTTACTCTGCATTGGTGAGACTCACCTTGAGTCCTGTGTTCAGTTCTGGGCTCCTCACTTGAAGAAAGATGCAGCCAAACTGGAGCAAGTCCAGAGGAGAGCGACAAAAAGGATCAGTGGGATGGAAGGGAAGCCCCACCAGGAAAGGTTGGGGGAACTTGGGATGTTCAGCCTGGAGAAGAGGAGGCTGAGGGGAGACCTGATTGCCCTCTTCAGATCCCTGAAGGGCTGTCATGGGGAGGAAGGGGCTCATTTGTTCATAGCTGCTTCTGAAAGCAGAACTAGAACCAAAGGGTACAAACTGCAAGAGAGGAGATTCCGGTTGGATATCCGGAAAAAATTCTTGATGGTGAGGGTGGTTCGGCAGTGGAAGAGATTGCCAAGGGAGGTGGTAGACTCTCCCTCACTGGGGATCTTCAAGCAGAGGCTTGACCTGTCGGGGATGCTCTATGGGGATTTTCTGCTGCAGGCAGGGGGTTGGACTAGATGACCTACTAGGTCCCTTCCAACTCTAGGATTCTATGATTCTAACTGCCCCCAAGTTGCTCTGTTCTGACACTCCGCTTGGAGCAAGTAATGGGCTGCCAGTAATGGGCTGCCAGCCTGTGCGCTGCTGCCTCTAACTGCTCCCAAACTGGAGGCAATTGCCTGAGGCATCAGCCCCGAATTGTCCCCAAGTGCCCCCACTGGCCTCTAGCAGCAGCCCACGTAAGCCTCCTCCATGCAGCCTCCTAACCATGTCTACTCAGAAGTAAGACACATTATGTTAAGGGGGCTTACTCCCAGGAAAGTGTCTTTAGGATTGCAGCCTAAGTAGATTTCATAGGATCATGAACATTGAATGCGTTTTTTGAATTCAATTCCATTGTTTTGTTGTCATTTTTACATCCAGTTAATATTTTTATATGAATATTTTCAAGTTTCTGGAACCAATTATCTGAGTTTCTATTATTCCCAATAATCCGCTTCACATAAAGAGCACTTCACAAGACAAGCATTCTTCTGAAACG
Source organism: Cryptoblepharus egeriae (assembly GCA_030015325.1). Classification (NCBI taxonomy): domain Eukaryota; kingdom Metazoa; phylum Chordata; class Lepidosauria; order Squamata; family Scincidae; genus Cryptoblepharus; species Cryptoblepharus egeriae. The sequence continues at coordinate 29,648,537 of JAREYC010000011.1, forward strand.
AATTAAATTTGTTATGTGAAGCACCCCTGTATAGACAGTAGATGATGAGATAAAGGTGTCCCCTGCAGCTGTGACTGATTCTAGGGCGTAGGTTTTATTGTATCCTCCATTTATCTTGGGTGTCCTACATTTTGGGGCCGTGTCCTCTTTAGCGGCTGAGACTTCTGCTCACCTGCAGTTGTGTCTCTGTGTCTGACTCAAGAGCGGCCAGTGAGAGGCAGAACATCCCCTTTGGAATCTCCTAACAATGAAATGGTTAGATCACTGTGGGAGAGGGGCGGGATTATGCAAATCACTGGCCAATCACAAGCTTTCCTTAAAGGGAAAGTGATGGAAATGACCAGATGCACAAAATCTCCAGCAGAGTGGGGGAAACTGACCATGAGTAGGGGGGATCCAGGGGGCAGACTCAGGAGCATTGGTGGGATCCACTCTGCCAGTGGTGGTGCATGCAGATTCCCACATGGGATTCAATGTCTTGCAGCCCAGCCTGGCTCATCCTTGCCTTGGAAGCTGTGATGGAAGGAGTAGGGAGCAGGTTTCAGAAAAGTCTCTATCATAGTTAATGTTGGTGTTATTTTTTATTTAAGTGGTGGCTGTACCAGAAAACATAGAGACTTCCTGTTTCAAGTTTCTTTTGGGATTTGCTGCTGGATGGATGTCTCTTTTGCAAGAACTCTGAGCCTATGGGTGCAATCCTAACTGTGTCTACTCAGAAGTAAGCCCCATTGTGTCCAATGGGTCTTACTCCCAGGAAAATGACTTTAGGATTGCAGCCTTTGTCTGCAGATCTCTGTGTTAATTGAATTTATAAAAACAGCTCATTCTTATGTCTCAAAATAGAGCGGTTGTTTGGAAAGGAGGGTTTGGGTTCTGAGGGGATCCCCCTGCAGAGTGTCCCCTCTCATTTCTAAACCAGTCTTTAGAAAAAGTGCATATTTATGGTCATTGCCTACCTCATGACATCCCTTTCTGCATTATGATGTCACTTCCAGTTTTATGATATCACTGCCAGGTCCTGTACACCATCCCTAGGGTGCATCAAACCCCCTATGTAGAATCCTAGAGTTGGAAGGGACCTAGTAGGTCATCTAGTCCAACCCCTGCCTGCAGCAGGAGATCCCCCTAGAGCATCCCCGACAGGTGCTCCTTGAGCCTGTGCTTGAAGATCCCCAGTGAGGGAGAGTCCACCACCTCCCTTGGCAATCTCTTCCACTGCCGAACTGCCCGAACCACCAGGAGAGGAGGCCAGGTGCAGGGAGTGCCATGTGGCTGAATGGGCTTCCTCGCGAGTAGGGCTGCCAGTGCTGCCTGCAGAGTGGATGGAGTCGCTCCAGAGCCGCAGTTCAGGGTTGGGGCTGCAGGGGGAGCCTCTTGGCCCGCGCATGCGCACTCTTCTCCGGAGACAGGCAGGCAGGGCTGGAGCCTTGGCGGGGCATGACAGGGACCAGGGGATGGGGGGAGGCCGGCAGGAGGCTCTCCCTCGAGGGGAACATCGGTAACTGCGGGGGGAGGGAGGCCGGGGCTACACCTCTGGGCGTGTGCAGAGTGCTTCCCTCTGGGCTCCTCTGGGCTCCTCTGGGCATGTGCAGAGTGCTCTCCTCTGGGCTCCTCTGGGCATGTGCAGAGTGCTCTCCTCTGGGCTCCTCTGGGCATGTGCAGAGTGCTCTCCTCTGGGCATTTGCAGAGTGCTTTCCTCTGGGCTCCTCTGGGCATGTGCAGAGTGCTCTCCTCTGGGCTCCTGTGGGCATGTGCAGAGTGCTCTCCTCTGGGCTCTTCTGGGCATGTGCAGAGTGCTCTCCTCTGGGCATGTGCAGAGTGCTTTCCTCTGGGCTCCTCTGGGCATGTGCAGAGTGCTCTCCTCTGCGCTCCTCTGCGCTCCTCTGGGCATGTGCAGAGTGCTCTCCTCCGGGCTCCTCTGGGCATGTGCAGAGTGCTCTCCTCCGGGCTCCTCTGGGCATGTGCAGAGTGCTTTCCTCTGTGCTCCTCTGGGCATGTGCAGAGTGCTTTCCTCTGGGCTCCTCTGGGCATGTGCAGAGTGCTTTCCTCTGGGCATGTGCAGAGTGCTTTCCTCTTGGCTCCTCTGGGCATGTGCAGAGTGCTTTCCTCTTGGCTCCTCTGGGCATGTGCAGAGTGCTTTCCTCTGGGCATGTGCAGAGTGCTTTCCTCTGTGCTCCTCTGGGCATGTGCAGAGTGCTTTCCTCTGTGCTCCTCTGGGCATGTGCAGAGTGCTCCCCTCTGGGCTCCTCTGGGCATTTGCAGAGTGCATGCAGAGTGATCTAGGGAATGAGATGCTAGAAGAAGTTGGCTGCTGTATTTGTTGTCTTTTTCCAGGACTTGTCCTCTTTTTTAGCCTTGTGACCTGGGAAAAAATCTTCGTTGTGGGCAGGCACTATGTCGAATTCTTGTAATTCATAAATTATATGCAATAGATTTAAATTTTATAATCAGCAACATACTGTGCAATCTTAAGCATGTTCTACCCAGAAGTAAGTCCTATTGTTTTCAATGGGGCTTTCTCCCAGGAAAGTGTGTTTAGGATTGCGTCCATGTTGCTTAAATGCAATATGTTTTCCTCCCTATACTTCCTATTGAAGAATCCATGACTGATCAAGCCCTGCCCCTACTCCTGGACCTAGAAGCGTGTAATTTGGGGAGGGTGTTCCTCCCCCTGTGTAAGCACCTACTAAGAACACACTTGGTGCCCAGTGGTGCATGCTGCCCTTTGGCGCTCACTGCCTGGTGCCTGCAGGGATGCTCAGTGCTCTTTCGCTAGGGGTGCCTGATGCTGCCCACTGTCACCAAGTGGTGTCAGGTGCCCAGTAGGGATGCACAGGGCCCAGTACGGATGCCTGGTGGTGCCCAGTGGTGTCAATTGTGTGGTGGTGCCCAGAGCCCTGTGGTGCCTAATAGGGATTCCCTGTGCCTGGGAGGGACGCCTGGTGTCCAGTGGTGCCCAGAGTGTGGTCCTGATGTGGTCCATAAGGCCTGCAGGTCCCTAGTGGCGCCTGGTGGTGCACACTACCAGCTGTTGCATGGTGATGCCTGCCAGTACCTACTGCCACCTACTTCTCCTGCTACTGTCTGGCGCCCAGCAGTGCCTGTGGTGCCCATGAGTGCCCAGTGGTAGGCTCCCTGCAATACTTAATATTTTGCCCCCTCTTGCTATGCCACTGAGCTATAGCTTGACTTGATCTGTTGACTTGATCTTGACTTGATTTATTTATAATGATTTTATCTGCTTACAGCTGACTTTTGCAAAACCCTCTTGCAAGGTAGGCTGCCGGCTAACGGGTACTTGTGTTTCTTTCTTTCCCAGCAGTGGGAAAGTCCACGTTTGTGAGGCTCCTCAAAAAGGCCTTCCCAGAGTGGCACATGTCCCCTGAGCCCATCTCCAAATGGCAGAAGGTTCAGACTCCTGGATCCCGACAGGTAAGAAAATCCAGGTGCGCCACTTTCTCAAAGTTTTTCTGGGCCGCCTCTTGTATTCACTTGACTGGTGAGCTTCGCCTAAACTAAAAATGAGACCGAATATGGATTTACAGTGCAATCTAAGCAAGTCTACTCAAAAGTAAGGGCCATAAGGTTCAATAGTACTTACTCCCAGGAAAGAGGGGTTAGGATTGCGACCTTTGTGCTAGATCAGCAGCCTAGGGTGCTGGCTTGTTGCAGCATGGTTGCGGTTAACCATCCATTTAGCCGCATGCATATATGTGAGGGACTCGTATTTACTCGAATCTAATGCGCCATCGAATCTAATGCACACCCTATACTTAGAATCAAAATACCACATTTACACGAATACACAGCTAATGTGCACACTGATTTTGGATACAATGGGTGCAATCCAGAGTAACTACGGGGAGTCCTTGCTCCGCTGTAAGAACAATTTACTCTGGATTGCAATATGAATTTCCCATAGGTTTTTGCCGTACCTGCGGGTGCACATAATGTCTCTTACATGCTCCTGTAGATATTCTGGATTGTAGGGTATGTCTCCAGTCCTAAAGACACTTTTCCTAGGAGTCAGCCACATTGAGAACAATGGAGCTTACTTCTGAGTAGACCTGGTTAGGATTGTGCTGTAAATTCAGCCGAAAAAGGTGAGCATTAGATTTGAGAAAATACAGTATATTTTTGTTGGCGCCTTTCTGTGTCCCGAGGCTGACACTGATTGTGTACATTATGTGCGATGCCAAATCTGGAATTGTTTAGCTTCTATGGAAGCGAACCTTGATTCAGCTGCCAAGCACAATCCTAACTTTGTCTACTCAAGCGTAAGCCCTACTGTGTTCAATGGGTCTTACTCCCAGGAAAGTGTCATTAGGATTGCAGCCTCAGAAATGATAGGAGTTGAAAAAGGTTGTGTGTTGGCGCTCTCCCAGTTTGCCGCAAAATGTTTCCATTTTGTCTTGGTCACAGCGAAGCTGCTATTTTTACCGCACCACTGATGTACATCATGTACTATGTACGTGATGCGTTTGGTGTGAACAAAAAATAGCAAGACTCTGCTTTTTGTAGCCTTGGTTTGGAGGATGGGATGAGGATATGGATTCTGTTGCGGGGCAAGAAACTTCTTGGGAGGGACTTGCACCATGGAGGTGTGTAGGTAGACAGCCCCGGGTAAAGCATAGCTCCAAACAGAGTCATTGACAGTGCAATCCTAACCCCTGGTTTGGCCGGCACAAGTCCCAGCACAAATCCAGTGCTGATCCTGGGGGGGGGGGGGGGGGGGGGCTTCAAAAGTGCCATAGGTGTAAGGCACTTCTGTGGGGTTTCGGCCAGCACACAGACATGTGGTGGCCTTTCCATGCCACTGCGGGAATGGAATGATGTGCTGGCCTAAATTGGTTAGGATCGCACCCTTAGAATGTTTGCCATATATAATGTGAAAATGTATATTATAATGTACAAAATGCGCATTATAATGTGCAGAAGACAAGATGTACATGGTATTTCCTATCATGGTGTACATGGTATTTCCTATCATTAGCATTTTTATTGCAGGATTTTGCTCCCTGCGGCTGCTGTTACAGGTGTTCACTGTATCCACAGATCCAGCATCCATGGTTTTAAGTATCCACAGTTCTCGGATGCACCCCCTGTATACCCTCACCTTACCTATTACCTTCTGGTTTTTTTACTTTAACAAATCAGTATGATGTTAAACACAGTGGGTCCTTCTTCCTATTAGGGTCCTGACTGTGTCCCCAAGTGTCCCCTTATTGGTTTGCTGTTGTTGCTGATTGCTATAGAAGAAGACTGAAGGGTTTGGGGGTGCATGAGATATAGGGTCCCTGTTTATCCACTGTTTCTGTATCCGCAAGGGGTGGCGCTTCTGGAATCAATCCCCACAGATATAGGGGATGCTTGTAAAAGTGATGCCACTTGAGAGAGATCAGAAGTTGTGCCATTGGCTGCAATCTTAAAGACACTTTCCTGGGAGTAAGTCCCATTGAACACAGTGGGGCTTATTGTTGAGTAGACCTGGTTAGGATTGTGCTCACAGGCTACAATCCAGAGTAACTACAGGATCTTTTACACCTACGTAGGTACAGTGCCACCTATGGGCAACCTCTATGGAAACTGCATAGAGCAGTCCAGAGTAAGTGCCTCTTACATATTCCCATAGTTACTCTGGATTGTAGGGTAAGTTGTTTTCTTTTGAGAGCTGCTCTGAAGCCACAAAATGGGAAGGGATCAGGATCATAACCTTAACCTGGCTGAACCCCACAGATGTACAGCCCTCAGCCCCCCAGAACCATGCTGCGTTCCACATCCTGATCTGCTCTAAATGTTCTTGCTCCCCAGGGCTCGAGGAATATTCTCCAGATGGTCTATGAGGAGCCCTCTCGATGGTCTTACACCTTCCAGACCTATTCATGTCTGAGTCGACTCAAGGCACAGCTTCAGCCTCCACCAGTGAAGCCCCAGCAGGAATCAATGCAGATCTTTGAGCGCTCCATCTACAGCGATCGGTGCAGTGTCAGAACTTGGCTTGGTGTCCCTCTTTGGGGGGTGGGGAAGAGAGTGGTGCATGAAAAATGTGGAGATGTTCTCCCTGTCAAAGCACTGCAGACAGGACTGTGGTGGATCAGTGGTTAAAGGTGCCGGACTTGCCAACCTGAAAGTATTTGGGTTGGTGGTTCGGGACCCAAGATGCAGTGAGCTCCCATCTTTAGCCCAGCTCCTGCCAGCCTAGTCGTTCCAAAGCATGGAGATAAATAGGTACCACCTTGGTGGGAAGGTAACAACGTTCCGTCCCCATATGGGCCACATGTTCATGGAGACATCTTCAGACAGCACTAGCTCTTTGACCATAGAAATGGAGATGAGCAGTACACCCTATAGCTGTGGTGGGTACCTGTAGGTGGCAGGACAACCTATAGGGCAGCTAGTCACAGATAGTAGGGCAACCTACCAAGCAGCCATTTTCAGTCAACATGCTGTGGCACATTTTGGTGTTGTACGCATTCTGCAGTTTGAGAAGATGCTCCTTTGTTTATAAGGCCGTTGGTGGATGTGGCCTCCCCACCAGCAGCGTGGTAGGCCTTGGCACCTTTTCAGTATGCCGTGAGGTGAAAAATGTTGCTTTGCAGACTGCAAGGTCCTTCAAAACCCTTTTCTGTCCCCCTTTCCAGCTACATCTTTGCCAAAAACCTGTTTGAGACTGGCCACCTGTCGGAAATTGAGTGGGCCATTTACCAGGACTGGCACAGCTTCTTCCTACAGGCCTTTGGGGACCAGCTGGCCCTCCATGGCTTCCTCTACCTCCGGGCACCTCCTGAGGTAACTGTGGAAGTGCAACTAGAAGTTTGCCTGGGCATCAATCCGCTGCACCTCAGGTGGACTTTTCCCAAAAGGGGGGCATCCTGGGGCTGCATCTCATTAGGCTTTCTGAGCTCTGGGGAGACCACACATGGCTTCCATGGATCTCATGGTACATGACCATGAACCTCAGAACCTCTCCATACATGACCATGAACCTCAGAACCTCTCCATACACGACCAAGGACCTCAGAATCCCTTCATACACGACCATGGACCTCAGAACCCCTCTGTACCTCAGAACCTCTCCATACATGACCATGAACCTCAGAACTCCTCCATACATGAACATGGACCTCAGAACCCCTCCGTACATGACCATGAACCTCAGAACTCCTCCATACACGACCATGGATCTCAGAATCCCTTCATACATGACTATAGACCTCAAAACCCCTCTGTTCATGATCTTCTTTTCCAGATCTGCCTGGAGAGGTTGCACCGGAGAGGAAGGACAGAAGAGAAGGAGGTCCAGCTCAGCTACCTGGAGCAGTTGCACACTCAGCATGAAAACTGGCTAGTGAAGAAGAGCACGGAGTAAGTCACAGGACAGCTGGCTTCCCAAAAAAGCTTTGTGGACCTAGCTTGCTGACTGTGGCACGGCCACAGTCACCACAGGGACCCCCACCTCCTCTGAACTCCTAATGAAACAACCTCATGCTGAGATGAGGTTGCTCCATCTATCCTTGCTCCATCAGTCCCAGCATTTTCCTGTAGGACGTGTCCATTGATGCAACTCCATCCTCACTTACTAGGACCCTCAGGATGCTACTTCTGGGTCATACTAGAACTGCAACCAGAACTGTGATCTTCTATGTGATCCACATGTTTTGTATCCTTGTTGGATCCATGTTAAAAACTTGTGCTCTAGATTTTTACTTGCTGCTTTCTTTTTTTGCTCCCACAGGGTTCACTTTGAAAACATAAAAAATGCTCCTGTATTGACACTGGATGTCACGAATGACTTTGAGAAGAGCCCAAGTGAGCAAGGGAAACTCATGAGTCAGGTAAGAGGATCCCAGCTGGACCATTTCCTTCGGGGTTCAGTATAAAGTGGATGCTTAAAGCCCTACATCAAAGATGGCTCAGAGTGCAATCCTAACCATGTCTACTCAGAAGTAAGCCACATTGTGTTTCAATGAGTCTTACTCCCAGGAAAGTGTCTTCAGGATTGCAGCCTCTCTATGTATCTGCCACACTAAACTGTGAAGTTGTCGCCTTTTGCACCCTTCAACGGAGTAGCAACTGCTCAGACATACTCCCAAATCCAGAGTAACTATGGGAGCATGTAAGAGACTTTACGCGCATTCATAGTTACTGCACCACCTAGTGAAAACCTATGGGAAATTCATATTGCAATCCAGAGTACGTTGTTCTTACACTGGAGCAAGGACTTCCCGTAGTTACTCTGGATTTTGCCCATACCTGAATTTATTTAATTTTCTCTGTAAATCGCTTTGTGATTTATAATCACAAAGTATATAAATCACACAGTATATAAACAGTATATCACAGTAAATCACACAGTATATAAATACTGTTGATTGAATGATGTTACTGAGAAATATTATTGATTGAGTTGGCTTGGATCTAGAGCAGGGGTCTCCAAACCCTGGGCTGGGGGCCAAGTACAGCCCATGGTAAACCTCAACGTGGCCCCCAGCAAGACCGCTCTATCCAGCCCTCGGACAAGCTTTGTTGGCATCTATCAGTCTTGTAAACCACTCCACTACATTATATGTAAATTATTATTATAAGTTGTTATTATTATTATTATTATTATTATTATTATTATTATTATTATTATTATTATTATTATTATAAGTTTGAAATGTAAATTAGTTTTCTGGCCCCCAACATAGTATCAGAAAGATTATGTGACCCTCCTGCCAAAAGACCCCTTGTCTAGAGGGTCTGGGCAATATATAAATACTGTATTTACTCAAATCTAATGCTCACGTTTTTCCGCTGAATTTAGGGTGAAATCCAGAGTAACTACGGGGCATCCTTGCTCCGGAGTAAGAACAAGTTACTCTGGATTGCAAGATGAATTTCCCATAGGTTTTCACCAGGTGGTGCAGTAACAACAGGTGCACGTAATGTCTCTTACGTGTTCCTGTAGTTACTCTGGATTGTGCGCTATATCTCCAAAATCAAGATGCACATTAGATTCAGTGGTGCATTAGATTTGAGTAAATGTGGTATTTTGGTTATAAGCATAGATCAGTATTTAGTTTGTTTACTATATTGTAATAAAAAATGTAACACAAAACTATTGTTGTATAAAGTAGTGCAATTAGGTAAAAATTGTTACACAACCCTATTGTCATATAATTGTCATATAACTCATTGCTGTTCGCAGTAAAATTAAATTTTCCACCTGCACATTACAATCACCAGTAAACATTTCTTTAAAAAATCTCAATCTTTTAAAATATGGGTGCGCGTTAGATTTGATGGTGCACTAGATTTGAGTAAATAACATTTACATTTATTATAATAAATGTATTTTATTTATATATAATAAATAAATTTTCCTTTTTCCTTGTAGGTGAAGACTTTCGTAAAAGCCCTCTGGCCTGGGGCCCAATCCTCTCCCACCACCTCTTAGTTTTGGGATCTTTCTCGGTGAGCAGCTGGCTGCCCAAATGCAAAAAAGTGAGATCCTGGGAGGTAGAGCCAGTGAGGGTGAAGCACTTGAGCATGTCCAAAATGCTTCCAGGACGTTGGTTTCAAGTATCTCCATGCAATATTGACCTCAAATAGGACCAGCCTGCTCCCAACCCTTTCTGCAGGGCCAATGCCAGTACCCCAGGTAAAGCGTGTTGGGGTTAGCCTTCACATGTGCTGGAGAACATGCCTCCAAGGATTATCCAAGGCATCTGGAACATTCCCAACATGCAGACATTGTGGAATCAGTGAGGACTATGTGCAGTTGCCATATATGTAAATAGTTGAGAAGAAATAGTTGGCATAACACTTTCTGGGGCTTTTGCCTCTTCCCTGCTGCTCCCCTCCAGCATCTACCTCTGCAATGTATATAGGGTCCTGTGTGATAATAATGCATTTGATGTCTGCAGAGATGGGATCTCTGGATTAACCTTCCCTTCAGCTGTACTCTAGTTTCTTTACCCTTACCATAACCTGTTAGCACATCTTTGCATCTGTGGGTAAATAAAGGACAAATGCAATGTGATACCTGGAACCTATTTCCATACACTTAGGACTGAGCCCTGACCTCTGGGACTGTGCAGGTTTATAGCAGAGCATCTATAGTCGTACGACCAAAACTTGGGTCTGGATGTACAACAAATAGGAAGGCTGTGTTCCTTCCTTCCTTCCTTCCTGGCACCCACCCACCTACCCACAATAGAGTGTGATCTTGCAGATCTATCCTTAAAATGTCTGTTTAACCATAATTTTTAGTGTTTTCCTTTTTTATGATACACTGACCTGTATGGTCTTCTCTGTGGTTTTCACATCTTGTGATGGCACTTCCATGTGCTGGACTTAGGCGGCCCTAATAGGTCCTATGTCCTAATACCATAGATCCTATGTCCTAACAGCATACTTCCATGTGCTGGACTTAGGCAGGGGGTTGGACTAGATGTCCTATTAGGTCCTCGTAGGACTAGCTGTTCTAATAGGACCTATGAGGACAAAGAACCTAATAGGTTCTAATAGAACCTAATAGGTGACCGAATGTAGGGTGCGGTGCTCATTCCCGTTTCTAGACCCATAGAGCCAGTGTTGTTGTACATGTGGCTTGCATGCGCATGGAACGTTGTTACCTTCCCACCAAAGTGATACCTATTAATCTACTTGCATTTCCCTGCTTTCGAACTGCGAGGTTGGCAGGAGCTTGGCTACGGATGGGAGCTCACCCTGTCTTGTAGGACCCAGATCTCAAACCCTGGCTATGGATGGGAGCTCACTCCATCTTGTAGGACCCGGTCCAACTCTCGTGTGGTTAACAAGCACAGTGTCTAACCCCCAAATCCATAGTAACTACGGGAGCACATCAGAGACTTTACGTGTACCTGTAGTACTGCACCACCTAGAGAAAACCTATGGGAAATTCATATTGCAATCCAAAGTAAGTTGTTCTTGCACCGGAGCAAGGACTCCCTGTAGTTACTCTGGATTTTGCCCTTAATCATTTGTGCCACTCTAGCCCACTATATGGGCTATATGAATCCTATACATCCATCTAAACAGAGTCATCCTGTTGTCTGCATTTCTGGTCTGTAATGGCCCTGACTTCCTTTCCCTCTTATCTTTCTGTTTTCTTACCCTTAACTATCAGCAGCATCCTGCAAAGTGACAGTTCTTAATTTCCCTTTTCTCCTCCAGGCCTCCCCTATTTGCAAATTATATGCATCCAGCAATCCTCCTTTTACATGTAGTTGTCTGGATTTTATTCTGTTGCTACACAAGTTCCGTTATCCTGTGTTTACCCTGCTTTTCTCTTAGCAAGGTCCTGCAAAGAATTTTTTAAACATATTTTATAATATATAAAAATATATTAACTAGTTCCAAAACAATTTAAACATAACTTCAATCAATCAGCGCAATACCCCCCCTGGATTAGAGCAAAGCATATAAAATATAAAGCAGAAATCAATACAGAAATAAAAACCACAGATCATCCAGTCCTGAAATCACCGTTTGAAACTCAAAAGGTTAATCCAGTGATTTTCAGCCACTGTGCTGTGGCACACTGGTGTGCCGCAGATAGTCCTCAGGTGTGCCACAGGAATTAGGGGTCATTAATTAATAGGAAAATGGGGGGATTTGAACCTTCTCAATGGTAAAAACAAATGATGGTGTGCCTTGACATTGTCAGTGCCTGGTTAGTGTGCCGTGAAATGAAAAGGGTTGAAAACAACAAGAAAAGAGGGAGCAGTGCGTCAAACTTTTAAAAAGGGAATTACTTTATTTCAGATACAGGTAAAGGGATATTGGATATACAGCAATAGGGAGAGGTGTACACAGGAATACACATAAGGTATAAAGAAGAGAATTACTATATTTCCAAACTACCAAAAATGCTTGCTTTCTCTACTTTTTCTTTTCCCTTTTTCTTTTCCTTTCTTTCCACTTTCCTTTATTTCCCTTTCCCTTCCTTCCTTCTTCCTTCCTTCAACCCTGTGTCTCGATGGGCCATTGTCTGATGACTGGAAATAAATAAATTAGTAGCCTCCAGATGACCGGAAAAACCCGGATTTGTCCGGTTTTTAGCCTCCTGTCCGGGTGTCCTACATTTTGGCATCGTTGTCCTACATTTTGGCTTCACTTTGAAACTTCGCAATAGTGCACAGTACCCCCATCGTGCCATATGTCGTTGGATTCGTATTGAAGAGCAGAATCCAATGCAAAAATCAGTTTGGAGATATCTCCTTCCTATCAAACGTTATGGTCAAAAAACCGAAAAACAAAAACAAAAAAAATACATTTTTGGCAATTTTTTTTCAGTGGGTAGGAATTTTGGCGTAGGTTTTATTTTGTGGTGTCCTCCATTTTTCTTGGGTGTCCTGCATTTTGGGGGCCGTGTCCTCTTTAGCGGCTGAGACTTCTGCTCACCTGCAGTTGTGTCTCTCTGTGTCTGACTCAAGAGAGGCCAGTGAGAGGCAGATCATCCCCTTAAAAGTCTCCTGGCAAAGAAATGGTTAAATCACTGTGGGAGAGGGGCGGATTATGCAAATCACTGGCCAATCACAAGCTTCTCCTTCAAGGGAAAGTGATGGAAATGACCAGATGGACAAAATCTCCCGTGGAGTGGGGGAAACTGACCATGGGGAGGGGGGGCCACAGGGGGCAGACTCAGGAGCATTGGTGGGATCCACTCAGCCAGTGGTGGTGCATGCAGATTCCCACATGGGATTCAATGTCTTGCAGCCCAGCCTGGCTCACCCTTGCCTTGGAAGCTGTGATGGAAGTAGTTTCTTTGTTTCTTCCTTGCTCCATTGGTGTGTTAGTATTATTATGATGCTCTTTGGGTACCACGACTAGATTTCTGACAGTTATAGATGTTTCTATTGCAAGAATTTTGAGCTTTGACTGCAAGTCTCTGTGTTGATTAAACTGATAAGAGCTCCTCGTTTTTATATCTAACAATAGACTGACTGGCCGGAGGATTTTGAGGGGATCCCCTGCAAAAGAGGGTCCCCACTCATTTCTATACCAGTCTTAAAAAAGGGCATATTTGTTGTCATTGCCTGCTTCATGACATTCTTTCCTGCATTATGATGTCATTTCCAGTCTTATAGTATCACTGCTGGGGTCTGGACACAATCCCCCCAAGTCACATCAAACCCCCCAACGTGAATCAACCCCCATGTGCAACATCCCTCCATGCGCATCACTTCCCCATGCTAGCATTCTCCCAGTGCACCAGGTACCGAGCACCAAATTGGCTGGATGTTGGTCAGTCTTCCATGTTCAGTACAGTGGCTCCTTCACATAACGAACGCCTCACGTAAAGTATGTTCCACGTAACAAACAAAAATTTCTCTAGGATTCTGCTTCACGTGACAAACTGCTTCACTTCACAAGCGCACTCGTTGGCAGTTGGGGCGGACGTGCTGGACAGCATCCCTTTAGAAAGCGCCAGGGCTGCCTAGCGCACGTGCCCATAGTGAAAGCAACACTTCTGCGCTGCTCCTCATGTGGCCGGAGGGAGAGAAGAGCAGTGCAGAAGAGGAAAGCAGATCAAGGCTGGCCAGAAGGGAGCAGGGGGGAGAGAGGCTCAGGATGGAGAGAAGGAGAAAGTGGGGAGACACTTTGAAGGTGTCTTGGATTGCAGCCTCTTAACAATGTCTACACCAAGAAGTGTAGCCAATGTACACCAGTATAACACTACATTGTGTTAAATGGGGCTTACTCCCAGGAAAGTGTCTTTAGGATTGCAGCCTAAGTAGACTTCATAGGATCCTTCACATTGAATGCATGTTTTGAATTCAATTCCAGTGTTTTGTCGTCATTTTTACATCCAGTTAATATTTTTATATGAATATTTTGGGGGTTCTGGAACCAATCACCTGAGTTTCCATTATTTCCTATCGGAAAATCCGCTTCATGTAAAGAACGTTTCACGTAACAAACATGCCTCCGCAACAAATTAAATGTGTTACATGTGGCGCTGTGGGTGGCACAAGTGGTTAAGACACTGTGCCTGTTAACCCGCAGGCCAGGGTTCGAGACCCGGGTCGGCCCCACAAGACAGGGTGAGCTCCTGTCCTTAGCCCAGCTCTGCGACGCAGCTGGATCCAATCGTATTGGCTCTGCCTTTCCATTGGACTAATTCAGTGGGGTGGAGAGGGGGGATTTGCTGCTTGGGTAACAGCCTATCCTCCATAACAATCCAACCCAGGCTTTCGTGCTTCGCATGCAGCGTATGCAGCGCCCAGCACGATACCATAGTCTTCCAAGACTGACAGAGGCCTGCTTTTATGTATATGTGTGTGTATATATATATATGTGTGTGGTTGTGTGTTTGTGGGTATATATATGTGTGTGTGTGTGTGTATATATATATATATGTGTGTGTGTTTGTGTGTTTGTGGGTATATATATGTGTGTGTGTATATATATATATGTGCGTGTGTGTGTGTGTGTGTATATATATATGAATAAATAAATAAAGAAGAGAAAAATCACTGACTGACTGACTGACTCATCACCGCCCTGCCAAAACCGCTGGGCCTAGAGGCATGGAATTCTGGGAGTTCCTTCTGTCACCTGAACGACCACCAAGAACCATCTGGAGAAATTTAACCCTTAAGGGGCTGAAAAGGGGTCAACGTGTTTTTGTCCTATACTTAACATGGGAGACTGTTGGGTGCTCAGTACCTGGTGCACTGGGGGATGTTGTTAGGAGAATAGGTTGCACTGTGGAGGATGCTGCGCATGGGGGGAAGTTGCGCAAGGGGGGAATGATGCGCATGGGGGAATGATGCACATGTAGGGATGTTGCGCATGGGGAGAAGTTGCGCATCGGCAGATGATGCGCATGGAACGATGATGCACATGGGGGAAAGCTGTGCATGGGGGAAAGTTGCTCATGGGGAAGTTGCCATGGGGGAAGTTGCGCGTGGGGAATATTGTGCGTGGGGAAGTTGCGCATGGGGAAAAGTTGCACATCGGTGGATGATGTGCATGGGGGAAAGTTGCGCATGAGGGGAAGTTGCGCATGGGGAAGTTGCACATGAGGGGATGATGCGCATGGGTGGAAGTTGCGCATGGGGGATGATGCGCATGGGGGATAATGCGCACAGGGAAATTTGTGCACGGGGGAAGTTGTGCACGGGGGAAAATTGTTCATGGGGTTGATGCACATGTGGGAAGTTGCACATAGGGACATGATGCGCATGGGGACATGATACGCATGGGGGAAGTTGTGCATGGGGAAAGTTGCGCATGGGGAAAGTTGTGTATGGGGGGATGATGCGCATGGGGAAAAGTTGCGCATGGGGAAGTTGCGCATGGGGGGATGATGCGCATGGGGAAAAGTTGCACATAGGGAAGTTGCGCATGGGGAAGTTGTGCATGGGGGAAAGTTGCACATGGGGAAAAGTTGCGCATGGGGGTTGATGCGCATGGGGGAAAGTTGCTCATGGGGGATGATGCGCATGGGAGGATGATGCACATGGGGGGAAGTTGCGCGTGGGGAGTGTTGTGCATGGGGCAAAGTTGTTCATGAGGGGAAGTTGCACATGGGATGATGCTCATGGGGGATGATGCGCATGGGGGGATGATGCGCATGGGGTGTTTCTGCGCCATGGGGGGATGGCATAGGGGAAAATGTTACACCCGCAATGCAGGTACGCTTTTCGCTAGTATATATGTATATATATATATTTCTCCGATATACTGGAAACAAGCCGTAGAAGGTTTTAAGGGAAAACATCAGCATCTTTAGTTGGTTTTGGAAATAAATTGGTCACACTCGGTATTAATTGCAGATTCTGAACAATCTTCAAGGACAGCCCCACACACAGCATGTTACAGTAGTCTAAACTTGGTGTCATCACAGCATGGATCAGCGGGGTCAGTGATGCAAATATGGATGCAACCAGACACGTCATCCAAAGCTGGGCCAGATCCCACCACCAGCTCAGGAGGAAAACTCCCACCCCACAGCCCTGTTCCTTAAGAGGAGATACAATTTTGAATTTTCATCTATCATGAATTTGCAATTTGTTTTCAAAAGGGATGTACTTCCTGATATAGTTAGGCTGCTGCGGTCCTATACACACTTTTCTGGGAGTAAGCCCCATTGACTATACGTGACTGACTTCTGAGTGGACCTGCACAGGATTGGTCTCTTAGCTTCGGAGGGCTGTTTGACACCAGATGGCGCTTTGTTTCAAAGTTGCTTTTAGGAATATTGTGATTGAATTTGACACCCCAAGTTTAGAGAATAGTCTGGACCTACCAGGGGTCTCCAAACCCCAGCCCTGGGGCCAGATGAGGCCCTCTGGACCACAGCAAGCTTCTGACCCACGTGACCGAACACAACCAGAGCTGTTCTCTTGTTAGATCTGGAGGGTGTTGAGAGGGATAAATCAATAATAATAATAATAATAATAATAATAATAATAATAATATATGCCGCTACATCACACAGTCCTAGACTCTTGGGAAGGGTCCGACTGGTGATGTGAATGAAACCAGCATGAAATTGTTCGCTGTGTATTTATGGTTGATAATAATAATAATAATAATAATAATAATAATAATAATAATAATAATAATGTGAATGAAACCAGCATGAAATTGTTCGCTGTGTATTTCTGTTTGATTTTCAATAAAATCATCATCATCATCATCATCATCATCCCTAATTATCCCAAAACCAGGAGTAATTTTTGATGCTCTCTGAAGGTGGTTGCGGAATGGGGATCCATTTGAGTCCACGTCTACTCAAAAGCAAGCCCAGCTGTGTTGAATGGGTCTTACTCCCAGGAAAGTCTTTAGGATTGCAGCCTTCATTGTCCTCCTTTTCCTTGTGAGCAGGCAGTATGTAGCCTGATTGGAATTAATAAATGATATTTAATATATTATTTGTAATAGTTTTAAATTTAATAAGAACTAGTATTGTGCTTAAAGTTAATGACATGAAATACATATACAGTACATACATAAATACATGGGTTTGTATATGTGTGTGTATATATATATGTATGTGTATTTGTGTGTGTGTTTGTATGTTTGTGTGTGTTTGTATATATCAATGTGTGTTTATATATGTGTGTATATATGTATACGTGTGTATGTATCTATATACGTGTGCATATGTATGTGTATATTTGTGTGTGTATGCATGTATATGTGTGTGTTTGGGTCTATAGGTGTATGTTTGTATAAATATGTATATTTTTTTGTTTGTATATGTGTGTGTATGTATATTTATGTTTATATACGTATATGTGGATATCTGTGTAGTTATTAAGTGGGTATGTTTGTGTATATATGCATATGTATATATATACATATGTGTGTATACACACACACAATGTATACATACGTACATGTATGTGTATGTGTGGGCATGTTTGTGTTACATACTGTACATGTGAGTGTTTCCAGCCTCTCCTTCCCTCTCTCCCTCCCCCTTTTCTCTCCTGAGGCTCTGCCTCCCCTGCCTCCTCCCTCCAGGCGCACGTGCCTCCAGGCTGCAGGGAAGGAAGGTCGCCCCCTGCGGAGCCCCAGCGCAGGGAGGGGAGGCAGCGGCAGCCTCTGCCTCCCCAGACACCGCCCAGCGAGATGCGCTCCCCAGGATGATGCTCCCTTCCAGGGGGCACAGATGAGTCTCTGGGCTGGGCTGGCTGGGCTGGGCTGAGCTGGATGCCCCTTGCCTGGTTCAGGCTGGGCACCCCTCCCCTCCCCTGGAAGCTGGCTAGGGTGGGGGGCACCCTTGGGTGCTGCAGCCACAGAGAAGGCAGCCTTACTCACATTGATACACCCCAGTACTGCTACCAACCCTACCAGTACAGCTGCCAACCTTACTAGTATGGCTTCCAGTACCCACCAGTACCATCCCTACCAGTACCTACCAGCTACTAAATGTACCAGTATGGCTACCAACCCTACCAGTACAGCTGTCAACCTTACCAGTATGGCTTCCAGTACCCACCAGTACCATCCCTACCAGTACCTACCAGCTACTAAATGTACCAGTATGGCTACCAACCCTACCAGTATAGCTACCAAACTTACCAGTACGGCTGCCAAACTTACCAGTATGGCTACCAGTACCTACCAACACCATCCCTACCAGTATCTATCAGCTACTAAATATACCAGTATGGCTACCAACCCTACCAGTATAGCTACCAAACTTACCAGTACGGCTGCCAAACTTACCAGTATGGCTACCAGAACCGACCAGCACCGTCCCTACCAGTATCTATCAGCTACTAAATGTACCAGTATGGCTACCAACCCTACCAGTACAGTTGCCAAGCTTACCAGTAGTGTGGCTGCCAACCTTACCAGAATGGCTAGCAGTACCTATCCATACCATCCCTACCAGTACCTACCAGATACTAAATATACCAGTATGGCTACCAACCCTACCAGTACGGCTACCAAATTTACCAGTAGTACAGCTTCCAACCTTACCAGTATGGCTACCATCCCTACCAGTACAGCTACCAAACATACCAGAACAGTTAACAAACATACCAGTACGGCTACCAAATGTACCAGTATGGTTACCAACCAACCTGAGCTGCGGAGGAAGAAGCGCTGGCGCTGTGGAAACTGCTCTCCATGCCGGAGAAAGAAATGTGGCACCTGCACCCCTTGCCTGCGCCCCAGGAACCACAAGCCCTGCCTGCTACGGAGGTGTGAAGCCCTCCAGAAGATCAAGCCGAGGGGTCCACAGAAGGTACGTGCCCCAAGATGCCAGCCTGGCACAGCCCCATTTCCTTGAAACCCAGAGGTTCCCAACCTTTCATCCCGTGACCCTCTTCTGAGAATGGCAATCTTTCGGGGACTCCCCGGAAATTATATCATGGTCATGACATCACTGGTGCCAGAGCTGCTCCATGTCTACTCAGATAGTAAGTCCCATTGTGTTTTATGAGACTAACCCTACAATCCAGAGTAACTACTGGAAGACGTAAGAGGCACTTCCTCTGGATTAATCCATGCATTTCCCATAGGTTGCCCATAGGTGGCACCATAATTACGTCATTTTGAAAGGTCCTGTAGTTACTCTGGATTATAGCCTTACTCCCAGGAAAGCAGCCAGAGCGCCCCATTCTAAGATGGTGGCACCCAGTGCCAGATTCCAAGATGGCAGTGCCCAACTTTTCATGACCCCCCCCCAAATAAATTTGGGGGACCCAACGCACACTTTGAGAACCACTGTGTGTAGACTTAGGAAAGCAGACTGAGTGTCCCATTCCCAGATGGGGGTGCCCAGTGTAAGTTTCCAAGATGGCAGCACCCCAAGGGGGTCCCGAACCCCCACTTTGGGAAACATTGCTGTGTATGACACCATGGCTCACCATGGGAATTTAGAGTTTGGTGGCATCTTTATCTAGTATGAAAAATATTAGTATTATTTGGAGGTGATGTGCAGTCAGTGGCATAGCTAGAGGGGGGCAGCTTTGGAGGGAGCCTCACCAGTGTGCAAGGATCACCCCCTTCAGAGCACATTCGAGGTGGGTATTTGGCTCCATTTTGTGCCCCCCACATGGATCGGCTCCGAAGGGGAGGGCCCCCTTGCATGCCACAGTGGTACCCCTTAGCTATGCCACCGACTGCAACCTAAAACTTGCCAATCAATGCAATCCTAAGCATGTCTACTCAGAACAAAGTCCCATTATGGTCAATGGGTCTTACTCCCAGGTAAATGTGGGTAGGATTCCAACCAATATCTTTTTAAGAGGCATATTCAGAATTGGTGTGATGGTGCATGGTTGGCTGATGTGCATCAAAGTCTTCATGTTCAAGGTGCGCATCCTGGTGCATCACCTGAGGGTGCCTGGTTTGCCGCTATATGTGTCAAAGAGGACGTCTGAAGCATTCCACCCATGTGTGGGCTGCTGCAACCTCATGGTTAGCAGTGCCCGGCCCATTGGGACATGCTTGGCACATGGCTACCAACCATGACATAATAGCAACCCACATGTGTGGACTGTCAACTTTTTTTCCTGAGTGGGATTGAGTGCTGGAACAGAGGCAGCCACTCTGCTGCAAAACTGCTCCTGGAGGGCTTATGTTTGAACATGTGTGAGTGTGTGTGTGTGTGTGCGCATGCACTGGGTGATTTGCACATGCTGTGATCCTGAGATGTGGGATCTCAACATGGACCAGCTTAGTGTGTATGTACATGTGTGTGTGTGCATGTGTATAGTGTGGCAGGTACTGGATGATTTGTGCATGCTGTGATCCTGAGATGTGGGATCTCAACATGGACCAGCTTTGTGTGTACGTACATGTGTCATATCATAGCAGACACTAGCAGACATAGCGTACATGTACATACATATCATAGCAGACACTGGATGATTTGTGCATGCTGTGATCCTGAGATGTGGGTTCTCTCCATGCCGGTGTCGTTAAACTCAGTCACTGATCTGAGGTGCTGGTGGCGCTCCTTACACAAACCTCTTGGCAGGATCTCCAGACACTCAGTTTATGCTTCGCTGAGGATGTGCGTTTGAAGGAACGGCGCAGTTCTGCGCAGGTGTACTTGGGAAAGGCTCCAACTGTGTTCAGTGTGTCTGCAATTCCAGCCTTGGGGTTGTTTTTGTAACCTCTTTAATGCAAATCTGGTGCTGTGTGCGGCACATGAGCGTACGGTGCAAGCTATTTGAGTACATCATCCCAAATGCCATGGAAAACTCTTGTGTGCCAAGTGCCACTCTCTTCCGTGGCAGCGTGCCAAGTGCCCACTCCCTAAATTCAAAAGAGGAAGAGAAAGAGAACTGTAGAGGAAATGCAGAGGAGAGAAAAGCCGGCTAGAGTGTCTCTGGCACCTCTAGCCAACCACTCTACTGTCTTTTTCATTTTTTTAAACCCTGTTCCTCTCTTTTTCTTTCCACGTATGGGAATGGGATGGCGTTGGTGGGAAATCCCATGTCACGTCAATCATCTAAGTAGACACTGCCATGAGTGGGAATAATGCTAAGATGATGATGATGATGATGATGATGATGATGATGATGATGATGATGAAGTAGGCAGTTTTCTCCCTGCTTGATAAGTTAATCTTTTTCACATGCTTTGCTCTGAACGGAGGATCTTGCGCACCCTGGAGTTCACACAATCCATGTGGGCATCTGTGTGAGTTTTGGATCTAAAAAAAAGCAATAATAATAATAGTAAGAAGGCTTAAGAAGAAGGCTTAAGCAACCGTCGTCCCTCCCCACATGACTCCTTGCCCAGAAGCATTGGGGAGCATGGCAGAGTTGTGCGGAGTTTCGGTCTCAGCAGTTCCTGGTGCTGGCCTTCCTGTGGGTTGTTGACTCATGTTCCAGTTGGTGCATGTTTCTCTTGGGTAACGGAGGGAAAGCCGTGGTGGGCAGAACCGTTGAGTCATGCCATGCAACTCCGGCAGTGGGAGGAAGGAGCATCCTTCCTCATGAGCCGTTTCACATGTTATGTGTAGACACGGATATGTGCTGGAGCTGCTGTTTTCAAAGCCTGGACTTTGGTGCTTCTGATCCTTGGTTGCCAACTCTGACTAGCAGTGGTTCTCCAAATAGGCAAAGAACCAGCCGTGGCTGGAAATGGTACTGGGTCGGGGGGTGTAATAGTGCGGCTGTCTATATGCCAGCCCCAAATGGTGCCACATAAAGAGATTCTTGGCATAGTTGATCATATCAAGTTGGCATAGTTGATCATATCAAGGCTCAGAAAGTTCTCCTTGACTTTCTACAACAGCCTGATCTACTGGACTCCCAGTAGATCTACCTGTGTTCATTGAGACTTACTCCCAGGATAGCCAGGTGCCAGATTCCAAGATGGTGGATTCCACCCTCTTGCGACCACCTGACCTGTAACTGCATTCCCCAAGGGGGGGGGGTCCCACTATTGAGTACCACTATTCCAGAAGATCTTCCAGATCTTCCACATCCAGTGCCCCGGCACTGATTCTGTAGGTTGGCCACTCACAGTATTTCCTTCGTGAGTGAGAACCCAAGTCTTGCCAAACCAGGGTTGCCATATGCCAAACCAGAGTTTCCACAGGGACAATCCTGATTTGGGGGGATTATGTTCAAATACTGGCAGATGGGACCAAGGGCAGGTGTGCCACAGGGGGATTTGATTGTAGTGCGATTGGGGGCCCCTTCCAGCAACGTGATGTGTCTTGCCAACGGTAAAAATCTAATGGTGAGCCTTGACAATTTTAGCACCTTGTCAGTGTGCCATGAGATGAAAAGGGTTGAAAATTTTTGCGAACCCTTCCCTGCCCTCCGAGGTGCTCTTCCCAAGCGATCCACTGTTGCAAGCACCTCATTTACGTGCCGCATCTGTTGCTCTGCGACTTGGCTTTGATGCCAGGGTGGCAAGCAGTGACGGGCTTCAAAGAAATTAAGAACCGGTTCTATGCCCATCTGGCAGCCACTTTTAAATGGCTATTTTTAAACTTTATATGTACTATCTCTTGTTAAGAACCAGTTCTATAGAGTAGGTGCGAACCTGCTGGTGCCCACCACTGGTGGCAAGAGGTGGGGACAAGTTGACACAGCACGTTCACGTATATCACGTATGTGATACGGTGCGCATGATTTCAGCGTGTGGTGCCAACGCATCAGCCCAGACTTACAAAGCACCCCGGCTTGAAGCGCATCAGACATAACGCTTAGATCACCTCCTACACTGTCAATTACCAAATCCACCCACATAGGAGCAGCCGCAAGTGGTAGCAGCGTTCAGAGCAGGTCAGCACTTGCCTCGCAGCTCGCTGCTGAAACCCTGATTTCTCTTTCTATTCTTTTTTTCACTTTTCACTTTCCTCTTGACTCTGCCGTTTCCTTCTCCGCAGCTGGAGGTGGCCAAAGACAGTCGGTGCCTGGGAAAGAGAATCCACATGATATGAACATTTGACCAAAAAAAGAGGACAAGGCCCCTAAAATGTAGGACACTCAAGAAAAATGTAGGACATGACAAAATAAAAGCTAAAGCACTCATTTACTGTATTTACTCAAATCTAATGCTCACCTTTCCCAGCCGAATGTAGTCTCCTAAATTGTGCGCATTAGAATTAATGGTTAATTAGTTTGGAGTGAATGTTGATTATATGTTTAGGGTGCACATTAGATTCAGTGGTGCATTAGATTTGAGTAAATACGGTATATTGATTTCATGTGGCTAAGTTAAACACTATTATTTAATTTTAATCAATTACATATAATTTATTGCATATTTATTGCATTATCTTACAAGAAGGCGACATGCTGTCTGCTTACAAGCAAAACAATTTTTTGTTCCAGGACACAAAATGAAGGACAGGACATGGAAAAACTGGACATATTAACTTATTATTTTATTTCATTGATTTTGGGACCCCCCCAAAATGTAGGACATGCAAGAAAAATGTAGGATATGACAAAATAAAAGCTAAAAACATTGATATATATGCTTTTATAGGTTTAATTTCAAACACTAGTTTACTTATTATTAAATTAAAACTGTAACAAATAATTTATGACATCGTGCAATCCGATGGGTGTCTACTCAGAAGTAAGTCCGATTGTAGTCAATGGGTCCTACTCCCAGGAAAGTGTGTTTAGGATTGCAGCCGTAACTTATTAATAACAAGAAGGCTACATGTTGCCTGCTTACAAGAAAAAGGACATTGATTTTTTTTCTTCCAGGACACAACACTAAAATCTGGGTCATGTCCTGGGAAGCTGGGACATGTGGTCACCCTGAGTGCAGACAAACAAACAAACAAACAAACAAACAAACAAACCTCATTCAAAAATGAGGTTTGTTTTGAGACACAAAAGTGACTCTCTTGGCTGGGTGGCTGCAACACCTCTCCGTTCTTGGATTAATGTGGGATGCTGTCTTAGGACATGTCCTATGGGATCTGCCTATCTCTTTACCTCCAGACGCCATCAAAGCTCTTTAGGGTTCTCCTGCTGTGTCATTGACTGAGTGATGCTCGCATCGGTGTGAGCATTGTCATGCCAACGCGCACTGATGATATTTCAGACTGGCGCAAAGCTCCGTTTGTGGGAGATTTGCTTTGGCGTAGAGCCCGTGTGTGTGCGTGTGAGGGAGGGTATGAAATCGTTTGGGTGTGTTACAGTTTGCATTTTAAGGACTGCTGTGACACTTGTATTGTCTTTGTAATGCACCGTATTTAGTCGATTCTAATGCGCTTTTGAATCTCATGCACACACGACACTCAAAACAACACATCCACCCAGATCTAATTCACCACCAAATCTAATGCGCACCCGGATTTTGGAGACGGAATTCAGCTGAAAAAAGCGCACAATAGATTTGAATAAATACAATATATAATGTCAATCAATGTGCAATCAATCAGCTCTCTGACATATAATGTGCTGCTCATGGAAAAAGCTGGAATAATGGAATATTATTCCAATGATATTATTACAATTAATATCAAAGGTTTAATAGCAATTTTTAAGCCTTATAATTAGTTACGGAGTATAAACGGAGAGTCGACTGGATTAAAACTGCAGTTTAGTGTTCAAAGGGGATACATATATTTAAGAATTTAAATTTTGTGCTTCTCAAACATCTGAAGTTTATCAGATGTGACTCGTTCCATCGGTAAGTTTGGCCACCCTATAATCTTATGGTACTAGCAAGGTAATAAGACAGTGTGCCACTTACACTGTAATCCTAGGCACACTTTCCTGGGAGTAAACCCCATAATTGGACTTCTGAGTAGACATGCATAAGATTGTGCTATCATCAAAACCCCCCTGCGCATCAAACCCCCATATGCAACTTACCCCATGTGCATCAAATCCCCATGCGCAACTTACCCCGTGTGCATCAACCCCCCCCATGCGCATACATGTGGCTTTTTCTGTTGCGCTCCATCCCCTTTGCCTGCAGAAGAGTTCAGTGTGGTTCAAAGTGCTCTTTCAACGCACTGAACTTTATTGCACGACTTGCTCCGAACCTTTTTGTCCTGGTGGGTTATAAAGGGATGGGCTGCGGGGCCAGCGTTCATTTTTGTATCACACGTTTCTTTCAATGGGGTTGTCACGGGTGTTGTTTAAATACAAGGGAGGGGAGACGATTCAATGCAAAGTGTTTCTGTGGCTAATGGGGGGATTTTCAGTGGTTGTATGAGTGGGGCAGGCGGGGGCCAGAGACCACTGCGAGAGAGAAAAGGGGAATAGGGTTGTTTTTGTTCTAAAAGTCCTATTGATTAGAGGGGAAAAGGTGAATGACCATGATTTTTTTCTAAAGGGTTGCAGCACTGTGTGCGTGCGTGCATGTGTGTGTGTGTGTGTGTGTGATCTTCACCCTGCGATGCAACCGCTGACCCATGAAAACCAATCTCCCCCCTGCCCACTTTTCACTCTCACTGCAGTGGGATTTTCTGATTTAAATGGCAGCTGTCCGCATCCCAGTTAAGATACTGGTTAATGACAAATCAGTTGCTCCGTGCTTTCTAATCTCATCGGGATTCGGGGTCATTCGGAGCAGAGATCCATCCTGTGGATGTTCGTCGTTCTCCGCTGATGCAAAGTGTGAGTTTTTACAACAGGCAAAAAATTAACCTGTTCAATGACTAAGGGTACAACCCAGAGTAACTACAGGGAGTCCTTGCTCCGGTGTAAGAACAGTTTGCTCTGGATTGCAATATGAATTTCCTGTAGGTTTTCACTAGGTGGTGCAGTAACTACAGGTACACATAATGTCTCTTACATGCTCCCATAGTTACTCTGGATTGTAAGGTAAGAGTAGGGTTGCCATAATTCTCTTCCACAAAATCGGGACAGGGTCTTCTGTTACATTTGCCAGTATGTGGAAACAATTCCCCAAAATTGTGCTGTCCCTGTTTTTTGGGGACATATGGCAACCCTAACTGCGGCCCATATCCTAAAGTCAAATTAAGCCCTTTGCTCCGGAGCAGTTAAGCCGACTTTCCATAAGATAACACTATAGGGTGACGTAACTTAGTGGACCCATAACTGCTCTGGATTTTGCCCTAAGAGGCAAATGAAGGCAATGCCCATGTGTTACTAAGACTGGAGGGGGATGTTCTTAATGCATGTGTGTCCAAGAATCCCAATATTTACCTAGCCAGTTAATGGTCAGGCTGTATTGCTTGGCCGTATTGCTTTATATATATATAAAAACTAGTGAAATGTGCCCATGTTGCGAGAGCATCATTCTCCCCATGCGCATCAATGCCTCCTGCACAACATCTCCCCATGCGGAACTCGCCCCAATGCGCATCAATCCCACATGTGCATCAATCCCACATGTGCATCAATCCCACATGTGCATCAATCCTCCATGAGCATCAACCTGCAATGCACATCGTCCCCCATGCGCAACTTACCCCATGTACATAAACGCCCATGCGCAACACCCCCATTGCTTCAACCCCCCCATGCGCATCATCCCCCCATGCCCTTCCTTGCATAGGCTTTGAAAGATTGCTGTGATCCCCAAATGAGGTTTTGGGGATCCCATTGAGGTCTAGCCCATAGATGGATGAACACGGACTTAGGAGATGGAGCCCCTAATTACCTGCCACAGCTGCGGTGGGACAACCTGCACAGCTGGACACATCTGTTGTATTTTTAGCAATTGTAAGTATTCCTGGACATACCTCTGGACTGGTATGGCTGTTCAGAAATATTTTAAATAAATATAGAACAGGGGTTGTTGTAACCACCCATTTCAGCGATTTACAACCTTTATTATCTCCCAGCACACTAATAAGGTGCTAAAATTGTCCGGGCACACCATCAGTTTCTGGACAATTGCCAAGGCACATCATGCTGCCGGCAAGGGGTCCATATCCACAATGACCCTATAATGAAGAATCCGGTCTCAAAGTCCCGTGGCTCACCCCGCAGCACCCCAATAACCATGCTTGAAAATGGCTAGCCTGATTCAAGGGGGGGGGGATGTCTTCCTGCTATTGCTCTTGTTAAACAACCACAAGTCAGAAGCCCTGGCCATGTTGATTGACTGCAAATTGGCTCTAATCATTTGCAGATCATCACTAACCTGCTAACTGGGCACCACTTAGGGTACAATCCAGAGTAACTACAGGAGCACGTAAGAGACATTATGTGCACCCGGAGTTACTGCACCACCTAATGAAAACCTATGGGAAATTCATATTGCAATCCAGAGTAAATTGTTCTTACTCCAGAGCAAGGACTACCTGTAGTTACTCTGGATTGTGCCCTTCGTTTGGTGCTCCTCTTATATTTTGCAAGTGGAGGTTAAGGATCCCTCTTCTCCCAATCACAGTATTTTTTCTAGGGCTCATTTTCTGGTGTTCTTTTGCGTCTTTTTAGATTGCGGCTGCAATCCTAACAACACTTTCCTGGGAGTAAGTACTATTGAATACAATGGGACTTACTTTTAAGTTGACTTGCTTAGGATTGCACTATTTACCGATATAAAAGCTGTATATCCCTGCAATCCAGAGCAACCATGGGAGCACGTAAGAGACATTACGTGTACCCGTAGTTACTGTACCACCTAATGAAAACCTTTGGGGAATTCATATTGCAATCCAGAGCAAATTGTTCTTACACCGGAGCAAGGACTCCCCGTAGTTGCTCTGGATTGTGCCCTATGTCTGTCTTTCTGTCTTCTTCATCATCTTCATCAACATCATCCCTCCAAATCCAGAGTAACTATGGGGGCATGTAAGAGACATTATGTGCACCCATAATTACTGCACCACTTGGTGAAAACCTATGGGAAATTCATATTGGTATCCAGAGTAAATTGTTCTTACACCGGAGCAAGGACTCCCTGTAAGTTACTCTGGATTTTGCCCATCAACTCACAGTCTACCATTAAGCTCTGATTGGGCTTCTGTCCACCCCTGCTCTAGAACCAGCTTGACAACTTTGGGTGTAATCCTAAGGCTGTCTACTCAGAAGTAAGTCCCATTATATTCAATGGGGTTTACTCCCAAGAAAGTGTGTTTAGGATTGTAGCCTTTGCAGTCACTGTTTTTCCTCCAAAGTACACAAATTATGTTAAAGCCCAAGCCTATGCATGTCTACTCAGAAGTAAATTCCATTTGAGTTGATGGGGCTTACTCCTAAGAAGGTGTGGATATGATTGTAGCCGGATTCTTTTATTTGTAGGCCAGTAGAGCCTTCCCTTGAGCCTTCCCCTGCTTCAGAGCCAGGAGTAATAACAGTAATAATCTAGTAATAATAATAGTTATATGGTGAATGATAACCAGAATGGGGAGTATTCTGTATGTAAATGTCAAGGCTGAGTCAGGAACTGAGTCAGGAACTGCATTATGCAACTGAAGCAACTTTGCCGTTGTTGGCATCCCCCACTTTCTGACCGTTGGTTTTCTGGTGGTTCCACTCTTTCAACCCTTTTCATTTATACCCAGAATTCATTCATTCAACACGTTTCACTTTTTCAACCTCTCTCTGCTGGTCTAAAGGATAAAATTGCCCTCTTCTATGTCGATTTCCATATGACCCTTTCAGACTGTTTTGGTGTACGTGAGAGTAAGAGAGCGCGCACGCACACTAATTTTAGTGCTGGGTTTTATGCCCCGAAGGCATTAATCAGAGTCCGTTTGCAGAAATCTTTGCAAGAATTTGCAAGATAAAAAGGCATTTGCAATTTGCTAGCTAAAAAAGCTTTAGAAGCAACATTATAATTTTTTTTTTAAGCAAAGACCAGGTTCCAGTTTTCAACCTTTCTGTTTTTCAACCTTCGACCTCCTGTTTTTCACCAGAGCTCTGTTCCCTAACCTAACAAATGAATGGTGGTGGTGGTGAAAACAGTATTTCTTTATTCTGCTTAGTTTATTCTGCATCTGCTGATGATGTGAAAGGGCAAAGGACTGTGTAGGGTTTATCTCCCTGACTGCCGCAAACCCCATTAAACCCCCATTTGATTGGATAATTTTTACCAGGCTGACCCCTTTGCGCATTTTATAGCCTCTCTTTTCATGCACGCGGGCTACAAACACGCCTATGATCAGTGCAACATTTTATGGCCTTTCAACCACTACTTTCACAAACAGTGCAATCCCATTCGTGTCTACTCAGAAGTAAGTCCCATTGAGTTCAGTGGAAGGTGCTCTTAGGATTTCAGCCGTAATTGGGGAGTGCAACTGGAACCATAGTCACAGCACGAGCATGTATATGGGCGCAATCCAGAGTAACTATGGGGAATCCTTGCTCCATAATAAGAACAAGTTACTCTGGATTGCAATATGAATTTCCCATAGATTTTCACTAGGTGGTGCAGTAACTACGGGTGCAAGTAATGTCTCTTATGTGCTCCTGTAGTTACTCTGGATCGAAGCCTATGTCTACTCAGAAGTGAGTCCCATTGTGTTTAATGTGACTTAGGGAGCAATCCAGAGTAACTACAGAGATTCCTTGCTCTGGTGTAAGAACAATTTACTCTGGATTGCAATATGAATTTCCCATAGGTTTTCACTAGGTGGTGCAGTAACAATGGGTGCATGTAATGTCTCTTAGTGCTCCTGTAGTTACCCTGGATTGTAGGGTTACTCCCAGTTTTTCCTCTGTTCTGCTGGTGGAGGAAGAGGAACAGACAATTAATTACTACAGATAGTAGCCCTAGAATTAGAACCACAGAATCCAGAAGGGTTTTTAAAGACATGTTCAACTGCTGTGCTCCAAATTCCTGCTATGCACCCGCGCATCCTTCATAGCATATCACTGAAAACTGCTATCCTAGCAGATGCCAGCAATTTGGATCAGGGCCATTCAGTGTTACCTCCCAGTAACTTGGTCCTGAGGCTTTCCTGCTATAGACAGGGGGTTGGACTAGGTGACCTACTAGCCCCCAAATCCAGAGTAACTACGGGAGCATGTAAGAGACTTTATGTGCACCCGTAGTTACTGCACCACCTCATGAAAACCTATGGGAAATTCATATTGGAATCCAGAGTAAGTTGTTCTTACACCGGAGCAAGGACTCCCGGTAGTTACTCTGGATTTTGCCCTAGGTCCCTTCTATTATTTTGTGATTCTGGGACTGCAATCCTCAGGACACTTTCCTGGAATTAAGACCCATTGAACACAATGGGGCTTACTTTTGAGTAGACATAGTTCATATTGTACTCTAGATCTTCAAAGGTGACAGCCAACACCTTCAATGGGGCCTGAGCATGTACAAGTAACCAATGCCTTTTAGTTTGGATGGAGATGTTTTGCCAGCGAGTAGCTCCAGCTGTTCTGATCTACTCCCTGGGTATTTAACTAACCTTTTAGGGTGGAATGGCAGCTATTATCAGTATTAAAGTGCTTGTAGGCATGTGGGAGTTTTCTGGAGTTCACGGTCCTCCTTCGCCAGACAGCCTTGAACGTTGCTGGCTCTTGTTCCTGCGTTTCCTGCAGCACTTTCCCAGCTGTAGTCATGGGCTGGATTCCGCCTCCAGCATGCACAAACAGGTTCCACCACCGCTTGTCTGCCTGCCATGCTCGTCTGCTGGTCCCGGCAAGGCACCGGAGTGGCAATGGCAGGCCCTGTCAGTGGAGGCAGCTGATTTCACTCTGGAAGGAAAGTCTACCAATGATGGGCGCCATCTGAACTCATCTTGCGGGGTCGAGCGTGACTTTTCGTGACTTTTCGTGACTTTTTGTAGGCATATGTTTGGACGTGCCTGCCCGGCAAGGGAGTTCCGGCACACATACAAGGAGTTTGCTCTACTGTGGTTGGTGGTGTGAGTGTTGGGAAGGTAGGTGTCTTTGCTACCCTTTCCTCTTGGCTGTTCTCTCTTGGCATGATCTCCCTGCTTTGGGGGCTAAATATTTGCCTATCAAGTGAGTGCTGTAGATACATTATATTGTCTGCCCCCCAGGGTATGGGGCAGAGAAGCAGAAACAGCCAAGATAGTGGATGCGAGTAGGGAAACAACCATAGATTGCCAGAATAGAAGGTGTCTCTAAGAAATCCCAGGTGTTTTCCATTGTCTTCCCACCCATGTCGGCCTTTCTCGGGTCAGGACCAGATGCCCAAACCTCAAAAGGAGGACAAGGTCTTGGATTCCTCTCAGCCTGGCCTTTCCAGGGGACAATGGCATGTTTGCCTACTCCCAAGTAAAGCCACAATATCGGGCACTTTCACTTTCCCATAGAGCTCAATGCATATTTTTGATTTTTAGGTTTTTGACCATACCTTTTGATAGGAAGGAGATATTTCAAAACAGATTTTTGCACTGGATTCTGCTCTTCAATACGAATCCAACGACATATGACATGATGGGGTACCGCACACCGTTGCAAAGTGCCAAAATGAAGCCTAAATGGAGGACAATGAAGCCCTTTTGGAGGACACCTGGATAGGAGGCTAAAAAAAAGAGGACAAATCTGGAAATTTCTGGTAATACGTTCACCCAAGTGGCAGGGGGCTGATCTGTGCCCCAGTGTGCCTCCATCGGGTCAGAGTGACCACATGGATATGGACAATAGAGGATAAGGCGTCTCAAATGTAGGACATCCAAGATAGATGTAGGATGTGACAATATAATAGCTAAAAATACTCATATATATTGTTTTCATGTGGTTAATTTAAAATGGTACTAAAAGTGGGGGTTGGGACCCCTTTGGGGTGTCGTGATTTTGGATCAGGGAGGTTGCAAGAGGATGGGATGTACCATCTTAGAATCTGGCACTGGGATTTCCTGGGAGTAAATCTCATTGAATACAAATTAGGGTTGCCACATGTCCCCCCAAAACAGGGACAATCCCGATATTTAGGGACTCTGTTCGCATACTGGCAAGTGTGACAGAAGGTCCTGTCCTGATTTTGTGAAAGAGAATTGTGGCAACCCTAAATGCAATGGAATTTACTTCTGAGTAGACATGAAATGCAAGGTTGAAATGCCTGAGTACCACTGCTCTATGGATGCAATCCTAAGCATGTCTACTCAGAAGTAAGTCCCATTGTATTCTATGGGACTTACTCTCAGAAAAGTGTTGCTTATTATTAAATTTAAAACCATTATATATAATTTATTACATCTAACTTGTGGATTACAAGAAGGCTACATGCTGCCTGCTCACAAGGAAAAGGAGGACAATGAAGGATGTTTTGATGTGTGTGGGGGGGACAGGGCAGTGTACCTGTGTACAACAGGGTAAGAGCCCTGCCAGATCAGAGCCAAAGAGCACAATCCTAACTAGGTCTACTCAAAAGTAAGCCCCATAGTGTTCAGTGGGTCTTTCTCCCAGGAAAGTGTCTTTAGGATTGCAGCCAAAGTCATCTGTTTTCTAAAAGCAGCTAGATGCACTTGGAATGAATTCAGTGGCTTTCTCAGTGTCTCCAGTGATAGACTGCCTCTGCACATGGAGGTTCGTTTGTGCATCATGGCTGTTTAATAAACCTGTCCAGGCCGTAACTGACTTTACACTGGGAGTAAATTCCATGGGACCCAATGGAACGTTCTTCAGAGTCAGCCTGTATGGGTTTGTGCTGCAAGTGATTTTCGGAGCCAATAGGATCTGCAAGGTGGATGATGACGACAGTCAAAACAACCTTGCGGTGCGGTCAGTGCTGCAATTGAGTTTTGCTGCGAATGATGTGAGCGTGTGCTTTCTTTCCTTCTGAAGCGGCTGGAAAGAAAATGAGTCTGCTGGGGAAAAGAAGGGTTCGTGCTGACCTTTTCTCCTGTGCGCTCTCTGTGTGGGGGTGTTTTTTCCATGGGGGAGGAAACCCCCAGACATGGAAACCTCACCTCCATTTGTGCGATGAAAGTGCTGACTTACCGTACCGCAGCAGTAAGATGCTCTGCTTTCCAAAGTGTTTATGCTTTGGGGATGTGCCGCTATGGGATTGTATGTGCAGCGATGGGGATGTCTTCACAGTATGCGTGTCTCTCCATGCGCACACCGGGCTGGTCTACTCCATCCTTGTCCAGCACCTGCTCTCCAGTCTGTTTACCTATAGAGGCTCTACTCACAGTGGCTCTCAAAGTGGGGGTCTGGACCCAATTGGGGGTCACAACTTCAATTTAGGGGGATCATGAAAAGCTGGACATCTTGGAATTTGGCACTGGGCACCATCTGGCACTGGGCACCACTGGACATCTGGCACTGGGCACCATCATCTTGGAACGGGGTACTCAGGCTGCTTTCTAGGGAGTAAGGCTTACAATCCTAAGCTCCACTTAGTCCAGCCTAAGCTCCGGCTTAAGTCCGGTACTGACCTGGGGATGTCACAAAAGTGCCATTCTGCGCCACTTAGACCAGTGCACAGGCATGCGCTTCATCATCATCAATGAGTTAGGCTGGCCTACATTAGGATTGCACCCTATATGTCGTAACCAGAAAAGATGCCATGCTCTTGTTTCCCTTCATCATTATGGGAAGGGTAAGACCAATGACCCTGAGGCTGCAATCCTAAAGACACTTTCCTGGGAGTGAGACCCATTGAAAACAACGGGGCTTACTTTTGAGTAGACATGGTTAGGATTCTAGTCTCATGGAACACAATTACAAGGTGACCATATAATATATAGGACAGAATGCCTGTACCGTTAACCTTTGCGTAAAAAAGGGAATTTAGGCAGGTGTAGCTCAACATAGAAGGGTTTAAAAAGTAGCACCTGCCTCAATTCCTTCTTCCATGCTATGCAGGCACTCTGTCCTCCATTTTATATGGTCACCCTGACACAACAGGGCTTACTTCTGAGTAGACACAAAGAAGCTTTGGCATCACAGTGTTTCAGGGAATGTCAGAGAGATTGTCATTCTCGAGATGCTCGAGAACCGCTTCTTTACAGGGTCTTCTGCATGCGGTGTGGTGGCCCCACCAGGACCCCTTTTTTCCTTTACACGTGTGTGGCATGGCATGTACAGCAAGTGCGACTGCCGTGCGCAGTGCGCGGTCACCGCCTCATGTTCCTTGAGTGCTGTGGGTCTCTTTTTCACCCCCGCTGCCAAGAGGGGGGCACATTTGAAGCCCCTCGGCCCACTCTGGTGGGGATTTTTGACGGCACAGCTGGGAGCCGCGTCGGTCGGGGCTGGGTGGTGGGCCATGGTTGTGGCAGGTGAGGCCTTCAGGGCCCGGAGCCGGTAGCAGCTGCCAGGGCTCAGCCCTGCCTTTCACTTCCGTGAGGAGGAGGAGGAGGGTGAGGAGGAGGAGGAGGCAAGCCAGAGGCTGGGCATGCATGTCACGTCCACCCTGTTTGTTTCTTGGGGAGGGGGGAAGAGGCCTGGGAGCGCAGCAGCGCTATGATAATGACTCTAGCGTCTGGCAGAAGAAAAGCCCCTCCATGCATCAGGATGCCTGCAACGAGGCTTCAAGGAGAGTGAGGCAAGATGGCTGCTTGGTAGTGCTGGAGGCTCGCTGGGGCTGAGGAGGCCGGCCAGGGCTGAGCTGCTGGGGGGCCTGAGCCTGGCCAGGGAGACCGGCCAGCAGAGGGGGAAGGTGTGGCGCAGCAGCCCAGCCAGGTAAGGGAGCCACTTCTGCCCCAGAACCTTTGGAAACCCAGCACTTCTTTGGCCTCCCCCCTCCTGTCCTTCCTCTTTTTCTTCTGAGGGGATTACACTGCATGGAGGAGGACGGGCATTTAAATCGCTCCCTGCAGGCCTGGCCCAGGAAGCCTCTTTTCTGGGCTGCCAGCTTGACTCTGGCAGGTTTGGAGGGGATTAATTTTGACAGCTAACCAAGGATTGTGGTGTTTTTCTGCAGGTGGAAAGAAAGGACGGGAAAGAACCAGGCACGCCGGGACCAGGGCTGGCAGCAGCACAGGTACAGTCGCTCTCCTCCTTTGCCAAGACAAAAGCTCCGGCCGGCCTTTTGGGGTCTGGGGGGACAGTTAGAAGAGTGACCAACAATGAGTAACAAGGAGGAGGAGGATGATGGTAATGATGATGAGCACAGCTTCACTATTCCGTTTTCCTAGCTTGATTGTCTCAAACTTGAAATCTTTGAGGTTGTGCATCCTTTGCTCGTGCAAACTCTCTCTCTCACTTTCTCTGTCTGTCTGCTTGTTTGTCTCTGTCTGCCTGTCTCCGTCCGTCCGTCCGCCTGTCCACCCGTCCATCCATCTGTCTGTCTGTCTCTGTCTCTGTGGCTGCAATCCTAAAGACACTTTCCCGGGAGTAAGACCCATTGAGCACAACGAGGTGTACCTTTGAGTAGACACAGTTAGGATTGTGTTCTGTGACCGTAGTTGTCAATGAAGAGGGATTTTGGGGGGTCTGGTTTCTGAGCTGGTAGCAAACTGGCCTCTTCCTCCCCCCTCCAACCTTCTGATGAATGAACTGCAATTTCTTCTCTTTCTCCTACTCCCTCCCACCCCCAAATCCCCACATCAAATTAGCAATGGGTCGGCCGGCTGTGAAGTAGGTGTGACATCATCCTGACATCATCATCATTCTGATAGCATCATCACTGTCACCACAGTGACTTGCCTCTACCTTTCTGTGATGTGGCTGGAGATCACGAGCAGTAATCGTGACACGTACCCCAAATTTTGAGGGGTGAGGGATAGAGCCAGTCCGAGGGGAAGAGGGTGTAGAATGCAGTTGCTTGACTTGTTTGCTGAAAGATAGATTCTGCCTTTTGGTGGCATTGATCTGTGCGGACACTTAACTTGCCAAGGATGCTCTCGCTTTTCCCATGCGCCCAGCAGAATCCCGTCTCATGGGCTGTTCCACACTTAAGATCCGCTCCACGGTAGATCCCCAGAGTCTACAATTGCAGCGATGATGAAATACCAAACAGGGTGTTACAACTTATGTGGACGTTGTGCTTGCTCAGCGGAAGATGAGAGGGGCAAAAAAGAGCAGTGGGTCGGGGGAGGC
This sequence comes from Cryptoblepharus egeriae, assembly GCA_030015325.1. Classification (NCBI taxonomy): domain Eukaryota; kingdom Metazoa; phylum Chordata; class Lepidosauria; order Squamata; family Scincidae; genus Cryptoblepharus; species Cryptoblepharus egeriae. The sequence continues at coordinate 29,684,341 of JAREYC010000011.1, forward strand.
TGGCTTTTTGGGGTCCAGTTTGCCTGTCTCACAGCACTTATAGCCATCTCTTCTCCTGTTCTTCAGCCAGGTTGTCACATATGTTATGTTTGCATGTCATAGAATCATAGAGTTGGAAGGGACCCAGTAGGTTATCTAGTCCAACCCCTCATTTAGTCCCACATACATGTCATGACATACATGTATGAATGCCATGTATGGTGAGGTTTCCATCACTGAATCATAGCGTTGGAAGGGACCCAGTAGGTCATCTAGTCCGACCCCTCATTTAGTCCCACATACATGTCATGACATAATACATGTATGAATGCCATGTATGGTGAGGTTTCCATCGCTGAATCATAGCGTTGGAAGGGACCCAGTAGGTCATCTAGTCCAACTCCTATCTAGTCCCACATACATGTCATGGCATACATGTATGAATGCCATGTATGGTGAGGTTTCTTCACTGATCTACTCCATAGATGTTCTGTCCATGGAGTTCTGTCCCTTAACTGGATACCTGGAATAGTAGTGTGATGGGGGGAAACTGGTTGTATCTCCCTCAGTGTTCATTGAATACTTGAATATTGCTTTCCCTGGGTATACATTTCCCTGCCTGGTCACACTTGTATATTTTGTAACTGTACTCTGGAATTGAAATCTGGAATTGCAGATAAAGCATTTTTCCCCTCATTCTGCAGTCTAAAAAAGGAGGATAAGGAAATCCTTGTTAAGTTGTGGTTTTAATCAGCTTTGTAGGGGAGCCCCCAACTTTTGGGGGTTGGGGGATGTGGAGAAACAGCACAGCATCCTATATCTGGAAGCATTTTGCCCACTCCTTAGGGAGAAGGACTAGAGCTGGAATCCTGGGTACACTTTCCTGGGACTAAGACCCATTGAACACAGTGGGGCTTACTTCTGAGTAGACATGGATACACCTGCACTTCAACAGAGCAGTCAGAGCTGCAGCTTAGAAGTCTTTTGTTGCTTGAGATTTGGCTGTGCAGTTAGGTGAACAAGGGGAGGTGGTTGTCATTTGATGTTCTGGGGATTCAGATTTTATCAGTGGGGCAATCCTAAGCCCCGCTTAGGCCAGCATAAGTCACGGCACAAGTCCCGTGCTGGCCTGGGGGTGTCGCAAAAGCGCCATAAGGAACTTATTTACCACTCCTGTCAGGGTTACGCCAGTGCACGGACTTGTGTCGGCCTCTCCTCACCACCATGGGAACGAGAAGCGGGTGAGTTGTGCCAGCCTAAATGGGTTAGGATTTGCACCCCAGTGAATTCCTGTCTTGACACTTACCTAAAATCTATTGGCTGAAAAGAAACCTGGTGTTTCTAGAATGCATTTTATGTGACTGCAAGTTGGGAGGTCATAGATGGGCAGAACTAGTGGTTTTGTCTGGAACCAGGTAGAGTGTGGATGAAATGAAACTCAAACTGGGAACTTTCCAGTTTGCCTCTTTGCAAGCCCAGCTCTAGCCTAGAAAAAAAAATAAGATGCCTGATGGTAGGACATGATTGAGATGTTTAAAATTATGCATGGAATGGATCGAGTGGATAGAGGGATGTTCTTTTCCTAACCCAACACCAGAATCAGGGGACATCCACTATAATTGAGTGGTGGAGAGTTAAAATCGGCAAAAGGAATTTTTACATCCAGGCTATAATTAATCTGTGGAACTCCTTGCCACAGGATATGTGATGGCACTTGGATCCCTTTAAAAGGAGACTGGAGAGAGATCTGGAGGAAACGTTCATAGCAGGTTACAAGCCATAATGGGTACGTGCAACCTTCTGGTTCTAGAAGAAGGCATTCTCTGTATGTCAGGTGCAAGGGTAAAGTCTTTGTCTTGTATGGACCCTATCGGATCAATCCTGTATGGACCCCATGGACCTTTGGCCAGACACAGCGCAGAGGTCCTGTTGCCTTACCTCTGTTGTTTCATGTTCTGGCTGATTACAACCAGCAGACTAGCTCATCCCTTTTTGTCTCTTGGCACACTGACAAGGTGCCAACATTGTCAAGGTGCACCATCAGTTTTGGGACCATCAGTGCTGCTGATGGAGGGCCGATGGAGGGAGGTGTCTTTGGCCCTATATCCCTTCCCCCAAATGTCCACAGCACACCTGCAGACCATTTGTGGACGAAAATCTCTGATTTACAGCAGTGATTTTCAACCACTGTGCCATGGCATGCTGGTGTGCTGCGGATGGTCCACGTGTGCCATCCGGATCATTAAAACTGGTGGTGTGCCATGACAATTTTAGTGCCTTATTGGTGTGTCACGAGATGAAAAAGATTGAAAATCACTGCCTTAGAGTATTGTATTCCTTGGATTCCCAAGTAGGAAGTGTTGATCTCTTTCCCAAATATTGCCTCTTGAAGCGTATGCCGACAGCACATTCCGAATCGTGTCCGGAGGAAGTCGTGATTCCTGCTTTACGTACAGTTGTCAGCAGGCAGTGCACAAAGGGGACAAAGAGGTGTGCTGGAACGTCACTTGAAACTACCCCCCTCGCAGGACTTAAAAAAAATACACACTGCATAGCCACCTCCATCTATCTTGTAATGCACAAAAGGGTTTGCTGTGGTGGGGGGTGGAGGAGGTCTTGGCTGAAGATTGGCTGAGCTACCCAAATGACGCAGAAGGGCAGGGCAGGCAAGAGGATCTAGATCTGCCATTGGATGAGTTGTTTTCATTGGGGGGGGGGGTGAGGAGGAGGACGGTGGTAGAGAGGAGTGGGACCTCGGGAAGAATGGTTAGGAGAAGGCTAAAGGAAGTGTATGTGTGTGTTGTGTGTGTTGGGGGGAGCTGATGAGAAAGACAAATGATCTGGAGGAATGTGAGGAAGAGGAGTCATTTGGGAGAGGATGGGCAGAGGAAAAGGTGCACATGGTTCAGAGATCCAGAGCTGGGGAAGGATTAAAAAGTAATTGACCAACTTTTGGCAGCTGATCTCCCCGATGGTTTTATGGAACTGCTTTTTTTCCGCTCTACTCTTTCAGTTTAATGCAAGGTGGGCAATTTTATTTTTTGCATCATCTGAAACAATGTATTGCCTGAATTTGTAACCCTTTGAGTTGTGTGATCAGAGGTGAACCCACAGGGAATGAATTGAATGTAGTGCTTTTTGGGGGGGGATGGACAGATGGACGGACGGGGGACTTCCTGATGTCTGTGTGACAGATGGAACAGCGTCTCTCTGAACCGGTGATTTTCAAAAATGGTACTGTGGCATATAGGTGTGCCACGGATGGTCTGTAGATGTGCCATGGGACTTTGGAGAGAGGGCATTTGGGGGAGTTGAGCCCCCTCCTAGCAGCATGGTATGCCATATTAATGATGGTGTGCCTTGACAATTAAAAATTAAAATTAGCCTTGACAATTTCAACTGGGCTGTGTCATGCGTCTGGCATGAATAAATGCCAAGGCGCATGGAACACTTCCCACCAAAGTGGTAACTATTGATCTACTATCCCATAACTGGGCTGTGTCCCATGAAATGAAAATGGGCTGTATTTCTGGAAGTGGCGCTACAAAACATCAAAGATTATTTTTCCTGAGAACTGCCCCCCCAAAAGGAAAAACAAGTATCTGATGAAAAAGCACCAATAATGCCAGTATTTCTTGTCGCACACTTGGCTGAATCCGTGTGGATTCCAGTGTGCCAGAAATGTTCTGATTTCTGCGCCCTGATTTTCTGTCCCGGAGATGTTTGCTAAAAAGCCGGCTTGTGAATGGCTGTCATTTGGCAAAGGTGCCCGTTCTTTGCCAAGAAGATAAATGCCGTGACCACCAGATGCTGCCCAGACCTTTTTGGAGTTTCCAACAACTTGGGAGTATTAAGGAAGAGTTGATGGTGGATGCATCTTGGGGTGTCTCTTTGGGGTTTTAAGTGTGTCCCTCTGGTGCGGCTCACTCCGTCAGCGGGGAAGGACCAGCCCCAAGCTGTAGTGGGGCTGCGGTGGGGGTTGAGGAGATTAAGGGCTGAGGATTGAAGGGGGCTGTTGTTCCCCCCGTGCTTGCAGGCAGCCAGCTTTCTGAAAGGTATTCAAAATGGATCCTTTGGAGAGAGATACAATGAGTCCCATTTGTTTATTTTGCCTAAAATGGCAGTCCGGTTGCCTCTTGGGTGTCACAATGTGATGAAAGGAAGCGCCTGTCTCCAAATACTTGAAATGAGGAATTGTAAGAGAGCAGCAACATGCCGATAAATCCCTTAACCTTTCTGGAAGTATGTCTGTGTGGACGGACTGACGGATAAATTCTGACTGTTTTCAGATTTTTATATCTATATAACTAATGTCCAGGTAGGTCCTCTCCATCTATCCCCCAAATTACTCAAAGCTTAATAATGATCTCCTTTTATCCCAGCTGCTAAAAAAGTTGCATATTTGTGACTATCGGTAGCTGTGTTGTCTGGTAGTTTTACTACTGGTAGTAAAGGGGTCTCCTGCAGGTTGTCCGGGTAAGCGTGATCAACTCTAGGGAGCAGTGCTCATCCCCGTTTCTTGTGCCATCGAGCCAGCGTTGTCTGAAGACATCTCCATGGTCATGTGTCTGGCATGAATAAATGGCAAAGCGCATGGAACGCTGTTTACCTTCTCACCAAAGTGGTACCTATTGATCTACTTACATTTCCCTGTTAAGCTGGCAGGAGCTGGAAATGGGATGGGAGCTCTGAATCATAGAATCCTAGAGTTGGAAGGGATCTATAAGGTCATCTAGTCCAACCCGCTGCCTGTAGCAGGAAATCCTCCTCGAGCATCCCCGACAGGTGCTCGTCGAGCTCTCTCCGTCTTGTAGCAAGGGTTGCCATATGTCCCAGGAAACTATCCAGTTTCAGGGATTGTGTTCACATACTGGCAAATGGGACCGGGGGGGGGGGTGGGTGGGTTCCTGTCTTTGTGTTTTGGAAGAGAATTATGGCAACCCTAATGTTGCACCCAGATCTCGAACCCCAGCCTGCCAGTTGACATAGCATCTTAACCGCTACAGCCCTACTGGTAGCTCGTTAGGTTCAAAAGAAATGGGTTTGTTTGGTTTTGAGATGCCTGACCCGTGGGAAGCTAGTTAAGAGAAGAGATGGAAAGTAAAGGTGCCGCCCAGCTCCGAAAAGGTGATATGCAATCTTGATCCTGGTCTGTCTTCACAACTTTAATGCTTGCTAATCAAATGAGTATCTCACCTTCTTCCTCCTTTTGTTTTGCAAATGGAAGTGGTAGTGATATGAAGCTGTCATGTGCCATGGATCTAGTTGGCCTCTCGCTGTCTGCTCCGACTGATAGTAGCTTCCCCCTTCTCCGGGCAAGATTCTGCAGACCTTGTACATGCAAAGCACAAACTGAAGGGGTGTGTGTATGCGTGCACAAGTGTGTGCATGTATATGTTTATTACATTTGGAAATGTGCTTAGGGTTGCGGGTAGGGTGTATTTAGATAACAGTGCAGGATGTAGAAATCAGGGGTTTTTTTTGCGTAAAATTAAAAAAAAAATTTTTAATTTTAATTTTTAAATTTAAAAAAATATTAAACATATTTTAAATTTATGTTTCTAGCCCTCCTGGCTGAGAAGAAATATGTGCTTGTGTGTTGGCCGGGTGTGGAGTCTGAGGAGTGGTTGAACAGGATTTTCTGTGGTCCAAGGAAGAGCCTTCCATACCCCAAGGCACCCCTTGTGCTCCTATTACCAACAGAAGTCGAATAAGGGCAAAATCCAGGGTATCTACGGGGAGTCCTTGCTCCGGTGTAAGAACAACTTACTCTGGATTCTGATATGAACTTCCCATAGGTTTTCACTAGGTGGTGCAGTAACTTCAGATGCACTTAAAGACTCTTACGTGCTCCTGTAGTTACTCTGGATTTGGGGGTCAGTGTTGCAGAATTGAAGGGGGCCACGTTTTCTTAAATTTCACAGCTTTCATATTGCAGAATCCAGCATTTCTTGGGACAGGGTCTCAACGTACATTTTCCATAATACTGGAAGGGCCACTATAAAGCGGAATGGCTTCATTCCTAGTTGTCTGGAATGGTGAAATTGTCAACTGCTCTAAGCTTTAGGGGAGGGTGGCTGTCTGTTTGACTTAGGACACAATCCTAACCAATTCAGGCCAGCCTAACTCACCTGGCATACCTTCCTGGGATGGGGTGAGGAGGTCAGTGTATGCCTGTGCGCTGGCGTAAACCACCCCAGGAGTGGGGCAGAAGTGCCTGATGGCACTTTTGTGACACCTCCAGGTTAGCACGGGATTTACGATGGGGCTCATGCCAGCCTAAGTGGATTGTGCCCTTAGGTAAAAGAATACAGGATTAAGTACAGATAGTTACTATGGAAAAGTAGCTTTTGAAAGGATGTTTGGCATAGTTTTGAATTCTTTCCCTCTAGAAAATGTTCTGTGCGTGGCATGGCTCTGCTAAATCTCTACTTCTGCTATGATGGCCAACTTGTTACAATTCTGTATGCACTTTCATGGGAGTAAGTCCCAATGAATCCAGTAGGACTAGATTCTGAGTAAATGTGCAGAGGAATGTGCTGTTGATAGGGTTGCCATTTGCCTTCCAAAACAGGAACAATCCTGATTTTGGGGGATTAGGGGCAAAATCCAGAACTAAGCTCTGGTGTAAGAACAACTTACTCTGGATTGCAATATGAATTTCCCATAGGTTTTCACTAGGTGGTGCAGTAACTACGGGTGCACGTAAAGTCTCTTACATGCTCCTGTAGTTACTCTGGATTGAGGGGGTATGTTCACATACTAGCAAATGGGACAGAGGGTCCGTCGCAATTTTGTAGAAGAAAATTATGGCACCCTGAACATGTAAGGAACATTTTTAGAGTGTGGTGGTGTCTGGTTGAACATGACACCTTTCCCAACTGAATTTACCCTACAATCCAGAGTAACTACGGGAATACGTAAGAGGCACTTACTCTGGACTGCTCCATGCATCTCCCATAGGTGGTACCATAACTACGTCGTTGTAAAAGGTCCCATAGTTACTCTGGATTGTAGCCTCAGTCTTTTAAATTGTGGTGCACATTAGATTCAATGACACATTAGATTCGCGTAAATACAGCATTCTTATTATAAATATAGGTCAGTATTTAGTATAATTTACTGTACTGTAATAAAAATGTTACATAAACCCATTCTTGCATAAAGTTGTGCAATTCGGTAAAAATCTTAACATAAACATAACATAACATAAAATAATTTTCCTGTTATTCTTGTCATATAACTCGTTGTTGTATGCAATGAAAGCAAATTTTGTGCCTACTTTGCACCTGCACATTACACTCCACAATAAACATTTTTTTAATGTCGAGCCTTTTAAAATAGGGCTGTGCATTAGTTTCAAGTAGTTACGGTATATGTGTCTGAAATACAGTATAAAGGCAAAATCCAGAGTAATTACAGGGAGTCCTTGCTGCGGTGTAAGAACAACTTACTCTGGATTGCAATATGAAGTTCCCATAGGTTTTCACTAGGTGGTGCAGTAACTACGGGTGCACATAAAGTCTCTTACATGCTCCCATAGTTACTCTGGATTTGGGGGTGTCTTTTGTAACTTGGCCATTTCCGTGGATGGTGATGGTGAAAATATTTAGCATCAACAGAACACATTTTAAGGTCCAAAGGTTTTTCATGTACCCCATTGGGTTCTTCTTTCACGTGCATGTCTGGAGTAGATAATATTTATGCTGTCGTTTAAAAAAAAGCATGTGGCGGCAGCAAATTCCAAAGGTCACAAGCGAAGTTTGTCGCTCTTTCCATGATCAACTCTTTCCTTTCAAGCTAGTGATCGGCAGAGCACATTTCCTAAAAATTGCTCCACGGAGATGATTGTTTTGGGTTTGTCCCGACTTGGCGTCGCTCCTTGCGCTGGTTTTCCAAGGCTGTGCGTCTGTCTGGTCAAATACTTCGGAGCCCGTCGGAGGTGGCTGTGCCTAATTTAGAGCATTGGGCAACGTAAGGAGTGCTCCTCCTCCTCCCGCCAGGCTGGAGATGTGGCCTTCAGATGCAGTTGACAGCCAGGGCGCCCAACTGGATCGTGCGCCTCCCCGCCTGCCTCCACGTGGCTTTTTTTGGTTTACAAACATTGCAGGCTGTGCGCGTGTGTCTCCCCATGAGTCAGCAGAACCTTGCACACAACGAAGGCGCACTGATGCTAGGTGGGAGACAGGATGTGGCATTTTCCCCTTGGCTGGGTCCTCTCCCTGGAACGGTGGTGCCCCCCAAAATTACCTGGATCACGGCAGCCGTCTTTACCTGATCCGTTGAATTGCTTTGGAAGGAAGGGACTCATGGATGCATTGTGGCTGCTTGGCGCTGGATGTGGCTTTCCTCTGCAGAGGTGATTTATGGAAAGTTTTCTTTTACTTTGGACAGGAAAAGTATTTAAATGCCTCCTTTTTGTAATTTAAGCTCCGGGTTGTGGACTGTTGCGCTTGCCGCTTGTCAGAGAGGCGTGTGTTCCGAGTTAACCGCAGACAAACGGTTCTGTTGCTATATAGCGGAGGACGCATCAATGCCCTGGTTTTGTCCTTCTAGGTTGATCCTCCTGATGGAAGCTGACACATACATGCGCACACCCCGAGTTTTGATCATACCATTGGGGAAGACATTCATACTGTGTTCCTTTAGAAATTGCCTGAGACTTACAGATTTTTCTCTGGCTTAGAGTTTCCTCGGCAGGGTGGGGGTGAGAAAGGGAGACGTGGTAGCGGAGAAAAGCACTTTGTATAGAAAGAGGTGCAATCCTAACCTTGGCCGGCACATCCGTCTTCCTGGTGTTGATGTAGAGAGGCAAGTGCAGGTCTGTGCGCTGATCTAAGTCACCACCAGTAGTGGTGCACAAGTGTCTTATGGCATTTTTGTGACACTCTCAGGCCAGCACAGGACTCCTAAGTCACTTTATTTGGTCTGTCGTGTCCCTGATAGGAGGACAGGGAGGAAGAGGATAGAGGAGGAAGGGATCACCCTCCACTTGCCGGTACCTGAAAGGCCTCTGATGTCTTTGGCATTCTGTGCCCATCTTTGCGGCCCACGATCTTCTTGCGTCAGAACCAGCGGAGCCCCCTTTCCCTCCTCCGCCACTGCAGCAGCCCTCACTGAGTGCCTTCTCCTCCGTCAGAGCTATTTTTAGCCACCCGTCTCCAGGCATTAGTGGCGAAAGGGATGACGGCATCTGATGTGAACAAGAAGATCTCCGTTGCAGCTCACGTTTGCTGCTGTGGCATGTGGGGAGAACAAGATGTCGGGGTCCAGTTGGAGGCCTCTTTTTTCATCTCAAAACAGTACACGTCTCCCTCTTCTGATTTTGCTGTAGCATTGCCCGTTAAGCCCCCGATCTGCTGGGAGAACATATATCTGCCTTAACGGAAGGCCGGAGACAGAGCTATTCCCTCTCTCTGCCTGGGATTCATTAGGACTTCTCATCTCTTTCAGTTCCTAAAACACACCAAGTTTGGGTTGATAGATTTACGGCCGTGCTTAGATCTTGGACAGGTCTGCACAGACCTCCTCTGCAACGGGCAGCCTTAGGAGGTGAGGCAAGGCAGCTGGATTCAGAGATTGGTGCCATCTGGTTGACCAGAAAAGTTCCTTTTTGTAAATGAAATAAAAGTTAGCTGGGGACCAGGGGTCACCTAACCCCAACCTGGAGACCAGATGCGGCCCACGGCAAGCCTCTAACCTGGGATTGCCATCATTCTCTTCCACAAAATTGGGACAGGATCCTCGGTCCCATTTGCCAGTATTGAACACAATCTTCAAAAAACTGTTTTTGGGGACATATGGCAACCCTATTCTATCCAGCCTGCAGCCACTCTCTGACCCAGTTCATCAAACAAGCCGTGATGGTGGCAGATATGAGGGTCCATTTAAGTGAGTGTTTTATTTTTGTGCTGTGCTTGCAGAAATCTGAGTCCGTTTATTCATTAATTTAAGTTCCGTCTCTAAAATATTTATTAAAATTTTATATTTAATTTTTTTCTGGCTCTTGACACTAGTGTATTTGATGTGGCCCTTTGGCCCAAATATTTGGAGACCCCTGCTGTGGACAAACAGGCCAGTTAATATTTCAAGGAACTTGTGCAGGAGAAACTTGCTTGCTGATAGTGTCACTATGGGCGCAATCCAGAGTAACTATGGGGAGTCCTTGATCTGATGTAAGAACAATTTACTCTGGACTGCAATATGAATTTCCCATAGGTTTTCACTAGCTGGTGCCGTAACTATGTCAATGTAGCACTGGATTGTAGGGTATGTCACTGGATTGTCCAGATAGGACATACAAAGGACTTGGACCAACTCTTAACTTTTTGGGGGGATCTTGTATGTCTGAACATGTGCCAGCTCAAATGTGGGGTTGTGGCTACCTTGTCAATATTTGGAAATTTGAGGGGTTCCTCAAGAATTCAGCGGAGTCATGTGGTCAGAAGGAAATGAAAGTGAGTAAGAGATGACTGCAATGAAATGAAAGTGAGCCAGGGATGGTTGCAACACAATCACGACACCCTTCGGTTTCCAAAGGACTGGCAGACTTCAGACTTGGGTGTGATGTTGACAATGATCTCCTGTGGCCTCTCAGAAGCAAAAATATGGCACAAACTGGTTGCAGTATTTCTTCAGGGCTAACCTGACAAGGAAATGCAATGTAGGGCCAAGAAAATGCTTCGGTCTGTTTAGAAAAACGGCTTCCAGCATGGCTGAAAAGGCAAAATTATAAGCGAGGCAGCTTAAGAATCATAAACCATAGAATAAATAGTGTTGGAAGGGGACCTAATAGGTCATCTAGTCCAACCCTCTGCCTGTAGCAGGAAATCCTCCTATGAGCTTACCAGCATTTACTCAAACCTAATGAGCAATGGAATCTAATGCACACTCTATATTTATAATCAAAATACTGCATTTACTCAAATCTAATTAACTATCAAATCTAATGCACACCTTGATTTTGGAGTCTGAATTTGGCTGGTAAAGGTGAGCTTTAGATTTGAGTAAATGCATATTTCAAAGCTGGATGCTTTGTAGACTTGCAGGTGACATCTTCTGTTACATCAGAGTAAGTTCTCTTCCTGCAAAGTGGAGCAACGCAGTTCAGTAACTGGCAAAATAATTGGTGTTTGGAATGAGGAATGTGTTTTTTTTCCTTCTTCTCCGGTTACTTTTAACACAATTACAAGGCTGATCAAATGCACAAGTGATTTATTTGTGATTTATTGCTTGTTTCTTCAAGAAGAGAATTTCCTTCTTTCACAGCGCAATCCTAACTCGCACTGTATCCAGTGCAAATGTTGGGACTTCACTATTGCGAGGAAGGGGAAAAGCTAGTGCAACCACAGCCAAATAGGTCTACTTGGACTTAGAGGCTGCTTCTGGCTGCCCGGGGTCACAGGTCTGGATCCGTCATAACTTCCATCATCATAACTGCCAGTCCAAGTCTACATCATGCTCTCTTCCCTCCCGCCTCCTGGAATGGCCAGTGCAACTCACCCTCTTCCCACGGTGGCCTGTATGATGTGCGTTGGGTCTCCTGGGCTGGGAAGATGATTAGGATACGGCATCAGAGCCTACCACCGTCTTCACTACCCCACTTCCATCCTTGCCATGTATTCCACCTGCCTTTTTCCACCTCAGAACCGTCCCCCATTCAGACTTACTACACCACCACCTGACATTTGCCTGAAGCTCTGGGCACCAGTCCCCTGTTCTCCTGGTGCTGCATCAACATAGGCTCATGCTAACCCACAATCCAGAGTAACTACAGGAGCACGTAAGAGACATTTATGTTGACGTAGTTATGGCACCACCTAGTGAAAACCTATGGGAAATTCATATTGCAATTCAGAGTAAATTGTTCTTATGCTGGAGCAAGGACTCCCCGTAGTTACTCTGGATTGTGCCCTAAGCCAGCTCCAGATCAGTGTAGAAAGCATGCCTTATGGTAGAAGTACTCACAGTAGGGGTCATGAGAAAGTCGGATCCACCGTCCTGAAATCTGACACTGGGCTTTCCTGGGAGTAAGTATCATTGAACGCAAGGGGACTTACTTCTGAGTAAATATGGAGGAGCTTTAGCATCACATCATGGTAAGTTTGACAGAGGAACCCGAACAAATTTTTAAGTTTGAAAGGTGGCCCTAAGGTGGCCCTGGGCTGAAATGCCCGAGTACCCCTGCCTTATGGCATGTTTGCAACACTGTGTACCAGGCCATATTATATCCTGAGAGAGAGAGAGAGAGAGAGAGAGAGAGAGAGAGAAGAAGAAAAAGAAGAAGAAGTGTATGAACAAACTGATCTCCCCCTAGGTCATAAGCATGTCTTCTCAAAAGTCAGTCCCATTGTGTTCAATAGTACTTACTCCGAGGAAAGTGTGGTTAGGATCGCAGCCAAAGAGGCTAGCAGAGAACGTTCTGATCAAGCTGTAGGAGCATTTCTGTCCTCTGAGGAATGTCTGAAAATCAGGGTGGTCCTGGGGGAATCGAGATCACATATTTTCTTAAAAGATCACGTTGTCTTAAAAGGGATTAAAAAGTAGACCTTGACAATTTTACTGCCTGGTGCAAATTACTATTGGTTGCAAAGTCTTGAAAGCTAGTGCTGCAGGGAGACAGCTGGACAAGATGTGAGGATGAAGACAATCACGGACTCCAGGTCTTTTTATTCCCTTGGAAGCAGCTCCATCAAGCTCCGACTCCAACAGCTGTTGGAAGGAGCAGGGAAAGCTGGAGAGCTTGCCTGCCCTTCCTGCCAGTTGGCTGCCTCCCGGACACACTTGCTTCTGCTTTGTGGATACGATGATGGCGAGTTCAAGTTACGGTTTGGGCACTGGCATAAATGACTGCGTTCTTCAGGAGATCTCTCCCCAGCAGGTCTGGCTTTGGGTGTTGTGGTTTCATGTTGTCATCGAGAGGCTTGCGCATAGGATGCCATGTGCAGTGCACGAGGCCAGCTGCTCCCTCATTGACCTAGAATAAGGGACCTTCAGTCTGGCCCAGGACCAGATGCACTCCATTCTTCTCTCCAATGGCCTTGCATGGATGCTGCTTCATGACTGTTGAGGCCAACTTCTAATGAGCTAGACCTGGTTTGCTCCTTGATGTCTACAACGAGACACAGAAACTCTCCAGCACCAACACCGATGATCTTTAACACTAGCCCTACCAGGGAGTTGTTGTTACCATTGACAAGGCACACCAGACTGTTCAAATCCCCCCATTTTCCTCTTAATAAATGTCAATCTCCAAATTCTCATGGCACATTTGAGGACTATCCGCGGCACACCAGTGTGCCATGGCACACTGGTTGAAAACCACTGTCGTAGAGCAACAATATCCAGTGTTTTCCATCACACAGCATACAAAGAAACTACAAAAATGCTGAAAACCAATGGTTTTCAAAGTGGGGATTGGGACCTCCTTGGAGGGTATTGCTGGGCGCTGCCATCTTGGAATCTGGCACTCAGGTTGCAATCCATACTTTCCTGGGAATATGGGCAAAATCCATAGCAGTTATGGGTTCACGCAGTTACGTCACCCTCTAGTATCCTATGGAAAATCACCTTAACTGCTCCGGAGCAAGGGGCTTAATTTCACTTTAGGATATAGGCCTAACACAATGGGGCTTACTTCTGAGTAGACATGAAGGAGGTCTGTGATCTGTGAGATTAGAAGCTACATCTGCTGAAATTCCCACCTTTACAAAGTTGTTAAAGGTCCAAGAGCTCTAAAGTTGAACGTTTGGACACCATGATTGATAGATAGATCTAGATCTATCTAATCTGTTCTGTTTTACGGTATTTATATACGGTATTTATATATTTATATACGGTATTTATATATTTATATAAGGTATTTATATACCACAGTTCACCAAGCGGTTTACAAAGAAAATGAAAAAAATTAATGGCCAATGGCTCCCTGGCCCAAAAGGGCTCACAATCTAAATGTCACTTTGGCTGCAATCCTAAAGACACTTTCCTGGGAGTAAGACCCATTGAACACAATGGGGCTTACTTTTGAGTAGACATGATTGGGATTGTGCTTGTTATGTTGGATGAGACTTTAGCCGTGACATCACTTCCAAGGTTGATGACATCACATCTGGATAGTCATGGACATAGCCCCAAATCCAGAGTAACTATGGGAGCACATTAGAAACTTTACATGCACCCGTAGTTACTGCACCACCTTGTGAAAACCTATGGGAAAGTCATATTGCAATCCAGAGTACGTTGTTCTTACACTGGAGCAAGGACTCTCTGTAGTTACTCTGGATTTTGCCCATACTGTCATTCTTAGAATGGGGTCCTGGGCTGAAGTGCTCGAGAACCACTGCTCAAAACCATCAGTTTTTTAAAAGTTGACAAGGCATCTCATGCTTCTGGTGGGGGGGGGGTGCCCCTTCCCAGTGCCCCCTACCTTCCCCAAACACCTGCAGCATGCATATAGCAGCATTGGTGGCACATCAATTGTGCTGACAGCACAGTGGTTGAAAATCAATGAATATAATTTTCATCTTGGAGCCAGACCTTATTCGGAGTGATGCTTCCGACATGGGAGAATTCTGTGCACTCAGCAGGTTGCGCATAACTAGATGACTTACAGAGGTCTTGGTACTGGTTAGTTCATGTGCAAGCACTTAAATCCAGAGTAACTACGGGAGCACGTAAGAGACATTGCCTGCAATCCTAAAGACACTTTCCTGGGAGTAAGACCCATTGAACACAATGGAGCTTACTTTTGAGTAGACATGGTTAGGATTGTGTTCATTATGTGCACCTGTAGTTACTGCACCTCCTAATGAAAAGCTATGGGAAATTCTTATTGGAATCCAGAGTAAACTGTTCTTACACCGGAGCAAGGACTCCTCGTAGTTACTCTGGATTTTGCCGTTAGTGATGTTTATCTTCTTTCCTGTGGATACTGAAATGCACTGTGGTGGGTTCTCAGATGTTTCTCAGAGAATGACTGGCCAGGCAGGACCAGAGACCTTCAGATGCAGGGTCAACAAAGGCTCAGAGAGGCAGCTTTGTCCACCAGTTAAACTCTTGTGTCAGTCATATGCAGATTTAATCAATTAACAACCTTTTGATTCCTCAGCTTTGTGTAATTGGGTGAGAATCCTATTAAAATTTCTTAGATGCAGCTGGTGAGGGACTTTCTTCCATCTTCTGGAGCCCATGTGGTGGTTCTTCCAGTTTCCAGCTGTGTGGTTGCCCTAGATTGCTTTGGCTGGGGATGCACATCTGCCTGATTCTGCAGGAGCCCAGCATAGGGCCTGGGGCTGTAGGATGCCACTTCCCCTGAATCTGGCTTAGTTTCCCAGCTCTTCTGCTTGCAGAGCTATGCATGAGTCTGTGGTAGACAAGGTAAGACTACAGTATTCTCCCATGAGTAGCAAAAGACCCTTGCGGCAGCAAATGTAAAATTATCCACAATAAAATTATCCACAACAAGGCAAGACTGCAGTATTCTCTCATGAGCTGCAAAAGATTCTTGCTGCAACAAATGTAAAATTATCCTCAATAAAGTGAGGGTGCATAATTCATAATCTCAGTAAGATTATTATAATATAGTAGTAAGATTATAGTAAGTTAGTAATGTTAAGTTGGGGTGAGAGGGTTGGTTAAGGGGAAAAGTACACCTGGTCGGGATGTGGTGCAAGAGGGAAATTCAAGTGTTACTCCTTATCTGGACATATGAAAACTGGACTATTCCAAAATCCAGACATTTTTTGTCCAAGATTTAGACAGAGTTGGGACCTAGTAAGGTCATCTAGTCCAACCCCCTGCATGTAGCAGGAAATCCTCCTTGATTTGTCTTCTGGAGTGTGATCACTAGCAGTGTTTGGTCCCAAGTGTAGCAATAAGTTCTATTTTCCTCTCTGGATTGTGTCCTTGTACACAAATGGATGACAGAGGCTACCTTATGGGGCATAGTCAAAGAGTAAGATTCTCATTATATGTATGCAGTTAATCCAAAATCCCAAAAGATCTGAACGCTAGAGAGTTTGGATAAGGGATACTCAACCTGTAGTTGCTTCTGGACATGATGGATCTGTGCTGGACATGATTGATCGGTTCCTTTTTGTAGGGAAGAGCATGGAGATTTCTGTCTGGTGGAAACTGTCCCTTCTCTGGCTTCCTCTGGACCTACCTTTTGCTTTTCCTCCCGAGGAAGTCTGTTGGAGTGAAGTCCCAGCCTGCAGGTCGGGTGGAGCGACTGCTGTAGTTTCTGGGGCCGGAAGATGGTTTGGCCGGTTTCTTGTGCTGCTCTGAATTTTCCAAGTTTTCTTTGAGAGGCGTCCAGCGCAGATTAACAGCTGTTGCCTTGAAGCCCGCCCTGTGTTTTGGCGGCCGCAGCAGCGCAGGAAGAGTGCCGTCCAAAGCCTTTGCTGGCGTGACTGCAGCCGAACGTCATTTTGCTGTGCAGTAGCATATCTATAGGGGCACGGCAGTGTCGCAGGTGGTGCAACACACACACCGTATAAGTGGTCCCCCACTTGCCATCAGAGTCAACTGTGCTGCCATCGCTGTCCAGAATGGCCCTGATGGTGAATTGGAGGGGCTGCTTACACAGTGTGTTGTGGTGCCTGTAGTACCGTGCCACCCCATACCACCTTACAGTAGTAGGAACTCTGTGGCTGCAATCCTAAAGACACTTCCCTGGGAGTAAGACCCATTGCAAACAATGGAGCTTACTTTTGAGTAGACATGGTTAGGATTGTGCTCTAAATGTCTCTGCAACCTGGTGATTCCTCTCTGCTTGTACTTTGGGTTCTTTACAGAGGGTTGATACACCTTGCTATGGGGAGAATTTTGGGGTGACCAGAGGCTGCGAAGCAGATTTTTGAGGTGCTGCAAAGCAGATTTCTTGCAAAGCAGAATGTATTGTAAAGAAAGTATATTTAGCATAGGAGTAACATCACAGACCTTCTTCCTTTCTTGAACATTGTGAAGAACCCCATAGAAGAACCCCATAGAAAAAACTTAAAGCACAAGGAAGGTGACGAAGGGCGAAGGACAAAGGGCTTCCGTGGCTCAGACTGCAGAAATCATGGCATTCTCAAAGCTCCGTCACCATTGTCTTCCTCTGGTGCTACGTTGCAAGTTGTCTAGCAAGATAAATTCAGTAAAATCGCTGGTCCACAAAGCCTTGCACAGCCCCGCATAGTTGCGTACGGTCATGTGTGGATTTTGGAATGCAGTCCTATGGAGGCAGGTGCTTGCTCTTGGAAAGCACAGTGCACACAGTTGGCATCGTATCAATCTACAACAACAACAATAGTAAAAGAAGCAAGCAGTAGAAACTGTCTGTGACCAGTCACCTGGCCGCTCCTTGTTCGTTCCCCATATTTAAGCAGACATTTGCAAACCCCGGTGTAGGCTGCCTGGTGAGGTTGAACCAGTGGGCAGATTTTATTATTTGCAATTCATTAGTATATTTTCCCAAATACCTCTGAACTCTTCATGCCCTCTGCTCATGTTGCAAGATCATTATAGTCTATATGTGGCATGTAGGAATGGACAATTAATCCATCCATTCATTCACGGAGTCTTCATCCCAGAAGGTCTGGGCATCTCCTGTGATTGTGTTTATCAGCTGGGGAGGTAGATCAATAGGACTCTGCATAAATCAGTGGTCTTCAACCTTTTCAGTTCCACGTCTTAGAATGATTAATAAATGGAGAGTTTGGGGGTGCTCTGCCAATCCTGCTCACCATCAAGACTTGATCTGCCCACCCCATCACCACCCAACAACCCTGTGAGGTAGCTCGGCTGGCGTTAGAAGCTGTGGGGCAAGAAGGTGAGAAGAGGTGTGCAGAATTAAATCAAGAACTCAGTTTTGATAAGGGAATTGTGCCGTGATTGGATGGGAGACAAGCCCTCTCTTGCTTTGAAAGGTCCCTATGAGGTTCAAATGAGGCTTTGTGGCACCATTGGGGTCAGAACCCATGGGTTGCAGAGCATAAAGCATGTAGCTGGAAGGAACCTTCAAGATAATCCAGTACAGCCTTTCACCGATGTTGGCTGTCCAGAGTTATAGCTTCCCTTACAGACAGTTCTCCAAGACTTTCAGTGATGGAGTCAGCCACCTTCTGAGGCACACTGGTCCACTCCATATAAACCATTAGGATGTACAGTTGTCATCCCAGGATAAACCCATTTATCCTTATGGCACTTTGCAACATTCCCAGGCCAGCACGGGACTTATGACGTCCTGACCAGGGGTTAGGGTTAAGCTGTCAATCTCCATCTCCACATCTGTACTAGTTGTCCTCCTCTGGGCTCCCTCCAGTTGTGCATCACTAACGTGCAATCAACATTATGGATCGATATTGTCAATGTGCAAAACTGCACCTCTTGCCACCTGCACCAGGTTCTGACCCATCCATTTTCCAGCAGCAGAATGTAGGATACAGACCAATCATAACCCACTGGTCCCAGTACTAAGACCACAGCCCAGATGACCAGACACCCAGTCTCTTTGGTTTCTCCAAATGGGAGATCATTGACTGCTTATTGCAGATATTACCGGGACAGACACAGAATTGGGATCCCTCCCTCATCACCCCAATGAACCCCATGCCAATGAGCACAGGGAGGGGAATTCTGTGTCACGCATCGATTCCATATCTGTTTCACATCTCTGCTTCCTGACCTCTTGGGTTTATCATGCATCCCTCTACTATCAGCCCAGCCTTCTCCCCTTCCTTTTGCAACAGCTAAAAGCTGGCAAGCCAACCCCATAGTCTCCTTAAAAGGAAGGTGCTTGTATATAATGTGGTTATGCTGTATATAAAGCATATAAGGTGGCTATACTGTACCCCCAAAACAAGGACCGATTTGACAAAACTGATGCCGTTTTTGGATTCAGTACCCCAAGTATACTGCAGAATAGATCCAATTTTAAGACCGCAAAATGTGTGTAGATCTTTGTTATCTGTGATAAGAAACAAGAAAAAAAGTTGGAAGTCAACATTATATGTGTGTGTTTGTCCTTTGACCTCACTTACTTACAAAGACGTATGTGGTTTATTGCAAGCATTTAATGACTATTTGGGACTTTCTTCTCTGGAGTTCACCTAGGCTGCAATCCAGAGTAACTATGGGGAGTCCTTGCTCTGGTGTAAGAACAGTTTGCTCTGGATTGCAATATGAGTTTCCCATCGGTTTTCACTAGGTGGTGCAGTAACTACGCGTACATGTAATGTCTCTTACGTGCTCCCGTAGTTACTCTGGATTGTAGAGCTAGTTGAAAACAAAAAAGGGTTGATCTCACGGTTGTGTTGTAGCTTGTGGAATGATGGGTCTCCCCCCCCCTGACCAAACACTAGAACTGTGAGATCAACCCTTGTTTTAAGCGACCATTCCCAGAACTTCCTTCCTCTCTCAAAATGTTGCCCAGTTAGAGATTAATTTCCAGTGAATGCCGTTCTGGGTTAAGAAGATCCCGTTTTTGTGGCTGGTCTACATTCAGCAAAATCAAGTGCAAACTTTTCCCCCCCTTCATTGCAATCCAAGCAATATTTTACCATTTGATTTTGGAATCCCCCACTTATTGGACAGATTAGGAACAGAGTTACACAGAGTATACACAGAGTTCTATGCACTATCCAAAAGTAAAAGTGGAATCCAATCTTTTGTGGTTTATAAATGTTGCTTCCACTGCCTTTTTAGCTAGCAAATTGCAAATACCCCTTTTATCTTGTAAATTGCTTCTGCCACACAAGGTTTCTGCAGTTGGATTCTCATTAAGGCTGCAATCCTAAAGACACTTTCCTGGAAGTAAGTCCCATTGAACATAGTAGGGCTTACTTTTGAATAGACATGGTTAGGATTGTGCTCTAACTCCTTTTGGAATGGGATTAGACCAGGAGCTACAGCACAGAGGTGGCAATTTTGGCCTTTAGAACAGCAGAGAGAGGTTGAAAGAGCAGAACATGCATTGAATGAATGAGCTCAGGGTATAATTGAAAGGTGTTGAAAGAGTGGATCATCAGAAAACAAACTGTCAGAAAGTGGGGGATACCTGTATTTGGTATATAGCGCATTATTATCTTTCTGAACTGGGGCTGTTTTTTCTTAGCTTCACCAGAGCAGTGTGAAATGATTCAGAGGGTGTCAGTTTGGAGAAACCCCACCGTCTGCAGTGGATCTGTTTGTAGTGTGGAAGCCTCGGGCTAAGAGATCTCTGGCATTATGGGATGACCATAATGGCTCTGGTGGTGTGTTCGTCCTTGTCCTTCTCCGACCTCTCGCGTATCCGTTTGTGGTTGCAGAGTTTCCTCTCTCCTGCCAGGTTTGCAGTTCATCACAGAATGTTGTTTGCTCTTCCTTGGCGCTGGTCAGCCAATGGCGCCCGGGCAGGACGCACACCCCTCTTACCTCTCTCGAACCGTTCCCAGACTTCATTTCTGACTCATTCCTATTTTAAGAAAATCAGAATGTATTTTTGCTGACTGTAACAAAGGAGGGATGGAAACAGCCCACTTTATGACCCAAACCAATGATCATAAGTTGTGATCAGGAAAATGTGCAGATGCTGCTGTGGAGGTTCCAGTTTGGGCTGGTTCGTATCTAAGGGCGCAATCCAGAGTAACTACGGGGAGTCCTTGCTCCGGTGTAAGAACAATTTGCTCTGGATTGGAATATGAATTTCCCATAGATTTTCACTAGGTGATTCAGTAACTACGGGTGCACGTAAAGTCTCTTACGTGCACCTGTAGTTATTCTGGATTGTAGGGTATGTGTTTCTCACTTGGGGATATCACTAATGATGGGTTGCCTGTCTAGTAATGGACCGTCGCACATCAAGCTTCAAAGATGGAGCAGTGATTTTCAATCTTTTAAATCTCATGGCACACTGACAAGGCTCTAAAATTATCGATGCACGTGCCATCAATTTTTTGACCATTGATAAGGCGCACCCTACTGCAGGGTGGGGACAAAACCAGCCAAGTGCCCTACTTCCCGAATCCTGTGGCGCATCTGACGATCATCCGCGTCACACCAGCGTGCAACAGCACATTGGTTGAAAGTCTCTGGGCTCAAGAGGCGGTGTATTGTAGCCGTGAGAACTTCGGAGAGTTCTATACACAGATGCCTCCACCCTCTATTGTCTTGCTGCTGTTGTTTGGCAGGCGTCCTTGCACCGATCCTGTCCGCATTGGGGAGGCTTTGCTTGCACAGGAAAAAAACTTTCCAGCAAGGAATCCCCCCATGGGAAGCTCACAAAATGGATTGCTGGTCTTCTCCGCCTGCATCCCCTCCTTCCTTGCACCGTCTCTGCCCTGCCGGCCTCCCTGGCAGTGCAAGATCCAAACCGGCTGGTGCAGACCCAACCAATTACCATATTTAATTTCTCTTTGTTGTCTTTTAGGGAGTTGGCAAGAATGCTCTTTGGCTCTTGAGAAACTCGGAGCCTGCTGAGGCAGCTCGGAGCGAGTGCACGTCTTGGCTCTGCCGGTCTCTCTTCCACAATCTACTGTTTGCATTGGCCTTCGTGAGGACAGGAAAAAAAAACTAAAACCAGGCCACATAAAAATAAGTGAACTATTAACAGATGCGATGGTGCAGCTGGGAAGCTGCAATTCCAGGGTTGCGCTTGATGGCAACCATGTGTAGAAAATGGGACGGCTTTCAAGGGTGCTCGCTCCAAAGTGGGCCATGACAGGCTCCCCCTGGAAATGAAGGGGTCAGTTCTTTGGAGGGCCAGCCCCTGAGCTGGAGAGGGGCACGGTCTGTCTTAGAAAGTGGCCTCGGGGTTGGGGGGGCACTCTGGGCAAGGCATGTGCCGTCGTCGCATCCCGGTCCTGTCCCCTCCCAGGAAACAGGTTTGGCAAGGCTGGGTTGTTCTAGGAACCTTCACTTGATAAGTCATGCGAAGACTCATACCCCGTGCCCACCTTGCCCAGCCCTCTCTGTTCCCACTGGCGGTGGACCTTCAGGGCCTGGGAAGCAGAAGTAGCCCTTTCCTCAAGAGTAGCCCCTTCCTCGCCACCTGTTCCTCAGATCTTTCCACCACAGGCGATGCTTCCAGGGATTGAACCGAGGACCTTTGATATGCAAAGCATAGCACTGAGGCCTCTCCCTGGCTAAACCTGTTGGACTAGTAGTGGCAGAAGACTAGAAGGGGTGTGTGTGTATATATATATATTCACACCCACACCTTGGAGAGCGAAGCCACTCTTGCCAACCACTATCAATTTTCTCAGAAACTATTCTCATTTATTATGGGTCCCTTTAATATTATCATTATTAAGACCCATTTATTATGGGTCATAAATAGTGTGGCTGGCCGGCCAACTCCCCTTCCCACCATCGCACGATCCAAATTATAGTGGCTGCTGTAGAAGATGTTCTGCTCTTTCTTTCCCCTGTCCTTTTTGGATGGTGCATTTGAATTTTCCATGCAATGCTTCTCGGAATTGTGGACAGCAATCTCTTGACTTTCACCCCTTGTCTTCCATGGCTTTCCTCTTTCAGCCACTTTCAATTATAAACCTATTTCAAATTTTGACCATGTGCTTCTCTCTTTCATCAGCCTTCTTCAACTTTCATCAGTGTTATTAAGTTTATCTTTCTTCCCTGTTAATGGAGGTTTCACATCCATTTTCATGTGTTAAATAGTTATCTGTTTACATTTTTCACCTTACTTTTTTGACATTCATCCATTTTTGACACTCATCCATTTTTTTTAACTTTCATCCATGCTCTGGATTCCTAACCTGACAATACAGCAAGGTACTGCTGTCAACCTGACTTTTCCCTTCCAACTCGGAGGGTATGGAAGTCTGCAGACAGTCAGCACAATCCAGAGTAACTACGGGGAGTCCTTGCTCTGATGTAAGAACAATTTACTCTGGATTGCAAATATGAATTTCCCATAGGTTTCACTAGGAGGTGCTGTAACTACATCGACGTAAATGTCTTTACGTGCTCTTGTAGTTACTCTGGATTGTAGGGAGTATCAGTTTTGCAGGAAAACTGATCTCAGCACCAACATATGCAGGTTGTCCAGCATTCTCTGTCCCTTTTGGGGTGCTTCTTGACACAATTTTGGGGAGCCTCTCAGCAGCCCCCCCCCAAATGGCTCTGTATCACTAATTGGCGCATTGCAATTGAGTTTGAATTGGCAATCGCTTGCAGAAAACTATCGAGCGAGAGTTTTGACTTCTTCTCTCACACCTCGGTTGCCCTTGCAATGTGCAGTGTTGCGCAGTGTGCAACTGTACAATGTTGTCAAAGTTAAATGAAGACTCTTCTTTGATGGTGTGCATTTTTGTAGCATTCCTGCTGGGGAAATCAAAGTGGAAATGCGGTTGCTCTTTTAGGTAGGGAGATCTGGAAGCAGAGAGGTGCGCTTCACTTAGCTGCGCCTGCTGGCGACTTTCCGCACGTGCACCAGGTGTGTTTTTTGGAAACAGTGATGGGACAGATGGTTCCTTTACGGAGAGGTATATTTAAAGATATATATCTTTGCTTGAAGTTTCCTAATTGAAGTTTTTTTTATTATTTTAACTTTTTTCTCACGTACTTCAGTTATAAATATATTTTAGGAATATGAGAATTTCTGCGTAAGGGTTTGTAAGCACATTTCTTTTGGTGTATGATCACCAAAAGATACTACGTAGATGATAGCTGGCTCCGAAGGGTAGAGACCCCTTGCATGTCATGGTGAGGCTCCTTCCAGGACTGACTGCTCTGCCCCCTCAAGCTATGCCACTGGCTAACAGTATGAGTGGAAAAGATCTGGGTGTTTGAGCGGATGAGAAGCTAAACATGAGTCGGCAACATAATATGGGGGCAAAGACAGTGAATATGATTCTTGGCTACATTAGCTGTGATACAGTATCATATTCAGATTGTGAAGGTACCACTATATTTTGCTCCAGTTGGACTCCATCTGGAATATTGCGTCCAGTTCTGGGTGCTGCAACTGGAGAGGGACAGAGTGCAATCCTAAAAGGCCAGCACAATTCACCCATCTTTCCATTCCTGTGGTGGTGTGGAAAGGTCCATGCATGTCTATGCACTGGTTTAACCCTGGCTTCACCACCCCCAGGAGTGCTTTATGGTCTTTTATGACATCTCTAGTAGGACATGGGACTTGTGCCGGTCTAACAGGGTTGTGCTGATAGTGACAAACTGGAATAGGTCAAGAAGATGTTGAGTAAAAGGGTGAAGTTGCCGGAGACCATGTCCTGTGAGGACAGGTTGAAGGAGCTTGGAGAACCATGTTTCCAAAAAAGCATGATAGTTAACTATAGGATCTATATGCAAGAACTACGGTATATACACTATCCATATAGTGACGTGAAGGCTGCAGGCAGTCTGACTGCTCAGAAAGACTAGCTTGAGTGCCAACCAAAGTGGGATTTGTATACACCTTTGTAAGTTAGTGCTTGTGATTCTTTGCCTCCCTATTGCAGAAGGAGAAGGGGCACTTTGCCCAGGGTCACCTCGTGAGTCTGGGGGTAAGCTGAGCCCTTCCATTTCCCTGTCTGTCTGGTGTAACATCCTATCCATCCATTTGGTGTAACATCCTATCCAGCTAGTGGAACAACCAGACATGCCCATTCTTGGAACATGTACTGATCTGCTTGTTCCATTAAACCACCTGTGGCTGAAGGGTCTTGGATCTTTGCATGCTCAGATGAATGCTCACATGCATGCTCACAGTATGCAGCCAACTCCTGGTATATTGTGCAAGATCTTAATGTATTAATTTAAATGTATTAAAAAAACATTTCCTGCTTTGTGGTCAGTTGCTCTGGTTGTGCTTCCATCTTGATACATAGTGAGAGCCATCTTTGGGAGGGAGATGAAGGCCAGGATACCACAAGTCTCTGGAGAACTGGTTCTTCTTGGGAATATTAGGACTACCAGATCTCAGGACACCTGAGCGCAGGACATAAATATTATTTTATCTGGTAACAGCCATTCCAAGAGCGCAGAAGAGCTCCCTGGTGTCCCCCCATCTTGAACCTCTTGACAGTTGCGTACTTTTAATGCTGGTCCTTAGGAGATGTGGGCTGCAATCCGAATCACACTTTCCTGGAAGTAAGTACTATTGAACACTATGGGACTTACTTCTGAGTAGATATGCTTAGGATTGCACTGCATGGTCTGTTTCTGTGTATGTGCCAATGGACCCTGCTTTCTAGGTGCAGTCCTCTTTTGGCCCCTGTCCCTAGGAAACCACTGCCCCTATTCTTTTCTCTTGAGGCAGCCCCATTTCAGTGGCATTGCTGAGTGTGTCCTTTCCCCAGGGTCTCCTGGGGTTTAACTTCTGAGAAGAGAGAGAGATTGATTGATTGATTGATTGATTGATTGATTGATTGATTGATTGATTGAAGGTTGCTAGAGGTCTCTGCCCTCATATGTAGCCACATGTCAAATCCTGGGCATACGGTGTATATGGTATGTGGTCTTCTTGCTGTTGCTCAAGCTGGGTGGCTTCTTTAGGATCACAGGTGGTAGGACCAATTTGGGTTTTCTGGTTTATCTTAGCCATACTTAATAGAGTCGGCAGAGTCTTCATCGGTGCATATGTGCATGTCAGGGAAAGAGCTCGGACAGTGTTCTTTGGTGTGTGGTGTGTGACCCCATGTGAAAAATGGAGGATGGGGTTATCTCTATCTGGACCTGGGTGGAAAGGTGTGTATACCTCACTGATGGGTGGGAAGGTGTGTGCACCTCCCTGATGGGGTCTTGAAGGTAAAAGCATGTTGAAGACACCCCTGTTACTGCAACAACCTGAACCCGGCACACTTGTTTTCCTTAAAACAGAGGGCTTGACCCACACTAGTCCAAAACCAGGTATTGGACATGCACGCTGTTGAAGGATGAAACTCAGTGCATGGCGTTTTCCTTCTTGCAGGGTCTAATGTTGCGGCACAGAACCAGCGGAGTTGCACGTGGGGTTGGGAACTGGAGGTTGGGAGATCTGTCACCTCCCTTCCAGCGAGTCGAGGGAGGGGGGCACTTCCAGTAGCAGCCATGAAGGCACACCTCTGCTTTCCTACTGAGAACTGCACTCTCTGTGGCCTTTGACACTGAAGGATCAGGACGGTGCATGGCGTCCCCGGGGTGCGCCACCAGTTGACTCTTGGCTGTAACGAACAGTTTGGTTGGCATCTGATAGCATCCAGCGAGGAAACGTGTGGCTCGCATGTCCTGGCAACGAATACCTCTCCCTCGCTGTAGTTGAAACCGCTTTTGACGCTTCCCGCCAGCTGCGTCAGCCACCGAGTGGGGAGCCATGTGACCCCAGATTTCCATGCCCCACAAAACGTGATTGGAGATGTGCCTGTGTCGACGGCCAGGGCGGAGCAATTCCACAACGCCGGGGCTTCCAAATGACATGGGGAGGAGGAGATGTGGCAGGTTCTCCGTGTTCGTGTGCCGCTTCTGGACCCAGCCGTCCGCTTACCTTGCAAAGAGCTTTAGTCCTGTTGCGTCGCCAGCCCAAAATGGTGCTGTTTAATAGAGAACGAGCAAGATCGGTGCCATGTCACTGCCTTTCTATTGCACCGCACACAACTGGTTTCTCCAACGGAACGACCTGGCGGATCACCTGAAGTGGTTGCATGGAAGTGCGCGGCAGAGCGCTGGCAAACCACCCTCTATGTTCAGATGTGGTGATTCTTCTCTGCATGTCTTTGGGGAGCGGATGCCTCATTCCTTTTAAAAAAATGGCTCTTTGCGAAGACCTTTAAATTGAGGAAGGCCTTCCTCTCTGAGCCTGCCGGGGTGTGGCTCTCCCCCTCCCTGCAAGGGGGAAAAAGTGTCTTCCTGCCTCTTGCAGCACTCCAGTGCAGTACTGCAGCCATCCTGGAGATGTACGTGCAGTGTGCAGGAGGGATAATGGCCCCCACAGCTGTTCGGAGAGGGGAGGGGGAGGTCTGTGTAGGCTGAATAACTAGATCAGTGTTACCTCCTCTGTGGTGGGTCCTTAGTGGTGCTGCCTCACTGTTTCCCGGGACCCCTCCATGCTCCCCTTGACTCCTGCTTCACCCTCTTTGGTTTTCTCGGGGCACATCCTGCAACCGTAAGTGTCTCCTGGCGCATGTGGCAGCCAGGCTTTTCCCCTCTTGCCGTTTTCCAAGATGTCTGTCTCTTTCCCTCTTTGTGTGACTGCAGGAGCGATTGACTGGCTTGTGCATGACCGGCCAAACGGGGAGCACTCTTTTGTGCACAACGCTTGGCTTTTTTTTCCGGCAGTGTGCGAGGCAGCAGTGCCTGCACATGCCATCTTGCACAAACAGGATTTGCAGAGCTGGAAAAGGAAACTGGGGCACTGTCGGGGAGCACAACACTTCGGCTGCACAGGGAAACCTTTCTATTTCCCATGCTCTGTCCACTCTTTTTTGCTGACAGTTTCCGAAAGATAGCTCAGAGTGTCACCTCCAGGAGCGCCTGGGCAGGCAGAGGTTAATTCTATGCCCAAAGGGTTAAATGTGCCAGGAGTATGCAGAGGGGGGCAGCCAAGGAAGACAAGGCATTTTTGTGCTTTTGAAGGTTAATCTGTCATTGTGTGTGTGTGTGTGTGTTTAATGTGTGCATTCATGTGTTTTAAAGTCTCTTGCAGTCGAGTTTCCCCCATAATTACATTAAACCACAAATGGCTGCTAACTTTTTGAAGTCACAACTTGTGTTGGAACCTTTGCCAAAATCCTCCAGGGGATTTTCCTTTTTTTAAAAAAAAATGTCAGTGACTCTTTTGTTTCCATCTATTTATTTGGAGAATATAAAGCATCAACATTTGAACATTCAACATTCAATTTAACATTTTCCTTTTTTTCCCCTTTTTGTGTTATTTTCTACCCCGATCGAGCAAGACCTGTTTTTTTTTAATGGGAACAATGGAGGTGTTTAGTCCTAAAAGAAGAGGGTGAATTTGTCTTTGGATTATTGATTTCTCCACATTTATTTCGGCCAGGGAGGACAGGCGTAATTGATCCGAGCAACGGGATCAACGTCTCCTCCCAGTGGATCTTTGTCTGCAGCGGAGGAGAGGAAGCTAAGGAGGGGTTTGTGCTGATGGTGGAGTTTTTGCAAGGGGCTGGGGGTTGGGGTAGGAGGGAGATGAATGCACAAAAGCCTTGGGTAGACCCTGCTGCGGTACGCAAAGGAACAAAGGAGTGGAACATTAAAAAAAATAGTGAAGGTCCAAACCTTCTTAAGCAAATGGTCACATTGGATGAGAATTAATATGCGGAATAAAATTTGCCAGCAAGAGGTGAAAGAGGCTGTGTTTGTCATTAGCATTTTTGAAGCCAGCTGGTCCCAAGTTAAATTAGCAATCCTTGGACTACCAAAACTTTTCCTGATTTTGCAGTTTTTAAAGGGATTAAATACATTCTTTCTTCCCCCTCCTGTTTCAGTTCAGCCTGTCCAGGAAAAACCTGATTTTCCTGCTCTAGAGAAAGTTGCACCATACTCTGGCAGGGCAAAAAAATCCTGCATTTGTCAGATCTGATCCCAAACTTGCCAAAGCTCCCGTGCAAACACGCAGGTCCTGCGCCAGGGGTTGCCTTGTCTCCATGACAGTGGGGAAGTCCTTGCCTGTCTACGGAGGGTTCCCCCGGCATGGAATCCCCTGTGGCATGGAAATCCTTATGCACACTAAGGATCCGTGTGTGTACATCACAGGAACAGAAATGGAAGGCACCTTTGCAGATAGCGCATAAACTCAGGGCAGCATATATAACATGGGTTTGCTACCCAGTTTGTTGCCTAGTTGTAAAAAGGTAAAAGTGTCCTCCGCAGGTTATACTGCTAGTCATGACCGATCGTAGGATGCAGTGCTCATCCCTGTTTCTAGTGCCCCGTTGTCCTACATGCGGCTTGCATGCGCATGGAACGCTGTTACCTTCCCACCAAAGTGGTACCTATTTATCTACGTACTTGCATTTACATGCTTTAGGTTGAACTGTTAGGTTGGCAGGAGCTGGGCTAAGCACGGGTGCTCACCCTGTCTTGTAGGACCCAGCTCTTGAACCCTGGTCTACCGGTTAACAGGCAGAGTGTCTTAACAACTCGTGACACCATAGCCCTACCTAGTTGTAGTAGGATGCACATGACCAAGTTTCAAAAATAACAGGCACAGATGTCAGGGATGACAATGACCAGGATACATTTGACCAGGACACAAATACCCTGGCACATATATAGTTAAGGTTGGTTCACTGAGTGTGGACTTGCACCTAGGCCCCTTATGTTGCTGGTTGTTCCTATATAGGACTGTATATAGTGGGTTTTCATTATCCACAGGCTTGGGATCTGAGGATATGAATAACTGTGGGTTCTCCAGCTGCAGCTGGAGGACCTGAGTGGATCTCCTGGATGTGGCTGGAACTGCCATGTTTTTAACCTGGATGTCTTTTGAGATGCATAGGACTGTATATAGGACAGTATGCAGCCTCCTTGTACCTCAGGGGCCTCCTGGGCATTTTGAAATTACAATGTGGGTTACGGATGTGGCCCCCCACATATTTCATTTCATTATCTGTAATATTGTCAATCAGTCAACCAACCAATCAGGATTTATACACTGCTTTTCAACAAAAGTTCACAAAGTGGTTTACAGGAAAAAAATCTAATAGCTAATGGTATCTGCAGGGGCGTCAGCAGTGGATCCTCTGCGCATAACAAGGGTCCCCTGGCTATACATGGAGAAAGAAAGGTCTGTGCCCCAAGGAACCCCCAACTGAAAATGAACTCAGAGAAAGGGAAAGTGGAAAGACAGATGAAAAAGAAAGTGGCGAGAGACAGGGAGACACTGGGGAAGACTACAAGCCTGTTTTATGTCTGCCCTCGGGCAGTTGCGAGTGGTGGGGCTACTTGTGAGGCTAGAAGAGCAAGTGGTGGTCCTGAGTGCATGGACATGTGAGAAAGCGCTGCGCCAAGAGCAGAGCGATAAGGCTGGACAAAGTTCAAACCAAGTCAACTAATCCCTCAGTCGAGGGCTCCAGCTGCTGGTGATGTCTTCATAGAATCCTAGAGTTGGAAGGGACCCAGTAGGTCATCTAGTCCAACCCCCCTGCCTGTAGCAGGAAATCCTCCTAGAGCATCTCCTTGGCTGTGAGGTGGGGCAGTGTTGGTATCTCTTGGTGTTTGACTGTCTGGCCCTATCCAGTATTCTGTCACCTCAAGTGTGACCAAGAGATGCAGGGCAGGACCACTGAGAAGAGGAGGTACCACGTGTAGAGGTCATCAGTACAAGCTGCCTATGGGGCTGTGGCCCTAAAGGAGGAACCCTTTCCATTCATTCACAAGAGTAAATGTTTTTCTTGCCTGTAGGGGAGTGCTGCTTGGGGTGAGGATAGATGTGACCCCCATCCCTGATACTGGTTGGGGAGATCCTCACTGACACAAGAAAGGGCTGGGATTTGGCACCAGATTTGGCACTAGAATTACAGAATTTCACCCACCGTCTCCCCAAATAAAAGTGTAGCATGATTAAAGAAATCACAAACAGGTACACACGTGATATTCTGTAGGCTCAGGTAGGAAAAATGGTCAGATAGACCAGTCTACCTTAGATGGGTGATGAACACACACAGGTACCTTCTTTGACAGGTATAAGGCTTGAGGTGCGCAGTAGTGCAAGTCCAGAAAAATGCTGCAATCCTAACCACACTTTTCCTGGGAGTAACTACTATTGAACATGCTTAGGATTACACTGTAAGGCAAGTATAAACTGAGTTGTCTCCTCTTCATCCTTACTATCATCACCTCCTCTCTTGCTCACCTCTGAGTCAGAGAAAGGAGGGTGAGGAACGTGGGGAGGAGTAGCTGGCAGTTGGATGTGGTTCATGATAAGCCGTGGTTGTTGATAGGGTTCTGCTAGGTGCCTAGCAAGACTGGGCCCTTGCAGACCTCATCACTGAAACTGCCTTGTGCCAAGCCCCAAATTTTGCTATTCATTGGTGTTCTCGTTGGCATATTGGCATTCTGGTCAAACGCAGAAAAGGGATCATCCAGCTGTGGCTATTAATTCCCCCCAATGGATCAACTTGGATCGAGACTAGAGATCCATAGCCTATGATTTTGTATCCCCTTGGCATGATTTTGTACCCCCTTGGCATGATTTTGTACCCCCTTGTGCATCCTTTTGCACACCCCTTCATCCTCCTCCTCCAAAATAGATGCAACTGTAATGAATGCTTATCCTTCTCCTGTTTTCCTCTCTGTTTCCTTCCTCTTCCTCTGTGGTCACCTTACTGTTGAGTTTTATACTGTAAGCTCCTTGGGGCATGGACCTTGGGGCATGGATAGTGCTCTGTATCAGTGGGTCCTATAGAGAAGGTTCAGCTTCTTACTTGACCAGTGATTCTTAACTACTATGCCGTGGCACACTCATGGTCCACAGGTGTGCCACAGGTATTTGGGGAGGATCAAGTAATTAATAAGGCAATTGGGGTATTTGAGCCCCCTTCTTGCAGTATGGTGTGTCTTGTCAAGGGGGAAAAAACTGATGGGGTGCCTTCTTTATTTTAGGGCCTGTACTAGACAGATTTGGTTCTTCTGTTCTCTGGCTGTTCTGCAGCTCTGCATTCCTTTCTTGATTCCCAGATCATCCCCCCCATCAGTTCATGCTTCCTCCCTCTCTCTTGTACAGTATGTGATGCAACTTCTGGTTTCCTCCTTGTCAAAAACTGACAACTGCTCCAATTTGTATCTCAAGCCCAATGTTTAGAGGACAGGGCACCCCAAAATGCAGGACACCCAAGAAAAATGTAGGACATGATAAAAAAAGCTAAAAACACTCATATATTGCTTTCATGTGGTTCATTTAAACCTATAACCTATAAATCTATCACCTACTATATTAAAGGTATGTCCCTGGCAGATTGTCCTGCTAGTCATGACCGACTCTAGGGAGCGGTGCTCATTCCCGTTTCTTAAGCCAGCATTGTCCGAAGATATCTCCATTGACATGTGGCCCACACAGAACACTGTTACTTTCCCCATAAACACACTATATTACTTATTATTAAATTTAAAACTATTATATATAATTTATTAATTACAAGAAAGCTACATTCTGCCTGCTTACAAGGAAAAAGAGCACAATGAAGATTTTTTTTCCCAGGACGCAAGGCTAAAAAAAGAGGATTTTCTGGAAAAAGAGTATATATAATCACCCTGAGTGCATCTAGCTGTAGGACCAACCCTGCATGGCACTCTTTCCTGCTGCTACAGATCCCCCCTTAGGATCTGTGGACCATTTGTACTTCTCAGAACAAATACTGTATTTACTCAAATCTAACGCCCACCCTTTTCAGCCAAATTCGGTCTCTAAAATCAGGTGTGCATTAGATCCGATGGTTAAATAGATTTGAGTAAATACAGATTTTGATCATAAATATAAATATAGGGTGCGCATTAGATTTGATGGCACATTAGATTTGAGTAAATATGATAACAAGGCCAGATTAGTGCCAAGGCTGTCCAAACCCACAATCTTGTGACCATGGCTACAATCCAGAGTATAATCCCGGCTACAATCCGGGACCTTTTACACCGACGTGGTTACGGTGGCACAAGTGGCTAAGACACTGTGCTTGTTAACCAGCAGGCCAGGGTTCGAGACCCAGGTCGGCCCCACAAGACAGGGTGAGCTCCTGTCCTTAGCCCAGCTCTGCAATGCCAGCTGGATCCAATCGTATCGGCTCTGCCTTTCCATTGGACTAATTCAGTGGCATGGAGAGGGGGGATTTGCTGCTTGGGTAACAGCCTATCCTCCATAACAATCCAACCCAGGCTTTCGTGCTTTGCATGCAGCATATGCAGCGCCGAGCACGATACCATAGTCTTCCAAGACTGACGGAGGCCTGCTGGTTACAGTGCAACGTATGGGAAATGCATAAAGCAATCCATAGTAAGTGCTTCTTACGTCTTCCCGTAGTTACTCTGGATTGTAGGGCATGTCAGTTTCCTTACCAGGTTAATTTTCTGCATCCCTGCAGCGTTGAGCAGGTGAGAGGCAGGCATGGCTAGTTTTTTTTTAACTCTTTCCTGGCTGCTTGTGCAAAAGATCATTCTTTTCCCCCTTGCTGTTAGTGAGCTTTTTAGCTGCCTTCATGGTTTTCGGTGAGATATCTCGTTCCGCGCTTTGGGGAAGTCCCGGCCTGCGTTATCAGCTGGAACAGACCTTGTTGCACGTCCATAAAAAGCCATGAGCAAAACTCCCAGGGTGTCTCCTAGGAATTTGGCTCCTGACATCTTCACGCTGGCTGTTTGGAATGTGAACTACTTCTCTCCAGGGTTGGCTGGCTTCCCTCCCATGTAATCTTCACTTGGAAAAAAGAAAAAGCACAATAGTTTTGCTTGTTGTCTTACGTTCGGTGTCTCATGCTTGGCCTTTGAAGTTCTGGTCTTGGGGAAGGGGAAACCTTCTCCGGGTCCCACTAACCAGCCTCCCTTCTGATGAAATTGCTTTCAGATGTTTCTCCGCCATGTCTTCGGTGGACATAATAGGCTGCTTGTATGGCTGACACTAGAGCACAGTCTGAAAACCCGAGACCGAAGCCAGAATTCTCTTCCCCTCCATGCTCTACTATAACCCTATAACCCTACTATAGCCCTATTGTGTTCAGTGGGTCTTATTCCCAGGAAAGTGTTTTTAGGATCGCAGCCTTGGGTTGTATACAGAGTTTCCCTCGAAAAACCAGTCCAGCCACAGAAATTGTCCACCTCACCAGCTGCAAATGTTGGTACTTCTGGAAGTCCTAGCGAGGCATCAGTAGGAGACACAGGCTCAGGGAATCCATTGACCACCACCAGATCTTGTGGCAGAGAGTGCCACAAGTTCATTCTGCAGGCAGACTCAAATAGATTGGGGTAGCGGGTGTCATCCCAAAACGCCAGGGCCCCCCGTCCAGGAGATCATCCCTGTCCCCTATGGATCTTTTCAAGTAGGCTGATCCAGCCTCACCTTTTGCACCACCAGTGTGATCATATAACCGCAAGGCTCTCCAAAATGTAGGAGACCGAAGAAAAATGTAGGACATATAGGACAAACACTCCCTATATATTGCTTTCTCCTGGTTAATTTAAACACTTTGGCCACAATCCTATCCACACTTTCCTGAGAGTAAGCCCCATTGACTATAAGTAGAGTGACTTTCCTGGGAGTAAGCCCCAATGACTACTTCTAAGTAGATATGCTTAGGACTGCACTGTTAAGTACGTATTATTAAACTTAAAACTATATTACATATATGTTAATTTATTGCATATAATTTATTAATTACAGGAAGGCTACATGTTGCACCACATTGCTCCAATGTGGTGTATTGGCACTTTGTGTGTATTGGCACAATCCCAACCATGTCTACTCAAAAGTAAATCCTATTGTGTTTAATGGGGCTTACTCTCAGGAAAGCATGTATAGGATTGCAGCCTCTGTTAGTGTGGGAGAGATAAGGCAACACTCTCCTCCCTGGAGCAGCTTCCTCTGTCTGCCCACCAGCTGGCGAACAGGGCACATGTGCCACCACCCTGCAAGAGTAGGGCTGCTAGATCTCAGTGGTCCATGGCATTGAACCCCTCCTGGAGGGGGGAGAAACTTAATGCTGCCATGCTCTGCTTTGCCTCTTCTTCCATGACTGATATCATAGGTGGCATCAGTAGATCAGCCGTCCCTCGCCAGGCAGATATTCAGATTGTGACCTCCTGCCCCATCCCCTGTTGTTTGAAGCATCAGAGAGAGAAGTGAACCCTGCGAGGTAGCTGGCCGCTGTTGCATGTGCCAAGTCAGCGCACCTTTTGGAAAGGGGCCAGAGGACCAGAGGAGATTCCTGGTGGTTTCCTCCTCATCGTGCACTCCTCTGTTTCCCGGCAAACAGAACAGCCTCCCTAGCCTCTCCGGGGAGAATCAGGGACAAGTTGTGCACTCCACTTGGTGCAGGTGCATCCACACCCTGCAGTGTAAGCCTGGGCCAAGTCACAACAGAGCAGGTAGCAAAGAAGGCAGGTCTGGCAGCTTCTTGTTATCTCCCATAAGTCGGTCAGGGATATGTAGGTATCTCAAAGGATAATTGGCATCTGCTGGGCAAGTGGGGTGATGTGTGTGCCACTTTTCTACCAACAAAGAGTAGGAGTTTCAGCTGGATCTGATAGTCTATTACTACTACCACAACTACTACCACCACAACTACTTCCAGTACTATCACAGGCTGTGTCGGGCTGATTGTAGTCTGCAATTTGTCCCTTGTTATCCACTCAGTTTCAATTCAAATAAATCCAATCTATAATATATTTATTTATGTAAATAGCAGGCCTCCGTCATTCTTGAATGACTATGGTATCGTGCTGGGCGCTGCATACGCTGCAGTCGAAGCATGAAAGCCTGGGTTGGATTGTTATGGAGGAGAGGCTGTTACCCAAGCAGCAAATCCCCCCTCTCCACGCCACTGAAATAGTCCAGTGGAAAGGCAGAGCCGATACAATTGGATCCAGCTGGCGTCGCAGAGCTGGGCTAAGGAAAGGAGCTCACCCTGTCTTGTGGGGCCGACCTGGGTCTCGAACCCTGGCCTGCTGGTTAACAGGCACAGCGTCTTAACCGCTTGCGCCACCCACAGCCACTATTTATGTAAATATATGTAAATTTATTCATATTTGAATGTCAATAGTTTCTTTTTTTGGTCCTAACACGGAGTCAGATGATGTGGTCCTCCTGCCAAAATGTTTGCTCACCCATGCTTTCTAGCCGTAAACCTGGCCCAGTAACCAGATGTGGTCCATAGCGAACCTCTAACCGGCCACAGCCAACCTCTGACCCCTTCAGAGCCTCTGACCCAGTTGACCAAACATGGCTGGAGCTGTGATGGTGGGGTGGAGAAAATGGGATCCATTTAAGTGTGTGCTTTATTTCTGTGCTATGTGTTGGTACTTGCAGAAATCTTGGAAAATTGAACCCATTTATTAATTAATCTAAGTTCTATCTCTAATCTGTTTATTTAAATTTTATATTTAAAATCTTTTTTTCTGACCCTCGACACTGTGCCAGGTGTTTGATGTTGTCCTTTGGCCGTAAAGTTTAGAGATCCCTGTTTTAGAGGATGTCCTAACTCTCGGATGTTGTCTGTGCTCAGCTCCTGGAAGCTGCTGCTTTATTTTTCTTGCCTGTAGTGAGAAGAGGGTTATCGGGGCTGTCATTTGGGAACTCAACTCTTTTTGTTCTTCTTTCTCTTTTTTTCAGACCAGTTTGGAGTGCAGTTCGGTTGATGGACCCAAAACAGGCCAAATGGAAGACGGGCCATTTAACCATGTGGAAGAAAGAAGGTTGAGTGAGGGCCATGTGCCCGGCCTGGCCAATGGAGGAGGGAACCAGACCACCAGGGGAGGGGTCCTGCTTATGGAGACCAGCTCCTGGATCGGCAGCCCACGCACTGAGCAGAATACTATCTGGGAGAGCACGCCAGCCGCCCTGAGCCAGGGAGAGTCCTCCAAAAATGCCAATCTGGAGGATGCCCAGAACCTGGTGGCCTTCTCCGCTGCAGCAGAGGCCATGTCATCCCATGGTGCGGCAGCTCCAGCATCCCCTTCCTTGCTGAGCATGCAGCTGTATGAGAAATTCAATGCCGAGATGAACCAAGGTGGGGAGGGCGATGGCCTGGGGATGCCTCCTGTCACTAGCTGCCCTGGCATGGAGGATCTCAACGCACTGAAGGCTGCTCTGACCCTGGCCAAGCATGGCATGAAGCCACCCAACTGCAACTGTGATGGGCCTGAGTGCCCCGATTACCTGGAGTGGCTGGAGAAGAAGATCAAGTCAGCCACTGGAGAGGAGCAAAGCCGCCCCTTGCAGCCTGTGAACCCGGGTCTCCAACCCCCCTTAGACAACGGTGCTAACCACAAGCAGGTGCCTGCTGCAGGCGAGGTGCCGACTTCCCTGTGCCCCCAAGAAGTCCTCCCATTCTCCCAAAGTGCACTGAATATCGCCAAGGAGAAAAACATCAGCCTCCAGACCGCCATCGCCATCGAGGCCCTCACTCAGCTGTCAGCGGTTCTTCCGGAGCCTGTCCCAGAGTCTCTGCCCCCTCCCCAGACCCCCTTGCAAGCCATGGCATTTGGTGCCCAGGAGCAGCTGGCCCCACCCTCCCACTTTCCGGCTCACAACCCCAATTTGGTGCTATCTGTCTCCAGTGCCGAGCTGGACCAGAGCCGAACCCCCAAGTCATATGCCAACCACAGCCTATTCCAGGCCCCCACGTCGTCCGCCCCATCCTCCTGGCAGCAGGTTCCCAAGGCTTCCCAGGACGGGGTGCCATACTGCCTTGAGCGCAGCAACGGGCACCTGGAGCCTGCAGGCCTGTTTCCCAACAACACGCCACCCAAGGCGGACTTCCAAGAGCAATGGTGCGAAGACACAAAGCTGAGGAACAGCCTGTGGGGCCTGAACACCAACCCACCACTGCCATCACCATCCTTGGCAGGGGATCCCATGGCTGAGCTGGAGCAGCTGTTGGGCAATGCCACCGATTGCATCAAGTCGGTGTTTAAGCGCCCTGAGGTGGTGCCTAGCAAAGGGAGAGGCATGAAGCCAAAGCCAGAGCCGCTGGGCCCGAAGGGGGAGCACATTGGCTACCGCAAACCGGCCTCCTCTAGTCAGCAGCTCTCCCAGCTCCTGCAGGAGAGCAGTTTCCATAAAAAGACCCAAAAGGCCCTGCAACAGCATCTGCACCACAAGCGAAGCCTCTTTCTCGACCAGCCCCTGCCTCAGGGAGGCCCCCCGGAGCAGCTGCCCAGCTGGTGGGCACCCAACACCCAAGCCCTGCCCCCGAAACCCCTGGAGAAGCCCATCAAGGAGCGGAAGAAAAAGTCCCCCATGGAAAAAAGTCCTCAGGTCAAGCCTCTCCGCAAGCAGGTCCAGATCAAGAGGGCCAAGCAGAAAGACTCGCAGCCCCTTTTTCTCCCCGTAAAGCAGATCAGCTTGGAGGGCTTTCGCTCAGCAGCCACCCCGGAGCGCCTGGGAAAAGAGGTGCCCCCTGAGCCGCTCCTGTCTAGCACTCCAACCAAGCCGCTGCCTCCATCTCCCTTTGCTTCCAGCCCTGCAGAGCGGTCTCCGCTGGAAAAACTACTTGAAGGCAGAAGCCCGGCTCCCAGCACTCAGGAACTTTGCCGCCCTGGCCAAGAAGAGGGTCGCTGCTACTTCTCGGAACACCCTGCTTGTAATTCTGCCTCTCTTAGCATGCCGGGGCCTGGCTTTGCCAACTGCTCCTTTGCTGCCACCTGCAGCAATGGGCACGAGGAAACCTTCCACAGGCCAGGCAGCTCCACGGACCACCCCATGTTCACCCAGAACCCCATCATGGTGGACGACAAGCTGGAGGAACTGATCAAACAGTTTGAGGCGGAATTTGGGGAGAATTTCAGCCTGCCGAATTCTGAGATGGCGGCCCCACTGCTCCTCGGGGATGGGCCATTGCCAGCCCAGCCCCCTTCTCCCCCAAACCCCATGTCGTCTCTGAGCCACTCCCCAAACCCTCCGGGGGGCTTGGAGCCAGCCCTTCCGCCACCATCTACCAAGGATTGCACACCGCCTCCATTGGGGGCATCCACCAATGCGGGTCACAAATCGCTCTCCTACTTGCTGGGGGCCGGGCAGCCTTTTGAGAGCCCATTTGCCGCTCGTTCCCCCAAACAGATCAAAATCGAATCTTCTGGTGCTATTACAGTGGTCTCCACCACGTGCTTTTACTCTGAGGAAAACCAAAATGCAGACACTGCTTCCCTGGAAGGAACTCCGACCAAGGATCAAGTGCCACTCACACCTACTCTCAGCGGATTTCTGGAATCGCCCTTGAAGTACTTGGACACCCCCACCAAAAGTTTGCTGGACACGCCTGCCAAGCGGGCACAAGCGGAATTCCCGACCTGTGACTGCGTGGGTAAGTGGCACTATGTCCGTCCCTCCAATCCTGAAGTTGTGAGATGGAAGGGATCAGTGCTTGGGGTGGGCTTGGGTAAGGGGGGATTGTGACTGTGTACCTTTGTAGGATTTGGGATCCAGGTGCCTGCCGTACTTCTGGTGAAAACAAGGGTGGGAACCAGGCCCGTTGCTGGGATTGTAGAAGTAGGGGGGCAACAATTGTTGGGGAGGCAATTATGCCAAGAATCGATAAAATTCTCATCTCATCACAAAGCAGGCCTCCGTCAGTCTTGAAAGACTATGGTATTGTGCTCGGCGCTGCATACGCTGCATGCAAAGCATGAAAGCCTGGGTTAGATTGTTATGAAGGATAGGCTGTTACCCAAGCAGCAAATCCCCCCTCTCCACGCCACTGAATTAGTCCAATGGAAAGGCAAATACGATTGGATCCAGCTGGCGTCGCAGAGCTGGGCTAAGGACAGGAGCTCACCCTCTCTTGTGGGGCCGACCCAGGTCTCGAACCCTGGCCTGCTGGTTAACAGGCACAGTGTCTTAACCGCTTGCACCACCCACAGCCCCAACTCATCACAACTGATGCCAGATCAGATTTAAGAAGTAGGCTCTAGGACAGTGATGGCAAATCTATGGCACGCGTGCCACATTGGGCACAGAGAGACCTCTTTGCCGGCACACAGCCATAGCACTCCCAGACCAGCGCTCTGAACCCACTGCTCATGTCCAGAGTTCAAGTCAAATTGAGGACATTCAATCAGGTTTGGAGGAGAAGAAACTAAAAAATAACAAACAGCAAGGACAGGTCTGTGTAAAATGCAAGGGGAGGCAAACTGCTGGCTCAGGAGCAGGAGCACACTATCAAGAAGGTGGTGTGGCTGGTGTGGGTTGCACAAGGTGACACGTTTGAGTATCCCGGCACACCACCCATGTATCACCCCCTTCC
This sequence comes from Cryptoblepharus egeriae, assembly GCA_030015325.1. NCBI lineage: Eukaryota > Metazoa > Chordata > Lepidosauria > Squamata > Scincidae > Cryptoblepharus > Cryptoblepharus egeriae. The sequence goes on from JAREYC010000011.1 coordinate 29,724,177, forward strand.
TGGCACTGACCCCCCCAACCTCCCAAGCACAGTGCTGACTGTTGAGCATGTACACTGGTCTTCCCTAGTCCAGAGCCGGGCAAACCAGCTTGGCTCTGAACTGGGGATGTCCAATGCACAGGTTCGATGGTCATGCATGTGCACTGGGCTTCTCCATCCCAAGGCCAGGCAAGCCAGCTTGGCTCTGGGCTGGGGAAGTGCAAAACACAGGCATGATGGTTGCATGTACACATGGGGCATCTCCATCCCAGGGCCAGGAAAGCCAGCTCACCTCTGGACTTAGGAAGCCTAATGCACACATGTGATGATTGCACATGTGCACTGCACTTCTGGAGCGTCCAGTGCTGAGCGACTCAGGGCTGGAGGCTTCAGAGACGCAGGGCGCGTGAGTGACCATCACTGTTCCAGGACAACATGAAGTCCTGGGGTGAAGTGCTCACCCCCCGCACCAGGTGATGCACATCCTTGCGGCACCCCTGCTCAGGGGAACAACACCCCACTGGCCTCCCCTAGCTATGGCTTCTCAAGAGACAGTCCCACTCCCTGTGCTTAGTTTTTCACTTAAGAATTTGCCTTATTGGCTCAGGAGATCTTTCCCAACATCTAGTTTCTAAATGGCAGGTAGACCCTTTCCCAGTGCAGTCCCCTTTGGATTTGGAGTTGCCAGCTCTGCCCTCTTGTCCATTGGATGTGTGTCTTGTCCTGTGGATGTGTGTCAGTCCCTACAACAAAACAGCCTCCCTGCTTTCCCACAGAAAATAATGAATGGATAGAAGGAGCGGCATGGCAAGGAGAACTGGGCCCTCTGTCTGCCCTCAGCCCCATAACAAAATTGGATGGCACCGCATGTCTGGGATTGATCTTTGTCTGGGTGGCTGCAGTCCAGCTGAGCCAGGCTTTTGGATCTTGGCCAGGAGGACGTACCTGGAATAAAAATGAGGGTGGACAGAGGAAAGCGAGGGGCCAGCATGAGCCAAACCCCAGTTTCTCCTTTCTGGGCAGAAAGCCACCCCAGTTCTTTGCAGCCAACCTCTCCCCCGTCCATGGAAATATTCTCACCCGTCTCCCAAGTTGCTATAGCATCGCCAACGTACCAGGTACTGCACAAAGCAGAATCTCAAATTTCTCCTGCTGCAGCCACAGGGAGTTTGGCAGACCCAATAGATGTGGCTGGTAGCCCAAGCATGAACTCAGGCAGCTCATTCTGAAGCTGACCACCGTCCCTGGCCATGTGCAGAACTTGCGCTGCACCCGAATCTGTAAAGGGGAGGCTACCTTGATATGTGAGTGCCAGATATTGCATCAGGAGAGATATCCCACTCCCAGTTTGCTTTTTAAACTGGGTGAAAGCAATACCCCATTTTTAAGGGACTCAATCAGTGTGTAGCACCATTGGGCCTGAGTAGCATGAGTAGCACATGTGCTGCAGTAAACACACTGAGCTGTGTTGGCCCTTTCCCAATTGTTACCGCCAGTTTTATTGCAGAGAAACTTTTAAAATACCCATCCAAGTGCATTTGCAAGCCTTACTTGAGGCTTATAACTTGTCATCTTTTAAATAGGTTTGGGTTGGACATTCACTTGCCTGAAATCTGCCAACAAAGAACTTGATTAACATGCTTTCTGGCCACGATCCTCGGGTTTGGTGATGGCAGAGGCTGTTTTATCATGTTGTGAGCCTATCTTGCCACTGGACAGCATTCAACCACTGCTGGCATCCATTAGGTCTGGCAAGAATGTGGCAGGGAAGATCTGTGGGTGGCTGGAAAGAGGGCAAAGGATTTTCCTCAATAATAGACTAACCCTACAATCCAGAGTAACTACGGGAGCATGTAAGAGACATTATGTGCACCCGTAGTTACAGCATCACCTAGTGAAAACCTAAGGGAAATTCATATTGCAATCCAGAGTAAATTGTTCTTACACCAGAGCAAGGACCCCCATACTTACTCTGGATTGCACCCTAACCCTACAATCCAGAGTAACTACAGGAGCATGTAAGAGATATTACATGCACCCGTAGTTACTGCACCACCTAGTGAAAACCTAAGGGAAATTCATATTGCAATCCAGAGTAAATTATTCTTACACCAGAGCAAGGACCCCCCATACTTACTCTGGATTGCACCCTAACCCTACAATCCAGAGTAACTACAGGAGCATGTAAGAGATATTACATGCACCTGTAGTTACTGCAACACCTAGTGAAAACCTAAGGGAAATTCATATTGCAATCCAGAGTAAATTGTTCTTATATCAGAGCAAGGACTCCCCATAGTTACTCTGGATTGCGCCCTTAGAAGTGTAAAGCTGGAGCACACCAGACATGTCAAAGCATTATTGTGCTATTAGGAATTTTTTGCATGCATGTATGTTTCAGGTGCATTTTTAAAAATCAATTCACTCTTACGCAAGTTCTATTGCAATTTAAAGTATTATTTTTGTGGGATTTGAAGCTCTGAATGTTGAAGTTCATTGCAATAGAGTAGATCAAGACTCAAAATTTAATTTTAAAAAGTGTTGATGATACACAAAACTAAGATTTCCATTTGAATCAGTGCTTCTGAATGGTTTCTTCGGAATAAGAAGCACTAAGAATTCAGAATAAACATTTTTTGTGCTACTCACAGTGCAATCTTAAGCCTTGGTTAGGCTTATCCAAGTCCTGGCACAAGTCCCGTGCTGGCCTGGGGTCTTGCAAAAACTCTGCAAGGCACTCCTGAGCCACTCCTAGTGGGTGTTAGGCCAGTGCACAGACATGCGCTCACCTCCCCATGCCATTGCGGGAACAGGAACGTGGGTGAGTTATGCTAAATTGGTTAGGATCGCATCCAAAGTGTAATCTCCCCACCTCCAAGCTGCTGTGGCCATGCACTTCGCAACCATCCTTGGCAGGATCGAGGTTTCTGTAACTAACTCTGCCTGCCCTCTGCTTGCCAGCGTGACATCCACACAACATGCGCCAAGCTACCATGAGTCAGTCTTAACAAATTAATGCAAATTAAGGGATGCACAAATGCATTCCTCCCGTTGGCTGCTTCAGCCAGTGTCCAAGGCTTCCAAAGACTAGAGAACTGTTGTGGGAGAGAAAGGGGGCTGAGCAAGGTGGGGCAAGCTTGGTGGCCAGAAATGTTGCAGGGACCCCTGCGTGAGGGACGTGTGCGGAGTGATAAGGCCCTATCTCTCTGAGCAGCCAGAGATATGGCAGCAGAGGCAGGAAGCAGGCAGTTAACTCTTCTGCCCCCCAACTTTGGACCTCCATCCAAAAAAAGGGTTTGTATTTTTCAAGCATCTCCAATTGCACTGTCTGGAGTTTCTCTTGGGAAGAATTTAGGGCTGCCGTATGTCCTGAAAAACAGGGACAATCCCAATTTGGGGGGGGGATTGTGTTCACATACTGGCAAATGGGACAGAGGGTCCCGTCCCAATTTTGTGGAAGAGAATTGTGGCAACCCTAAAAAGAATGACGCTTTTCTCCAGTCTGGTTCTAGGGGGTATGGGATGCAGTGTGTGACATGCACAGGAAGGTGACATCACTTTGGCCAAAACTTTGAAATCTTGGTATTTTTGAATAATACCGTCTTATTATTTATATCATAATTATTATTATTATATCATAGTCTTATTATTTATATCATAATTTCATTCATTATATCATAATTTCATGAAATTATATCATATTTCATATAATTTCATGAAATTATATCATATATAATATATGATATATATTATATCATATAATTTCATGAAATTATATCATAATTTCATGCAGAATGCAATGAAACAAACCACATTAAAATATCTCTGTTCTATAAAAAGTGTGATAGCAAAAAATAAATAAAAAATCCCAGTGCGATGGGGTGATGATGGTGCATCACCACATCCACTGCATGGAGAAAGGTACATCATGGGGAGTGACATGCTGGCCTTCAGCAGTGAATGACACCTCGGCTACAATCCAGAGTAACTACGGGACCTCTTATGTCAACGTAAGTGGCACTTACTCTGGATTACTCTATGCATTTCCCATAGGTGGCCCTGTAACTACATCGACGTAAGAGGTCCCATAGTTGCTCTGGATTGTAGCCCTCATCTTTCAAGCCATTCCAGGAAGGAGGAAGCAAAACAGCTGTAAAGTCTGGGATGGCTCTGAAAGAGAGGGACCCCTTGCACACCCCCTCCAACGCTGACTGCTCCACCCCCTCTAGCTATGCCATCGGATGACACGAATTGCAGTGGTGCCACTGTTTTTAAGAAAATAAGAATATAACATAAGAAATAACATAAGAAAATAAGAATAGCCTCCACTGGTTCAGGCCAAAGGTCCATCTAGGCCAGCTTCAAGACAGGGCCTGGTTTTCTCTCTATATCTTGAGGATCGTTGCAAATGCATTTCTGGAAGGTGGGCTAATAGAGACTTTTCCACACCCTTTTGATGTTGGAAACCAGGAAACTCCTTCTTCTGTTTCAGATCCTCAGCAAACCTCCCTTGAGATTCTTCAGTGTATTAGGGTTGCCAAAATTCTCTTCTGCAAAATCGGGACAGGACCCTTTGTCACACTTGCCAGTATGTGAATCCCCCAAGATCGGCACTGTCCCTGTTTTTCTGGATATATGGCAACCTTATATTGAATGGCAGTAGCGCTGCAGGGTTTCAAACAGGTGTTCCTCTGCCTTTCCTGGAGATGCTACCAGGAACTGACCCAGGATGCTTTTGCAGGGTCTCATGATGCAGGTAAAGCAGGCGCTTCTTGTCATGCTGTGACCCCTTCTCCGAAATACGCTCAGATCTGGGCTATCTGTGAGGTCAACTGAGACTTTGGGCACAGATTGGCACTTCTGTCCACTCCTCACCTCCACTGCTTCTCCTCCTAGACTGCAAAAGGAAGAGGGGGTGCAGTGAAAGAGGAAGCATGGAGGAAAGTGGTGGGTAAGGAGATATAGATGCTTTTCCTTTTCTGGCCCAGGTAGAAGTAGGAGCAGACCCTGGGGCATCAGGAGATGGGGTGACAGCTGTCTGGGCAGAGAGCACACTCTTGCAGAGCCTGAGATCCACAAGGCCTCCGACGTTGTTGCAGTGCTGAATACTGGGTACCACCAGGAAAGGGATAAAAGATGGAGAGACTTTAACTGCGGTCTAAATTTTTGATAGAATAGAGATATTTCAATGTGGTTTGTTTCATTGCGTTCTGCATGAAATTATGCATTGAAAGACGGATAAAAGATGGAGAGACCTTCCCTGTTGTCATCCCTTGTGCAGAGATCCGGTCACCACATCTCCAAAATGAAACAGCAGATGGAGAAAAGGCACAGAAGAGGGTGACTAAAAGGATCCTGTGGGGGAAAATATGGTAGCAAATTGAGTCTGCAGTGGTGCAATTCAGAATTCAAACTTCTGTTGTGTACACTGTGATAAAACATCCTGAATCTCTCTTGTACTGTGGCAGCCTTATGTGCCTTTCCTGCATATGCATTCCTTGGATATGTGGCAGAGGAAGCAGTAGATGGACACACATGGACAAGTTGTTGAGAGAGTGACAGAGCCACACATCCTGGACAACTGTGTCCCCATCACCAGAGTCCCAGTGTTGGACATTTACGGCCATCCTCTTTGCGTCCTGCATTTTTTAAACCCAAAGGTTTGGAAGAAGAGGCTGAGAATTTATAAATGGAGTTTGTTGCCCAGTTAAAGCGGGATGCATCACTTAAGAGCAAATCTTAAACATGTCTACTCAGAAGTAAGCTCCATTGTGTTTAGTGTGTCTTGCTCCCAGGAAAGTGTGTTTAGGATTGCAGCCTAGGAATCCCCAGTCCCTCCAAAAACACCCAGTCATGAATATCCAGAGCAGGGTAAGCATTTGTCCCCTTTACCAGAATATCCCTACAATCCAGAGTAACTATGGGAAAATGAAAGAGGCACTTACCCTGGATTGCTCTATGCATTTCCCATGTGTTTCCCATAGGTGGCACTGTAATTACGTTGGTGTAAAAGGTCTCATAGTTACTATGGTTAGTAGCCTGTCCCTTTTTTAGAGCACAATCCTAACCATGTCTACTCAAAAGTCAGCCCTATTTTGTTTATCGGTCTTACTCCCAGGAAAGTGTCTTTAGGATACAGCCTTAGCCTTGTATCCTGGAAAAAAAATCTTCATTGTCCTACTTTTTCTTGTGAGCAGACATAATGCAGCCTTAATGTAATTAATATGTAATAAATTATATGCAATAGTTTTAAATTTAATAATAAGCAATACAGTGTTTAAATTAATGACATGAAAGCGATATATATGAGTGTTTTAGCTTTTATTTTGTTATGTCCTACATTTTTCTTGGGTGTCCTACATTTTGGGTGGACCTGCATGCTTTTGTGGTTATGACATGTCAAGTATGTCATAACCAGGGTCACCAGTGACTGGGATGTATTTGACTGGGACACAGTCATCTAGGATGCAGATAATACTATATTTCTGGTTGATATACTTTTTATTTTTAAAAACAAAAAGATAGGTCAGGGTTGGAATCAGAGGCTTAGGAACTGTAACATGGGGCTTGTTGTCCATTTGTAGTTTGTTGGTTGCCCTGTTGTAAATGGTAGAGACCCAAAAAATCATGTGTCTGGGAGCCCAATCCTATACATGTCTACATATACATGTCTATACATGTCATAAAGATATACATGTCTACATATATGTAGGCAGGGGGTTGGACTAGATGACCTACTAGATGACCTACTAGGTCCCTTCCAACTCTATGATTCTATGATTCTGTATATAATGGGAGGTCAGTCCCATTATATACCCCATAGTCAGTCCCAGCTCCTTGCATGATTCATTAATTGGCACCAACTCCAGGACTTTGCAGATTCTGATCTGAGGATGATCAGAATCAATTTGAAGCAGAAGAAAAACTAAATTTTCAGTGTTTGGGGAGGGAAAAAGTCAAATTCTGAATTTAGGACAAGATAGTGGTTTGAGCCAAGAGGTTTTATGGGAATGGGACCATAGCTATATGGAAGAATCAGTCCAACTTCATCCTTGGCCAGCACCCCCATATAGGGCAGGGAAGCTCCCCGCATGATGTCCTGGAGAGCTTCTGCCATTCTCAGGAATGCTGCTGACACAGAGCTTGACAGCTCAATGTGCTGATTAATAAAAGGCTATGTTCATGTGGCAAGGTGTGGTCACTGCCTTAGGTGGTAGATTTGGGGTGACACCAGTGTAATCCATGGAGCTCCATCCACTAGGAAGCACCCATCCATTGAGTAAGACCCACTGAGTCTTACTGCAGTGATCTGTAGCAGTGGCGCTGGTTTAGTTGCAAGAGATGTGTAGGCAAGGATCAGGCATAAAGTATCCTTTTGCTGTTCCACATACCAGGCTATAACCTGGATAATGTATTGAGAATTGCATGGAGGTAGAGAAGTACTGTATTGGGAAGATGATAGACTAGCCCTACAATCCAGAGTAACTATGGGAGCCCTTAAGAGACATTATTTGTACCTCTAGTTACTGCACCACCTAGTGAAAACCTATGGGAAATTAATATTGCAGTCCAGAGTAAACTGTTGTTACACCAGAGCAAGGACTCCCCATAGTTACTCTGGATTGCACCCTTAGTGACTGTTGGGAGTTTTTGCTGGTATGTCCATGAACAACACTGGGGACTTTAGAGCACAACGCTAACCATGTCCACTCAGAAGTAAGCCCCATTGTGTTCAATGGGTTTTACTCCCAGGACAGTGTCTTTAGGATTGCAGCCTAGTAGTGTGTCCTTGTCTGATTCTTTCAAGCTCATTTGTGGTCTTGGGATACTGGGCTCTCCCCTCCCAAGGCTTGGAAGAGCTTGACTGCTTCCAACACAAAAAACAATGTGAATTTCTGTACCCCCTTTTTTATTTGTGCAACACTGTAATAGGTACACTAGGACCTTGCTGGACCCATCATCTCCCTCTCTCACTCCAATAGTCTCCATCCCTTTTGCTATGATGGGAAGGAAAGTTTGCAAGGAAGCAATTTTGATGCTTTTGTTTTTTAAACAGAACAAATAGTTGAGAAAGACGAGGGACCGTATTATACCCATCTGGGATCTGGACCAACGGTGGCATCCATCAGGGAACTTATGGAAGAACGGTAAGTCCCAAAGAAAACGCAGGATATTTCAAGGAGGAAAAAAGGAAGGGGATAGAATTCAACCTCCCTCTCTGCAGAACTTTGTACAGAACGTTGTACAGATGGAACGTTGTACAGATGGTTGTTGTACAGGTGGAAGAATGTTGTACTTCCTTATTCACAGGATTTCTATTCCTGAACCCCTTGCTAATACTGAATTAAACCGTGTCACATGGAATTTGGGAGTCCACTGGAGCAGTGCTGTGGTCACATACGGACCTGCTCTGAGCCCCATAGAGGCTATGCTCTCAATGTCCTCCGGAGATCCCAGAAAGGATAGGCATTTGGAGATTGTACGCATCCTCTGCGATCATCAGAAGAGCCTCTGGAGTTCAGTTGGGCCAAATTTGACTCAACAGGGGGGACCTGCGTTGAGCCAAATATTCAGATGCAAAATTTACTGAAAAATGGGCTCATCTTGTATTTTGTTGCGGTTTGGGCTGTGGGTGGCGCAAGCGGTTAGGACGCTGTGCCTGTTAACCAGCAGGCCAGGGTTTGATTCCCGGGTCGGCCCCACAAGACAGGGTGAGCTCCTGTCCTTAGCCCAGCTCTGCGACGCAGCTGGATCCAATCGCATCGGCTCTGCCTTTCCATTGGACTAATTCAGTAGCGTGGAGAGGGGGGATTTGCTGCTTGGATAACAGCCTATCCTCCATAACAATCCAACCCAGGCTTTCGTGCTTTGCATGCAGTGTATGCAGCGCTGAGCACGATACCATAGTCTTTCAAGACTGATGGAGGCCTGCTTTTATTAAGGTTTAAATAAACCTTATCTTTATTATAGATCACCATCATCTTTATCATTACGGTCAAAGACCAGCATAAAATGTGAATTACTTGGCATCCATCAGTCTTGAAAGCTGCATGCGAAGCACGAAGGCCTGGGTAGATTGATATGGAGGATAGGCTGTTACCCAAGCAGCAAATCCCCCCTCTCCACACCATTGAAATAGTCCAATGGAATGGTACAGCCAATATGATGGGTTCGAGCTGCATTGCAGAGCTGGGCTAAGGACAGGAGCTCACCCTGTCTTGTGGGGACCGACCCAGGTCTCGAACCCTGGCCTGCTGGTTAACAGGCACAGTGTCTTAGCCACTTGTGCCACCCACAGCCCTTAAAATGTGAATATATAATACAGAAAGACATGAAATGCAGAAAGTTTCACTTTGGTAATACAATCAAGTTAAAAATTAAAACAATCATTTGTTACTTGATGCTAAAATTAAATTAAAACTGCGGGAATAAATCTAAAATCTATGAACGGTTACTCTAAAATTACTCCATCGTTATTTAAATATTTACAAAACACACATATACAACACACAGATTAGGAAGTCTGTACTCCTGATTTTGGAATCTCCAAAATCTTCTCCCAGTTTTAAAATTTTATGTGTGGAAGTTTCTGGATATCTGTTGAAAGGCAACCTATATTCCATTCCTACAATTTTCCAAACCAGGTTTGGCTTCTGAATGAACCACAAGGACCCTGCCTTCTCTTCTCCCCTGCCTGTGACGCTCCTTACATTTTTATGAAGTTTGGCCCACAAATTATGGTTTGCCCTCCAAATGGGGAACTGAAACCCACAGGAGAGGAAAGCTGTGCACGAGGGGGTGCATACAAGGACACAGCCAGTGGCCTCCAGACCATGGTTTGGAGAGTTTTCAGACCCGAGCCAAACTTTCAACATTGGAACAGTGGCTAGTTTTTATCACTTTTCATATAGGTCAAAATCCAGAGCAGATACGGATCCATCACCCTCTAGTGTTATCTTAAGTCACCTTAACTGCTCCAGAGCAAATTAATTTGACTTTGGGATACGGGCCATAATCAGGGTAGGGGTTTTTGATCCTTCCATTGCCACCTATAGGATGATGTGCCAAATCTTTATTTGTAGCAGTGGTGGGAGTCAAATAAATGAACAACAGGTTCTATGTCCTAATAACCTAAATTAACAACAGGTTCTTTGTCCCATTAGTAACCGGTTCTCAGAACCAGGCACCCATTAGCAAAGGGTTCTATAGAGAACCCCCTGAAGCCCACCACTGATTGTAGTCAAGCTAAGAATACATTACAGTTTTAGGTATAATTTCTCAGGCAAAAGCATCTCTTTTAGTGCTGGTTGTGAGGAGGAGTTTTGCCAGGAAATGGAGAAGGTTCCTGTGTGCTGTGTGCAGGTGGGCAGACAGATGAAGACGGGTTGTGTCATGCCCCTGGGGTTGACTCATAGCCTCCTGAATTCAGAGTCATCCCTGAACACTGGTGCTGAATCATCCTTGCAACAGGAAAGCTCGTGCAGAACAGAGAGATGTGGGAGGGGTAGGGGTGGGGGTGGAAAAAAACACTTTTAGGCACCAGTAGGCAGTGCATATGAAACAGATCTGAGAATTTCAACCCGCACAGTGCAGAGAAATCCAGCTTGAGTGACCTTTCCCAATAAACCTGGTCTGTGATCTCCATGGCCTGCTGGTGCCCAGTGGTGAATTGTGATGCCCAATGGTGCCCACTGCCTGGTGCCAAGTAGGGAGGCACAGCTCCTGGTGGTGCACGGTGGTGATACTGCCCAATGGTGCCTGCTGCCAGGTGCCCAGTAGGGAGGCACAGCTCCTGGTGGTGCACAGTGGTGATACTGCCCAATGGTGCCTGCTGCCTGGTGCCAAGTAGGGAGGCACAGCTCCTGGTGGTGCACAGTAGTGATACTGCCCAATGGTGCCTGCTGCCTGGTGCCCAGTAGGGAGGCACAGCTCCTGGTGGTGCACAGTGGTGATACTGCCCAATGGTGCCTGCTGCCTGGTGCCAAGTAGGGAGGCACAGCTCCTGGTGGTGCACAGTGGTGAAACTGCCCAATGGTACCTGCTGCCTGGTGCCCAGTAGGGAGGCACAGCTCCTGGTGGTGCACAGTGGTGATACTGCCCAACGGTGCCTGCTGCCTGGTGCCCAGTAGGGAGGCACAGCTCCTGGTGGTGCACAGTGGTGATGCCCAATGGTACCTGCTGCCTGGTGCCCAGTAGGGAGGCACAGCTCCTGGTGGTGCACAGTGGTGATACTGCCCAATGGTACCTGCTGCCTGGTGCCCAGTAGGGAGGCACAGCTCCTGGTGGTGCACAGTGGTGATACTGCCCAATGGTGCCTGCTGCCTGGTGCCCAGTAGGGAGGCACAGCTCCTGGTGGTGCATAGTGGTGATGCCCAATGGTACCTGCTGCCTGGTGCCCAGTAGGGAGGCACAGCTCCTGGTGGTGCACAGTGGTGATACTGCCCAATGGTGCCTGCTGCCTGGTGCCCAGTAGGGAGGCATAGCTCCTGGTGGTGCACAGTGGTGATTTTAACCTGGATCTTTCTGGTGTAATTCCAGAACCAATACACTATCCTTGCTCTTTGTCAGGGATGACTCTACTCATGAGTAGAGCTGCAGAGTGCTGGCACAGCAGAAGTGGAGTGGGGTGGAGAAGTAGAGTGGAGTGGAGAAGTGGAGTGAATTAACTGCTCCGTGTTAATGCTCTAGCTGTGCCCCTATAGCATACCAGCTGCCTGCTTGCATAGCTCATGTTCCTTATAGCATTTTTAAAGCAAGGAACACAGTGTTGCAACTGGTATTAAAGAAAATCAAAGGTAGTAGGTGTGGGAGGGGGAGCCATGCAATACTGGTCAGGATCTGAGGATAAGGGGTATCTAGTCAGGATCTGAGGATAGGGGGCATCTAGTAACTAGTAACTAGTAATGTAACTGGTAATGAAAACCAGAAAACGGTCCAACCATCAAAACAGAGTGGAAATGTCGCTCGGGATGTGGTGATCCCAGATAACGCCAGGTGAAGGAGATACAGCTTTTGAGTATAAAGGCTTTGCAGGATTTCATAGTTCCCGTTGTTTACAGAAAAGGGGTCCATCCCAGTCTTCCTTTCTCAACTTGCTTCTTTCAAGAGACCAAGAGCGCAATCCTAGGCTTGCACTGGACCAGTGGAGGTACCTTGTGCCAGTACAAACGTACCACAAAGCATATTTGTGTCTCTTCAGAAGGAAGCTATACTGGTGCATTCTGTGGTGGAGGAAGGATGGGCAGTGGGCAGGGAGCTGGAGGAAGGGTTTGGACCCAGCAGTTATGGGCTCAGACCCTGGGCAGCCTCTGGCTGCTCCCATTTGCTTGGATCTGTGCCACCTCCGAAGGTAGTGCTGATCCAAGTAGACCCATTGGAGCTGCTACACCCTTACCTGGTGGTGGTAGTATGGCAGCAGCCCCAGTGGGGCTCTGGAGGTAGCACTGGCATCCTCTTTCAAGTGGGGATTGTAAACCTGCTCCCTGGGATGCACCCTCCGGAACGAAGCTGCCCCTCTTCTTCCTCCCGGACTTCCTCCTTGTGCTAATGATCTGATATTTTCCCCATCCAGGTATGGTGAGAAGGGGAAAGCCATTCGAATCGAAAAGGTGATCTATACAGGCAAGGAGGGGAAGAGCTCTCGGGGCTGTCCCATTGCTAAGTGGGTAAGAGCACAATCCTAATCATGTCAACTCAAAAGTGAGTCCCATTATGTTCAATGGGTCTTACTCCCAGGAAAGTGTCTTTAGGATTGTGGCTTCAGTGGGAATTTAATTTCTGTCCCCTAAACTTTGACTGTTATCAGCAGTTTCTTCTCCTGCCAGTGTTGGTCTCGGCATGAACAAATTCCCGGATTCTGCCACAGGTGAAGGAGGCTGGATCGTGGAGAACTTTTACTCGTGGTAATCATGGAAGTAGAGGGGGACGGAGCAGTCACTCTTGGAGGGGTGCAAGGAAACCCTCCCCTTCAGAGACTTTCAATGCCAAATTGCTGTTTTGTCCCCTCCACCTGGAATGGCTCTGAAGGGAAGGGATGCCTCCCTCCGACTGCTCTGCCCCCCTTAGCTATGCCACCGAATGGAACCTCTGCATTTAGAGAGAATCTGCCTCTTACCCCCAAATCCAGAGTAACTATGGGAGCAAGTAAGAGACTTTATGTGTACCTGTAGTTACTGCACCACCTAGTGAAAACCTATGGGAAATTCATATTGGAATCCAGAGTAAGTTGTTCTTACACCGGAGCAAGGACTCACCATAGTTACTCTGGATTTTGCCCTAAGTATCAGTTGCTGGGGAAGGGGGGCCAACCCACTGGAAAATTTTTGCCTTCCTTGTGGGTTTCCCAGGTGTACCTGGTTGGCCCCTGTGGAAAAATCACCTTTGATTTATTTAGTGTATGGCACATACATGGACTTACGGTAAATCAGATGTTAATGACCAGTCCACCTAGCCATACACAGAGTGGTGTATATTGAAAAAAAATCAGACACTGGGCTGGACTTTATTTATTTCACTTTTTTATACTGCCCTCCTTCAGAGCTCAGTGTGGTATACATGTTTCCTCCCTTCCCTTCCTCCTCACACCAACCCTATGAGGTTGTAGAGGACTGGCCTGAGGTCACCCTGGAAACTTCTTGGCTGAATAATGATTTGAACCCGGATCTTTCTGGTGTATCTCCGAAACCAGTACACTATTTTTGCTTTTGATGGCCCCATGTATCCTGGTCTTCAGAGTAAACATGGACTGCTTTGATCTGCTTCATTTATTGCTCCTGGAACTTACACTCAGCATCCCTCACTCTCTCTTGCAGGTCATCAGAAGGCATAACACGGAAGAGAAGCTGTTGTGTCTCGTACGCCACCGTGCTGGCCATCACTGCCAGAACGCCGTCATCATCATCTTGATCCTGGCCTGGGAGGGCATCCCACGTGCCCTAGGGGACACACTCTACCAAGAGCTCACGGAAACCCTAAAAAAATATGGGAATCCCACTACTCGGAGATGTGGCCTCAATGATGAGTGAGTTCCTTTTGATGTTTCCTAGATGGTTTGGTGGTGGGAAAGCAGTTGACAGGAGAGAGCAAAGGGTTTTCTCCAGGTCTTAGTCTCTGACTGTCAGTCCCTTGACACCTTTGGCCGACCCATCTCATTTTGGTTGGACACTGTTGGACTGGATGTAAGGTTGCCATATGTGTGGGAAAACCAGGACATTCCCAGTTTAGCGTCCTGGGTTTGGACTCAGCCAGAGAACGGAGAGCAAGGAGAGATGAGCAAGGTCAGGAGAGAAAGGTCAGACGCTTCCTGACCACGCACCACCCAACCTCCACTTCCCTCCAGGAAGTGCCCATTCACTATAATGGGGCTTACTTCTCAGTAGACATGCACAGGATTATGCCCTGCCCCATGACTCTGTCCCAGTCTGCAGTGGTTTTGTACCATCCTGGTTTTGTGGAATGGAATTATGTTGACCCTAACTGGAAGGTATTGGGGTTTCCCCTGTGATGCTCTTGACCTAGTGCAGCCAGTGACTAAACTGTCTTCTTTTGTATTCCATCACGTAGTCGGACCTGTGCATGCCAAGGCAAGGACCCCAACACCTGTGGCGCCTCGTTCTCTTTTGGCTGCTCATGGAGTATGTATTTCAATGGCTGCAAATATGCTCGGAGCAAAACTCCCAGGAAATTCCGGCTAGTAGGAGACAATCCCAACGAGGTCAGTGAGAAGCTGCTCTCTGCTTCCTTTTCACTTTGAGGTTCCTGGTTTCTCAGCATATCCTTACTTTAATAGGCAGACCGGGAACAGCTGCACTGTGTAGTGGTATAGCTATAGGGGGTGCAAAGCACAATGTAAAGAGACGTGCACATCTTCTTTGAACCCACCGCCTGGAATGGCTCTATTGGGAGGGTGAGAGGCTGATTGCATGGTGTGGTGAGTCTACATGAAAAATGTAGTTCTTTGCACCCCCTGTAGCAACACCACTGGCACTATGCGCTGTTTCTGAGTGTATTTATTTTCTACATTCTTATAGCTTCCTCCAAAGAGGCTCAAACTTGGCATCCATCAGTCTGGAAAGACTATGGTATCGTGCTCGACACTGTATGTGAAGCACAAAGGCCTGGGTAGATTGATATGGAGGATAGGTGTTACCCAAGCAGCAAATCCCCCCTCTCCATGCCACTGAAATAGTCCAATGGAATAGCAGAGCCGATACGATTGGTTCCAGCTGCATCGCAGAGCTGGGCTAAGGATAGGAGCTCACCCTGTCTTGTGGGGACCAACCCGGGTCTCGAACCCTGGCCTGCTGGTTAACAGGCACAGTGTCTCAACCACCTGTGTCACCCACACACAGCCCTAAGACAGTGAAGGTTGCATTGGCTGGGTTGCAGAGGCTCAGGATAGTATGGAATAGTAATTCTCCATCTTATTGGTTCCCCATAGGGAGACCTCAGGTTCCAGACCCCATTTTCAAACAAGAATATGACATGAATCGTTTATGACAAGAATCATCAAGCTTTTATTATTGCATGTCATGACATATGACATGAATCACCAAGTGATTATTATTTTTAGTTTCCTGTCTGTGGCCCCTTCTAATTAATCAGGGTTGCAGATGAGGCTCCTGTTGAAATAATGTTTTTCCCCTCCTCCTGTTGTACTCACAACAACCCTGTGAAGTTGGTTAGTCAGAGAGAGAGAGAGAGAGAGAGAGAGAGAGAGAGATACTGCAATCCTAACACCCATTTAGGCTGGTGGCTAAAGTCCCATGCTGGTCTGTGGGTGTCACAAAAGTGCCATTTGTCACCTGTGGGATGGCTAAACCAGTGCACAGACATGCACCGTCCTCTCCACACCACCACAGGAACAGGGTGATGAGGGAGTTGAGCTGGCTTAAACTGGTTAGGATTGTACCCTGACTATACCATCATCTGGGAAGCTTCATGGCTGAACAGGAATATTGAACCTGGATTTTTCATATCTGAGGCTACAATCCTAAACTTCAGTTAGGCTGTCCTAAGACCCGGCATAAGTGCTGTGCTGATCTGGAGGTGTCACAAAAGTGCTATAAGGCACTTCTGCACCACTCCTGGGGGTTAGGCCAGACATACACTGACCTCCGCACACCATCATGGGACAACATGCCAGGTGAGTTAGGCTGGCTTACATTTCTTAGGATTGCACCCATGGTGACCATATGACCAGATTTTTCTGGATTTATCCTCTTTTTTAGCCTCCTGTCTGGGTGTCCTCCAAAAAGGCTTCATCGTCCTTCATTTTGGCACTTTGCAATGGTGTGCAGGACCCCATCATGTCACGTGTCCTTAGATTCATATTGAAAAGCAGAATCCAAAGGTTATGGCCAAAAAACTAAAAATAAAAATATGCATTGATCTCTATGGGAAAGTGAAAGTGCCCAATATTGTGGCTTTACTCGTGAGTTGGTAGATGTTCCATTGTCTGCCAGAGAAGCCAGGCTGAGTGGGATCCAAGACCTTGACCTCCTTTTTTAGGTTCAGGCATCTGGTTACCCTGATTGCACCCGATGTTGGAGAGATTTGGTCCATGTCTCCTTTCTGTATCAGCAAAACTAGAACAACCTTACTGGTCTGCTAGGTTGTTGGCTGTTGCCTGTCTCATTTGAGGTGGCCACAGAGAAGTCTTCAGCCATTGGGAGATTGATGGACTCTTTTAATGGATCAGGATGCTGGGCTGACATTGCCCTGCTGAGCATCTCAGCCTGAGTGCACCCCACGCACATTTTGGTGCCAGAATCTGCTGTATGGCAAGGTCTCATAGCTCAGAGGTCAAGGATCTGCCTTGTATGCAGTAGCAACAGGTCCAGACCCCGGCTGATTCAGTGGAGAGAACTTTGCGCAGCAGGGGTGGAACAGGAACCTCCAGGACAGAGTTTTCTGTCTGAGGCTGATCCTATAGGACAGAGTTGGTGATGTTGAACTCAAGAAATTGATGCTCTGGGTATGATTGGGGTCACTCCAGCCTGCTAATGATCCACCCTTGATTCTCTCTTGCTGCAGGAAGAAGTGCTCCGAAGAAGCTTCCAAGACCTGGCTACAGAGGTTGCTCCCCTTTATAAGAGGCTCGCACCCCAGGCCTACCAAAATCAGGTGCCGGGGATGATTCTCCCATTTTTTCCTGTTTTTAGTTGTGCAGTATTTTGCATTGTTATTGGTGCGTTATGTGTAACCTCCAAGAAATATCTGCCTAACATAGGCATGAATGAGATAACAGTGAAGAATGGCAACAAGCCACACTCAAAAGAACTTCAAATGATATCTCCCCAGTTCTGATCAGCCCAATCCTGACCAGCTTTACAGCACCAATGCAGCAGCAACACAGTCCTGAGCGTAGAACAAACCCCCAAATCCAGAGTAACTACGGGAGCACGTAAGAGACTTTACGTGCACCCGTAGTTACTGCACCACCTAGAGAAAACCTATGGGAAATTCATATTGGAATCCAGAGTAAGTTGTTCTTACACCAGAACATGGACTCCCCATAGGGTTGTGCCCAAATACTCCCTTCCCTTGTGGTGCCTCTGTGACTTCCCCCCTTTGCTGCAGGGTGCAGAGGGTGCCCGAGGGTGCAGAGGGTGTCACGGCCACACTGATGCTGGAAAGTTGGTTGGGGCTGATAAACTCTTGGGTGGAGCTCATATGATGAATAATCCCAATCCAAACATCTGGTAGATAATATGATAATGATGATAATATGATAATAACTGCTGATAATGATAATCCACATTGATAGAAAAGCTCGATCTCAAGGTGACCTGAGATTCTGTTACCCATTTCATATGTCACTGAGGTTGTAATTCCACTGTAAAATTCCACCTGGACTTTCCTCCAATGCACCATTTTGGCCAGATCTACTATATTCTGTAATGGGATTGGGAAGCAGTCCCTGGAAAGGGCTGGAGGGAGGCTGTTGCTTAGGTCTAGGTCAACCCACACTCTCTGAGACCCTTTGTGGCATTGCAGGATCTTCTGTTGCAGCCAAAGCTAGAGCTGTTGTTGTTGTTTTTCTAACTAGGTGAACAACGAAGATGTAGCAATAGATTGCCGGCTTGGACTGAAAGAAGGGAGACCCTTTTCTGGAGTGACAGCCTGCATGGATTTCTGTGCACATGCCCATAAAGACCAGCATAATCTCTACAACGGGTGCACCGTGGTAAGGAAGTGCTCCAGGTTTGGAGTGTTTTAAATACTCCGTGATATTTATTCTGCTGTTGAGTGCAAAAGCACTGAGTTGAACGTGACTCCTCAATCCGTTGAGCCGATATTTTGTTGTGTACATGAAATCAAGAACAGTTTCACCATTGGTGTGGTTTTTTGAAACTGTTGTTCCCAGTGCTAATTTTCTGAAAAATAGGTGCCACTACTCACCTGCGGTACTCAGGTACTCACCTGTGTGCATGTGCCGGTACTCACCCACAGAGGTGTTGGTACTCACATAACGGTGCCGGTACTCCGTACCCCCTGAAAAACACTCCTGGCCCACTCTGAAAGGCAGTGTAAAGGTGTCCCTTGTTAGGGTTCCATTCTAGAAACCTCCCATGGGTAAAACAAAATCAGTGGATAAAAAATAATTAGTGGAAAAAATAGATTTAAAGACTCACATCCAGGTTTCTTGCTCCTCAATTGCTCCTAATGGATTAAGGTTGTGCCTCAAGATTTGCAAGGGTTTGATTCTGGGACCGAAAATGTGTTAAATTAAAAAAAAAATTAAAAAATAAAAGTGTGTCCCTCTACAATTGTTTAAAAACAGCTTTTCTTCCTGTTGTAGAGAGGTGGTCAACAATAAAAAATGCAATAGACTCCCTACCTTTGCCTGGTTCAGCTGAAGACTGAAATGAATGTTTACATGATTGCCTCTTTACAACAGTAGAAAAACCAGTTATTTGTAGGGGCCGTTTGTGTTGAGTCAAATCTGTATGTAAAAAATCTGTTTATAACAAGGTTGAGCGGTGACCAGATGCCCAAACCTCAAAATGAGGACAAGGTCTTGGATTCCTCTCAGACTGGCCTTTCCGGCAGACAATGGCACATTTGCCTACTCATGAGTAAATCCACGATATTGGGCACATTCTCTTTCCTATAGAGCTCAATGCATATTTTTATTTTTAGTTTTTTTGGCCATAACATTTGATAGGAAGGAGATATTTCAAAACCGATTTTTGCATTGGATTCTGCTCTTCAATACGAATCCAACGACATATGACATGATGGGTACTGCACACCTTTGCAAAGTGCCAAGATGGAGGACAATGAAGCCCTTTTGGAGGGCACCCGGACAGGAGGCTAAAAAAAGAGGACAAATATGGAAATTTCCGGTCATATGGTCACCCTGACCAGGTTGGACCTGTACAGTAGAACATGTACATAAAGTATTTAAATCTTCCTTCCCAGAGAGTCCTGGGAATTGTAGTTATGACTTAAAATTGTAGGAATTGAGTGGATACGGTTGTAGAGATGGGGACCCTGTGATTGAATTCTCAGAATAACCCATCCCCCCAAAAAACAAACAAACAAAAAACCCCACAAAACTATAATTCCACGCAATATTTGGTGCACTCCACGAAAGAATTGTGCTATGAACACGTTGAGTTTGGGAACCACTGGTGGAGATAGTACCGGATTAGAGAGTCCAAGGTTCCGGTTTATTATAATAAACCTCATTATAATAATTCCCTTATTATAATTATTATATTATAATTCCCTTATTATGGGAAGGTTCTGGCTTCCCATATTTGTAACTCCATCCCTGCTTGCTTCCCCAGGTGTGCACCTTAACAAAAGAAGACAATCGTGCGATTGGGAAGATCCCAGAGGATGAACAGCTGCATGTCCTTCCACTGTATAAAATGTCCCCCACGGATGAGTTTGGCAGCGAGGAAAACCAGGCTGCCAAAGTGGGCAGTGGGGCAATCCAGGTGCTCACCTCCTTCCCCAGGGAGGTCCGGAAGCTTCCTGAGCCAGCCAAGTCTTGCAGGCAGAGGCAGCTGGAAGCCAGGAAGGCGGCTGCGGAGAAGAAGAAGCTGCAGAAGGAGAAGCTGATCACGCCAGAGAAGATCAAGCAAGAAGTTCTCGAGCTTCCGACACTCCAGCAGGATGCAAGTGAGGACATGGGATGCAGAGTAAAAGGCTTGCTCCTTTTGCTCCCATCAGAGAAATTGGAGGGGGGTTTCTCTCTAGGGTTGGCTTGAACAGTGTTAATTTTAGGAAGCATTCATTTCAAAAAAGTTTTACTTTATTAAAAACAGTTGTTTTGTGCATGGAGGGCTACCATAATTCCCTTCCACAAAACTGGGATGGTACAAAACTGCTGCAAACTGGGACAAAACCTTGGGATGGGGCACCATAATGTGCATGTGAATGGGACTTACTCCCAGACACAATGGCACCCTGGCACCCTTACCTGGGGCTCCAGCTGGAGAGAGCCCTCTTGAGCTCACACGCACTCATACCCACACATCTTTCTCGCTCACACCACGCATCCACACCCCCTCTACTCTCTCCGGCTTGATCCAAACCTGGGATTTAGACTCAGCTGTATCCTTGCCTTGATGGTACCAGTACAATCAAGAAAGCTCATGACCAACTATGAGAGAGGTCCCTTGCAGGCAGGAACTCAGAGGGGTGCTGCTGTTGATCCGCACCAGAGTGCCCAATTTCGACCCATATCAGGATAGTTCCTCTTCTGTGCCCACACTGTTGTGATTGTTAAGGGCTGCCATCATTTTAAGACCATTGGAGCATGCTGAAGTGGTTGGGAATGTGCTTTTCTGGTGTGTGTGTGTGTGTGTGTGCGTGTGCGGGTGCATGGGTGGGTGGGAGCATTAGCACTCCCAGAAAACAGATGCAGCAACTTGGGATAGTTCAGTGAGACAAGTCAGATATATGAATGGGAAGAGATTAGGAGAAGCAGGATCAGACATGTGTTCAAGTGGGACAAGGTGATGAAATGCTCCTTGCCTCTAACCAGGCAAGGTAGGATAGTGGGCTGTCTTATCTATGGGTTTGACATCCACAAATTTCAGTATCTGAGAGTGCCAGTCCCATGACAGAAGTGTTTGAAAGGGTCTCCTGGATTCACCTTGAAGTTGAACCCCCTACCGGCAGGGGGTTGGACTAGACGACCTACGGGGTCCCTTTCAACTCTAGGATTCTAAGATTCCTCCTGGTTGTGTCCAGGAGGTGATCTGAGGTGTGTGGCCACCCCATGCCTCAGAAACCTTCCAGGATGAGGTTGGAAGGGACTTCTGATCCAGACTGAAGACTTCCAGTTGAACCTATAAAGTTGAGAACCGTACTGGGCTCCCTGTACAGGTGACCAGTTTAACAAGTGGTTCCATGCATACTGGTAAGATGTCACTTGTTAAATAGCCCTCTGATTCCATCTTGACATGGATGAAGAGCCTGCTAGTGAAAATGTGAGCCTAGATAGGGGCTTGGTGTTGGTGGACAGGGACGATTCTATCAGTGCCATCCTAAGTATTTCTACTCAGAAGTAAGTCCCATTGTGTTCAATACTATTTACTCCTAGGAAAGTGTAGTCAGGATTGCAGCAATTGTCACACTTTGGTGTTTAAAAATAATAGTATTTCTGCAACATAATGGTGAATCTTATGCTGTGCCTGCAGATGCGGCCTTGAAAAGTGGACTCTCACAGCAATCAATCAAAACATCAATCAAGATGGAACCTCAAAACCATTACAACACCTTCAAGTACAATGGGAACGCAGTGGTGGAAAGCTACTCGGTGCTGGGAAACTGCCGGCCCTCTGACCCCTACAGCATGAACAGTGTTTATTCATACCACTCCTACTATGCACAGCCTAATCTGCCTTCCATGAATGGGTTGCATTCAAAGTTCACTCTTCCATCCTTCGGCTACTACGGATTTTCCAGCAATCACATGTTCCACTCCCAATTCCTCAATTACGGCGACACAAGCAGCACGCCTTGGGTGAGCAGCAACTACGAAAAGAAACCCAACGTCCAGGTGTTGCAAGACAACTTGCATCACGGTTACGGACGTTCTGAAGTGCTGGATGACTTTGCCCCCTCTGCACGGAGCAAAAACCACCATCAGCGCACCTATGAGAGAGCCAGTAGACACCCAGGTAAGAGCACGCCTGTGCCCCAGAGGTGCAGTTCTGTCCCGACAGAAATCCCATCTTTTGCACAAAACACAAACTGTTTTAACAACCGAACAATCAAGCAAGAGCCGGTGGACTCCTTGTTGCACATGGAGGCAGCGCAGAGAGGGGTAGCGCTTGGCAGCCAAAATTCAGCTCTGAACCCATCGGATCTCTCCATGTCTATGTCTCAGAACGGTGGAGGTTCAGAACAGCAATGGAGCCCTTTTAAAGTCAACCGAAACGAGTCCCCTTTGGACAGGACTAGTAATGCCCAGAGCCCTTGGAACATGTTTACACCCAGCGAGAATGTCAGGGCCAACACACCAAATAAATCCCACCTGTACGGCTCCCACTCACACACTACCAGGTTACCGCAGTCCCATCTACTGGAGAAACAGTGGAATTTGTTTCCCGGAGATGGGCAGTCATTGCTGCCCGGGCAGGATATGCTGGGGAAATCCTGGAGCCCTTGCAAGGTCACCGAGAACTCTTCAGCCTTTACTGCAAATTCGAGCCTTCAGGAGAAACCCTGGAATTTTGAGCAGCTGAACTTTGGTCCCACTAAGGGAAGTGGCAGGCTTCAGGATGAACTTTGGGGTCCCATCAAAGCGGAGGACAGGAGGACTCCAACGCCCAGTGTGGGATTACACAGCCGAGCCTGGAATTCATTTGGCTCCTTGCCCACCGTGGCATCTGGCATGTGTGGAGAGAAGCCGTTCACTCCCTTGAAAACGGAGAGCGGCACGATGTTGCCAGGGGCCGGCCAGCAGGAGAGGTCTTGGGACCCCTTCAGCTTGGATGACAGCATGGAAGGGACACCTGAGAAGAGCATCAAGGAGGAGGAAGAAGAGGAAGAGGAGGTCTGGTCAGACAGCGAACATAATTTTTTGGACGAGAACATTGGCGGGGTGGCCGTGGCTCCGGCCCACGGCTCGATCCTGATCGAGTGTGCCCGGCGTGAGCTGCACGCCACCACCCCGTTGAAGAAGCCCAACCGCTGCCACCCTACCCGCATCTCCCTGGTCTTCTATCAGCACAAGAACCTGAACCAGCCCAACCATGGACTTGCCCTTTGGGAAGCCAAGATGAAGCAGCTGGCTGAGCGGGCCCGAGCCAGGCAAGAAGAGGCAGCCCGGTTGGGACTCCAACAGGACATCAAGGCCTTCGGCAAGAAGCGGAAGTGGGGAGGGGGCCTGGCTGCTGAGCCCCAACACAAGGAAAAGAAGGACCTGGTCCCCACGCGGCAGGCCGTAGCCATCCCGACAAACTCTGCTATCACTGTGTCCTCCTATGCCTATACCAAGGTCACGGGACCGTACAGTCGCTGGATATGAGACGGAGATGCTCACGCATGGCCCACCTTACCTCAGAGTCTGCAGCACTGGAGCGAGGTGCTGGTTTCTGGTGCTTTCTCCCAGCGTGTGTTGGAGAGACAAATGAAATGAGACCGAGCCGCGTGCGCCGCGTGTCTGAGAGCTGCACTTGGGAAACAGTGAACAAAACTTATTGCTGTTAACATTTTTCAGTAACCTACTATTTATATCTCTGCATTTTTTAAAAAAAAAATCTGTACATCACAAGAATGGAACGAGAAATTTATAGTGTCCTTTCACAAAGGAGAGCTTTTTAAATTCTATTTCAAATAACATATTTATTGGATTTTTAACGGGGAAAAAAATTAGAAGATCTAAGTGAGCCACACTAACCTAGCGGCAAACTGGTTAACAGACCGTTTCATGTCAGGGCTGGTAGAAATCTCACCTTGGAGATCACCCAAAAGTATGAACTATGAATCAAAAAATGCTCTTAATGAATGTGGTGGCGGGGAGAGAAGTGGGCATCATTTGCCACATGATGGTTTCTTACAGATACAGTAGATCTCGGGGTTGGTGGAGATGATGGACAGCCAAGATCTCGGGGTTGGTGGAGATGATGGAAAGCCAAGGTCTTGGGGTTGGAGGAGATGACAAGATCTCGGGGTTGGTGGAGATGATGGAGAGCCAAGATCTCGGGGTTGGTGGAGATGATGGAGAGCCAAAGTTTTTTGACCACAAAGTGCAAATTATGTTCAGTAGATAAAATTATGTTCAATCAGGTTTAAAATGCCCTCATTCTGCGGCAAAGAGGCAGATTCTCCTCTGAGATCTTGTACGGGAGAGCCCAAGAGAAGCTTTTGCTTTTCTTTCCTGCTATCCACCTGTCATCAGGTGAGGTCTGAATGCTCAGAAAATTCCTTTCCCTTCCGAAGATTTAGAGAGAAATGGAACGAGTAGGCAAAACGGAGCTCCGTCAAGTTTTCTCCATCAAAAAGCTTCAATATCCGTCTTTAAATTTCTAATTAAGAGCTGTATTGAGATCTTTGTATCTCAGTTTGTATTGAGAGAGAAGGAAGGAAAAACTCAGAGAGAAAGGGAAATAAAAGAGATGGAAATGTGAGGATAAATCAGGTGGATATATATATATAACATATATATATCACACACACACACATATATAATCACATATATTGCAACGTGGAAGGTTTATATATTGCAACATGGAAGGTTTATATCCATATATTGGATATATGACAATATATTGGATATATACATGGATATATATATATATATATCCATGATATATGACAATATATTGTATAAGGACAAACATGGAAGGTTTGTCCTAAAAAAAGACATCTCAGATATAGCAATTAGACTTGTTTTTTCCCCCCACCGAAAAGCAATGGGCAATTTAATGCATTGGAACTGATCTCTTTAATTCTGCTGTATCTCAAAGAAACCAACCCCCAAAGCCTCTTTCAAAGTTTGGTGGAGGGACGGGGTTTGTATCGTTTTCGGTGCTGAGTCCAGTAAGAAAGATCTCCTTTGTGCCGCTTTTTCCACTGGTGCATGCTTACCAAATGAAAATGTCCATCCCCCTTCAAATGGACATTTTCAAATGGGGAAAAAAAATGAAATCAGCAGCTTAAAAAAAACATTTGGTGCCATTTTTTAAAAGGGGGAATCAACAGTTGTGTGATAATTGCAAACATGGTGCTTTAAACAGTTGTGATTCAGAGTTTGTTTTGTTTTTCACAGCCTATCCTTCCTTGTCGACAAGACAAGTTGTCTTAAGAAAAGCTGATTTCTGTAACTGATTAAACTCTTCCATAGCCAGGCTTTTCCTTGGAAAGAAGCGTTGGGTAACCTAAATGGTGACGAAGCAGCCCTCCTTTTCAGTTGGGATGAAATTCACTCGATCGCACACCTCTCGTACTGCTTACATCACTTAAAATCCAGTACGGGGATCGTTCACTTTGTGTCGGTTACTCACCGTAAAGATGAGGTGCATGAGTCCGAATTTTATATTTTATGGGGAAAACGCTGAGCTAAATGGTAAAGTTGGTACTGGATTTTAGGTGCTCCCGTTGAATCCACTGGGAAAAAGTTTTATAGTTCTTAGGAATGAATTCTTCCAACCCCAGAAACAGCACCTATAGGATCTCCACACCTTAAAGAGGGTACCATCTTTAGACTGGGTTGTGGCAACTCTTGCAGTGATAGATAGAAGTTTGTTACTGCCTTTGTTTGTGGGTCCCTATAGGAGATCTTGAACTACGGACCCGTCGGTGGCTGTGCTAAGCCCATGTGCGTGCGCTTTCTCAGTGGTGCAGAAGGCCAGAAGATCAAACCTGTTAGCGATCTGAGATTGGATCACAGTACTTGGTCACCCTCTGCACTTAACAGGTGCCTTTTCAGAAAAGACAGCTAACAAATTAAAACCTGTACATAGCATTTGTTTACTAACAAAACTTCTCCACCCCTTGTGCCGCTTTGCACAGGGCAAGAAAAAGCGCCAGGATCGCTATACGGTATTCTGAGCGTTTGACGTGGTTCTGATTTTAAACTGTAAATAGAGAGAGAATTTTTTTAAAAAGCACTTTCACCAAGATTTAAAAGTTACCCAATAACTTGAAAAGCAGTATGTTTTAAAGCAGATTATTGTGGGAGAAATTGTAAATAGAGACAAAATATTTAACATGATTTTCCGTCCTTAATTTTTTTTTTGTTTTTATAAAAACTGTATTCTGTAAAGTTGCTTATATTTGGCAAGGAAAATCAATCAGTGGTTATTGATTATTTAGTATACGTACCCATGAACATGAATATTCCAAGTCAGGTCTGTCGCAGCAAAATGTTCTGGGTGCCCCAGAACAACGGTGAGGCCAAACTGGGATCTCACCCTGCTGGAAATGGCCAAGAAGATGCTATAAGAAATCATGTGGTAGTCCTACCTAATGGTACCACCACATCAATTTGATGAAGGTTCATTATTTGGAAGGTTCCCTCCCCTTTTCAAAAGCTTCCTGCATGTAGAAACCTATTGCATAATGGAAAAAGGTACTAGTAGGTTTATTAGTGGTGGGTGCAAAGCACTAAATTTTGCAGATGCATTTGCTTCCCCCCACCCAGAATGGCTCGGAGGGGCAGGAATGCTTGTATGGCCCATTCAAGCACCTGCAAAACTTAGTGCTTTGCACCTCCTTTAGTTACGCTACCGAGTATTGCATTCTTGGGCTAGTTTTCTTCATGCAAGAAGGTTTTGTTTGTCTTTGAATGTTGGGGAGTTTTGCAAAATGGGGGGATTCTGCAGATCCCCCGTCTGCAGTCCAAAGTGGTACTGCCTGGCAGGTCTCTACCAGAACACGTCCGTCAGCCCTCAGTCAAATTACTATAAGAACTGGCATTTGAGCCTCTTACTGTGGACAGATGCGGGATGTACCCCTGGCCCATCGTCATTAAGAAAAAATACATCAATCCAAATTTATTGCAAAAAAGATTATTGTTTTGTGTTGCTTCTGTCAATTCCTCGTTTGTGTCTCCTTCGACTTCCCCGTCGTGCAGTCAAACACACAACACACCCCGTTGTGTCTCAAAAGGAAGCTTCATTAGCAAGCAGTTGTGAGATGTGGAGGAGAGAAAGGGATGCATTTCGGAGAATGTAACCCTGATCATGCTGGCTATTAAGTTTGTGTTTAGTACTGTAGAAAAAAGCTAATAGTGATGCCGGGGTTAGAACTTTCTGGACTGGAGATGGTGCCTTTAAGATCTCTGGGGAAGAAAGATGCTCTGTAGATGCAAGATTATATGTCCTGTTTGGGTCTCTTCGAAATCAGGTGCTGTCAGAGTCAGGAGATGAAACCCAATGCGATACACGTGGATTTCTACACTGGCCTTGTTTACATTGTGCTTCACTATAGGAATAGAGGAAGAAAGTATTCAGAGCCAGATCCTTTCCTTGTCGCACTTATTCAAATAAAGGACCAAATTGTGATCGTCCCTCACCCCGGTTACTCCAAAGTTATTTACTGCTGATCCAGACTGTAATGGAGGGTCTCAAGCCAAATTTGCATCAGTTTCGGCTTAGACTCCGTTTTCTGGTTGCATCCAAAGGCGCTTTTAGAAAAGAAATGCTTCTCATATCTGCACTGGGGTTAAACCCGTTGCAGTTGGATCCTGGCAATGTCAGTATTAAATCTATAGCAATTCAGCAGGCTCACTTGATGGCTTACCGTGAAACAGCGAACGCCCTCAGCATTTGATACAGTTTTTACAAGTGTATTGTATACATAGACAGACACACTTACATGTGAATACATGCACATGCATCATTTGAAAATAAGGCTGTATAAGGACTCCTGACTATATTCCAGATAAGCGTATAACAAGGTGGCTGCAGTCTGAGGTTGTTCCACACTATGAACGTAACCTACCTCAAATCTCAGTTACGGGAAAAAAAAATTATTACTATTATCAGACATTTGAGAAATGTACAACTATGCACAGTTTGGAGGCCTGTTTTTCAGTCCTTTGTGGGCGTTGTTTTTTCTGGATAACCAGACAATAACAGTTTCCTAGTGGTGGTCAAGGTGTTTAGTAAAAAATAAGGGGAATCAGAAGATGTGATTTCCAAAGTGAAACTGAATTTCCAAATTGAAATCCAAAATGTGTTACCGTTTTGGAATTGAACCCGAAAGGTTCCAAAATTGTCCCAGTTGTCCTGAAACCCTTGGGGTTGTTGGTACTATGCTCCAAAACAGTTGCGCTCCAGAGAGAGATGGGTCTGTGAGAGTAGAACCGTGAGTCTAGAACCTTGAGTCCAGAACCCTAGTAGGCCCACTCCTTCCATTTTCATCTTACCTAGAACCGTGGCCACTTGGTCCTTGTGCCAGGTGTTTGAGGATCCACCTGTAATGACCTGTACAGGCCAAGACCAGGTAGGCACATGGACAACGTTTGCACCTCTGCTAATGTGATCCATTCTGGTCCCAACCCTTGTCTTTCAAACTAATGCTTATTAAAGCTAATAAGAATTATAGTAATGAATTTATTAAGAATTTTTTGGGGTTGGAGTTGAGATTTGAAGCACATTGACCACCACCACCAAACCCAACCCAACACATGGTGCTAAAACAACAGATGAGTCTATAGTCCTTAGAGGGGATTTTATTCTATAGAAGTTCATAGCAAACTTCCATGAACTTCAGAGAAGTTGGATTTCTCTTCGCTTCACCTGTACTGTTTTGGCTTGGCTTTCAGATATGAAGTGTGCATGTGCATGTGCTTGTGCATGTGTGCGTTGGAGCGCGCGCATAAACAGTCTGCCTTTGGGCACGGAATCTCCTGTGCTGGTCAAGAATACCTATTTACTCTGAAAATACACAAAAGACCAGAAGTAGAGATACTAAGAAATTGGAGGCTCTTCAAATTATTTTTACTGTTGTGGGGTTGAGTTTGCTACCAGTGGCTTGCGGCTTGTGAGGTTGCGATCAGGGTCTGAAGCTGTGATTAGAAGGCAGTATCGAAAACCAATCCCGCTGATGTATAAAAGAAAAAAATCTTTAGATTCCATTAGATTAGAGATTATGGATCCTGTTTTATTTTTTTGTCGTACGTCACAGAGGACTTCAGCAATGTGCTTCAGTTAACGGCATCCTATACCCGAGTGTGCAAATTTGTGTCAGCTGAAACCTTCCAATGAAATGGTGCTATATGGCCGTTCTTTATTTAAACGGAGTTTTATTCTGTTGCCATGTTCTGTTGTGCTAAGGTGCTACTGTATACATCTGATCAAACTATACAACAACAACATAACTTTTATTGGCATTTATCAAACTATACAATTAAACTGAGAATACAGTTTTGGCATTTTTGACTTCTAAAGCCTATGCCTTTGGTCTGCTGGATCATTTCCAGCTCATTTACACTCTTGTTGACCCAGGTGAGATTGCTCTGGTGTGAACAACTGCTTGTTGGCATCTTAGGGCTCGATCCGCAGATAGTCGTACTCAGGATGTGATGTGGCGGTGGACCTTTTTACTCATCCCACTAGTCCTGCCAGACCTTCCCTCGATGGGGCCGTGCGTTGGCAAAAGTCGGCAGAAAGGGCTTACGGGTTCAAGCCATGACGCACTGGACTGTGAATGGGTTAAAAGGAAAACACATTATCTTAACTTTCTTCAAGCTGGTGGAAAATCAGGTACTACATACTGTACTCAAGTAACCTGTGCCAGTTGAAGCAAGTGTTCACGGTGCAACAACCCACAACCCCTATATATTGGTGATTATTATTATGCAACAATGACAGGTGCTGATTCAAAATTTCATGGTCACTCCAAGCAGAGCAGCTATTTGTGAAAGCAACGCAGTCAACCTTCTCAGACTGCTTTGCTTTTCTTGTTAACAGCAAAAAGTTACAGTGTAATCCTATAGGGCCCCCCTATGGAGCCCTATAATCCTATAGGGCCCCCTGGCCTGTTTTCCTTATCCAGGGAAAAGTCCTTCTTGGACCATATTTGCATCTCAGTGTAACACAGGTTTATCAGTACTTAAATAATGGGCCCAGCCTATAGGAAGGCTGGGGGGTGGGAGGGTGGGGGAGATCAGGATCTGACCACATAAAGCTTTGCCGACCTTTAATCTACGATGCCTGCTTCGTTCTGCTACTTTATGATTAATTTCTCTTTGTGTATCACTTTTTGTGAGTAGACGTGTCTGAAAGTTTTACAGAATACTCTTTTTGGTGCTATTTATTTTTTTCTCTCTCTCTTTCTCACTCTCTCTCTCTTTGTGGGGGTGGGGGTTGGTTCACTAGACTTGTTATAAACGTGTACAGAAGCCAGGGGTTCATCATATAATAAGCTTGCTGTTATCACAATACATACAGAAAATACCTCAAAAAAGAAAAAAATAATCAGAGTATTGTGGCAACCTGTGATTCAGTTATTGCTAATGGAATGGATACAAAATATTACAAACAAGGGTATGCATTTTATTATTTCAACACTGTACTTGACATTTTAGAAACTGTATGGATCTTCGATCTTGTATGGACTTTTTCACTCTATTCTTGGGCAAGTTCTCACTGTCAAAAGAAGTGGCTCGAGGGGGCAAACAAGCAGAATTAATGCAGAGGTGATGAACTGATACCCATGTCAGTCTGCCTTGACTTCCCAAAATAACTCCCTAGGAAAAGTCGTGAGCACCCAGATCTTTTGGGGGGCATGTCGGAGTAGAAATCCACTTCAGTTGAATGGGGAAAAGGGTCTCAGGGGTCTCCTTGCTGCAAATCTTGCAAAGTTCCCAACATGGAATTTGGAACATCTTTAGGATGCATCTCTTGGAATATCTTTGGGATGGATCCCTTGGAACATCTTTGGGCATCTCTTGGAATATCTTTGGGATGCATCTCTTGGAATATCTTTAGGATGCATCTCTTGGAACATCTTTGGGATGCATCTCTTGGAATATCTTTGGGATCCCTTGGAACATCTTTGGGATGCATCTCTTGGAATATCTTTGGGATCCCTTGGAACATCTTTGGGATGCATCTCTTGGAACATCTTTGGGATGGATCCCTTGGAACATCTTTGGGCATCACTTGGAATATCTTTAGGATGCATCTCTTGGAATATCTTTGGGATGCATCCCTTGGAACATCTTTAGGATGCATCTCTTGGAACATCTTTGGGATGCATCTCTTGGAATATCTTTAGGATGCATCTCTTGGAACATTTTGGCGATGCATGTCTTGGACCATCTTGGGATGCTAAATGGGGAGATCTACTTTGGGAAGTATGTTATGGGGGGTGATCTCAGGGTCTCCTTGCGGCAAATCTTGCAAAGTTCCCAACATTTTTTACTCTTGGAACAGATTTGCCGTTCCAAGGGATGCTATTTGGGGGAGATCTCATTTCATGAGTGGAAAAATGGTAGGAACAGATTTCTGGATTTGGACAGATTTTTGGGACCTGGGTTAAGGATGGCACTTTTGGGTGCTTGATTGGGTCACAGCCTTACGTGTATGTCCTGAGCGATGCCCACCTTCATGCGGTGAGCAAACGGGGTCATCATGTTCCAAACAGGCAAAACCCTGTGGAGCGCAGTGCATGTTCTGCTAGCACTGCAAGGATTTTTTAGCACTGAATTTGTGTTCTCTCTCTCTTTCTCTTTCTCTTTCTGCCTAAGAATAGTCAAGCAAACTGGCCATTATCAGGGATTTTTTTTTACAAGTGACTTCTTTTTTTGCCATCCTTTCTCCTTTATTTTTAGTACCCATTAACTTGGGGATAATTCACTGCTATTCAACCTTTGGAAAATGTGTATTTGTGTTGCTGGCTTTTGGCATTTATTTTTTAATGCTTTTTTTGTGTGAAAACAAATATAGTATAGAGCTGACTTTTAAATGCATCTTTTTTAATTTAAGTAAAATGAGGAAAAAAAAAACACAACAGGTTGGATTTGGCAGACTAACTTCTCAACTCTTTTATTTCTCGTCTCTTTGACTTCACATTTGGTAAACGAGACCTCCAGAGGACCACACTTGTGGCTTGTGGACCACACTTGAAGATTCCTTTGTTGACTTGTGGCTACTTGAAATGAAGTTTTATCGGGGTTGGTTGACAAATGGTAGATTTTACAATGTCTCAAGGCAATAGGACTCGTGTATTAAACTGTAGATATCCTTAGTACAGTAAATTTATGCTGATAATTTTATTTTGTATAATTTCCCCCTTTTTGTCTGTATTTTTTTTTTCTTACACTTTCCTTCAGTGTCTCGGCAAATTTATTTTTAGGACGCCTAAAAAAAATTGCAAGTTTGGATCCTCCTTCATTTTTTTTAATTTGTATTTTATTATGTTACACAACCAGCTGGTTTGTGAAATGTATTATTCCTGATATCTTTAAACTATTGTGGGTGTTTTAATAAATTTTATATTTATTTTTTGCACTCAAATTCAGTGTGGTTTTTTTCCCACTCCAGCTGTACAGACTGAACAGCAAGACCCTTACTTTGTAGGAACTCCCTCTGGCAACTCCTTCTCCCGTCCTTCCACATGGCATCAGAGGACACACCAAGCCCCCTCAATAGACAGACAGACAGACAGACAAACAGGTGCTCAAATATGTAGTCTGTTTGTCATAAGTTCCCTGTCGGGCTGGTAAACCAAGGAAGTTTACTCCCAGGAAAGCAGCCTACTCTGTGTCTACTCGGAAGTAGGTCCCCTTGGGCCCAATGAGGCCTGTCCAGTGTCTACTCGGAAGTAAGTCCCCTTGGGCCCAATGAGGCCTACTGCTGGGAAAGCGGCCTGTTCACTGAATTACTCGGAAGTAAGTCTACTCGGAAGTAAGTCCCCTTGGGCCCAATGAGGCCTACTGAAGGGAAAGCGGCCTGTCTGGTGTCTACTTGGAAGTAAGTCCCCTTGGGCCCAATGAGGCCTACTCCTGGGAAAGCGGCCTGTTCAGTGTGTGTCTACTCGGAAGTAAGTCCCCTTGGGCCTAATGAGGCCTACTCCCGGGAAAGCGGCCTGTCCAGTGTCTACTCGGAAGTAAGTCCCCTTGGGCCCAATGAGGCCTACTGCTGGGAAAGCGGCCTGTCCAGTGTCTACTCGGAAGTAAGTCCCCTTGGGCCCAATGAGGCCTACTCCCGGGAAAGCGGCCTGCGTGTCCCACTCCAAGATGGCGACGCCCATCTAGTGACCCCCTTAGGGGGGTCGCGACCTGGACTTTGGGAACCTCTGCCTATCGACTTAATTGGAGGCAGTGACGCTCCTAGGCGGTCGGATGCGTTCTGCGCATGCGGGAATTTCTCTCGCGCGCATGCGCAAAGGCTGGATGAAGTCTTCTCCATCTGCGCATGCGTCGATTTCGGCCCCTGCAACGAAAGTTCTGGTGACGTCATCTATCTGCGCACGTTGCGGCCGGCTCTGTGTCGCAGCGCGATGGCTGCCTTGGTAGCCGGAATGCGGGTCGGCCGGAGGAAGGTCAGTGAGGAGAGGCGGCGGGGGAGAACTCCTGGGGAACGCCCTGCCACTTGGGCACCAGGAGGACTCCCTGCCACTGGGTGCGGGGGTGGCTTCTGACCTGAGGAACTCCCTGCCACTGGGGCACTTGGGGGACTCCCTGCCACTGGTGGGCGGTGGCATCTTACCGGGGGAACTCCCTGCCATATGGTGTGGGGTGGCATCTAAGGAACTCCCTGCCACTGGGGCACTTGGGGGACTCCCTGCCACTGGTGGGCGGTGGCATCTTACCGGGGGAACTCCCTGCCATATGGTGTGGGGTGGCATCTAAGGAACTCCCTGCCACTGGGGCACCTGGGGGACTCCCTGCCACTGGCATCTTGCCTGGGGAACTCCATGCCCTACGATAGGGACTCCCTGGCACTGGGTGCGGGGTGGCACCTGACCTGGGGAACTCCCTGCCGCAGGGCAAGGGAGCATTCCTGCCTGGGGATCTTTTCCTGTACTCCACCCCTGGCATCTTCCCCTGCCCTGCCCTGATGTTCCTGCCCAGTCTCTGTCCTGCACTGCCCTGATAAGGACATTTATCAGCACAGCCTCTGGAGGCTTCCGACTGGTGTTATCTTGGCAACTCCCCAAACCTGCCATGCATTCACACACTCACGTTCACCCCAGTTGTGTACAAAATCCCTTAGAAATATTCTTGTGCAGATGATGTCCTGCTAATGGGTTGGAGTAATTTGGGCTGCATCCTGTTGAGGAACTCCTTGTCTTTATAGAGCAGTCGTACTTGGTTTTTCAGCCTTGGGGGGGCTTTCAAACTCCCAGACCCCCCTCAGCCTTTCCGAGATGTGACATCACTGTGACCCCAGAGCTTATCCATGTCTACTTGGAAGTAAGTCCCATTGTGTTCAATGAGACTCACTCCAGAGAATCCCAGAACCAGATTCAAAGGTGGAGGATCCCACCCCCTCGCAACCCCCCTGACTCAAGATTGCCACTCTGAAGTGGGTCCCGACCCCCACTTTGAATACTCATGTTGTAGAGCAAGTCCTCACTTAATAGTTCTCCAGAGGTTCTTGGAAGTAGCACCTTTCAGTGGAAAAACTTAAAGTCTGGTCTCTTTCTGTGCAAATCCACTGATCTGGGGGCAGAATTGCCTCCTCCTTCCCTTTTAATTTTACTTAAAGGGTTGGGAAAGTACCTAAAGCATGGGAAAGTCCAGGGTGGCTTACAAAGTTTTTAATCCTTTTGCCCTCACAACAACCCTGTGAGGTAGGTGAGGCTGAGAGCGAGTGATTGCCCCAAGGGGGATCTGAACCCTGACCCTCCAGGTCTCAATCCAGCTCTCTAACCACTAACACCATCCTGGTTCTCTGGGATTATTTTTATTTGGGGTTCTGTTCTTGGCAAGCTCTTGTCTGCTGTTGTTGACTCTTGTTTACAACAAGAGGTAATGACACTTAATAAGTGTTAACAACTGTTGTTTTCAGCAAGTATTGTTATTGATACTGTGTAATGAATTGACTTAAAACAGCTGTAAGCGAGGACATATAGTATTCTACTCTGCCTTTCAAAAACAGTTTACAGTGATAATGAAATAACAATATAATGCAATTAACAGTAACTTTGCAGAATAAAAACTGAATGTTAATGTTAGTGAAAATATTAGAAAGGGGGAGGTTATACGTAGTGGTGTGAGTCAAATAAACTAACAACAGGTTCTATGTCCTAATAACCTAAATTAACAACAGGTTTTTTGTCCCATTCTTGGAACCAGGCACTCATTAGCAAAGGGTTCTATAGAACCTGTGAGAACCCCCTGAACCCCACTGGTGACAAGCAATGGGGGGTGTACATACTGTAGATGTGGGCAACCTCAAGATGCTTGATTTGGGAGAGAGCATATGCTCCCTGAAGCTTTTGGTGGACCACTATAGGATACAGAAAACTGGACTAGACAGGCCTTAGGCCTGATCCAGTGGAGGCTTTTCTTATGTTCTTACGTAAAGTGGCCCTTTTGGATTCCAATGATGAGTTGCGACCCACCAATTTGAGAACCACTAACATCAAGAAAGGGTTTGCGTTTGTCCGTCTAATGGAGTGGTTCTCAATCTTCCTAATGCTGTGACCCCTTTATAAGTTCCTCATGTTGTGGGGACCCCCAACCATAAAATTATTTTATTTGCTACTGCTGCAGTGCTATGCACACTTGGGAGTAAACCTCACTGAACTCAATGGGAATGACTTCTGAGTACACATGCATAGAATTGGGCTCTTAGGCTGCAATCCTAGCACTTTCCTGGGAGTAAGCCCCACTCACTAGCATGGGACTGACTTCTGAGGAGACCTCCATAAGATTGGGATCTCAGGCAGCAGAGCCAGCCACTGTTTCCTGGGAGTAAGTCCCATTCACTTATCATGAACAACAACAACAACATTGAGGGGGCTTATTTTTGAGTAGAGCACAAGGAGCAGGGCACAATGGTCGGTGCACAAGTGGGGCATCCACCAGACAGCCCACCTGCCAGAGCTCTGGCGCCACACTCACACCATGCTCACACCTCAGCACACTTAACACTCTCAGCCCGGAGGATCTGCAGGTGGGGAGGAGGAGGCTGCTGTCTGTGGTGAGTGTGTCGGGTGCCTCCCCACCCCCAAGGCTCCACATCAGTCTCACACCAGCTCAGAGGCTCCTTCTGAGACGCTTCTCAGCGGCTTCTTCCAGCCACAGCGGCTCCAGCATTTCTGCCAGGTCTTCCCAGCTGGCCCCTTGCAACAGGGGTCTTTAGGCGACCCACCAGAAAGCTCCAGGCAACCCCTACTTTAATGAGTGGTCTAATGAGAATATCATTAGATATTAGACCCCCACTGGTCTAATGAGAATATCTTCAGGCTTCCTAATTGTTGTGCATTGCACTTTTGGCTTAGTCCTTTACAACACACCCACTAATGTGAACTTTTTTCCATCCCGTTAGATCTTCTTCCTGCTGCACAATACGGTGCGAATGTTTGCGTCGCAGACAGACGGAGAAGCAAGAGTGGCGCAAGTCCTAAAAGAGAAGTTTCCCCGTGCTGCTGCTATCAAAGTAGTTGATATATCAGGTGGTGGCTCTTCTAACAATAATTGTGATCAAAAGTCTACAGTGCTTTTCTCTCTTTAAGTGTTACTCACAGTTCAATCCTGTCTTGTGCTTGCTTTCCTGTCTTGTGCAATCCTGTCATGTGGTGTATCCAGCACAGGTTTGGGGCTGCTGTTGTGTGACTGTGGCACAAGGGGAAAATTTTCTCTTTACTCTGGGTAGGGCTGCAGGAGCCCCAATGGGTAGGTGGTGCATATCTGAGCAAAACAAAGCAG
The DNA here is from genome assembly GCA_030015325.1 of Cryptoblepharus egeriae. Classification (NCBI taxonomy): domain Eukaryota; kingdom Metazoa; phylum Chordata; class Lepidosauria; order Squamata; family Scincidae; genus Cryptoblepharus; species Cryptoblepharus egeriae. The sequence goes on from JAREYC010000011.1 coordinate 29,760,955, forward strand.
CCTAGAGCTTCTCCATGCTGCCCAGAGAACAGGGCTTGGATCTGGCACAAGTGCCTGGTTCCAGCCCTGACTCTTGCTCCCTGCCCACTAGCACTTGGGAGTACTTTCTGCCCACCTTCCCCCACCCCAAAACACCTTCTTTCTGCCTTTCCCTCCCCTCTCCTCATCTCTTCACCCAATGGTTTTCAAAGTGGGGGTCAGTATCCCCTTGGGTGGGTGGGGGGTCGCGACTTCAATTCAGACAGGTTGCGAAAAGCTAGGTGCAGCCATCTTGGAAACTGGCACTAGGCAACTTTAATGACACTTCCAGTCATGACATCACTTCCTGGGGTGGGGGGTGTTGGTCGTCAGACCGATTGTTATGCTCAGAAGGGGGTCCCGGCCTGAAATGCTTGAATACAACTGTCCTAACCCATGCAGTGGCCAAGGTCAACCCGCACAATTTTCTGGCCTGAAGGCGCACAGTGACATGGTGAGGCCAGCATATCTCCCTGTTCCATCCTTCCCTGCTCACCATGTGCTGCAAACGTGCACATTTGCAACACCCCTGGGCCAGTTTAAGTGACTTGTGTCCTCCTAAGTGCGCAGTCAGTCTTGCACTGCCCCAGTATCATTGTGTCCAATAAGGTTTACGAAAGGAAAGCGGCCTGCTCATGTCTACTCGGAAGTAAGTCCCATTGTTTCCGATGAGGTTTACTCCCTGGGAAGCGGCCTGCTCCGTGTCCACTCAGAAGCAAGTCCTATTTGGCACAAGGAAGCCTACTCCTGGGAAAGCTGCCTGCTTTGTGTCTACTCGGAAGTAAGACCCATTGGGTCCAATGAGGTTTACTCCTGGGAAAGCTGCCTGCTCTATGTCTACTTGGAAGTAAGTCCCATTGGGCCCAATGAGGCCTACTCCCTCATCGTTACTGAACTGCAGCAGTTCAGTAAAAACAAGCAGCAGCAAACTAAACTAAACCAGGAGTGATGCCTAATTAATACTAAGCTTGTAACTTTGAGGATTATACTGCTTGTTACACTAAGGCTATAATCCTGTGCATGTTATCTTGGGAGTAAGTTTAGAGTAAATACTCCTACACTAATGCCATATTCTAACACTGTTCCTGGGCAGCCCAGGCAGACCCATGCTGCTCTGAACCACTGATTTAGGTTGTGCAGATCTGAGTAATCCCATTGGGGCTGCTGTGACTCTCCCAGGGTAAGGGGAAAGGTTAACCCTTGCCTCAAGCTGACCCATGAACTCAAGCTGTGGTGGATACAGCGCAGGCACACCAGCCTGCCTGTTCCAGTATAAGTTAGGATTGGGTTGCCCATCTCATTAATGAGGTGGCGGACTTGATTTACGGGTGGACCTACACCCACTATTTAACAAGGAATGGCCCTTTTGGGGTAAATGATGAGGTCCATGACTTTTCATTGAGATCAAGTGAAAGCACATGAATTACTATAAATATATTACTATAAAATGAATTACTATAAAATGTAACCAATTTGTCTCTAGATATATCAGTGGGCGGTAAAATCAAATTATTTCTTTCCAAGGTGGCTGTGGAGCAATGTATGAGGTTCATATAGAATCTGAAGAGTTTAAGGAAAAGAGAACAGTCCAGCAACATCAGATGGTCAATCAGGTAAGCAATCTGATGCACCCTAGACTTAAGGTGCAATCCTAACCATGTCTACTCAAAAGTAAGCCCCATTGTATTCAATGGGTCTTACTCCCAGGAAAGTGTCTTTAGGATTGCAGCCTTAGGCTGAAATCAGCTTTGCATTAATAATAGCATCCCAGGATTTTTCTGGGTTCAGCAAGGAGGTGGCAGGGAAGTTCCCATCATCGAAGAGCTCTGCTTCAAAGCTACCTTCACCACCATATCCAGCCATAGAAAAAGATACTAGATACAGTGGTGCCTTTTAAGACAAATATAATTCGTTCCGGAAGCTTGCTTGTCTTACAAAGCGTTCTTCTTGCAAAGCAGATTTTCCCATAGGAAATACGATGGTACCTCACATAAAGAGCTTAATTCGTTCCGGAGGCCTGCTCTTTAAGTGAAATGCTCTTTAAGTGAAGCAGATTTTCCCATAGGAAATAATGGAAACTCAGACTGTTGGTTCCACGACCCCCAAAATATTCATATAAAAATATTAACTGCCTGTAAAAATGGTGACAAAACACTGGAATTGAATTCAAAACATGCATTCAGTGTGCAGGATCCTATGAAGTCTACTTAGGCTGCAATCCTAAAGACACTTTCCTGGGAGTAAGCCCCATTTAACACAATGGGGCTTTCTTCTGGGTAGACATGGTTAGGAGGCTGCAATCAAAGACACTTTCCTGAGAAGCTTTCCTGGGCTGCTGCTGGAGGTTCAAGGTGGTCGGTGGGGGCAGTTAGAGGCAGCAGTACTGGCCAGCAGCCCTTTTAAAGAGCCTCTGTGTGGAGCGTCAGGGCTGCATAGCATGCGTCCCCATAGTGTGCTTGCTTGTTAAGTGAAGCGGAACTTGTTATGTGAAGCAAGATTTCTTGGAAAGTTTTGCTTGTTATGTGAAACACTTATTAAGCGAGGTACTACTGTAATGGGAACTCAGATGATTGGTTCCACAACCCAAAAATATTCATATAAAAATATTAACTGCATGTAAAAATGATGACAAAACACTGCAACCAAATTCAAAACACTATAGTACAGAACACAATTACTGAACTAAAACACTGTAATATACTGTACAGTAATACAGAAAAGAAACCCTTTATGGCCAAGGATGACGCATTCTCTTCCATAACCTCTTGCTGTTGCTCACGATGCAGATCCATCAATTCGTTCATTTTACAACAAATTTTCCTCTGTAAAACTGTTTGCCAAACTCTGCAAAAACTGTTTATCTTGCAAAGCAGAATTCCTTAGAAATTTTAGTTTGTCTTTCAAAGCGTTTGTCTTACAAGGTACCACTGTATTTGTGTTTTGGTAAACATGCTTGATTGATGCAATATGTTCTTTCCAGTGTATATGTGTACTTTCTTTTTCTAGGCTCTAAGTGAGGAAATCAAATCGATGCATGGACTACGGATATTCACATCTGTTCCCAAGAGTGGAAGCTAGGACTGGCTGACGGCAGGCAAAAAGTCAGGATTTTGGAAACCGGTGCAAGACTGATGGATACCAATACAATAGGATTTTGGAAACCGGTGCAAGACTGATGGATGCCAATACAATAGGATTTTGGAAACCGGTGCAAGACTGATGGATGCCAATACAATAGGATTTTGGAAACCGGGGCAAGACTGATGGATGCCAATACAACAGGATTTTGGAAACCGGTGCAAGACTGATGGATGCCAATACAATACAGAAGCTTGCAGAGGAGGATGCCTGCTTGTGTGCGATGGGAGCCTCTCCACCCCAGCATCCTGGATCCTCCTGCAAAGGAAATGCACTTGCTGCGGGTGTCTGGCTGAACAAAGACCCTTGAGGCTGGTTTTGGTTGCAGCATTTATTTCAAGTGTAAAAGTTGGCTCTCGTGATTGTACGGGAGAAAAAATCAAGAGAAAATCAAATGAAATGAATGGAATGTGTTTCAGTGGCATTTGTTGCAAGGAGGCTTATGATTACACTAGACAAGGAGGAAAGGACAGGCCGTTAAGCCTGAGGAATGAAGTCCTTTTTAAAGGGATGAAGCCTTTATCCATAGTATTTATTTTTCAAGAAGCTGTTGTGTACAGTCTGGTTTGCAAAGGTTTGTCCATCGGTGTGTCGAGGCCTGCTTTTTCACGCATATTGTTTGGAAGGGGTGTTTCAATTAAACTTTTTTTCCCATGAAATGTTGAATAAGGTGTGTTTTAGATGAAGAATAATTTGTTTTAGGCAGTAGTAAGAACAGAAACGCGACAGATGGAAGAAATAAAGAGACACTTGAAAGGCTTGTTCCAGTGTATTTTGAAACCTTGGTGTACTGCAGGTTTCTCTGGCTCTCGGAGATCAGTATTGTATAGATACTGATAGATACTGTATTGTATTGTATAGATACTCTGGACTGCAGGACTTGTAATGATAATCCCAAAGATTGCCCTACAATCCAGAGTAACTACAGAAAGACGTAAGAGGCAGTTACTCTGGATTGCTGTATGAATTTCCCATAGGTTTCCCATAGGTGGCACCGTAACTACATTGGTGTAAAAGGTCCTATAGTTACTCTGGATTGTAGCCTAAGGCTGCAATCCTAAAGACATTTTCTTGGGAGTAAGACTCTAAATACATTGGGGCTTACTTTTGAGTAGACACAGTTAGGGCTGTGCTCTAGGGGTGCAATCCTAAACAATTTAGGCCAGCCTATCTCACCTGGCATATCTTCCTGTGCTGGTGTGGAGAGAAAAGCATATGCCTGTGCATTGGCCTAACCTCCCTCCGCCCCAGGAGTGATGCAGAAGTGGGTGCACTTTGCCTTGGTGCCTTGGATGCCCTTCATGGAGAAAGGCAGATGAATGAATGAATGAATGAATGAATGAATGAATGAATGAATAAATAAATAAATAAATAAATAAATAAATTTGCAACGCCCCCAAGCCAGCATGGGACTTGTGTCAGGATTTATGCCATCCTAACTGGGGATTAGGATTGCAGCCTAAGTAGAACAAACAAATCATATAAATGAATAGCCTCCCACAAGTAGCCTTTGACAGTAATCAATTTGCCTGTTTAAATTTGCCTGTTAATAACCCCATGGAGTTCTAAAGATAAAGGGTGGCAACATCAGTGATAAGCATTACAAAACTCCTGTTGAAGATGATGGGGGAATTTCCATAATGGGGCTTAGTGGATTGTGCGCTTATCTAAATGGATATTGTCGCTGTCATGCCAGATGAACAATGTTGCCACCTTGAATTTAATCCTAATTTAATGATTAAATGATTAATTAATTTAATGATTTTTTTAAAGAAGCATTGAGGCCATAAAACAGTGATTTTCAACCCGTGGCACACTGTGGCACACTGGTGTGCTGCAGGAAGTTATGGAGGGAATATAATTTATTATTATATATATTATATTTATTAATTTGGGAATTTATTATTTGGGAATGTATAATTTATTAACGTGGGAATTTGAACAGCATACTGTGCCTTGTCAGTGGTCAGAACAACTGATGGTGTGCCGTGGGATGAAAAAGGTTGAAATTCACTGCCATAAATCATAATACCTTGTATCAGAGAAAAATAAGAATATATGAAGAATATTTTTCTATATGAAGAATATATAGTTTCTTTGCTGAAATGTTTACTGTAGGCTGCAATCCTAAAAACATTAGACCCACTGAACACAATGGGGCTTACATCTGAGTAGACATGGTTAGGATTGTGCTCGTAGTGAAGCTTTTCAAAAATATTTTGAAAGTATTTTGCTTAAGTGGTACCTGCATATTCCTAATAATATTCCTAATAATAATAATATTCCTAATAATATTAGGAATATTCCTAATTGGAGAGCTGTGGACTTGGGATTAGGATTGTGGGTTAGGATTGTGCTCGTAGTGAAGCTTTTCAAAACTTTTCAAAAGTATTTTGCTTAAGTGGTACCTGCATATTCCTATTAATATTCCTAATAATAATAATAATATTCCTAATAATATTAGGAATATTCCTAATTGGAGAGCTGTGGACTTGGGATTTTATTCTGCTTTGGTGTAACCAGTGGACACTAAGGGGACTGACTGTTCTGCTGATGGAAGAACTGGGTTGACCCTGCAACAAAAGTGCCAAAGGGTGCAAGAGGCACCCTCTGCCCACAAGGGGAAGGGGCCAAACTTGAGAGTCTCCTTGCAGTTGGGCCCTATCTGGCTGCCCTCAATATTCAGGTAAGATGAATGGAACAAACAGAAAAGCCCCCTGACTTTCCCTCTCCCAACTTTCTTTTCCAGTTGTGTTTTCCATATGGGGTGGAAGCAAGCTTGCTATTCATCAGTACATGAAGGGAAGGAAGATGGCTGATGGCCAGCTTGAACTGGTCCTCTGGCAAAACATCTGTGAGTTGAATAGTAGCAGTAACACTACTAGTGGGACTAACAACCTGTTTTTGACTCTTACGCAGAGGTGTAACATTCCCGCAGACCTTGAATATGTGGAAGAAGAAATGAAACAGGTCGGTTTTGACAGGGATTTGTGCCGAGGCCAGTTCTGTGGTTCTCTTCGGCGTCTTGGATGCAAGGAATAGCTGACGGGTCAGTTGATTAGTGTGCCTCTCCTCTTGTCCTCAGATGGACTGGTTTGATGGGAACTGCCTTGCAGCTGTTTTTAGGCACCCACGCAAGCAAGCAAGGGCTTGGATCCCATAAGCATGTTAACACCCTGCCATGTTATGCCCTGTGTAACATAATCCCTTTGTAGCTTCTTCAAGGTAACTAGCATTAGATAAGATCAGTGCTTGTGAGAGATACAGTACAGTCCTAAGCATGTCTACTCAGAAGTAAGACCCATTGTGTTCAATAGTATTTACTCCCCGGAAAGTGTGGTTAGGATTGCAGCCGTAGGCATGTATTCCTGTGGGTATACAAGGGCAGTCTACCTGTGGCTGCCAGCTATGGGGAGGGGAGCAGAGCCCATCCTGCAGGAGGTGCTACAGCACCTTTCCTCCCTCCCTCCCCTGGGTAACCACACACCCTCTTTTCCAGGACACATCCTGGATTTTAGCCTTATGTCCTGGGAAAAATCCTCATTGTCCTCCATTTCCTTGTAAGCAGGAAGCACATAGACTTCCAGTGCAATCCTAAGCATGTCTACTTGGAAGTAAATCCCATTATATTCAGTGGGACTTACTCCCAGGAAAAGTGTGGGATTACAGCTGCCTTGTAGTTAATACACTGTAAGCAATAAAATATATGTAATAATTTTAAATTTAATAATAGTGCTTAAATTAACCACATGAAAGCAGTATATATGAGTGTTCTTATTTAGCTTTTAGTTGTTGTTATTTGTTATTGCTGTTATTTAGTTTTAGCTGTTTTGTCTTGTCCTACATTTTTCTTATGTGTCCAACATTTTTGGGGTGACTTGTCCCCTTTTTTGGGTTATGACATATGGACACCCTGTTCTCCCCCCACCGAGTTTCACCACCTTGCACAGCCTCTTTGCCCACCCAGGTTCTCAGCCGGTCATTCTCACTAAGACCTGCCTTGAAGGGTTGTTGTGAGTTGTTTTTGTTGCAGGAGGTTGTTGTTGCAGGAGGGAGGGGCTAAAGCCTTGGGCAGTGGCAAAGGAAAAGTGGGTATAAACTGAATGAATACAGCTCAGTCCTATCCCTGTCTACTCAGAAATAACTCCTGGTGTAGCCAATGGGTCTTCTCCTAAGTAATGGGATTAGGACTGTAGCTTCAATGGAGTCCAGGGTGACCATAACTGCAAGAGTACAAACCCCCCAGGATGTAGGACACCCAAGAAAAATATAGGACATGACAAATAAAAGCTAAAAACATTTATACTGTTTTGCTTTTATGTGGTTAATTTAACCACTATATTGATTTTAAACTTAAAACTCTGACATATAATTTATAGATTACAAGGAGGCTCCATGCTGTCTGATCACAAGGAAAAGGAGGAAAAGGATGATTTTTCCTGGACACACTGTTAAAAAAAGAGGACACTTCCTGCAAAAGGAGGACAATGAAGATTCCCCCAGGACATATGGCTGAAAAAAGCGGATGTGTCCTGCAAAAGGAGGACAAGGGAAATTTTCCCCCAGGACATACGGCTAAAAAAAGAGGATGTGTCCTGCAAAAGGAGGACAAGGGAAATTTTCCCCCAGGCACAAGGTTAAAAAAGAGGATGTGTCCTGCAAAAGGAGGACAATGAAGATTCCCTCCAGGACATACAGCTGAAAAAAAGAGGATGTGTCCTACAAAAGGAGGACAAGGGAAATTTTCCCCCAGGGGCACAAGGTTAAAAAAGAGGATGTAAAACTTAAAAAAAGGGGACACCTCTTGGAAAAGGGACAAGGAAACCTTTTTCCGGGATGCAAACCTGAAAAAGGGGGACATGTCCTGGAAAAAAAAGGACAAGGAAACCTTTCCCCGGGACACAAGTTTTCAGAAGGGGGGCATGTCCTCCAAAAGAGGGACAAGGGAAATTTTTGCCCAGGACATAAAACTTAAAAAGAGTTCCATGTCCTGGAAAGGGAGGACAAGGATGATTTTTCCCAGGACATAAGGCTGAAAAAAAGAGTTCCATATCCTGGAAAATGGTCACCCTGGTGGAGCATCCCTGTGCAAGAGCAGTCTACCTGTGCCTCCAGCTGAGGGGAGTGGCCTCAACAGGCTCCGCCCACTGAGCACCAGAGGCTCAGACCTGCACAGCTGCTTGGCCCCCGCCCAGGTATTTCCATATAAGGAAAACTTCCTCCTATTTACCCCTCCCATTCTGGGGCTTCTTTTCCCTCCCCCCGCTTCGGTGGACCAATCAGCGTACACCTCCTTCAGTGCTTCCACCAATTAGCATCAAGGACTCGTGCTTAGTCCCGCCCTCCAGCACATCAATCATCCTCTTCCGCCAATCAGAGGCGACGGTTCTTTCTCGAAGCCTCGCCCGATGCCCCCTCGTGGGTTCGTCACCGTCGAACCCGCTCCGACCAATCAGCGCCTCCCGTCCTTCCGCGCGCCGTTCATGCCAGCCAATCAGAATGCGGCCGGCTTGAGGCGAGGTGGGCGTGGCTTAATCAGAGGTTTTAAAAGCTCCTGCCGGAGCTGCCCTCCCTCAGTCTCGCGCTGTCCTTCCTCACGTTATGGTCGTTCCTCGCTCTGCGCTGTCGCCCCTTCGCCTCTTGGGCCGCGCCGTCCTGGCCCCCGACGGGGGCTGCGGCTGCCGGCACCACCTCCCAGGCGGAGCTCGCAGGCTCCACCTCAGCGGGGTCAGGTAAGGGGTGGAGCCTCCCAGGCGGGTGCAGTCTACCTGAGGGGAGGGGAGTGACGGGGGGGTGGGCTCGAGGGCCAGGCCTTGGGGAGCCCCCGGCCGCCCTCGGGGCTGCTTGGCTCCGCAGAGGACCCCTATCTCCCGGCTGGCGGAGCCTCATCTCGGCCGCCCCTAGTGGTGGCCGGCGCGCCTGCAGGCTGATGAAATCTCCTGGGCTGGTTGCATGGGACGCTGAGGGTGGGGGGGAGTGTCTGGATGAGGGTCCTGAGGACTGACGGGGACGCTGGGGGGAAGGGGCTCAGTAGTTGGGGGGCTGGAAAGGCACTGGGGTCTGGTCTGGCTGGGGTGTTTGGGTGAAGGACACTTGGAACTCTTTCCATGGGATATGGTTGGGGGAACTCTGGGAATCGCCTCCATGGGGTCAGGTTGGGGTGTTAGGGTGGGGGCACCAGGAACCCCCTCCCTGGGGGTTTGGCTGGAGTATTTGGGTAGGGGGCACTAGGAACCCTCTCCCTGTTGTCTGCGTTGTTTAGGTGAGGACACTTGGAACTCCCTCCATGGAGGTTTGGGGGTCACTGGGAACCCCTTCCCTAGAGCCTAGCTGGAGTATTTGGGTTGTGGGCATTTGGAACCCCCTCCAAATGGTCTGGCTGGGGTATCTGGGTCAGGGTTAGGGACTCAACATCTAGGCTTGCTGGATGTGGTTGGGATTGAGTGCTCAGGAGATTCTGGCTGCTGGTGTCTTTGGGGAAGGGGAAAAGCTTGATTTCTGAGAAGATCTAGAAGTGGGTCTGGAGGCTGGGGGGAGGGCTACTCTGGGAAGTTGAGAAGGGCTTATGTTTGGGGGGGTGAAGAAGATTGGGTCTGACCGTCTGGGGGGAATTGAGAAGAGCTTGCCTTCTGCAGGGGAGGGAAATAAGCGCTAAAGAAAAGTGGGACTGGGGGTGTAAATATTAGTGGGGCTTTGGTGAAGTGAGAATGGCTTGCCTTCTGCAGGGTTAGGAGCTCTGGAAGTTCATCTGATATCTGGATGCTTGGGAGAGGGGCTTTGGCAAAGTGAGAAAGGCTTTCTTTCTGGAATAGAAGCTCTAGAAGAGAAGTGGGTCTGGAGGCTGGGGGTGGGCTTTGGGAAATGAGAAGGACTTGCTGTCTCTGTGGATGGGGGGAGAAGCTCTGGAAAATGGGGCTGGAGAAAGCTAGAAGGGTATTTGGGGAAATGGGAAGGGCTTGCTTTTGGCAGGAGGGAGAAAGTTACAGAAAAGTGGGGCTGGAGGCTGGGGGGGGGGGCTTTGTGGAAGTGAGCAGGGCTTGCCTTTTGCAGTGGAGGTGGGAACTCTAGCGAAAGGTGGGGCTGTGGCAGGTTTGCACTCAGAAGCCAAGGAAGACCTACCTGAAAGTGGGGATGCCTGAGGGTTGGGTTCAGACACACCAGAGCTGCTGCGCACCTGGCCAAGTTACATGTTGTTGAGGATGGCCACCTGAGGGCTGCACCTGGTGCTGTGCACCTGAGAGGGCAGGTGAAGCTGCTCCTGCTTTTAAGTGGTTGTCTTTTGCGTTACCTACACATCCTTTTGCTGTTTGCCATTCAGTCCCAGAGCAACCCGCAGCATAGTGTTATAAGAGTGCTGCAGAGCTGGGCAGCATCAGCAGTGCTGGTGACTCCTCTGGGTGACCTTCCCAGCAGCTTCATGTAGAGAATTACAGCAGTTCTTGCTCACTTGGGCATGCTGTGAGAAAGAGAATATTGTGGGGGGGGGGGGGTAAGCGAGTGGAATTTGCCTGTCCCTGGTTCCTCCCTTGGGTTTTCAGTTTAGGAGGAAAGCAAGGAATGTGAAGGAGGAGGCAGGCAGCAGAAGAGGCTCTGCAGCATGTTCCCTCTTATCTCTTCTTGCTCTGCTGTGGTCCCCCACCCTGCAGCAAAGAGTGTCTGGCCACATCCTGCAGTCCTGAAACCAAATGGCAGATTTTTACTTTCTCTTAAGTCTCTAAGCACATTCATGTGTCTGCAAATACCTGGCAGATTCATTCATAGGTGACCTAATTGGCCGTGGACCCTCAGGGCACTGTTCTGGGCATATGAAGTCCCAGAAGGCAGCACTGCAACACCTGATGGGGGCTTATTGGGAATATATTTCATGTGTGAATGAGCCTTTGGCTCCAAGGCTGTCTTCTGCTTCCTTGCAAGACTCCAAATTATACAAAATAATACAAAATTAGGTATAAAAAAACCAGAATAGGTTGTTTTCTGACTATGGGAAGAGGAAGTTCTGACAACCTCTCTTTGCAGGAGTGAAGCCGTTGTTATTTCTGGGAGGAAGCTGGCCCGGCAGATCCGACAAGAGGCCCGCCATGAAGTGGAGCAGTGGGTGGCTGCTGGGAACAAGCGGCCCCACCTCAGCGTGGTCCTCGTGGGCGAAAATCCTGCAAGTCATTCCTATGTCCTAAACAAGACCAAGGCTGCTGCTGATGTTGGTATGTTCTTGTGCCTTTCCTGCTCCCTAGGTGGGGGTCTACTGGAGCACTGCAGTGACTTCCAGGGACTCAGGTGTCTCCTGAACAGGAAGGTGGTGTGGGAGTTTTTTCTGGCTGTGGCTATTTCTGTCATTGCCCTTCACTGGATTTTGTGGTCTGTCTGATACTTCTTCCAGGGAGGCCTTTTTGAAGCAGCTTGGCAGGGCTGAGGCTGAGCTTCAGAAGCCTGTGTTTGATGCGCTGGCTGTTGCTTCCTTGATACTTTGGCTCCTTCAGCAGCCCCAGCAAGGTCAAAAAATGAGCCTAGGAACATGGAATGTAGGGCTGGCAGCTTCTGCCTTACTCAGCATTTGTTCCGACTGTCTTAAGTTGCCTCGCTGCACAGTGCTGGGGCTTCACTTGAGATGGTAGCTTCTCTGATGAAAGTGGAAATGGATCTGCTGAAGACCCCAGGTTAGGGCATTCCTGGCGGCCTCAGGAAGCTTTAGTTTCAGCTATCGGGTTGCAGTTGTTGGGACTTTGCTGCCCCCACCCAATCTTCCTGCCATTCCCAAGGGCAGACAGCAGCCCTACCTTGTGTGTACTGAAGACATGGCAGCATTTTTTTGCACCATTAAGCAGTGTCTGCATTTTTCTTTTCCTGATGGATTCTCTTGTGTTGTTTACAGGCTTAAAACAAGTAATGTTGAAAAGAACTGTGGTCTGGGCCTTCCCCTAATTGGCATCTTTTTGATGTGTTAAAAGAGTTTTGTTGTGAATATTGCACTACCAATAAAGGCATTTAACTACGGTTTTTAACTGTTACACTGAGCACTCCCATAGATAAAAATATAAATCCAGAGGCCCAGAATGGCTCCAGAATGCAGTAGAAATGTCCTGGCTCTGTAGCTGGATTCCTAAGGACATCAAAGGGAGAACATCATCAAAAGATGCAAGATTGAAGTTTGGTACACAAAGTGCAGAACACTCCGATGCTTGTAATGGGAATCCTGCTTAATGGGCACTGTTGTTTCTTACTCAGTCTGGCCGCTCTTGTTGGGCTGTGTAGAAAAATCTCAAGATTCATTTTCTGGTTTGTTTTTCCCTCTACACCCTTGTTCCTTTTATTTTCAAGCATATAAGAAAAAACTGGCAATAAAAAGGATACGTCCCATTTCAGGCTGTTTCCACTGCTGTTTGTAGGTTCTTCCCTCCTTCCCCTAAACATTTTGTTGGTCCTTTAATTGACAACTGCTTTGCAGTTTTGGTTCTCATAGACTGCTTAGGATGCTTTTAGGCAACACGGAGTATTAATGGATAATCCAGAGGAGACGGCTTTGATGGCTTGTACTCCATGAAGTCTGATGACTCCTTTTGACCCCCTTGTGGTGTTTCTTGCAGGAATCAGCAGCGAGACCATTCTGAAACCAGCCTCCATATCTGAAGAGGAGTTGCTTGATCTTATTGTGAAGCTCAACAATGATGCCAATGTGGACGGCCTCCTGGTGCAGCTCCCCTTGCCTGGTGAGTGTGGGCCTGAAGAGGGGCTCTGACAAGGCATTGGTTCCTTTAAGATGTGACTCACACCAGGGCAGCCCAACTTTCTCAATAAGGCAGGGATTCTAGTGCATTAATCCCCGTTGCAGTATATAATCTGAATGTTTATGGGAGTTAATCGGTGAGGTGTGGTGTTAATGTGGCTGAGTAGTTTTGAATTTCAGTCTCCTCATCTGGATTCTGGTCCAAGGGTCTCCAAATTTTCAGCATGAGGAGTGCATTAAATACTCAGTATGGTGTCAAGGGTCAGAACAAATTTAAATAATTTAAAGGGTCTGAAGAAATTTATATTTAGAGATGGAACTTTAAATGAATAGACGGATTCTGATTTCCATAAATTTCTCCCAAAATAATATCACAAAAGACTATAGATGTCCTCTTTTCAGTGTGCTGTGAAAAGAAAAATGTTGAAAACAGCTGCTGTGTGCCTTGCCCCAGTCTGGCATGTCTGGTTTCCCCCTCACTTTGTAGATGTTGTTGTTGTTGTTGCAAGTCTATACTTGTCCCCGGTGTTAAACCCCCACCTTCTTTCCCCCAGAACATATTGATGAACGGAAGGTCTGCAATGCCGTGAATCCTGAGAAGGATGTGGATGGCTTTCATGTGGTGAATGTGGGCCGGATGTGCCTTGACCAATATTCCATGCTGCCAGCCACACCGTGGGGGGTGTGGGAAATCATCAAGAGAACTGGTAGGCATTGTGTGTGAGTGTGCTGAGCTCTGGGGTCACTGAGAAGAACAGAGTTCCTCACTGTTTTGTGTTCTGCATTGTAGGAATCCCCACCTTGGGCAAGAATGTGGTTGTGGCTGGTCGGTCGAAGAACGTCGGAATGCCCATTGCAATGCTGTTGCACACTGATGGTACACATGAACGTCCTGGAGGTAAGGTGGACAGTGACCTCATCCTGGGTGGGTCTTGAATAGGGTGACACTGAGAGTGTCTTGCTGCTAGTGGTGGCATGTTCTTTCTGTTGAGTTTTTTCCCTTGTGTTTCTGCGGTGGTGTAGCTAAAGGGCTTAATGGGATACACTATTCAAGGAGTCACGTGCCAATCTGCGCCCACTTTGGCAGAACTAGGCAAAGAAACAGGCTTCTAAGAGTTGAGGAGGTTACCATTTGAGTAAGCTGCCATAAGGCACTGCACCAGTGGTGTGATTTTCTTTTTCAGGGGATGCCACTGTCACCATCTCTCACCGTTACACTCCCAAGGAGCAGCTCAAGCAACACACAATCCTTGCCGACATTGTGGTTGCAGCTGCAGGTATGGAGGCCCTGGATGGCCGAGATCAAAGTCTTGCCCTGTGGAATGGTTGCCCTTCAATGTGGCCGGAGTTCTCCCCCTCTGAGCTGCCATGGCCTGTGACTTTGTCGTGTTAAGCCGCCTCTTTTTAAAATGCAGGTATTCCTAATCTGATCACAGCCGACATGATCAAAGAAGGAGCTGCTGTTATTGATGTGGGCATAAACAGAGTCCAGGATCCTGTGACTGCCAAACCAAAACTAGTTGGAGACGTGGATTTTGAAGGTATGACGGGGTGGGAAGGGTATGTTCAAGACTTTAAAAACTCAGATTCCTATCTGGACATGGATTTTTGCCTGGTATCAATAGAGGGGAGAAAGTCCCCCCAGGCTTCGCCCAGTTTATGTTACAGTAGCTTCTCGTATAAGTCATCAAGGGAGTTTGATTGCAAAAAGATCTTGTTACTTAATAGCTCTTCTTCGCAACCCAATCGCTCTCCTTCTATGTTGTATGAAACAGCTGTGGATGTTGGGAGTCTGGTGTGCTGCTGTCAGCAGAGAAGGTGCCTGGCTTGCAGTTGGCAAGGGGTCAAGTAACGCAAAGCTGTGTGCTGGTCTCCGGATTCCAGCACAAGCATTTCCCAGGCAGTGAATGGCCACCCCTAGATCCATGCAACCCCCCTAGGGCTGCATTTGGGTTTAAATCAATCTATATTTTGATTGTTTGGATTTGTAGCCCACGTTTCTCCAGAGTAGACCCAAGCAGGCTAACAAACATGATAAAAATATAATTAAAATTTGAAGACATTTTAAAAACCTATTAAAAACACCCTGGATCGAACCCCCAGCCCACACGTTAGTTCAAAGCTTTGGTGCATAAAAATGTTTATGCGTTTCAACTCTTCTCCAGCCTCCTGGTATTCAAAGTGGTTTATAATGGTGCGGTCAGACATACCAACTGGAAGCGGCAGGTGGTGGCTTTGCCTGGCTCTGCTCCTCTGACAAGGAGAATGCCTAGGCTGAGATTGATTGCTGGGAGGTGTTGGGGGCAGGACTCCTGTTGCTTCTTTGTGCAACAAGCTCTTTTCCTTCCTGCAGGAGTGAAGCAGAAAGCCAGCTACATCACTCCTGTCCCCGGCGGGGTAGGCCCCATGACGGTGGCCATGCTGATGAAGAACACCATCATCGCTGCCAAGAAAATGCTGAGGCCCCTGCAAGAGCTGGAGGCTGTCAGTGCTTAAGACTGGACTTTTTTCCTCTCAAACATTCCAAATCTCCCCCCAACACAGGCTGAGAGTGCAATGAGGTATTTATTTCTCAGATGCCGGGAGTCCGGAGAGCAAGTGAGCCCCAAATATTTATTAATCCAGCTGACAGGGGCACCTGTTCTCTTGACACAGCGCATCATATGATTCCTATTATAAGCTGCTACCATTTCAGTGCAGGAACCAAGCATGCCCTTAGAGATACAGAAGTGTCTTTATATGTGCTCAGCACAGCTTCCACTAACCAGCCTCCACTGTGAGCCCAGTAGATGGAGCAAGACCTGCTGGGACAAGTGCAGCTGTTCTGGGGTCAAACGCCGCTATTTTCTATAAGGCCTTATTTCTATATTATCTGAATAGATCTTGTTACAAAGCCGTTGGTAACTGGTTTGAGTGCTTGAATTGGTCATCTCTTAACCGATGGTGAAAAGAGCTTGGACCACATTTAGTTGTGGCTGGAAAGGAACCCCCACCAGTCTCCAAAAGGTTCCCCACACCTGTTCAGCATTGCCTGGGGCTATTAGTTAATACCGCCAGTTGCATCTGAATAAAAGGTCATCTATTGCTTGTATTCTCTGAGTTGTGTTTGTGTGCATTTGGGAGGGAGAGAGGGGGCCGGAGTGCT
This sequence comes from Cryptoblepharus egeriae, assembly GCA_030015325.1. Classification (NCBI taxonomy): domain Eukaryota; kingdom Metazoa; phylum Chordata; class Lepidosauria; order Squamata; family Scincidae; genus Cryptoblepharus; species Cryptoblepharus egeriae. Next base: position 29,776,977 of record JAREYC010000011.1, read on the forward strand.
GAAATCAGCACTAGGGTCACCACCGCCCTGTGCTAGAGCTCAAATATGGGCAAGTCTTGCTGTGGGCCTGGGATGTTTTGAAGAAGGCGCCAACAAGACTGAGCCACAATATGGGGTTCTTCCAAACTTTTAACACCTTTAACAGGCTTGTCGAGGGAATTTCAGCAGGTCTAGCTTGTGATCGGTGAGATCGCTTTTCTGTGATCAGTTGTGTCACGTTGTTGTAGTATATCATAGAATCATAGAATCATAGAGTTGGAAGGGACCTAGTAGGTCATCTAGTCCAACCCCCTGCCTGCAGCAGGAATTCCCCCTAGAGCATCTCCAACAGGTGCTCATCGAGCCTCTGCTTGAAGATCCCCAGTGAGGGAGAGTCCACCACCTCCCTTGGCAATCTATATGGCACTATATATATGGCACTATATATATGGCACTGAGAACTGCAGCCATGTGTCAGCTAGAGCCTGAAATGTGTTTGCCTGCACAGAAACTACAGGTGTCCCTGGTTATCCAGAGTGTATAAAGAAAACAATGGAAAAAGGTCTAAAGACCCATTTCCAGGTTTCTTGCTCCTCTTTTGCACCTAATGGAATAAGATGGTGCCTCAAAATCTGAAGACTGGAATGATTGCTTGCATGGCTGCCTCTCTACAACAGTAGAAAAGCAGTTTTTAAAACCGTACTTTGCAGTAGCCATTAGTGTTGAGTCTAATCTATGTATAACAAGGTTGGACCTGTATCTCCATTTGCATATCCAAGTGAAACCATATTGTCCCAGTAGACTAAAGTGCAATCTTAAGCATATATACTCAGAAGTACATGGGACTTACTCTCAGGAAGGTGCGTATAGGATTACAACCCGACAGTTTCTGTGTGGTAGGCTTTACCTACTCCCTGGTACAAAACAATGAGGAAAACATACAAGGCTCCATTCAAGCTCCAAGTGTGATTACAACATAAAGATTTACGTGGTTTTTACTCAGCCGCTCAATACTGTCGATTTGAATTACAAAGTTAAATAACTTGAGAAGCAGGAGAATAAATTCAAGTTTTTTATTTTGTTTTAGCTTCCATGTTTACAAAGTTACAAAGAGATCACTGGGTATGTTACGCTAAAGTTCAACCAACTGCGTTACTTAGTAGGCTTGAGCTGTACATTAAGAGTCTGGTTTAGGGGGGAAAAGAGGGTTGCTTTTTATAAAAAGTCTGTCACTACCTTTGAGAAAAGGTTAAGAAAAAATACACCATCCGGGTCCCTCCCACTCTTTAGAGGACTGCTGGGTGCAGAAGAAAGTGTTTTTCTGAGTCCCTCCAGAGTGCTCTCCTGTTTGCCAACGTAACATTGGGCAAGGGGATAAAGGAGGGGGTGAGTATCTTCAGTGTTGGCGCTGAAGGAGAGGAGGACATTGAGGATCTAATCCTCCATGGAACAAAGTCTACTTAATCTTTGACAAGAGGTTGACGGGAGGCCCTTGGTGATAGAGAGACCATGCAAGTGCAAGGAAGCACCAGGTTTGGTGCCTGGAAACGGGGTGGGGGGGGGGGAGAATGGCAGATGAGGGGCTACGTAAGGGGCCCTATGCCTATTTTTGAAGGCGAAACTGCCCCTCAACGGGGGGAGGGGTGAGGTAAGAGGTTACTCCCCAGTATTTAGGTAACCAGCACTATTGAGTCCCCAGAGTAGTTGATCTTGAGCCCAGACTTCTCTCCCTGGCAATGTGACGGGGTCCTGTTTTGTGTGGCCATCCCTTGCTCAGAACAGTTGGTGTCGGGAGAATTGGGAGGAAGGACATCAGAGCAAAAGCTGGAAGGACTCAGGTTTCAAATGGCAGCAAAAAGAGGTGATCCTTTTCTAGAACTCAGGCTAGGGGACTTATAAGAACCATTTACACACCTACTTCGAAGGAGCCATTTACACACCCACTTCTAGAGTCCAGCCAGGAGGAGGCAGCCCTCCAGAAGGTCTTACTCATTTGCCTAAATCTCTGTTTGCTGCAACTGCATCCTGTTAATTCCTCTTGTACTTTTCAAGCACCCGCAAAGCACAAGACACGGGGAGGGGGGAGGCAAGACCAAGAGTCTGGTAGCCCCTTCTGCACTGCAGTCCTGTGTGTGGCAGGAGGCACTTTCCCTACAGGTAAATTCAGCCCATGTGGAACTCCATGTGGAACACAGCTTCCCTCCCCATTGGGCAATGCACCCATCACTGCTGCTCTCACTCTATGGATTAGAGGACAAAGAGAGAAAGACAGACTGGAGGAAAGGGGAATGGTGGACTTGGAGCATCTCTGGCACTCTATTGCACCACTCTCCTACCCTCCATGCTGTCTCCCTCTTCCCTTCCAGTCCAGGGAATGGGATGACAAGGAGGGTCTGTGGCAGCACCCTCAGTTGGGCTTATGGTGGCACTGGCCCTGCTACAGAGTATGGGTGTTTCTCAACACACGCCAAGGGGAAAAAACCAGTGGCTCTACTGAGAGACATCCCACCAGAATGGATGGGACTACTGTGAATAACAGGCAAAAGTCTACCTTGGAAGTGGTTCTGGTGCAGGGAGTATCCGGCTGGCCACTACAGAAGACATCTGGTTCCTCCACTCAGAGCGCCAGAGGAGCCTGCAGCCTCTCGAGCATCCTTGTTCCTGGAGACTTTGCAGTCCTGAAGCACCATCTCCAGGTGGATCTGAAGCAGAGGCTGCCTTTCTGCACCTGATCAAAGGGGGGGCCCTCCATAGAGGTGTTTCCAGGTTCTCAATCCTGTTGTGGCAGCACAAATTTGGGGGCCCGGCAAGCCTCTTGGTTGGACATACAGAATCCTGTGATTTTACATATTGGGAGAGCCTTTGGGACTCACAGCGTAGTTTCACTGCCCATGTCCCGGGGGTGCTTTTCTGTGTCTGTGTCTTCGTAGTCTGATTCCATCTCAATCTTCACCTGGGGCACGGCACAGATGGGGTTTCGGGAATAGTTAAATGCGGGCGAGGATGGGCAGGAAATCTTCAGGTGAAGTGTAATGCTGGAAGGAAGGAGGGAAGTGCGCATCAGTCCCTCACATTGGAAAGCCTGGCTAAAGACCTACTGAGAACCAATTCAGTTTTCCTGGTTATTGGGGGTAACAAGGGAAATTGATCCGTTTTCTATGGACAAGACTGTCCCTCTTGCTTCCCTGGACCAGTCTCCAGACCTCCACACCTCCCTCATCCTTGCTGTGTGGCATGTGGACAGCCCAGGGAGCATAAAGACCATTCCCTGCCAAGTTCCATGTGGGTGGGAAAATTCCCACTGGTGGGCCCAGTTAGGCCCCCAGTTGGCAGCACCGTCTGTTCCACCCAACCAAGCTGTAAAAAAACCCAATTGGTCGTTGTGATGTCACACTTCACTGCCACTCCTTGCCCACATCCTGCCCTGCACTCTGCCAGTTGGTTACCTGCGATCCAGATCCGAGCCATTTGGAGAGGTATCAGAACGCAAAGCTCCAACTGGAAGACCTCTTTCCTGGAGGGAGACACAGACAGAGGTACATGACACCATTTCAGGGCATGGAAGGAATAAACAGAAGGGGGGAAAAAAGGAGAGGTCAGAAAAGGGCATGCCCCAAACATCCTGCTTGCACAAGCGTCACCACTGGTCTGCCCCAGAGTGCCCTTGTCTACCCTTTCTTGGAACGCTAGAATGGGGGGAAGGAGAGGAGAAAGGCAGGGGATGAAGCCATTGACTCCCATACCTCCAAATCCCACATCTGCTGCAACCCACATCAGAAGGGTCAGGAGTGCCCCTAAGTGGGTAGGGCTGCCCCCCACCCCCTTGCTTTTCAAACACTGGGAAGAGTGTTGTGAACAACCCTAGGGGTTCATCAGGCTCAAGACATTCAGGAGCCAGAAATGGCAAATTCGATGGCCTTCCCTCCCTTGGCAATTTGGCTATCTGACCGAGGGTGGCACCTACCAGAGGGTCCTCCTACGCAAGCCGTCTTGCTGTGAGAAGGTGCAGAACCCTATGCGCTTCTTAACCACACCAATGATGCTTTGCACAGTTGGGCTTCCTACTGAGTCTTACTCCAAGGATCCCATCCCTGCAACTCCCACTCTACCGCCACCTGTAAGAGCCCCACAAACCTGCTGCCTCTCACCTTGCTCATGGCAGGGCTGCCTCTGATGACTCCACTGAACGGGAGCCTTCTTGCAGGAAAAAAGCGAAGCGTGGAGATCAGGCATGGGCACAGCATGGAAGACAAGGCAAGCATTCACTACCCTGTTCTCGACTACACATTGAATGCTCTCAGATTCAGTGCCCACATTCTCAGGGAGCACCGCAGTAGCAGTGAGATGCAGTGAAGTCAGTGGCTGAGGAGGGAGGCACTTGGTGTGGTGCCACAAGCCATACTGGGGTGCAAACTCTCACAATGGGCAGCCTCCACACAGTGCCGGGAAGGCAGAAAGGGACATATCCACAGCCCAGTATACCAGGGAGGCACTTACAGAAGAGGCAGACCCAAGGGGGCATCTTCCTAAGGGCATCCTTGAACCCATCCTGCCCACTATCCCTAAAGCCTTCCCAATGCCAACCCCCCCTCCCCATGGAGTTTTGGATACCTGCCTTTCCAATGGAAACAGAGCCCTTTCCTACCATAGTTGGATAGCCAGGAGTTCTACAATGATGTCTGGCTGCCAACTGGCGCCAACTGCCAATTCTTCAATGTAGTCTGGCTGCCAATTGTCCCTAGTAGTTTGGTTCACACTTCCGTGCTATCCGGGGTGCACCATGAAGAGGTGAACTAGCAGCCTTCTTGCTAAGAGTGAGCCCTTTCCAAACACTGGGTCTTCTCCCATGGAAGTGGGCAACCTCCCAAGAAGGATCGGACACCTTAATTCTGAGGAAGCTGCGCCACTCCTGGGTGCACAGACATGTGCCAGCCTTCCCACATTACCATGGGAAGGAGAGGGTGAGTTGTGCCAGCCTAAATTGGTTAGGATAGCATCCAAAGGCAAACTGAAGCCATGAGGAACGAGGGTTTCTCTTAGGGATGCTGGCACAGGGAGTAAATTTGTTTGCGGAATTCCTTGCCACAGGACATGGTGATGGCATCCGGCTGAGATGATTTTAAAAGGGGATTGGATAGATTACAAGCCATGGATGTGTATGTGCAACCTCCTGGTTCTAGAAGTAGGCTAACCCAGAATGCCAGGCACAAGGGAGGGCACCAGGAAGCAGGTCTTTTGTGGTCTGGTGTGCTCCGTGGTGGGTCACTGTGAGAGACAGGAAAGTCAACAAACTGGGCCCCCTTTAGCCTGATCCAGTGGAGCTCTTTTGACGTTGTTATGAAAGTCATAGAATCTTAAGAGTTGGAAGGAACCCAGTAGGTCATCTAGTCCAACCCCCCTGCCTGTAGCAGGAAATCCTCCTAGTCCTCATCCCATCCAGATCTCTGTGTGGTGGAAAGTTCCACCTTCCTCAGTGAGCCTCCTTGTTATCCCTCTAGTTGCAGCTTCAAGTGGAGTGATGCAGCCAGTGTTAGTAGGATTAGTAACTTGCACAGGGTGCAACCCCTTTGCATCTGAGCCTGGACAAAATCTGCTCAAACAGCTGGGGAGAGGAGGGGCTGCCCTTTTGCAGGGTCCTGCTTAGGATATGACAGTTCTGATCCAAAAAGCCATTGATCAGCGGTGCCAAAAGGTGGCGAGTTAGCTGTTAGTGCAACATCTGATCAAGCCTGTGCGCATTACTTACGGGATGTGCAATGGACATTGTTTGGGGGCTCTGATGGGACAGGTTCCAGTGGGAGCGTGATAACAGAGGGAGGTGGGAACTTGGGCTGGGGAAAAAGTGAAAAGAGACAGGCAATGAACGCCTCTGTTGGCGCAGACGTCTTCAGGCTGGTGAGAGACAGACTCAGGACAGGAGTACATACGCGGCCCCATAGCGCGGAAGGCATCTCACCCTCTCTCAGGGTCTCACCTCGCCTCTGATTTGGACGGTGTGCTGGACTGAAAGCAGGTGGTTCTTATGATTTCTATGCTCATTATTCACAGTCACTAAGCACAGGGAGAAGATATTTTGTATGGGATGTTTGGGGTACTTTAAAAAAGCACACCCGCACCATCCTAAGGCAGAGGAATGGTCCGAAATGCTAACCGGTTCATTTGGTGGCAACTGCTGGCTTGACCGCAGATCAGATATTAAAATAAAAGCCCATTTGCAGCTCTTGGATTATTTTTAAATTCAATAATGAAACCCAGTGGTACCTCAAATAACAAATAACCCAAATTTTGAAATTATTAATGAGCAATGCCTTGCATAACAAGCAAGGCATTGCTGCAATTTGGGTCCTTGTCGGTCCCCAGCTACTGGGGGAGAGTGAGAGGTGAAGGTGGTGCGCAATTCCCCCTCGCCCCTTCTAGCCAGTATCGTGGGCTGGAAGAGGCGAGTGGGAGGCCGCCTTTTCCTCTCTCCCTCACCATTAGCATAGCTACTGGGGGAAGAGAGAAGCCAGTACGTGCCTCCGCCTTGCCCCTTCCAGCCCGTGATCATCCTTGAACCCTGGAAGGGGCGATGGGGAGGCTGCCTTCACTCCTGCCTTCCCAGTAGCATAGCTGCTGGTGTAGAAGGGGGGGTCAAAGGAGGTGCACCCACTCCAGCCAAAGCTGTTTTTAAGCAAATGGTCTTTGCATACTGGTGGTTGATGACCTCTTATTCAGACCATGAGTCTGGAAGGGGTGCAAAGCATTAGGGCTGCAATCCTAAGCTCCAGTTAGGCCTGAAGTCCCAATCTGGTCTGGGAAGGTCACAGAGTGTTGCCAGACACTTGTTCGCCACTCCTGGGGGAGTTAGGCCAGTACTCAGACATGTGCTTGCCTCCCTACATCACTATGGGAATGGGAAGACCAACGAGTTGTGCTGGCCGGCCTAGGTTAGGATTGCACCCTAAGTTTTGTAGAGAGCCTTACAGTGGCATGTAATGCAATGGATCAATGCATGGATGCAATGCTCTAGTTACTTGATCAGTACTAATCCAGATGTAATCCAAAACTGAACTGTTCCAAAATCCAGAAGAATCTAGAATGTATCTACATGTATGTGCACTGTGTTCACTCTGTGAGCACAAGCCTAATGATGTCTAACTGAAAAGTAAGCCCCATTGTATTCCTGGGTCTTACTCCCAGGAAAGTGTCTTTGGGATTGCAACCCATGGATTATGCCTTTCTAACAGAGGATAAAGAAAAAGAACTTCTGGAATGAATGAATGAATGAATGAATGAATGAATGAATGATCATCAGTGATTTCTAATTCTGATTGTGGTAAGAGATTGTAGAGAGAAAACTAAAAACAAATTATTGTTTGAGATTGTAGAGAGGCAACAGACGGATCTCTCCCCACATGCTCTCCTCCCCTCTGCAGCTATCCTGATCCGGCTGCTATTGAATTCGGGCTGTAGCTAAGAGGGAGGGGGGCAAAACGCTATGGGTGCAATCCTAATCATGTCTACTCAGAAGTACGTCCCGTTGTATTCTACAGAATTTACTCTCAGGAAAGTCTGTATAGGATTGCAGCCTAAGTTTTGCAGAATCCTTCCCACCGTGTGCAATGTGTGGAAGAAGAAAGGACTGGACCCTGAGGGCACTTGAGTTGGAAGGGACCCAGTAGGTCATCTAGTCCAACCCTCTGCCTGTAGCAGGAAATCCTTGTAGAGCATCTCTGACATTCCCCTGAATTGAGCCCACACCTCTCTGGTAGGCAGCAAAGACTGTCACCAGCAGCTCAGCAGCACCTCCTTCATTGGAATGGAGGGCAGGAAGGTGCACAGACCACAACAGGCTGCACCCCCCTGAAACCTTGGCCCTGGGAGCTTGGGGGCTAAACCAGGTGGGGCGCTCAGAGCTCCATAATCAGTTCTGCTTTTCATAAAGGGGCTGCATGTTTCTCCCTGTAGGATCAATGGCAACATTGCATTTTTATTTTAAACAGTGCAAGCGGTAAAGACGCTGTGCCTGTTAACCAGCAGGCCAGGGTTCGATTCCCGGGTCGGCCCCACAAGACAGGGTGAGGTCCTGTCCTTAGCCCAGCTCTGCGACGCCAGCTGGATCCAATTGTATCGGCTCTGCCTTTCCATTGGACTAATTCAGTGGCGTGGAGAGGGGGGATTTGCTGCTTGGGTAACAGCCTCTCCTCCATAACAATCCAACCCAGGCTTTCGTGCTTCGCATGCAGCGTATGCAGCGCAGAGCATGATACCATAGTCTTTCAAGACTGATGGAGGCCTGCAGGGGGAAAGGGTTCCTACCTCCTTTCTTACAATGCCAAACCAAAATCTGGTTTTGCCTTTTTCAAATGCCAAGGGAGACCAGCATGTGCCTGCTCTTCTTTCATTAAGTGTGAAGCAGAGTCAGAAAGGGCTTGCATGGAAACTGCAGGGACCCGTGTGTAGATGCCACCATTGCTGTGCCCAAACAGGGTAAGGAAAATTCAGCACAAGCCCAACCTAAGTTATTTTGCACAGGAGCAAGTGCTGAAAAAGAACAGCTGCTTTGGTGGAAATTTACCCAAAAGGAGGAAAACCAGGACTTTCCTAAGATGAAATTAGTCCCTTCTGTGAATCCTGGGAGTGCCTGACCTACGGGGGGAGAGATTATGGCTGAATGTGCATAGAATGGGATTGCCATAATTCTCATCCACAAAATCAGGACAGGAGCCTCTGTCCCATTTGCAAGTATGTGAACACAATCCCCCCCAATTGGGACTGTTTTGGGGGACATACGGCATGAAAGCAAGAAGTGCAAGCCCCCCCAGCGTCACGGACACACCTCGTCACTGCTCTCCTCCTCCTCGCCCTTGTTGCCTTTCCGTTTCTTCTTCTTTTTATCATCTTCCTTTTTCTTGTCTTTCTCAGGGATGATGTTATCGATCCAGGCCAAGTCGTGCTGGGAGAAGATGAAATCTAGCATCTTCCGGACCAAGATCAAGGCTAAAATCTGAAAGAAAGGCAAGGCTCAGCCACTCTAGTTCACCTGCTAGTTATGCAGAGTAATAGCTGGTTCAGGCTGCAATCCTAAAGACACTTTCCTGGGAGTAATCATAGAATCATAGAATCCTAGAGTTGGAAGGGACCTAGTAGGTCATCTAGTCCAACCCCCTGCCTGCAGCAGGAGATCCCCCTAGAGCATCCCCAACAGGTGCTCGTTGAGCCTCTGCTTGAAGACCCCCAGTGAGGGAGAGTCCACCACCTCCCTTGGCAATCTCTTCCACTGCCCAACCACCCTCACCATCAGGAATTTTTTCCGGATATCCAACCGGAATCTCCTCTCTTGCAGTTTGTCCCCATTGGTTCTAGTTCTGCTTTCAGAAGCAGCTATGAACAAATGAGCCCCTTCCTCCCTATGACAGCAGTGGGGCTTACTTTTGAAAACAGTGGGGCTTACTTTTGAGTAGACATAGCTACGATTGTGCTCAGAGAGTCTTTGACCAACCAGATAGAGTTTAGTTAGGGACCAAGCAGGCCTCTGTCAGTCTTGAAAGACTACGATATTGTGCTCAGCGCTGCATACGCTGCATGCGAAGCACGAAAGCCTGGGTTAGATTGTTATGGAGGATAGGCTGTTACCCAAGCAGCAAATCCCCCCTCTCCACGCCACTGAATGAGTCCAATGGAAAGGCAAAGCCGATACGATTGGATCCAGCTGGGGTCGCAGAGCTGGGCTAAGTGGGGCCAACCCGGGTCTCGAACCCTGGTCTGCTGGTTAACAGGCACAGCATCTTAACCGCCTGTGCCACCCACAGCCACTAGCTTAGGGATCAAGCAAGGCGTCAAATGGTCATAGATGAGATCAGCCTGCAGATACCTGGGAAGAAATACTGTGCTTTTTGACACGCATTTGCAAACACAGAAGAGCATCATGCTCAGAGGGTAACTGCACATAGATGTGGGGTGATGGGGAAGCAGCAGTGGGAAGGAACCTATAGTGGAGAGTCAGGGAGATACTCTGAAGACTTTAGGTTTTGGTCTCTGCCACAAACAGGAAGACTTTCTCTTTCTAGCCGGAAGGTGGCGACTTTGCTACACCAATGTGTAGCTACACCAACGTTTGCTAGACCAATGTGTATACTTGGCGATGGCTTTTTATAACTGATAGCTGATTGTTACTGTATTGGTTAAGCATTAAGGCAGTGATTTTCAGCCTTTTTCATCTCATGGCACACCATAATTTGTTTTCACAAGGCACACCCTGCTCTTCAATTCCCCATTTCCCCTATTAATGTGGGTGGCACAAGTGGTTAAGACGCTGTGCCTGTTAACCAGCAGGCCAGGATTCGAGACCCAGGTTGGCCCCCTAAGACAGGGTGAGCTCCTGTCCTTAGCCCAACTCTGCGACGCAGCTGGATCCAATCGTATTGGCTCTGCCTTTCCATTGGACTAATTCAGTGGCGTGGAGAGGGGGGATTTCCTCTTGGGTAACAGCCTATCCTCCATAACAATCCAACCCAGGCTTTCGTGCTTCGCATGCAGCATATGCAGCGCCAAGCACGATACCATAGTCTTTCAAGACTGACGGAGGCCTGCAATGTCTCTCCCCAAATTCCCGCGGCACACCTGAGGACTATCTGCAGCACACCCGTGTGCCACGTAACACTGGTTGAAAATCACTGCATTAAGAGAAATCCAAAGGAGGTCAGTTTTGGAAAAAAATATGGAAAGGGTAGCAGCAGTGGCTTAGCTAAGGGGGTGCACGGGGAGCGGTTGCACCAGGTACCAAGCATTAGGTGGGCAACAAGCTGAGCTTGACACCAATAGTCAAAATTGTGAAAAATGGGGTATGTAACTATAATAATACCATCATGTTATATATCAATGAAAAGGAAATGTCATGCAACATCTGTATTCATGAATATCTGCATATGAATATCTACTGTATATTCTATCAAAACTTTTGGCCGGTTAACCAGGAAATGAAAATGCCAGCTGCTAATGGAAGAAAAAGTGGATTTTCTTAACACAAAACTGACCCATGAGACTGATTATCCTGAGAGCCGATGAGATGTAATTCTGACACTTATTTCCTTATATGGAAAACATAAGATGGAAATCATAAGGTGAGCTCCCCCTTCTATATATCATAATATAGTTACTCATGCTAACTGGGCAAAGAGGCACTTCTAAATGGTGCTCCTCTTATATTTAGAAGTAAGAGAATAACCAGCCCTCTTTGCTCCAGCACACAGCAGTGAGGCTCCCTGCAAAACTTAGTGCTTTGCACCCCTTCTGACAAATACTTGCTGAACTGGATCACAGCCACAAAATAAAATTAAGGATCCCAGTCCTTAATGTGCTGCAAGACCTTAGGATAGGGGGTTTAGGATAGGATATAGGCTATGGGGTTTGTAAGAGGAGCTGTGCAGGTCAGAGCAGGCCAGTGGGATACCTTGTTAGGCCTGGCCACTTACCATCACAGGAAAGATGATGGCTGCCACTGTGGACTTCAGGATCCAGAGCACAGCCAGGCAGACGATCTGAACCATGGTGAATAAGTGGATCCGCCGCAAGGGCACGTGCCGCAGGAAGACGTAATCGGGCTGATGTTTGGCTGGCATCAGAAAGAGCTTGCAGCGGTCCCAAAACTGTAGGGGGAAACAGACTGCACTGATGCCAGAACTGGGGGCAGGAAAGAGGGACCATTTCTGAAGCAAGGAGTATTGACAGTTTTGTGCATGTCTTGAGCGTGTTCATGCCTTTGAGCGTGCAAAGGATTGCTCCCACACACAGGTAGGTGATGCCATTACTTTGAATGCTACACTAGGACCCCGCAATTGAAGCTGGACTGCCTGTGCTGCCCCACACGATGTCTGAAACCCATGGACATATATTCACAGGCAGTGTCCATCTGTGGATAGGACGGGTCCAGGTGCAAGCTAAGCTCATCCCTCTCACATTGTACAGTTCAAATTCAACATGGCACAGACTTTTTGTGGCACATCAATGTGCCATGGTATACTGGATGAAAATAGCTGGTTTAGATTCTGGACAGCACTGATGCCCTCGTTTTTTATCATATGTGGCAATGGCAAGCAGTATATCCCATGCAGGGTCACATTCCTATGTGGTCATCCATTTCTAAAAAATCCATGTGCCAATGAAGTGAGAACTTGGCCAATCTCATGAGTTGGAGAAGAGAGAGAGAGTGATGGACAGAAGTGGTACTAACCTGGCAGGCCACTTACCTGGATGCCGTTGAGGGAGGCCACTCCCATGTAGAGGAAGACTCCATACAGCACAGGCATAGGAATGTACTACAGAAAGAGAACAGAGGAAGGCAGACAGCTCTTCAGGGGCTCCCTTTCATTAGGCAGAAAGGCAGCACTGGCCCAGCCAAGAGGTGGGTGAAGTGGTTCATCCCTATGGCAGATGCCAGGGGTCAAGGAGGAGGCATGCTCAGAGTGCCCATATGCTACCACCTCCCACCAGCTGGTGCAAAGCAAACAGCAGTGACCTGTTCCATGCTTGCTAGGAGCAAGTGGGACTCAGACCACTTCATCTTCAGACCACTCCATCCTCACATGGGGCTTAACGTCTAATAGGGATGCATACCTTCAAATTCTGCACATGGAAGAATTGCTCCATAAACCCCACCCTGGTCCTTTAAAGTGTAAAAGGACACACTTTCTTTAGTTCTCATATGTGGATGAAACACAATGAGGAGAGACTCGTTCTGGCTGGTGATGGGCTTGGTTGAGACAGCTCTGCAGAAAGGACATGGCTACAACTGATTTTTGTTGAGCTGGTCATCAGTGAACTCCTCTGACCTACAGCCTGCCTTCTATTTCGCACAGAGGTATTCAAGCACTTCAGCCCAGGACCCCCTTCTGAGAATCACAATCTGTCTGGGACCCCTCAAAAGCGTTGTCATGGCTTGAAGTGACATTAAAGGTGCCCAGTACCAGATTCCAAGATGTGGCACTCAGTTTTTTGCAATCCCCCTGAGATGAAGTTGCAACCCCCCCGATGGGGTCCAGACCCCTATTCTGAAGACCACTGATCTCGCAGACCAATTAAGGCTGCAGCTCTATGTTTGCTTGCTTGGGAACAAAACCAACTGAACAGGATTGGATTTCTTTCCAAAAATAAAAACTCTGAATTTATTCTGTTATTAATCTGATGGCAGCTCAGATGTGCAAGTGTTTAAACTTCTCTGCAGTACTGGATTCAGGCAGGGCTGCCATATGTCCTGTAAAACCAGGAATGTCCTGTTGTTTGCAGATTGCATTCACATACTGGCAGGGGGTCCTGTGCAATTGAATTATGGCAACCCTAGATTCAGGATAACATTGCCAGGATCCAGAGGGTTACATTTAGAGTGTGGTTGTGGGATTCTAAGTTCCAGAAGTAGCTTGCCATATGGAATTTGTGGTGAGCCACAAAGTCAAAGCCCCTTGGACCCAAGCCACATAGTGAAATCAATAGTATTGATTTCATACTGAAATCAATAGTATTTCAGTCCTATTGATCAAAGACATTCAGGTGTAGATCTTGATTTCTGAATCAAACTGAGGATCATTGCTGACCCTACACCAGGGTGCCTTCCATATAGAATGGCAGACAGGGTGCCTCTACTTTTAAGCCATAGATAGGTTCATTTTGGTATCTTGGGAATTTTATGGTATTATGGGAATTTTGGTAGGTTTAGCTCAACATAGAAAGGTTTTAAAAGCAGCACCTGCCTAAATTCCTTCTTCTATGCAAGACTCAAAGGTAGAGGGACTCTGTCCTCCATTCTATTTGGTCAGCCTGCCCTACACGGAAAGGGAGCAAGGAAGGGGGAAAGAGTGGCCTTACCTTCAGTATAGGAGCCAAGAAGACAGAGATCCCCGTCAGGACAAAGACAATGATTCCCGTAACTCTCTGTTCCCTGTCAAAAGACAAAGACAGTGAAACAGGGTCTTAAGGCTCCAAGAGCACCAAGTTTTATGGACACCCCATGGCTGAAAGGATATGGGGCAAGTTCACAAAAAGATAGCACCACTTCAACTTCTATGCTGTTCCTGCATCACCCTGTACATAATGCTGGCCCTACGTGGGTACAAAGGGCCTCCCATCAGTGTGCCTTCTCTGCAGAATACTTTTAGATCAGTGTTTCCCCACCAGAACTGTCTTGGGTCAAAGAGGCCTTCAAAACACTGCAAATCTCATTGATCTGAGATGAAGGCATGGACAGATTGCACGGACACTGGCCACTGGGAAGTCATGTGTTCACAAGCCAATGCCCACCACATGCAGCATTTCTTTGACGTGACACCTGTTGGGTGCTGCTCCTAAATCCTTCCACCACACTTGCCTGCATTTACGGGATCGTTTCCAAGCAGTGTCGTACTAAGCTGGCAGAAGAGCTGCTGCTTGGACTGAGCAAGTGCTTGCAAAGACACACATGACCCGCCAGGTCCCAAAGCCAAGACTGGCCATCCAATTTGGTTGAACTAGACCCTGAACCATGTGGGGCTTCATACTGGGGCAGGAAGCTGAGCACGCCTCATCAGACACACATACACTCTGGTATGGAATATTCCATGCTTAGATATCACAAGAAGAGCACTACAAGTGGACTGTTGATGGTGGACAACTGGTTTGAAAATGCCCTCCTCTTGAAGAAGTTGCTGATGATGTTATCACGGCACCACCACCTATTTCCAGGAGCTGAACTTTGCATGGGGTGCCATTTGCTATGGCTTCACCAGTGTTGCTTGTTCTGGTGAGTAGGGGAAACTTGTGGGGGTGGGGTCCCACAAAAATGTTTTGCATTGGGCCCCATAGATCCTAAGACAGGCCCTGCAGATGTGTGGATGCCTCTTAGTTTGTCCCAATCTGGAGTGGGTTTGAGAAGAGGGTGGGTTGAGGTCGGGAAGAAAGCAGTATTGTAGTGTTGCTGGCAGCAGCAGCAGCACTACAAATCAGTTAGCCAGCCAGCCAGCCAGTCAGTCAGTCTGTCTGTCTGTCTGTCTGTCTGTCACTTTTCAACTAAAAAGCAGTTTACAAGGAAAATGAAAAAAAAAATTAATGGCTAATGGGTCCCTGTCCCCAAAGGGGCCACAATCTAAAATGCATAAGAACACTGAAGAACAAGCAATCCTATCCTCTTTTCTGGCCTTGATTTCCCTTCCTCTGTATACTAGCATCTGTTCCATGACCCAGAGGAAACCTCTAGTCTAGCCCCCTACACGATGCACTCCAGTGGCATGGTTGCATTAATGAAGGGGTTAATGGGGCGAATTGTGCAGAACTGGGCTGTAGGACTACATCTGATCTGTCCCCAGATGCAGGAACATCTGGGAATCCATTTGATGTTGCCATCACTGTCATGATAGAAGAAGAGCAGAAAACACATTTAATCCAAGTTTTTGTGTTCATGAGCAAGAGGCTTTGCCCTCCTAGGAAGGCCCTCCACACATTCTGGGCTGCTCTTCTTCCCATCTTGGCATTGCTGTCTTGTAATCTCACCTCACTCCCAGAAACTGAGGTTGTTCTCCTGGTGCACTGGTCTCCGTTTCCATCTTCAGACTGTCGATGTGTGCAATGGAGATGACAGTGGCTGCTACGTACCACGGCAGGCCCATGAACGAGCAGACAGCCATGAGGATACCCACCCAGAAGAGGTCCAGGTGGTAGCCGGCTGCTTTCTGAAAGGTCAAGAGAGGAGGAGATTAGCCTTGGTGCTAATGTGGGAACTAAAGTAGCAGAACCATGAAAACAGAGATATTATGGTGGGATTCTGGGGTAAAATGTCTGGGGTAATTCTGCTGGGGGGTGGAAGGGTGGGAGGCTTGGCTGATTTAGGGCTGTTCATGAAGGCAACTCCAAAGATGGATGGCAGAAAGTGAAGGTCTACTCTCTAAGGTGCTGCCTCTTGGTCATAAGCTTTGTAGAAACTGATGGGGTTTCGGAGGTGGAAACTGCAAAATTGTAATTTTACACAAGCTTCTGTAATCTGAAAACCAAATCTCTTCTTGTGTCAAGCATTTCAGATCAGGGATACCACGACTGTACTCTATTTGTACCCTGGCAAATCCAGATGTGGAAGGAAGAAGCAGGCCATACCCTTAGCTTGTGTTCCTTTCGGTTGACTATGACTGCTGTGATTTGCTGGTCCATGAAGATCAGGATGGTGACCAAGAGAGCAGGGAGCGCACTGGCCAAGTAGATCCACCAGGGGTTCTTCCCAAATGGAAAGACGAACCATCCTCGGTCTAGGCGAGTGGGCTGAAAGCAGAGATGAGGGGTGGAAGGTTACCTATCACCACCTTGTGATTGGAGGGCGCAATAGAATGGAAAAGAGTCCTGGTTGCAAGGTATTTCTTGCCTGTGGGCTTGGGGTCTGCACCTGTCCTGGGTAGGAAGGTGGCTGCTCTCCCATTTCAAATTTTGACATCCAAATACCACATCCAAAGGGAGAGAAAGAGTCCCAGTACAATGAACTGAAATAGAACCACCCCAGTTTGCAGTGCAATCTAGACAGTGGGGCTGCGCTGTACTCCTGGGGAGAGAGTTAGGCTGGTGGACAGACATGTGCTGGCCTGCCCACACTGCCAAAGTACGGGGAGATGGGCGAGTTGTGCTGGCGTAAATTGGGGAGGATTGTGCCCTGAGCACTTATTGTCATGTCTCTAGTATCTCAGAAAGTCTCAGGCTGCAAGCCTAAAGACACTTTCCACTGAACACAGTGGAGCTTACTTTTGAGTAGACAAGCCTGGGATTGTGCTCTCTGACTCAGAAAGTCTCTTGTTAAGGGTCGAGCTTGCAGCAGTGAGAGCTCAGCTTTCTTTGTGAACATGCAACTGCTCAGAAACTGAGCACATGCGCAATCTGGGGGGGGGGCTAAGCTGATGGGGGGTGCGAGTGGCTAAGCATCTTCTCAAAAAAGAATAAAAATTTTTAGAAACCTCTAAGCAAAATTGAAATAGACAGTCTACTTATATTAGCAAACTCCCTCTAGGACAGTGGTTCTCAGTCTTCCTAATGCCGTGACCCCTTTATAAGTTCCTCATGTTGTGGGGACCCCCAACCCATAAAATTATTTTCGTTACTACTTTATAACTGTAATTTTGCTACTGTTATGAATCGTAATGTAAATATCCGATATGCAGGATGTATTTTCATGGTTACAAATGAAATGTGTGTTCTATGCACACATTGAACACAATGGGATTTATTTCAGAGTAGGCATGCATAGGATTAGGCCCTGAGGCTGCAATCCTATCCACATTTACATGGGAGTAAAGGCCCCCCTGTCTATAATGGGATTTATTTCAGAGTAGGCATGCATAGGATTGGGCCCTGAGGCTGTCAGTCAGCCCCAGTGTGCGTGCAGCTACAGTGGGAGGTCTGGCAAGCCTGACCTGGCCCCCTGCACCAGGGGTCTTTAGGCGACCCCCAGGAAAGCTCTAGTCGACCCCCAAAGGGGTCCCAACCCCCACTTTGAGAAACACTGCTCTAGATAATCACTCTTTCTGGCTCTTTTAGACTGTGCAGGTTAATTTGGATCATGAAGTGTATTTGGGGTAGCAGTAGGGATGTGGAAGAGACCTAAGAACCGGTGGATTGCCTGCATTAGGGAAGATATGAAATACATGAATGTTACTTCTGAGCCGGAGGATGCCCTAGATCCAGATGGAGGCAGTTATGATGAAAAGTGGACCCCGCCATGATGGGAACAATGCTAGGAAGATGATGAGTAGGGATGTGGGGTGGCCAGGCTGGTGTCGACAAGCTGCAGTTCTCTTCTTTTACCTTAAAATCTGTAGGCACTTGCAATTTTGGAGTGTTCAGTCCAAATAAAACATCAAGACCAACAAACATGAGGATGGACATGAAGATAGAGAAGTCACTAATAAGTTTTCGTAGCTAGAAAGAAGGGATGGAGAAAGAGAGCAAAAAGAGAGAGAGAGACAGAGAGAGATGGTGGACATGTTAAAATACTGAGAATAAAATATCGGAGAATAAACAGCCAGTTAATGTCCAACCAAAGGTGCTGTGCTGGTGCTTGGGTGGTCCCTTAAATATTCTCTCTGGCTACAATCCAGAGTAACTATGGGACCTTTTACATCAATGTAGTTATGGTGCCACCTAGGGGAAATGCATAGAGCAATCCAGAGTAAGTGCCTCTTACATCTTCCCATAGTTACTCTGGATTGTAGGGCCAGTCACTCAGGACTCTGATGGCACAATGCTTTGCATTCCTAAAATATATGCTGCTACTCCATGAAAAGATGGGTTACAGCCAGTACTTTTTTCCTGGGGAAAAAAGGTGCTGGTACCTACCATGAAGACTCCTAGGCATGTCTACTCAGGAGTATTCTGGTGGGCAAAAAGATGCCCGATACTAAGTACCTTGTTTACATCCCTGTGGTTGCACTGATCTAGATTGATTCATGAAATTAAATCTTGAGCCTTGTCGGAGAAGCTATTGCAAGAAGTAGGTCAGAGAAAGGAGCAGGAGGACGTGAGGAAGGGAGAGGGTATTGATCCACAAGGACATCCAAACCTTAATGATACTGGGCACATGCAACTTTGGAGTATCCAGTCCAAAACAGGCATCTATTCCACAGAAGAACAGGATGGAGAAGACAATGGAAAAATCAGCAATCAGGGCCCTGACCTGGAGGTGGATGAGGTGGGAAGGAAAAAGCAGGTTATGGGGGTGATGGAAAGGGACTGATTGCATTTCGGTTGCAAAGGGAATCAGGACCATTCGTGATATTCCTTCCCCAAAGGTTGCTTTGCATCTTTTCAGAGACATAGGCTACAATCCAGAATAACTATGGGACCTTTTACACCGACCTAGCGTGCCACCTATGAGAAACCTATGGGAAATGCATAGAGCAATCCAGAGTAAGTACCTCTTACGTCTTCCCATAGTTACTCTGGATTGTAGGGTTAATGACATCAAGGTTGCCACAGGGCCTTTTTCTGGCGATCTTCTCATCTTGGACAGTGTTTCAGTCTTGCCCCTCACTACTTTAGAGTATATCTTTGCTTATTTCCAGGATATATAAATGTTTCAGTATTTTTTTCAATATTGTTCTGCTCCTGGCAAACTGATGTCTAAGGTCTTCTGAATAGTTTTTGTCTCTTGTGATGTCACACTCGGCATAAGTCCAGAGGATGTCACAAAAGTACTGTAACCATAAGACACATCTGCGTCACTCCTGTGGCAGGGTTAGGCCGGTCCATAGACCCAGTGCTTGCCTCCGTATGTTCCCACAGGAATGGGGAGACTGATGTGCCCCCTGAGGTTAGGATCGCACCTTAATTCTCTTCCAAACACTTCATTACTATAGATAGTTGCACAGAGACATACCCTACAATCCAGAGTAACTACGGGAGCATGTAAGAGACATTACGTGCACCCATAGTTACTGCACCACCTAGTGAAAACCTATGGGAAATTCATTTTGCAATCCAGCGTAAATTGTTCTTACACCGGAGCAAGGACTCCCCATAGTTACTCTGGATTGCGCCCATAGAACTTGGAAGATTTTATCAGTGATTTTCATTTATTATGCTACAAATTCCCAGAGCAAACCTAAGAAGCTTTTATAGCTTACTGGTTGAAAATCACTGGCGACACTCTGCAATCAATACCAATAACCAATACACATGAGCTTATTTGCAAAGGGATGGAAGATCTTCACACAGATTTGTAAAGGAGCAGCACTGAGGTACATGTGAACCAATCCGTATATCTGCTTAATCCAGAACTTTCCCCTCCGTCTTTTGCATTTTTCTGTCCCAGTTCTAAGAGTTCACAGCTGGTACTGATCCTGGGGTGTGTATATCATGTGCCAAACCCAATCTAATGACCTTCAGGAGACATTACGTAAGAGAAAATTGCCATTTTGAATATGCTTTTTCTTACCTTTGTGGGAAAGTAGCGGCTGAATTTGAACTTTTTCAAAGTCAAAGTCATGGAGTAAGTCCCAAAGAAGAGAATGAAGGACATGAGGGCCAAATCAGGGACAAATTTACAGGATTTCCCCACCAGGCTTCCTCCATACTTTAAACATTCCTTTTTGCTCAGCTGGGTCCAGTCCAGAGCTGTGACATTAATAGGATTGTACTTGGGAGTTGAAGGGTAGAAGAAAACCATATTATTAGGATACTGATCAATCACTAGTCTTCACTTGCTGTCAAGTCAAATGTTGAAAAATTGAAAGGTAACCAAACTAATGGCTTTGCTGATGGGGGTTTATTACTGGTCATGCTAAAAGGTCCCCAGAAATTATACACCAGAAGCAGAAACCATACTTCAGAAAATACAGGGTTGGTCCATCCATGGGGCCAACTCTATGGTGGGCTTAGGCCGGTTTGGTCCGGTTCTGGGGGACCGGATCTTCCAATCCCCCTGCCGCTGGTGATCCGGCGGCGGCAGGGGGCCCCCAGAACCATGTGGACCAGTTCGGCCACCACCGCGCTCTCCCAGCCTCTTCCGGCCGGCCGGGGAGGCTGAGAGGGACCCGCGCGGCACCACTGCGCTCTCTCAGCCTCTTGCCAGCCGGCCAGGGAGGCTGAGAGCCCCATCCTATGCAGGTCTACTCAGAAGTAAGTCTCATGACAGTCAACAGTGAGTCCCAGGCCAGTGTGGAGGGGACGGCAGCCTCAGAGCCCCATCCTATGCAGGTCTACTCAGAAGTAAGTCCCATGACAGTCAATGGGACTTACTCCCAGGCCAGTGGGGAGAGGACTGCAGCCTCAGAGCCTCATCCTATGCAGGTCTACTCAGAAGTAAGTAATTTTATTTTTTAATTTTTTAATTTTTAAATTAAAAACCTCCCCGGCCCTGCCCCCTGACCCTGGCTCTGCCCACGTCTGGAGAACCAGTTCTTGGGCCAGACTGGGCCCACCACTGGGCCAACTAAAACAGAAGACTGATATGGGGGCGCTCGTTTCTGTCTACTGGCCTCCGCTGCTTCTCCGTCCACTTCTTGGATTTAAAAAGTAAGAGGAAATGTGGAAGGGAGGAGAATGCAGAGCTAGAACATTGGAGGGTGGAAGGAGAAGAGGTCATTGGGACAGCATTTGACCTCAGGCCGGACTTAGAAAGCGAACTTTAATGTGAGAGCTGTATGCGAATACAGTTTTGTACATTTGTGCAAATGCTCTTTGGGAGGGATCAGAATTCATGCTCACTTCTTCCAACTAGTCAACAAAATTATTATGAAGAGTAAAGTTAAGGAGAGTAACTGAACCAATGCATTGATGGAAATCCTCTCCTTACTGGAGAGGTACTGGAGAGGTTGCACTTTCCAATTAATGAAATCAGACTGCAAAATGGGCAGTGATACAAGACCTTTCAGTTTCTGAAACCAGCCAGAGATCAGTGTCTCAACTCATCACCGTGAGTTTGAATGGACAAATCTGTGGCCAAAACTCAATCGCTTACACATATATGACTGGGGAGGGGGGAAGAGGGGAAAAAGAAAAAAGAAAGAGGCCCAGCTACTTACCACAGAAATGTTAGTGTTGTTTGGTGCCAGTGGAACTGAGGCATTGAACAATGTTGTATTCACTGCAGAAAAGGAGTTTGTTAAGATTTTAAAAAATATATATTAAACAAAACAACGTCTTCTTCCAGATATGAAAACCTGCTTCTAGCTATGGGTAATTGGCACCTGTGTGCACTTTTTGGGGCACACCGGGAAAAGGGAGCCCAAATCCCCAGTCAGTTCCAGCACAATCTCACTGCCAGGCACCCGACTGGCAAATAAAATTCTGTCTCAGTTTGGGAATGTAGCCAAAGGAAGTCTGGGATAACATGAGAATTTCTGAGCCATTGGAGAATTAAAAAGCCTGCCTGCATTGAATTTGGGGGAGCTGGAGTTTTAACCCTGGTTCTAACTCCAGCAGAAACTTCTCCCTGATTAACACCATGTGAAAGGCCCTCCGATATGGTCCTTTGCGGCTCCTCAGATACTTGCCAGAAGCCCTTGCAATGCTTTTCAGGATCACCAAATACTTTCTCTCTTCTAATAAGGACGGAATGGCAGAGTTCCTCCAGATTCCATTCTGGAGAGGCAAAGCTTCAATTCAGACATTCAAACCTGCACCAGACTCCTTTCCATCTTCAAATAGGTTGAGACCGATCCTAAATAGATCCCAAAACTCTTTCCAAAGGGATTCATGGTTTTCATGGCTAGAATCCATGATTAACAGAACACAGTTTTTTGGGATGAGTGCCATGGGTTTTTTTTAAATCTTATGAACCTAAGGGTGCAATCCTAACCAATTTTCCAGCACTGGCAAAAGAGCAATGCAACACCGAGGTAAGAGAATAAACATTTCCTTACCTTGCGGAGCCTCTGTGATTGCTCTCCAACTGCAGGCTGCAGCTTACGCTGTACTGGCACAGCCACGCCAGTGCTCAAAAGTTGGTTAGGATTGCACTTTAAGCCAATCCTGAAAATGGGAGGGCTACTGCTGTCACACTAAAACCAAAGGTTAAAATTGAGAACTAAAAGCTAAAACTCAATCTAACAATAAAGAACTAAACTTAAAACCAGAATAAGCCTAAAATGAAACACTAAAACTTACCCTATAATCCAGAGTAACTACAAGAGCACATAAGAGACACTTACTCTGGATTGCTCTATGCATTTCCCATAGGTTTCCCATAGGTGGTACTATAACTATGTTAGCGTAAACGGTCCCATAGTTACTCTGGATTGTGCCCTAAATGTAAAAACTGAATCCTAAAAGCTAAGACTAACTAAAATCAATTCAAGTGACTACCAAAATAAAATATGAAAAAGAAAGAGTAAAACTAGACATCTAGGAATAAGTTAGATGTGTTTCCATCCTAATTGGCAACCAAGATCAGCTGCAATTAATAATATACTCTTAAGATCAAGGCAATTGGAGGGGCCACACATTGCAGTAGTGAGCAGAGAACTCACATCGCTCTGTCGCTGATGCACTTGCATGGAATCTGAATGTCATTCTCCCCTGGAAGTATTTGGCAGTGATGGGTCACTGGCCACTGTCACTCATCTGGTAAGTAATGGGGGGTACCCACCAACGGTTTTGCATTGGGGGCCTGCAGCTCCCAAGGCCGGCTCTGCTAAAGAAGAAAAGCTTCAGCACAAAGGCAGGGCAGCTTCTGAGATTGTTGTGCCAGGAAGATGCACAATTAGGTTTTTCTCCTCTCAATCAAACCACGTGTTACTCCCCAGTTCCCCAAAGTTCCCACTACGACTCATTGTTGCCTCCAAACAATCACGGCTAAAGTTAGGAAGACACACGCAAGACAACACCCACCTGATACAAAGTTGCCTTTATGGGATGTGAGGAGGTGCTCAACCCCAGCCGGGCAGAACATTTGCATCCCAGAGGATTAATAAACCACTGGTCCCCTCATCATCAAGGTCAGTGGCCTTCTTTGGTGGGAAAAAAATTAAAAACCTCTTAGGTTTGGAATTTACGGCTCCAAGACCATGACTTTAGGACAGGGGTCTCCAAACCCAGGCCTGGGGGCCAGATGCGGCCCTCAGCAAGCCTCAATGTGGCCCTCAACAAGACTCCTCTATCCTGCCCTTGGGCAAGCCCTGTAATCCACTCCAATTCATTCTTATATGTTAATTTATGTATATTTATTCTAATTTGAAATGTAAATTACCATATATACTCGCGTATAAGCCTGGTTTTTTGGGCCCAAAAATGAGCCCCAAAACCCACCTCGGCTTATACGCGGGTCAGTAAAAAAATTAAGAAAAATGGCAGGCACAACCTCCAGCGTGTGCCCTCAGAGGCTCTGCAGCCTCTCCAGCTGCTGGCGCTGGCTCTCCGGGCTGCGGAGGAGGTGCGCGGTGGCAAGACACGGAGCCAACTGCAGCCAAGCCCCTCCTCAGACTCAGGTTCTTCTTTGTGGGCCTTACTTCTGAGTAGACATGCCAAGGATTGGGCCCTGAGGCTACAATGCCAACCACACTTTCCTGCTGTGGCTGCATTTCCCACCCTCGGCTTCTACTCGGGTCAGTAAGTTTTCCCAGTATTTGTGGTAAAATTAGATGCCTCGGCTTATACGCGGGTCGGCTTATACACGAATATATAGGTTAGTTTTCTAGTCCTCAACACAGCATCTGAGAGATGATGTGGTCCTCCTGCCAAAATGTTTGGAGACCCCTGCTTTAGGACAAGATGAATGAAAGGAATACCCCTTCCCTTGAAAAGGAATACCCCTTCCAGCTCAGTGGGTGGCCTCTCGCCTTCATCTGCCACCATCTCCAGGTCTGACAGCAAGAAAAAGGAGTCTCTCTGCCCCTTCCCAGACTTTAACAAGGAGAAAATACATCCAAAAAGGAAGATGTTTTGCGGCCATTCAAGGGAAAACAGAAATACTAGACAGCAGGACTGAACAAAATAAATACACCAACCAGCTAGCAAGAAAAACATCAACACTACGGGGTCTTAGAAGACGGCTTTGCAAAGAGTCATGACTGTGAAGATCGTCATTAAGGCCGTTTTGTCTTCTGTGTGCAAATGTTTCAAGTTTGGATTATAAGCGGGTTTGGGGAGACGCAAGAAAGGATCCTGCAACAGAGCCTTTCTTAGGGTTACATTAAATCCCTTAGGATTACTTTAAATTTCGTAGGGTTACTTTTCCTTGTTAAAGGAAAAGGGCTGGAAGTCCAGCAATGACAACATCACAGTTCCATGTTGCCAAACTCTTGGAAGTAGCTGCACAGAGATTGGCTTGGGAGGTGAAACCTGCCTTCCAGATCAGGGTGACCAGATTATTCCTGAACCCCAGGGCCAAAATTCCTGAACCCCAAGGCCAAAATTCCTAATCCCAGGCCAAAATTCCCACCCACTTTTTTAAAAATTGCCAAAAAGTGTATTTTTTGGTTTGGTTTTTTGACCATAACTTTTGATAGGAAGGAGATATCTCAAAACTGATTTTTGTATTGAATTCTGCTCTTCAATACAAATCCAACGACATATGGCACGATGGGGTACTGTGCACTATCGTGAAGTTTCAAAATGAAGCCAAAATGTAGGACAATGAAGCCAAAATGTAGGATACCCGGACAGGAGGCTAAAAATCCGGACAAATCCGGGTTTTTCTGGTCATATGGTCACCCTGTTCCAGATTCCCATGTGCTGGATAGCGCATGGCAGAACCATCTGCCCAGGATTGCAGAGCCTGTGTGTGGTTGTGCAGCAAATAGGGCAGAAGGTTTCATCTCCCAAATATGTGGGCTGGATGACTTTGGAAGGGAGACCAGATTCGGCCTGTGGATTGCAGGTTGCCAACCCCTGTTACACCTCACACGTAATATGGCCTGGTAAGTATGTTTGAAAATAGGAGGAGGGTGGGGTAGGGGAGGGGACTGTGAAAACTAAAATCATTAGGATGTGTGTTGGCTTCCTAGAGAAGTTTTATCATCACTAAAAACATATGGTGGGGGTATAATTGGGATACAGACCATGTACTAACTAAAGCAGTACTAACCCCTTCAGTTTTGCCACACTTCACAGCCCTTGCCTTGCATGCTACTGATTAATCAAACAGTCCCATCAAGCCGCATCTTAACTGATATAACTAAGAGCACAATCCTAACCATGTCTACTCAGATGTAAGCCCTATTGTGTCCAATGGGTCTTACTCCCAGCAAAGTGTCTTTAGGGTTGCAGCCTAAGGCTCCCTAAGGCTCCTGATGTGCTTATGTTTCACCAAACAGCCTAATGATGTGAGAGACGTCTGCACCTCCATGGCTCACCAAGAAGCCTTGCAGTGCCCCTCCCTCTGATTTTATAGGGTCACTGTTTGTTGGGTCACATCACCCCTGGCCACCCAAAATCTGCTGAAGGTGGTCTGCACCTTCACCTGCCTGCCTCCTACCCAGGGCCCCATACCCTGCCCACTAGCATACCAGCAGCTTTCCCTATCTGAGGTCACAGACCCCATGGTCCCCAGTGACCAATACCAAAACCATTGCTCCGCCACTGCTCAGTGGTGGGAAGAGAACATCTAGCATCACATCCCACCTGACGCCAAACAAATTTCAGCATGCAGAATTGTCTCCATCAAGCATGGAGACTTGATTCAATTCTTGCTGTGCCACACCTCAGCAAAGCTGCGGCCTTGCACCATATCAGGATAAAGAATAATCTTGCCAGTCCCAGAAATTGTTTTAAAATTAATGAATTTTAAAAATTAATGAAGGAGAAGTGATTGCTGGATTAGAATCAGTGTTCTGGTGCTACTCAGTAGATGCTGGGGAAGTGTGGAAGCCTGAACTCGTGAGACATTTGCTCCCATTAATTCCTGATTTGCAACACATCACACTCCTCTCTCCAACCTTTTGCTTTTCCTGAAGCAGACACATTTTGTGACTTTGACTACCTTTTACAAGTGGTTGTTTTTATGCCCCTGATGGAAAAAAGAACTAAACAAAAACTGCAGCACCGGCTGTTTTTTAAAAGGTGAAAATGAGATAGTCCACAAAGCACTTTGTGACCGAAGGAGGGATTGAGGCAATCACGCTAAAAGCACAAAAAAGGTAAGAGTATCAAATATTAAATAATTTTAATATTTATAAAATGATACTCACTTGAGATTGAAAGCAGCCAGATAGATGTGTGCAGCAGAGACAAATATGGTACAAATCAGTTACAGTAGTCAAAAAAATTCAAAATGAGAAAAAATAAATAAAAAAGGACCAAAAGGAGATGATCACACACACTCTCAATATGGTGGAGGAGAGAGATGGGTAAATCGGATGCCCAAATTAAAGGGTCTTTCACAAGGCCTCTTACGGAGTCCAGGACAAGCTGACACTGGGAAGCTCCATCCCCAGCAAAGTGTACAGAGCCAGGGAGGGACTGCAGGCCATACGGTGGGTGTCTGCTGATGTGCTGAACCCGGATCAGTGGTTGGCAAGCTGGCCTCAGAGTGGCTCCAAGCTCCTTCTTGAATGCCCAGAAGAAGATAAAGTGGTCTGGATGGGGCTGTTAAGCCAAATTCATCTCCCTCTCCTTCTTGGCCAAAGAACCAAATTCCACCCATGCTGCTTTCTGAGTGATTGGAAACCGCTCTGGACTCATCACAGCCACTGGGCGCAAAAGGCTGGCTTGTGAAATTTTTGTTTGGCACATCAGCCTGCTTGGTTGGGACCTGATGAGGCTCCTGTGAAAAACCTTTATTCTCATCTCAGACCTTCCATCTGCTCTGGCTGGCACATAAAGCTCTGGCACACAAGAATGTCCCATTTATTTCTATGGCAGGAGCAGTTTTTTGGTGCGCTTGCAGAGGTGCGTACTTAAAAGTTGCTCCATTGAAGTGTCCAGTCTGGGAGTGCATCTGAAGGCTCCAGATAGTGACAATTTGCCTGCAGTTCTCATGTTGAGTCCCCTTGGGAGAGAGAGTAGCACCTTTAGTGCAGGAAAATGAGAACAGCCGGTGCGGCCCCGTTCTCGGCTTCGCTTGTGGGAGACCTGGGTTCCAATCTCAGCCACATGCAGCCAAGAAGCCCCTTTGGAAACATGGATCACAACTGATCCCTGATCTTACCCTCTCCTATTTCCTATGCAATGGGGAAAAGCAGTGACACAAAAGAATTGCAAAGTGCTTTGTAAATTAAGATTGCTTTCAAATGCAATACTTAAACCAATACCATATAATAATGGCATATAATGGCATATAATAATGGCGTAGCTGGGGGGACGGAGCAGTTGTTGTGGGGAGGCAAGCAAGAGGCCTTTCCTTTTCAGAGCCATTCCAAGCAGAGGGACGTTTTGCTCCCTCTGCCTGAAATGGCTCTGAAGGGGAATAACCCCTTGCACGCTTTCTCCCACCAACTACATCGCCCCCCCCTTTAGCTACACCACTGGCACAAAGGGTTTATATTGCCAGAACCTACATTCAAATCAAAAATAACTTCCCTTTGCTTTTCAGCCGCACAACTTTTCTATGTGCATACAGAGTAGGAAGGGTTGAAAAGTGCTGTGAATAGTTGAGGGGTGCAACTGCATCCTGTTAGTGACAGAGGAAAAGGGCCACATGGCTCTTGTGAATCTTGAACTACTGATCACAGTGAGTGAGACAGATCCACAGAAGGCACAACACACAACAAGCAAGACAACTGAGGAAAGCAAAGCTCACCCAAAAATGGCACAGACAGAGAGAGCGACAAATGGGTTGGTTATCATCGGTAGCATCACAACACTAGCCAGAAGGTGCACGTACAACACACACACCAAACTGTAGTGAATTAACATGATGGGGAAAGGAAAGTTGCTCAGGGGGACACAGGTTGAGCACTGGGGAAATGAGATACTTTCTGCCCCTGTTATCTGGGCCAAGAGGCACTTTTTCTAGTGCTGATCCCCACTTATTTTAACAGCAGGAGAGCAACTGTCTCTCCACCTTATTATTATTATTATTATTATTATTATTATTATTATTATTATTATTATTATTATTATTATTATTATTATTAATCATAATAAAGAAATTACTCCCTATGAGCTGAAAAGGCAGCTCTGCTTCGAACTCCACATAACCTGCAGAAATACCTCTAGATATCCCAGGTCCTCGCAAAGGACTATATACTGCATTAAGAAAACACAAGTCATCACCAGGTTGTGGTAGTAATCATCGTCATCAAGCTATCTTGAGGGGAGATGTCAGCACCCTCACCCTATAATTAGGCCCTTGAAAGAGTCTTTCTAAATAGGAGAGGAGGAGAAAGAGATATTGGAAGACAAGGCCCAAGGCTGGTAGCCCTCCTGGTTATCTAATGTAGATCTGCTCTTTGCTTTGTCCCCTTTTCCCCAGCGAAAAGGCCTCAATATGGAGGATTCTTGCAGCAAGGCTGGGAAGCCCTGGGGTGGAGTTCTGCTGCCATTCATCCTAAATGGGACTAACCCTACAATCCAGAGTAACTACAGGAAGACGTAAGAGGTGCTTACTCTGGATTGCTATATGCATTTCCCACAGGTGGCACAGTAACCTTAACTTGGCATCCATCTGTCTTGAAAGACTATGGTATCGTGCTCGATGCTGTAAGCAAAGCACGAAGGCCTGGGTAGATTAATATGGTGGATAGGCTGTTACCCAAGCAGCAAACCCCCCCCCTTCCATGCCACTGAAATAGTCCAATGGAACGGCAGAGCTGATATGATTGGTTCCAGCTGCGTCGCAGAGCTGGGCTAAGGACAGGGACTCAGCCTGTCTTGTGGGCACAGTAACCACGTCGGTGTAAAAGGTCCCGTAGTTACTCTGGATTGTAGCCTAAATTTCTTAGGGTTGCCATAATTCTCTCCCACAAAACTGGGACAGGACCTCCTGTAAAATCTGCCAATATGTGAACACAATCCCCCCCAACCAGGACAGTCCTGGTTTTCCAGGACATATGACAACCCTAAATTCTCCCCTTTTTGGGTTAGCAGAGTTTTTGGAAAGAAAGGGAGTTTGGGAATAGGGAAACGGATACTGATGAACCCAAATCTTTAATGGTTTAACGCCTTGCTACAAGTGGCAAAGTGTTGAAGGGGAAGGAAAACTGAAACATGTATTGATCAGGGTGACTGTAGGTCATGACCCAAAAAAGAAGGGCCCCAAACATGTAGGACACCCAAGAAAAATGTAGGAAGTATGAAAGCTAAAAAACAATCATATATATTGTTTTCATGTGGTTAATTCAAAATCTACATTGCTTATTGTTAAATTTAAAATTACTATATATAATTTATTACACTTAATTTATGAATTGCAAGAAGGCTATATGCTGCCTGTTCACAAGGAAATAGAGGACAGAGAAGATTTTTTTCCAGGACACAAGGCTAAAAACCAGGACATCTCCTGGATTTCAGCCTGGGAAAAAAATGTTCATTGTCTTTGTGAGTAGGCAGCACGTAGCCTTCTTGTAAATAGTAAATTATATGTAATAGTTTTAAATTGAAAAATAAATCACATAGTGTTTACATTTTTTAGGTTATGACATATGGTCACCCTTTCCTACTCAGACCCCACTGGAGAAGGTGGTCTCTGTAGGATACAGCAATCCCTGAGTGAGCAAACAGATCTCAGAATATCCAAAGAAGAGGGATTTCCACAATCACACCCCACATTCTCCTTACAAGAGGCATGATCCTGTCTCCCACACACATGACTGGGGAACAAGAATCAGGACACGGATCTGCACCATAGAAAAATCATGCAAATGCAATCATAGTTTTACTGTTTTGCACCATATGTTCTCCTAAGTTAAATCGGGAATAGCGAGGAACAAGTCAGGGGACCAAAGCCCCGACTCTGCTGATTTCTAAATTTCACACTCTGCCCCACATGTTTTCAAGCTTTTCTTTGCAACCAAGAGGGCTAGAAACCTGCTCGAAACTCCCCCCTCAACCCCAAGCGGAGCACCAAATTAGGCATGACGTGGGTCATGAATATTTGGAACCTTCAATCTCTTCTTATTTCTTTCCATGTAGCTGCTGGTGGGAGAACTGCTGGTAGGAGAAAGGGGAGATCTTTTTCCCAACCCATTTTGCACTTCTGCTATATTATGCTAAATAATATGCACTTCTGATCAATTATATGTGTCTTCTGCACAGGGCTCCTGGGGGGAGTCCCCCTTCCCCCCCAAATTCTTGACCACTGGTCCAGAACTCGTTGTAATCAAACCCTTGCCATAGGATGCGATGATGGCACCCTCCTGGATGCCCTTAAAAGGGGATTGGACAGATTTCTAGAAGAAAAAAACCACTGTCGATACAAGCCATGATGGGCATGTGCAGCCTTCGGGGTTGTAGAACTAGGCTACCTCGGAATTACAGCGCCAAGGGAGTGGCACCAGGAATCCTAGAAGCCTGCAAGCTGAAAGATACAGAAAGCTGGACTGGATGGGTCTTTGGCCCAATCCAGCAGAGCTCTTATGTTGTTGGAACAAACCCCAAAGAGCTCCTTCTCTGCCTCAACAAAGCCTCTGTCTGTTCAGTTCCACCCAGAGGTCTTGGTTGGAATTTCTTTACGTTAAATTAAACAGAACATTCTTTAAATTAAATTAAATCAAACATCATCAGCACGCAGTTTTGTGATCTCGGCCCATTTGCCTTCCAAGAAACAGGACTTGTACTCACCTGGGTCTGGGGCAATGCACTCGCACTTGTACATGGTCACGTAGTCTGGCTTGAAGTCTGCGTTGATGGGGTAGTACTTGAAGGCTCCGATCATCTTCTTGATGGCATCATAGATGAAGATGAAGCTAATGAGAGTGGAGAAGCCTTCCTCCGTGAAGCGTGTGATGTATTTTATAATGAAGCTGGCATCTGTGGCCACCAGGATAAGGCACTGTAAAGCAGAGTGCAAGCCAATCCAGAGGCGAAACTCCATGTAGTCTATGCCATTGCCTCTGAAATGGGGAACCAGAAAAATGCACAACTAAAACACAATGTCAAATTTGTCAGTTCTTTTTGAGATGGACACACAAAAGGGAAAGATGTGGCATACCCAATCTCTGCTTACTGGGAACTCTTATATTTTTCAGGATCAGAGCACTGACCCAGGGTGAGAATACCTTTTCCTACCTTTCCTGGCCTAACTCACCTGTGGTGGTCTGGAGAGGCTGGCACATGTCTTAACACTGGCCTAAAACCCCTCCCAGAAGTGGTGCAGGGCTACCTTATGGCACGTTTGTGACACCTCCACATCAGCAAAGGACTAATGCCGGGGCTTATGCTTGGCCTAACTGGAGGCTTATGTTGACCTAACTGGAGGTTAGGATTTCAGCCTTAGTGTTGGATATGAACATCATCATGCTCAAGTTATAGCGATGCTGGGTAAGAACACACTGTGCATGACTCAATGAAGATTTCTTGCTAAGGTGGCTGTCTTAATCATTGCAGAGGAGGCGCAGCTCTTTGTGCATCTGTGGGGCAGGGGAAGAAAGGGTAGCTGTCCAGCAGTGCCAGTGTATGACTAGGCAATCCAGAGTGAAGGTGAAGACTTGTCTACTTACTTGCTGAAGTCGTAGAGCAGCTTTTCAAAGATAAGGATGGGCCCCGTACTACTGAGGATAATGAGAGGCTGCCCAGCAAAGAAGCAGAACATAGAACCCGCCATTGCTGTGCCAAGAAAGCTCTCCATCACACCCTGATGGGGGAAGAAACATGATTTCATCAGATACTTTTTCTTCCATTGTCTGAAATGGCACGGTTTGTATGTCAATAAAGAATAATGGGCTGTGGGTGGCGCAAGAGGCTAAGTCACTGTGCCTGTTAACCAGCACGCCAGGGTTCGATTCCTGGGTCGGCCCCACAGGACAGGGTGATCTCCTGTCCTTAGCCCAGCTCTGCGACGCAGCTGGATCCAATCGTATTGGCTC
Source organism: Cryptoblepharus egeriae (assembly GCA_030015325.1). Taxonomy (NCBI): domain Eukaryota; kingdom Metazoa; phylum Chordata; class Lepidosauria; order Squamata; family Scincidae; genus Cryptoblepharus; species Cryptoblepharus egeriae. The sequence goes on from JAREYC010000011.1 coordinate 29,809,331, forward strand.
TGCCTTTCCATTGGACTAATTCAGTGGCGTGGAGAGGGGGGATTTGCTGCTTGGGTCACAGCCTATCCTCCGTATCAATCCAACCCAGGCTTTCGTGCTTCGCATGCAGCGTATGCAGCACAGAGCACGATACCATAGTCTCTCAAGACTGACGGAGGCCTGCTGCTTAAAGAAGATAATAGGTGACAAAGACATGGGTCCATGCGAAGAATTACATCACTGTCAATGCAACTCCTGGACCAACTCAACTGAATGATGTAGAGCCAGATCTGTCCTGGGGGCTCCTAAGCTTTGAGACTTCCCCTACAATCCAGAGTAACTACAGGAAGATGTAAGAGGCACTTACCTCCAAATCCAGAGTAACTACAGGAGCACATAAGAGACTTAACATGCACCCGTAGTTACTGCACCACCTAGTGAAAACCTATGGGAAATTCATATTGGAATCCAGGGTAAGTTGTTCTTATATCAGAGCAAGGACTCACCGTAGTTACTCTGGATTTTGCCTTTCCTCTGGATTGCTCTATGCATTTCCCAAAGGTTTCCCATAGGTGGCACTGTAACTACGTCAGTGTAAAAGTTCCCGTAGTTACTCTGGATTTTAGCCTTTGTCTGCCACCATGCACGAGTAAGAGATGAGCACAGATATCCACATCCACCTTCAGACATATAAAACCTCTCCTGCCTGAGCCATACAGAGAATTTTGTTTGCTAGATTCAATATATTGTTGTTTTTGTTGGCAAGATTCAATATACTGTGTGTGTTGGGGGGGGGGCTGCATTATGGCAAATTATATATATTTTTATCTTTATATATATATATAAAAATAGCATTTGTTTTTGTTAGTTCATATTCTGTTATGAAGTGTGGGGATTTTTGTATGAAAACAGAATGATGGGGTTATTTTTGTGTTGTGGGGCTGCATTATGGCAAAAGACTCTTCACACTGTGTTCAGTCCAAATATACTTCCCACCCAAGTGGGAGGACTGAATGAAGTAACAGTTTGGATTCATTGGCTCATGCTGGTGAAATCACCAAGAAACTGCCCAACCCTTGAAGCAGCTTTTGAGCACAATCCTAACCATGCCTACTCAAAAGTAAGCCCCATTGTGTTCAGTGGTTCTTACTCCCAAGAAAGTGGCTTTCGGATTGTAGCATTTCACTTTTAAAGGCTTTTTTTTAAAAATTGTACTTGACAACATTGTTGTTCCCAGAAATTAGGTGGGTGTGTGACTTTGGCTGCAATCCTAAAGACACTTTCCTGGGAGCAAGACCCACTGAATATAATGGGGCTTACTTTTGAGTAGAAAGGGTTAGGATTGTACTCTTTGTCTCAAGGTTCAGCCAGTCACCATTGTGGAAATCTAGATTCTATTCATAAAGAAGAAACAGATCATATAGAAAGTGCATATCCCCAGTGGGGCAGAACTGAAATAATGTACATTTGCACACAGCTAGATGTATAGGGGAGGAGTTGGGCTTGCACTCTCATGGAGGAATTTATGTGAGTCCCCTTCACTTTCACTGAAGACCAAGGGTGCAATCCAGAGTAACTACAGGGAGTCCTTGCTCTGGTGTAAGAACAATTTGCTCTGGATTGCAATATGAATTTCCCATAGGTTTTCACTAGGTAGTGCAGTAACTACGGGTACACGTAATGTCTCTTACGTGCTCCCGTAGTTACTCTGGATTGTAGGGCAAGTCAAGATGCAAGGTAGGCAAACTTTTGCTTTGGACAACTGCAGTCAGAAAGAGCACATTCCTAACCTAACTTAAAAGTAAGCCCCATTGTGTTCAGTGGGTCTTACTCCCAGGAAAGTGTCTTTAGGACTGCAGCCAAAACCGACAGCAGAACGCCCATTTTCTTTTACCTGTTCATCTGGTATAGAATGTCCGAACCCAAGTCCAAAACCCCCTTCTAATGCTGTGTGTTTCTCACATGCCACTGGCGCCCAGACTTGCCTGGTAGTTCTCTGTAGCGTCACCCAGCAATCCGCCAAAGGTGATGGCATTGGTGATGCAGCCCAGGTAGATGAAGAGGATGGCTGAGATAGACTGGATATGAAATCCCTCATAGAAATCACTAGGGAACCAAGGCAGCTTCCTTTTGATATCTAAATACAGGCCACCGCAAAACCTGGAAGAGATAAGAGACAGGATAAGGATAAGAGACGGGATAAGGTTGGTGCACACTTATAAATTTGTAAATCCAAGTGAATATTACACCCAAATAACTTTTGGCTAAAATGTATGGCTTTGGGCTAGAGTGTATGGATGGAAATATTCTCTAACTTTTGGCGAGAAAGTTAGAGAAAGTTAGAGAGGGACAGGATCCTCTGACATCACTATTTAGGTCTCTACTTGTTCCCACCACTGCTATTTTGTAGCAGTGACATCAGTGGAACTTGTGAAACTTCTGAGAATATATGCAACAAACTGCAAATGATGCTCCAACATTACTGCCTTGGGTGGGGGAAGGATTGAGGGAGCCCATTCCAGCTTAGCTTTATATGATAAGATCAAATCAAATACTCTGAATAAAAAATACATTGTAGTTTCTGTATTAAATCATTCACAGTGTGATCCTAAGTAGCGCCAGATTTACTGCACGCAGGAGCAGATAAACTCCATGCTGGGCAGTGGAGGAGAGAAAGGGAGCATAACATGAGAAGAGGGGGCAGGAAGGACAGGCGGGTTAGGTGTGGGAGGGAACAGGTTCTGCTGACAAGGGACCCACTCAGATTTGTGCCAGCAATTTATCTGAGTAGACCTGTTGCTTTGCCTGTGGTTTCATGTGGGAAGGGGACAATTTGAGGAGGTTAACCTTGAGGAGACCTCCAGCATTCCCCCCACCCTGGATAAAATGCATTGGTGTGGAGGAATAGTGTGTCTACAGAACATGTATCCCATTTCCCCCACCCCTAGGATTCCTGTTTTCATCTGGCATAGCCCATCTTTTCCTCCTATAGTTTGCTTCATACCAAATGGCCTTTTTAAATAAAGTAGGTGGAAACTTTTTGAGTTTTCTATGTAGAAAAAAATTCACTGAATTTAAAGATAACTTATGGGGGAAGGAGTCTAGGAAAAAAATAAACTAAGGGTGCAATCCAGAGTCACTACGGGGAGTCCTTGCTCTGGTGTAAGAACAATTTACTCTGGATTGCAATATGAATTTCCCATAGGTTTTCACTAGGTAGTGCAGTAACTACGGGTGCACATAATGTCTCTTACGTGCTCCCGTAGTTACTCTGGATTGTCTTCATTATGTTTTTTCCAAGCTGCAGATCCATTTTTATTCTTAGGAAAAGTGTTGCAAATGTCTTCAACTGTCTTCAATTTTTTCCCCTCCAAAAGAGTGGATATTACACCCAAATAATATTACACTTCTTTGTGCCCTTTTTGTGAAAAGTGCCTACTTTCCAGTCCAGAGAAGCTCCTCTCCAATTTCATGTACAGCCGGCATCTCCTCATCTTCACTGCCGCCGCCACCACCCCCTCCACCGCCACCTCCACCAGCTCCGCCAGCCGTGCCATTCATCTGTCCTGCTTCGCTCAGTGAAAACACAGACTTCCTGGAGGGAAAAAATAAATGGCAGAGACCGTTAATAGTGCCTGGAATGCAGTACTGCTTATCCCACTTTGCAGGCATTTATTTCTTGTGCGTTTCTCAAAGGAAGTCCAGACATATCAGAACAACATTATGCTGGTAGCCGTGCGCAGTCCTCATTTCACCAAGCTTACCGTTTTAAAATGTTTTTAAACATGTTTATGATCCACCTTTCTGGCTAAGATGAATCAAGGTGGCTTACATTAAAAATAAAACAATATTGTATATAACCTATATAACACAATAACACGCAATAACATGAAACAATATTGCACATAACACATATAAACTGTAACACAATAACATGAAACAATATTGCACATAACATATATGAACAGTAACACAATAACACACAATAACATGAAACAATATTGCACATAATATATATAAACAGTAACACAATAACATGAAACAATATTGCACATAGCATATATAAACAGTAACACAATAACACACAATAACATGAAACAATATTGCACATAACCTATACAAACAGTAACACAATAACACGCAATAACATGAAACAATATTGCACATAACATATATAAACAGTAACACAATAACACGCAATAACATGAAACAATATTGCACATAACACATATAAACTGTAACACAATAACATGAAACAATATTGCACATAACATATATAAACAGTAATACAATAACACACAATAACATGAAACAATATTGCACATAACATATACAAACAGTAACACAATAACACGCAATAACATGAAACAATATTGCACATAACATATATGAACAGTAACACAATAACACACAATAACATGAAACAATATTGCACATGACATACAAATAGTAACACAATAACACACAATAACATGAAACAATATTGCACATAACATATATGAACAGTAACACAATAACACACAATTACATGAAACAATATTGCACATAACATATATAAACAGTAACATAATAACATGAAACAATATTGCACATAACATACACAAACAGTAACACAATAATACACAATAACATGAAACAACATATATAAACAATAACACTCCCTCACATGAAACAAACACCAAAGGAACAAAGACACCAAAAACAACATTCCTGAGAATACAGAAAACTGTTATCTGGAGAAAAGCAACTGTGGGTAAAATCCAGAGTAACTATGGGGAATCTTTGCTCCGGTGTAAGAACAACTTACTCTGGATACCAATATGAATTTCCCATAGGTTTTCACTAGGTGGTGCAGTAACTACGGGTGTATGTAAAGTCTCTTACGTGAACCTGTAGTTACTCTGGATTTGGGGTTATGGCTGCAAGCCTAATGACACTTTCCTTGGACTTCCCATTGAACACAATGGACTTACTTTTGAATAGACATGTTTAAGATTGTGCTCTATAACTATTAAATATAGATTGCAGTCCTAAAGACATTTTCCAGGGAGTAAGACCCATTGAACACAGTGGACTGACTTTTGAGTAGACATGGTTAGATTGTGCTCTATATGCAACTGACGCAATCATAATTCACCATTGCAGTCCCCTAACATCACTAGGGAGATGTGAGGGATCTGGGCCATAAAAGGTGATCTGCAGAGGTCTGTGACACCACGACCGGCCAAACTTTTTAAAAACCTGGTATTTTTTTTAATAATACCACTTTGTTATATATAATATGATGTTATATATAATAATATCACGAGACTGCAGTGAAACAAACTGCACTGAAATATCTAGGATTCTATCTCTATTCTGTCAAAAGATATAGAGCACAATGGGCAGGGCAATGGTGTATTACCAAATGCACCACCTTGGGTAGTGATGGGTAACCTTTTTGGCACCGAGTGCCAACTGACGGTGTGGGTGCCCAGCATGTGTGCCTGGAACTCTTCAGAGCAGACCTGACTGAGGGCACCAGTGCCCACTGCGCATGCCCAGTGCTCTGGCCATGTGCACTGGACTTAGAGCACTTGTCTGGGGGTGCTATGGCCATGTGCCAGTAGAGAGGGCTCTGAGTGCCCCCTCTGGCACACATGGTTGCCACCACAGACCTAGGGCATTCCACTGCACTCTGAATGGTGGTGATGCGCCGGCCTCTTGTACTGGGTGACTCAAAACTTAGTGACACCATTGCTATAAATACCTGAAATCAACAGATCAGAACCTGACCTGCCGCACCCACCTCTTCTCAGCAGAGGGCACTTTCTTTGGAGGTTCTATCCGAATATTGGGGTCCCACTCTCCAGGCGGAAGCACAATCACCTCATCCAGAAACTCATCTATCCCTGCTATCAGATCATCTCGGTCTCTGGCTTTGTAGGCAACATCACTGAACAGCTGAAAGTGAGAAGCAAATGAAATAAACCAATTTATTGGGCAAGTCTTTGCAAGAAATGAAGGATGAAGGCACTGAGACCAGCATCCCGGGCGGTTGTAAGTTCTTTGCAATGGAACTTTGGTCTTCCGGTGGGGGGTGGGGGAGGAAGGGTAATGTAACCAAAAAAATTTGGTGGTTATCCCTGGCAAAGGTAGGGTGCTGTTTGCAGGGTACAGAATATATCTTTCATAACACAGATGTTGGGGTGTATCGAAGGACTCCCTCTCTGCGTTCTCTGGCCTTGAAAAGGCACCTCAGAAAAAAGCTGGAGGGAACACCATGCACATGAATCATACTTACATCATCTACCATGAGAGTGGCAATGGCTCTACCAATTTCATTATAGGATTTGGCTTTTCCAGGAGGACCCAGAAGAATAAAGAGGAATCTGGAGAAAGAGAGAAGCAACTTTAGTTAGTACCGACCACCACCCCCTCCCAGTGCCACTGCCAGTTCAGAGGATTTTATTTATATACATAGATAATTTCCATTTGGTACTTTTTCCTCCGCAGGAGTTTCTACATTCTTAAGGGATGGGAAAAAAGAGGTGGCGGTAGAGGAAAGGAGAGGCTTTCTCTGGGGTAAGTAAGCAAATGTTCCCTTGCCTAAGGAGATGTTTCCAATCACCCCTACTCCTTGGTATAGTGTGAACTGACTTGGCCTGGCTGCTTTGACAGGGTGGGATTTGGGTAGGATAGGGCTAGAATGTCTGTCTGTCTGTCTGTCTGTCTGTCTGTCTGTCTGCAGTATTTATATTCCACTAAAAAGTTCACAAAGCAGTTTATAAAGAAAATGAAAAAAAAATTAATGGCTAATGTGGGTTTGTTGGTTGGCCTACTCCCTCTTCTTTTGGATATCTTTAGAGGGGTGAGGGACCTTCTTTAACAGCCAACTTCTTTCTTTAACGGCCAACTTACCTAGTCGGAACAGGCACTTCTGTCACCCCACCGAGCATGGTCGACTGAACGAGCCGCACAAATGCCACAAAGGGTTTGTCCAGGAAGTCCACTTCTCCCACCAGCACGTTTGAGGCCTCGGCATCCTTTGGGATCTTCTTAATGAATTTGTTTTTGAGCTGGGGAGAAAACGCTGGTGTTTTTCAAAAGGTCGAGAATGCTCGATAGATTCATTGCAACAATGTGCTCGCCAGCACGGCCATACATCTTGTGTATGTCATTCAATAACTCTCAGCCTGACCTTCCCATGGGCTTGTAGCAAGGCTAAAAGTGAGGCAGAATAATCTGTACTGCCCTGAATACCTTGGAGAAAATTTGGGTTTGGTGGCAAAGTTGGAAAGGGTGCAAAACACTAAGAGCGCAACCCTAACCAATTGAGGCCAACACAATTCACCTACTCCCTGTCCGGGAGGGTGTTGGGAGGCTAGTGAATGCCTGTGTACTGGCTTAACCTCTCCAGGAGTGGCGTAGAAGTGCCTGATGGCACTTTTGTGACATCCCCAGGCCAGCATGGGACTTATGCTGTCCTAACTGTGGGTTAGGATTGCAGCCTGAGACCAGGGTGACCTTATGACCGGAAAAACCAGGATTTGTCTGGATTTTTAGCCTCCCATCCGGGTATCCTACATTTTGGCTTCATTTTGAAACTTTGCGATAGTGCACAGTCCCCCATCATGCCATATTCGTTGGATTTGTATTGAAGAGCAGAATCCATGCAAAAATCAGTTTTGAGATATCTCCTTCCTATCAAAAGTTATGGTCAAAAAAACCAAAAACCAAAAACAAAAAAATACACTGTTTGGCAATATTTTAAGCGAGTAGGAATTTTGGCCTTGGGGTTCAGGAATTTTGGGTTTGGCATCTGGTCACCCTGCCTGAGACCCTAAACCTATGCATGTCTACCTCAAATTCAGTCCCATTATAGTCAACAGGGCTTTCTCCCAGCTAAGTGTTGCTAGGATTGCAGCCTTTGTGTTTTTCATGCCCTCTAGATAACCATCGGTTGGTTATCAGTTATCAGTTGGTTATCTAAATAAAGCAATTGGTGATAAATTTGTGATTATTTGCCTTTATTAGACCCACCACAAATCTTCACAAGAGAATCCCACTTGTATTAACCCCTGTGAGTGTCAGGTTTAACACCTCATATAGTGCTCTGGTCCCAAACCTTTCATCCTCAAAACCTGCAGCATCAAAAGGTGTCCTTTTCAAACATAAAACAGGCCTCTGTCAGTCTTGGAAGACTATGGTGTCATGCTCGGCGCTGTATACGCTGCATGCGAAGCACAAAAGCCTGGGTTGGATTGTTATGGAGGAAAGGCTGTTACCCAAGCAGCAGATCCCCCCTCTCCACACCACTGAATTAGTCCAGTGGAAAGGCAGAGCCCATACGATTGAATCCAGCTGGCGTCACAGAGCTGGGCTAAGGACAGGAGCTCACCCTGTCTTGTGGGGCCGACCCGAGTATGGAACCCTGGCCTGCTGGTTAACAGGCACAGCGCCTTAACCGCTTGCGCCACCCACAGCCATAAGAGGCCATCAAAAGAGACTTGCACTCCTTGCTTCTTGCATTTCCCAAGAACATCTGCTTATCCCAAACTACATGGTCAGTGCTTTCTGTACTCTCATTTACTGTTCATTACATGGGCTGACTTTCTTTAATCTACTTAGTTGCCTGATTGCTTGTAAGCCTAGCAGTCCAATCCTACCTAAATCCCTGCATGGTATGCAGTGGTATGAGTGCAGCTTCTGCTTTACCCCATGCCATGGTGAATGTTTAACTGCAGGAAGTGTCCATGTGGTAATGGGGACTTTTTCTCTCATTGTGCCAAGGTAAGCCTCTACCACCAGAACTGGTCAACTTGGATCTGTGCCAGAAATATTGCTGGTGCAAATCTGTGTTGATCCATGCAGGTGAATCAGACCTAGGAAAAAGTTTTGGATATAGCATGTGCTACCCAGGCCTTTGTGCTTTGCATACAGCGTGGAGCACAATACCATAGTCTTTCAAGACTGATGGATGCCATGTTTATAGCATGTGCTGATGCCGCTGATAACACCCCGTTCTCTGGCCCATCTGGCCACCCATCTTCTGTTGCCACCTTTCACCCTCCCTTGCACTGTTCAATCCCCTCCCAGTTCATCCGTCGCACCCTGTTTTTGGTAAACGAAGTACAGGTCCAACCTTGTTATATATGGATTTGACAACGCGAATGGCCACTGAAAATCAAAGTTTAAAAAACTGCTTTTCTACTGTTGTAGAGAGGCAGCCATGCAAGAAATCATTATATTTCTCAGTCTCAGAATCAAACCCCTGCAGATACTGAACCTTATTCAATTGGGCACAGGAGAGGAGCAAAACCACTTGCAAGTGGTTTCTTATATTTTTCCATTGTTTTCTTTATATACTGATTTACTCTACAATCCAGAGTAACTATGGGAGCACGTAAGAGACATTAAGTGCTCCCGTAGTTACTGCACCACCTAGTGAAAATCTATGGGAAATTCATACTGCAATCCAGAGTAAATTGTTCTTACACTGGAGCAAGGACTCCCTGTAGTTACTCTGGATTGCACCATTATTTTTTCCATGGGAGGTTCTGAAACAGAACCCTAGTGGATAACCAGGGACACATTTATACCATTTAGGGCAGCAAAGCAACTTTCCATTTAGGGCAGGGAGATGCAAAAGAGAAGGGGCTCTTGCCATAGTTGGTGATACATAGTTGGTGATACTGAACCGGTAGCAGTGGGGTGGCTGGAAAACCCGGCGTACTGGGAGAAGGAGACACAATGCGCGTGCGCCGACCTTGGCGCATGCACACTGCATCTCCTTCTGCTGGAAAAGACGCACAGCGCAAGCACTGGACTCGGCGCGCGTGCTGTGCGTCTCCTCCCACTAGAGGAGACACATAGCACAAGTGCCAACCTCGGCGCGTGTGCTGTGGTCTCCTCCACCTGGAGGAGACGCAATGCGCATGCGCCGGGGGTTGGCACATGCGCAGTGCGCTGGGGTTGGGATCCGCCCCTAGCCCCACCCCCGTTCCATCCCCTGACCCCACCCCCAACTTCTGGCAAACTGGTTGTTGGGCAAGGCGGGGCCCACCACTGCCATTGCCACTTCTCTCCCCCCTACCCTGTCACCCCACTCTAATCTCTTATTTAGAGCAGGAACAACATGCAATAGGGATGGGAAACCTTGCTGCTTGAATTCTTTGTCTGGTTCCTTCCCTCGTCATTCCCTGGGGCTGTGTTTATTATTATTATTATTATCATCATCATCATCAGCTGAACAGAGTTCAATAAACCACAGGCTGGGGTTTATGTTAATCTATATGCAGGCATGAGGAGAGGCATGTGAGGGGAGGAGAAGGGCTCCCTTCCCCTCCAATGAGCCAGCCCCTTCCTCCTAATCTTTTAAATCCAAACTGGCAAAACAGGCAACCAAGCTTTGGGAGTAAGCAGAGAGCAGGCATTGGGAACACATTCTAAACTCCATGCAAACTCCATGTCAAAGTCCTTTCGTAGTGGCCCCCCTAGGCTGATTAAGCCCAGTGTTCTTTGGGAACTAAATGCTTTGCATGCCTTCAAGCTAACCCTCCCATATCCTTGGCAAGGGCACTCTCTTAGCTCCAAACAGTGGAAGAACTTTCCGGCAGAATGGAGGGTGTGCCAAATTCTGCCTACGGAGAAGATGGTTGGGGAGCCAGCCCCTGGCAGGATCTCTGAGGGTTGCTAGAGGCAGTTCAGCAGTGGTGCCGCTCCCACACCACCAAACCCCTGCATTGGCTGAGATCAGCAAGCACAACCTACCTTTTCCCCAGTGCCCACATTGACACGGGGACGCTGGCACGTATCCATGCTCTGGTCTAACTCCCTCAACAGTGGCACAAACCTTCTTGGAGGTCTGTCCCCTACGGTGACCATATGTCATGACCAAAAAAAGAGGACATGGTTCCTCCAAAATGTAGGACACTCAAGACAGGGTGAGCTCCTGTCCTTAACCTGGCTCTGCGATGCAGCTGGATCCAGTCATATTGGCCCTGCCTTTCCATTGGACTAATTCAGTGGTGTGGAGAGGGGGGATTTGCTGCTTGGGTAACAGCCTCTCCTCCATAACAATCCAACCCAGGTTTTCATGCTTCACATGCAGCATATGCAGCGCCGAGCACGATACCATAGTCTTCCAAGACTGACGGAGGCCTGTTTTATATATATTTATATATATGGATTTCATGTGGTTAATTTAAACTCTATATTGCTTATTATTAACTTAAACTATTATACATACATATTATTAAACTAAACGATTATACATACACACTGCATTTACTTGAATCTCATGTGCCATCGAATCTAATGCTCACCCTGATTTTGGAGACTAACCCTACAATCCAGAGTAACTAATGTCTCTTACGTGCACCCGTAGTTACTGCAGCACCTAGTGAAAACCTATGGGAAATTCATATTGCAACCCAGAGTAACTTGTTCTTACACCAGAGCAAGGACTCCCTGTAGTTACTCTGGATTGCGCCCTAGATCTGGATGAAAAAGGTGAGCATTAGATTCGCTTTGTGAACTTTTTAGATGCAACGTGGTATATAATTGCTGTAGATAGAATAAATATGGTTATTACACAGAGAGCACAATCCTAATGATGTCTACTCAAAAGTAAGCCCCATCCTGCTCAATGGGTCTTACTCCAATGAAAGTGTCTTTAGGATTACAACCAGAACCTATGAAATACAGGAATGATGTGTATTGCCTTCTCACAAGAAAAAGGAGGGCAATGAAGTTTTTTCCCAGGACACAGGGCTAAAATTCAGGACATGTCCTGGGGAAAGCAGGACATGTGGTTGCTCTGTCGGTACCCCCTTCCCAACCAGGGCCAACATCAGAAGGAGGGCTGTTAACAAATTTATATCTCACTTTCCCCATACTAAGTCAAATTCTGAAGGCATTATTATTACAAAATAATAACTTAGTAACTACTGTAAGTTCCACACTATTATCCTAAAGACAATCCTCCTAAAGACACTTTCCTGAGAGTAAGACCCATCGAACATAATGGAGCTTGCTTTTGAATAGACTTGGTTAGGATTGTGCTCTAAGGCTGCACACCTAAAACACTTTCCTGGGAGTAAGAACCATTCAACACAATGGGGCTTACTTCTGAGTAGACATGGTTAGGATTGTGCTCTGAATTGAACAATAATAATTGTACAGCGCTCTCAGCACTAGCAGCCAATTGCACTCCCCACCTTGTGTAGACCCCTTCCCTCTTTGGCCCTCCAACTGTGAGGATGGTTCTGACCTTGGTCAAGCTTGAGACCCTAACCATGTCCTTTGTAGAATAACTCTGAGGAGCTGGACGAGGGCATTTCTGCCCTGGATTACTCTGAATACAGAGTAACTGCTCTGCCCTAGGCAGTCCTCAACATGCCCTCAACAGGCCTCTCCTGAGCTGCCTCGGCTGCCCCAGTTAGGGCAGAGCAGGTCCACCTCTTTTAGGGCACCCTATCTTGCCTTGCTCTGCCCTAAGCCTTTTCCAGAATAACTAGGGTGAAGCATCTTGCAGTTGCTCCACCCTAGTGAGCGATAGGGCAACCCAAGGGCTACTCTGGGTTGGGCTGTAACACAAACTGCTTTTTAGATAGCAATTGAGCTCTATTTGGGGTAGTGGAAAACAGTCTGGAAAGGGGAAAGCTCATGTCAGTAGCTAGAATTCATTCTGCTAACTCAGGTCAACAGGGCCAAATGATCAGGATGCTGATAAAAATGCCCACTTCTACCTCCCTGCCATTTCAGTAGAGATCAGGATTAAGAGGCATCTACTTTTGGAAGGAGAGAGGGATGCATGGAGCACCAAAAGTTCCAGTGAGAACAGGAAGATATGAAATCAGTTTTGTTTATGAAAGTGCTTGCAGCAGGCAGTGGTCGTGCAGAAAAGTTTTTGTTGGCTCAAGGACCCTATAATTTAGGGACACCTATGAACACAATGAAAAATCTGCGAGATCTGATATCACATCAGAAAGATCTGCGAGATCTGATACCACACCAGTTCATTCCACATTCCATAGGTTTGGAAATCACATTCCATATTTGCAAATCATTCCATAGATTTGCAAATATCCACCAGATATCTGTTACGGGTTACTCGGCTCTGCTTTTCCATTGGACTAATTCAGTGGCATGGAAAGGGGGGATTTGCTGCTTGGGTAACAGCCTATCCTCCATAATAATCTAACCCAGACTTTTGTGCTTCGCATGCAGTGTATGCAGCGCCGAGCACACCATAGTCTTCCAAGACTGACAGAGGCCTGCTTTTTTTTATTATATCTATGTTCTCTTCTGCAAGCAAGTCCTTGAGACATCCGATATTTGCAAATGCAGGCCTTGAAAGCTATGGTATCGTGCTCGGCACTGCATACGCTGCATGCGAAGCATGAAAGCCTGGGTTAGATTGTTATGGAGGATAGGCTGTTACCCAAGCAGCAAACCCCCCCTCTCCATGCCACTGAGTTAGTCCAATGGAAAGGCAGAGCCAATACAATTGGATCCAGCTGCGTTGCAGAGCTGGGCTAAGGACAGGAGCTCACCCTGTCATGTGGGGCCGACCTGGGTCTCAAACCCTGGCCTGCTGGTTAATAGGCACAGTGTCTTAACCACTTGCACCACCCACAGCACATAGACCTTACTTATTATTCCTATTGCAAATTTTGTTCCACTCCCAAATGGTGATACATCATAGAAACACTTGGTTCTCATCAAGAAAGAGTATCCTAAGGGACTTCCTACCTGATCTGTGCTTGGCGTGTCTGTGATGTCGTTCATGCTCCTGCTTTGGGCATGGCCTAAAGATAAGATAGAATGAATTATATATCCAAGAAGAGAAAAACTTTATTAATCATAGGACTGGGAAACCCATGAGGAAAACCAAGCCTTCCCTTTATTTTTCCACCTTCTAACCTACCCCAGCTCCTTCTGTTCCTTAATTAATTTAAGGAACAGCACTTAATTTAATTAACTCGTGGCCTCCAGTCTCCATTCATGAACCATGTTAACTTTTTATGGGAGGGTTTCTTTAGATGAGATGAGTGCAGATTCTTTACCTCCCAACCAGAACTACTCATTCTGGGAAAAGGCATCCAGTGAGCATTTGGGTCAGTCAACACAGCAGCACTGAACATGCTATATAGAGAACTCTAAGTGCATGATTTTTCCAAAATGGAGCAAGTTATGGGGCAAAGATGGGGCAAGTTATGGGGCAAAATGGGGCAAGATCCTGGACTGATTATGTTTGATTCTTCTTTACTAGGATTTGTAATCAGCTGGTGCAAACAGTGGTTTGAATGAACTGCTCTTATATCACACAAGGATAGAAAAGGACCGTATTTATTCGAATCTAATGCACCATTGAATCTAATGCACATCCTATTTTAAAAGTCTTGAGATAAAAAAATGTTTTCTGGTGACTGTAATGTGCAGCTGCAAAGCAGGTGCAATATTTCATGTTACTTCATACAACAATGAATTCTATGACAATAATAATAAGATAATGGGATTATGTTATGATTTTACCTAATTGCGCTACTTTATACAACTATGGTTTTATGTTACATTTTTTCTTACAATATAGCAAACTGTTAAATTAACAGAGTACAATCCAGAGTAACCATGGGAAGATGTAAGAGGCACTTACTCTGGATTGCTCTATGCATTTCCCATATGTTTTCCATAGGTGGCACCGTAACTACGTTGGTGTAAAAGGTCCTGTAGTTACTCTGGATTGTAGCCTATATCAGTGATTTTCAGTGCAGATAGTCCTCAGGTGCGCCATGGGAATTTGGGAGGGACATTTATTAATAGGAAAACTTGGGGATTGTGCCTTGTCAATGGTAAAAACAACTGATGGTGTATCATGAGATGAAAAAGTTTGAAAACTCATGAACCAAATATTGACCTATATTTATAATATTTTATTTCCTTTAATGCACCATCAAATCTAATACGCACCCTGATTTTGGATACTCAGTTTGGCTGACATAGATGAGCATTAGATTTGAGTAAATATGATAATCAGGAGAGGTGTGTGTATCAAGCAGTCTGGGAGTAAAAGGTGTTGTTAATAGCCATAGTGATTAAAAATAGCAGTGTTGTGAGATGAAAAGGGTTGAAATTCACAGGTCAGTTGTAACTAGCCCTACAATCCAGAGTAACTACGGGTGCACGTAAGAGACTTTACGTACACCCGTAGTTACTGCACCACCTAGTGAAAACCTATGGGAAATTCATATTGCAATCCAGAATAAATTGTTCTTATACCAGAGCAAGGACTCCCTGTAGTTACTCTGGATTGTGCCCACAGTGTTCCTTTTCCTCCTCTGGCAGAGTAGAGTTCCAGAATCTGAAAGAGTTTTTCAGTGATGTTCAACCAGAGTGCTCCAAATTTCAGCAGGACGCTTATAGGAACTTTCATGGGATACCACCACACTGCATCTTGCGGGTTGAAAATCACTGATTGAGTTGCTACCACAAAACTGCCCAGATTAGTAAGAGTGGTGGTAGGCTAAAAATGTGAGTGGGCTTAGGAATTGGTGACCACACACTCCTCACATAGTAAGCAGAATGCAGTTCCAGGAATGCTGCACCACGTTTTCCCCATACCCAGATCAGCCCTGTGGATTTGCTGTAGAAACCACACAAGTCCTGGCTCGTGAGAATCATGACTTTCCTGGCTCACGGTTCCCATCGCGACTAACAAAGACGCTTTACTGGTACTGCAGAGAGATGCCCGTGCTCAGGTTTAGGAAGGGGATGCAAAAGTACAAAATTAGGTACCCGATTGTCATCATTAAGAATACCCTGTCTTTTCAATATAAGAACACCAGGAGAGCTCTGATAGATCAGGTCAAAGGCCCATTGATTCCAGCTCCCCGTATCTCACAGTAGCCCATCAGAAGCCTCGGGGAGCAGACAAGATCTGCATGATGGTGCTCTCACTTGCAAGGGAGGACACCCCCTCTTGCAAGCGAGGTGTCTTGATTTTTATTCCATCTCAAGGCAGGTCTGAAACTTACGCAGTCGTCCGTAACTAGCGCTCTGTCTCATTCTGAGGTCCTCCGTAGAGCGATGGATACTGGCTCCTGCAGCCGGACTCCGGACTGGGCTGCGATCTTCGGTGAACAGAAAGAATAGAAGATTTTAAATCAATGCCCCTAAAAGAGAATGACTTTGTATTCTCTTCATATCTCTTTTTTCTCTGCATAAAAGAGTATTTCTCTTGTAGGTGAGCCCCTCAGGAAATGCCCCAGTATTCCCTGGATTCCCCCTAAGACTAAGAGATGGAGCTGCTCTCATATTGTTTGATGACTATAGTCATCTGTTTGACTAGCTGAAGGATTCTGTCCAGGAATTCTGGTAGAGCAAGTGGCATAGCTAGGGGGTGCAGTTGCACCGGGTAGCAAGTTTTAGCGGGGCAACAAGCTGCGTTTGAACCTAGTAGCTAAAATTCTGGAAAACAGGATATGTTTGAACACTAATACATCATGTTACATATCACTGGAAAGGTAATTTAATGCCACATACAGTGACGCCTCACGTAAAGAACACCTCACATAAAGTATGTTTCACGTAACAAACAAAAATTTCTCCAGGATTCTGCTTCACGTAAAGAAAGTGCTTCACGTTAACAAAACATCTGTTGGCAGTTGGGGCAGACACGTTGGCGGGCAGCCTGTTTAAAAAGCATCAGGGCTGCCTAGCGCAGCTGCCCATAGTGAAAGCAAGACTTCTGTGCTGTTCCTCCAGTGGCCGGACATCTGCTGGGAAGAGGGAGAGAAGAGCATGGAGAAGAGGGAAGCAGCCCAGGGCTAGCCAGAAGGGAGGTGGGGAGAGAGAGGCTCAGGATGGAGAGAAGGAAAAAATGGGGAGACACTTGGAAAGTGTCTTGGATTGCAGCCTCCTAACCATGTCTACCCAGAAGTAAGCCCCATTGTGTTAAATGGGTCTTACTCCCAGGAAAGTGTCTTTAGGACTGCAGCCTAAGTAGACTTCATAAGATCCTGCACATTGAATGCATGTTTTGAATTCAGTTCCAGTGTTTTGACATCATTTTTACATCCAGTTAATATTTTTATATGAATATTTTTGGGGTTGTGGAACCAATCGTCTGTGTTTCCATTATTTCCTATGGGAAAATCCGTTTCATGTAAAGAAAGTTTCACATAAAGAAACTGCCTCTGGAACGAATTAATTCTGTTATGTGAGCCACCACTGTAATTCTAATTTCAATTTAATGCAGAATTCAGTGAAACAAGATGCATTAGAATATCTATATTAACTAGAAAATGAAAACACAAAAACCTTAGGAACAAAATTGGATTTTCTTAACTCAAAACTTTTCCATGAGTTTGATTGCTCTTAAACAATGAGATGCAATTCTGATATTGTATGAAACTACCAGTAATAATGTTAATATGAATCAGCTCTCATTTCCATATACCTATATCATAATACAGTTACCCATACTAATTGTGTATATAAGCACATCTAAGTGGTGCTCCTCTTATATTTAGCAGGGAAAGAATAACCATTCCGCTTTACCCCAGCACAGATTCCCTAACCGATAAGGGACACAATTTTCATTTTTTTACTTAATTAAAATTGATTTTGTTGTTGTGGGGGTGGGCGGAGGGAGCAACAACAGCCTGGCACCATTGGAAAAAAAATTTCCCATGGACTGGGTGGGACTTTGGGCTGGTGTGGTTTGAACTGCACATGCACAACCCAGCAGATGGGCCACATGTACCCAGTTAGCTCCAGGGCCAGGTTGAGCTAGGTATGCGCAGTCTAGCAACTGAGCCGTGTGTGCCCAGTTCATGCCCAGGGCTCTGGTTTCTCGTCCTGAACTCTGATCCTGACACAGCACAGCACAGCACAGCTGCCAAGGGGCCACAGACTGGGAGTGCGCAATGGACGGGGAGTTGAAGACCCCTGTTTTATAGAATAGATAACATAATTTGAGCTGTTTCTTGTAAGAACTGTGGATGTTCTCCAGCGGCAGAAGAAGAGGAGGGCATGAATGCACCCCAGAGCAAGCCAAGAGCAGAGCAACTAACTGCAAATATGCTGCCCCCGAAGCACTGACCAAAACGGTAATACGCACTCACTTGTATTTGAGACAGATTTACCAATATCTGCCAACGACCGATGGATGGGCTTTTTAGTCTGGTGGCGATGCTTCCTCAGGAGAACGTAGCTTATTTTCTCCCGCAGTTCTGGTTTCAGTAGCCCATCTTCAATCTGCTTTTCAATTATATCATCTGAGAAGAAGAAAGCAGACATGCTAGTGGTGGGTAAGCAGGCCTCCGTCAGTCTTCGAAGACTATCGTATCGTGCTTGGCGCTGCATATGCTGCATGCGAAGCACAAAAGCCGGGGTTGGATTGTTATGGAGGATAGGCTGTTACCCAAGCAGCAAATCCCCCCTCTCCACGCCACTGAATTAGTCCAACGGAAAGGCAGAGCTGATAAGATTGGATCCAGCTGGCGTTGCAGAGCTGGTGGCTAAGGACAGGAGCTCACCCTGTTTTGTGGGGCCGACCTGGGTCTCGAACCCTGGCCTGCTGGTTAACAGACCAGTGTCTTAGCCACTTGCGCCACCCACAAGAACTCTTCAGGGTAAGAACTCTTCAGGAAAGCACCTTAACCTAGCACAGTGGTTTGACTATTTCAGTCCAGGATTGCCTTCTGAGAATGACCATTTGTCTGGGACCCCACCAGAACTGACATCACTGTGATGCCATAGCTCCTCCATGTCTACTTAGAAGTAAGTCCCACTGTGTTTATTGAGACTTACCTCCAGGAAAGCAGCCAGAATGCCCCATTTCAAGATAGCAGCACCCAGAGCCAGATTCCGGTGCCCAGCTTTGTAGGACCCCCATAGAAAGAAGAGGGGAACCCCCTAAAGGTGTCCCAACCCCACTTTGAGAACCATGCCCTAGCAGATGAACATACTACTCATAGTTGCAACGACCCCTTAAATAACCTATACTGAAAGGGTATCTAAAAAGATGCTTGCAAGTTGTTGAATCAAAGTAGAGACAAAGCAACTCCGCCAAACTCCCTGCTGTCCTTTTTGGGGTTCATACCAGTGATGGGATTCAAAGAAATTAACAACCAGTTCTATGCCCATCTGGCAGTCACTTTTAAATGGCTTTTAAAAAACTTTATATGTCCCATCTCTCGTTAAGAACCAGTTCTATAGGGTAGGTGCAAACCTGCTGGAGCCCACCGCTGGTTCATACCTATGATTTGAGGCAAGGAGTAACCATCAAGGTCCAGCAACACAGTCCCCGTTTGTAGGCAGGTGCGGAGCTCAAACAGGCTATGTAGTGATAACGTTGACACATGTGGTTTGCTCCATCTTTCCCCTCCTTCTTCCACCTTCTCTTCAAACTTGATCCACCTTGAAGCAAAGAGAGGAGAAGCCATGAGTAAACGTACAGATGGTGCCCCAAACCCCGTGGTGGGGCAGAATGCTTGAGTCCTTACTCCATTTCGGAAGAAATCTGATTCACCAGCCGCCATGTCTCTGGGCACAACATAAGGCCTATATCCTAAAGTGAATTTAAGCCTCTTGCTCTGGAGCAGTTAAGATGACTTTCCATAAGATCACACTAGAAGGTGACATAACTGCGTGGACCCGTAACTGCTCTGGATTTAGCCCTAAGCCTTCCCCAAATTCCTCTTTTTGGAAAAAATCGACACAAAAGGCAGAGGTGCAATTTGTGTCCTTAACCACCAAAATATAGGTATTATATGACCGAGAAAACTGTAGGTCCAACAAACAGGTTCTACCTAACCTGAAAACTAGTTTCCATAGATGTACTATGCCTCCTCCCTTAGTAGCAGTAGCTCTGATTATACTGACTACACGGGACTAGCTTAGCTCTAAGTGGTGCACTGTGCTTACCGTAGTACTACCCATTTTGTATTTATTTCAGTATTGCACTGACAATAAATTGTTCCTGATCCCCCAAAATCTCACATATGTTGAAGAAACATCAATGACCCTATAATGGAACGAAGAAGAAAGTGACTCAACCCCAGCTAGAAATGACCAAAGCTCCATTTTTAAGGTGCCTCTACAAAAAGGGCAAGGGCTGTGGTGGTGCAAGTGGTTTAAGATGCTGTGCCAGTTAACTGGCATGCCAGGGTTGGAGACATGGGTCCTATAAGATCGGGTGAGCTCCTGTCTTTAGCCCACCTTTGACCAATGGAGCAGTTTGGAAGCAGTGAAATGCAAGTAGATAAATAGGAACACCTCAGTGGGAAGGTAAAACAGCGTTCTGTGTGCCTTCAACAGTCATGCTGACCCCATTACCAAAAAGTGTCTTTGGACAACGCTTGCTCTAAAGGTTTAGAAACAGGGATGAGCACCGCACCCTACAGTTGGTCACAACCAGCAGTATAACCTGCGGAGGACATCTTTCCTTTACTCAAAGGGTGCTTTCAGTTTTCAGGGTGGGGATGATTCTTAAGTTACCGGAACTTTTTCAATGCTGGCAAAGGGGAGATCTGCACTCTTCCCCCATCCAACCCAAACTACAGAATTCCCTAGTTAAAAATACCAAAATATCTCAAATAATTTTCGGAGGGAGGGAAATTCCAAACATGTCAATTGCATAAGCAACGAAACACATTACAAAGAAACCTTGAAACACCAAATTCATGTTCGGGGAGAAATGTCGGACTTGGTACTCTGGTCATGATACTCTGGGCTATAGAGGAGAAGCAACGGAATCTGGATCAGTCTCAATGTCATAATTATCCTTTCAATATTTATATCACTTTCCTTTTAGTGTGCAATCCTAACCAATTTAGGCCAGCCTAACTCAAATGGCCTTTATTCTCGTAGTGGTGTGGGGAGATCGGCGCATGCCTGTGCAGTGGACTAACCCCTCCAGGAGTAGTGCAGAAGGGTTTACTACACTTCTGTCCCCCATGTCAGCACAGGACATATGCTGGGGTTTAGGCCAGCCTAAGTAGAGATTAGGAATGCAGACTTACTGCACAATCCAGAGTAACGATGGGAGCTCTTATGTCGACGTAAGAGACATTTATGTTGATGTAGTTATAGCTCCACCTAGTGCAAACCTATGGGAAATCCATAGAGCAATCCAGAGTAAATTTTTCTTATGTCAACGTAAAAGCTCCCATAGTTACTCTGGATTGTGCTGTTACAGACCCAATATGGCCTTTGTACCAAAATGTACACCCTTTTACTTTGTGCACGGGGTATGTGTGTGTAGGGGAAGAGAATAATGGGGCAAATAGAATTCTAGTGTTATTGGAAGTTGTGTTCTGACACACTTCACTGAGTGTGACAGGCTCAGTCATTAGGAACATGTCAGCAAAATAAAGTTTGGCAAAGACAAATCAGAAGCACAAGTACAAATTGTGGCAGACCTACCAGCAAGTTTTTATTGACATCCTAGAATCATATCAAAATTTGGAATCTTGTTGTCTTGTGTCCCTCCCTTGTCGTACCCAGTGGGGGGACCATTCTGTACAGAAGTAAAATAAAGCTTCTGTATAAAATAATTTTAAAATAAAATATAAAAATAATATAAAATAAAATCATTCCATTTACTCCTTTTCTTGTCTTTTTTCTCATGCCTTGCAGCCAAATTACTCGTGTACCAGGTTTGGGGTCTTACCCTCTCTGGGTTTCAACTGGACCCAGCTTGACAGCAATACATCTGAATAGGGTGTAAGTGGGTTAGAGGACCAGAAGCCAAAGACAAGCCAGCAGTGTTTGAACCAGAAGGGATGTGATATGGGCTGCAGTCACAGAGACACAGAGTTTGGACTGTGAAAATTCAACACTGGGCTAGTCAGGCCTCTCTTGGGAAACTGCATCCAGTTTTGGGCACTGCATTTTGGGGACCCTGGAACAGTGGAGCAATGTTGGGGTTGGACAATGATGATGGTGAGGGGCCTGGAAACCAAGTCTTGCAAGGAATGGAAAAAGAGCTTGGTTTATATAGAGCACAATCCTAACCTGTGGGTGGCGCAAGTGGTTAAGACAGGGGTCGGCATCCATCAGTCTTGAAAGACTATGGTATCATGCTCAAAGCTGTATGCAAAGCACAAAGGCCTGGGTAGATTGATATGGAGGATATGCTGTTAACCAAGGAACAAACCCCCCACTGTGCCTGTTAACCAGCAGGCCAGGGTTCGAGACCCGGGTCGGTCCCACAAGGCAGGGTGAGCTCCTGTCCTTGGCCCAGCTCTGCGCCACAGCTGGAACCAATCGTATCAGCTCTGCCCTTCCACTGGACTATTTCAGTGGCATGGAAAGGGGGGATTTGCTGCTTGGATAACAGCCTATCCTCCATATCAATCCACCCAGGCCTTTGTGCTTCGCATACAGTGTCAAGCACGATACCATAGTCTTTCAAGACTGATGAATGCCAAATAACCTAACCATGGCTGTTCAAAAGTAAGCCCCATTGTGTTCAATGGATCTTACTCCCAGGAAAGTGTCTTTAGAATTGCAGCCTTAGACTGGAAAGCAGAAGACAAAGTGTGGGGAATACAAGAATTGTCTGTGTCTCTGAAGGACTGTCCCACATGAGAAAAGATGGACTTCTTCTCAGTGTGTAATGAGGGTAGGACTGAAACTACAGGGTAGCCGAAGGCTGGAGTTGTTTCCTAAGTGGAGGAGCTGTCCGGTGCTGGAAAAGTTGGCTCTCCTTCACTGGAAGTTTTCAGGCAGAAGGACGTACAGCCCACCTGGCAGGGATGCTCTAGCCCAGCGTACTTGTGGCGGTGTCTGGTGGCACATATGGGGAACCCAGACCCTTACCTTCTGGTAGCAAGATCAGCAAGGCACTGTGACAAGCAGCAATAGAAGGCCTGGCTTGACAGGGTATACTTTACACATACTAGAAAAACTCTCCCATCTTCTGTGAGCCTCTGGCCTCCCAATCTGGAAGTCACTCTTGATGATATCACCAGTTACTTACTTCTGGTGGTACTTCCAATAGGTAGACCTATTGAGAAATGCTGCTCTAGCTGGCTGCACTGAATAAGACCCCCCAAGTCCTCTTCCATGAGTCTGTCCTTCTATTTCCAAACTGCAATTGAATATTGGCCTCGATCCGGGACTAGCGGCATCCTTTATAATGGTGGAGGAAGGCTCAGAAAATTGGTTCCCCTTCATAGGGGAACTGCACCTCCCTATAGCAAGAGCACATTAGCCAAGGTCAGTGCACAGCGCAAGCCGCTTGCCACAGGCGCACGTGGGCCAAAGACACACACAGCGTTAATAAAAAAATCCATCTGATTAACTGCCTGACCTCGTGGCATTGATCCTGTTTGGAAATGGCATAAACACCCACAAATCCCTTTGTCCTGCACAATGGAGAGGCTCAGCTGGGCTCAGAAATGCTATTTAAGTCCCTGACTCTTCCCCCATTCAGAATATGAATTTTTGTAAATAATAATAATAATGAAAAATAACTAGTTAATCTTATAAAGCCAGGGCCAGAAAGAGAAAATTCCATGTGGATTTGATTTTTTTTTAATATAAAAACCTAACAGTTTAGTAAGCTGTTAATAATTTTTTTTTAAAAACCTATTTAATAATTCAGTTAAAGAAGGACTTATATTTTCTCTAATACTTTGATTAAACTTCTGGGGTTTTATTTTATAGGGTTGTAAAAAAAGAAGGTAATGTTAACCTTTTAGCTACTTGCTTGGTCTTGACTTAGGGAGCAGACTCTTAGAAGTGCCATCTTTATGATGAGGAGGACACATGTGGACAGCCTGCCATTTCATTCCCTAAAACCTTTGAAGCCTGTTTGCAACTGGTGATGACACGTAAAGTAAAGGTGTCCCCCGCAGGTTATACTGCTTGTGAATCTTGTAGTCTGTAATTAGTCTATGGAACTCCTTGCCACAGAATGGACAATGATGATGCTGTAATAATGATGCTGTAATGGACACAGAATGCTGTAATACAGTGGTCTACAAAGACAGGGTTGGGACGCCCTTGTAGGGTTGTGTCATCAGGTTAGGGGGGTTGCAAGAGGGTGGGATCCATCATTTTGGAATCTAACACTGGGCTTTCCTGGGAGGAAGGGCAAAATCCAGAGTAACTATGGGGAATCCTTGCTCTGGTGTTAAGAACAATTGACTCTGGATTGCAAAATGAATTTCCCATAGGTTTTCACTAGGTGGTGCAGTAACTATGGGACTCACTGAATACAATGGGACTTACTTCCAAGTAGACACAGAGGAACATCCCAGTAAGTTTGACAAGGGGTCCTGGACAGATTTTTAAATTTGAAAGGGGATCCCAGACTGAAATGCCTGAATAGCTCTACTGGCCTAGAGTCTTTTAAAGTGGGATTGGACAGATTTTGGAAAGAAAAGTCCATCACAAATACCAGAGGGGTATGTAGACCCTCCTAATCTTAGACGTAGACTACCTTAGAATGGCAGATGCAAAGAAGGGCCCTAGGATGCATGCCTGGTGCATTGCGCTCCCTGAGGCATCTGGAGGGTCACTGGACTGGAAGCTGGTCTAGAAGAGCCTTTAGCCAGATCCAGCAGGGCTCTTCTTATGTTCTTAGGTGATTGCAGAAACTGTATAGTCTGAGCCAGGTGGCACAGAGCAAACAGCAAAGTATGCATGAGGGACCAGGTAGGAAAAAAAAAAGCAGGCCTCCGTCAGTCTTGGAAGACTATGGTATCGTGCTCTGTGCTGCATATGCAGCATGCAAAGCACGAAAGGCTGGGGTGGATTGTTATGGAGGATAGGCTATTACCCAAGCAGCAAATCCCCCCTCTCCACACCACTGAATTAGTCCAATGGAAAGGCAGAGCCAGTAAGATTGGATCCAGCTGGAGTCACAGAGCTGGGCTAAGGACAGGAGCTCACCCTGTCTTGGGGGGCCGGTCCGGGTCTCGAACCCTGGCCTGCTGGTTAACAGGCACAGTGTCTTAACACTTGCGCCATAAAAAGTGGGTGGTTGAAGCAGCCCCCCTTTGAACGCTTGGAAAGCAGAGGAGAGTGCAAAGAAAGAAAGAAAGTGGGGGGAGTAAATTTGACCCTAATGAAAGTGCGGGAGGCCAGAGATGAACGCATCAGAAGAGACCTGCTGGACCCACCTAGTCCCGTATCTCACAGTGGCCCACCAGATGTCTCTGTCCTGGAGCACACAAGACCACAAGATACTTGCATCTCACTGCATTAATCAGGCCATTAATGCAAATATTAATAGAAACACCTGTCTGAACATGGGTTTATTTTGGATCACTTTATTAAACACGAGTGACTATTTTTTAAAAACATGAAAACTACTGCACACACCTTCCCTCCTATCATTTAGGGGGGAAATGCTGTCCACAGTCAATTTGGTTATCAGAAAAAAAATCCTACGTGCTCCTCATAATGAACGACCAGATTGTTCATAACCTGTGTAGCCTGTGATGGAGTTTTCTTCCAGAAATCCGTCCTATTCCTTTTCAAAGTTAATACTTTGAACAAGGAACAGGAAAATAGACAAACTGAGCCAATATTCGATGCCCCCCCAACAGCAGGCAGCTTGTACTGAAGATATGAGGGGCACAGGGTGGCCATATAGAATGGAAGACAGTAGCCTCTACCTTTAACCACTGCCTACAACAGGGAATTTAGGCAGGTGCTGCTTCTTAAATAATTTTTAAATTTTTAGATGACTATCTAAAAATAGCCTAATTTGCATAAATTTTAATTGCCGGACAAAAAATCCGGTTGGTCATCTAAGGGTTATACCCTTCTATACTGAGCGTGTTACACCCTTCTATACAGTATACTGAAGGTTACACCCTTCTATACAGTATACTGAGCTACACTTCCCTAATTCCCTCTTCTATGCAATAGTTCAAGATACAGGCACTCCGTCTTCCATTCTATATGGTCACCCTCAGATAGGGCAGGATGGCCAGTCTCAGTTGTCACCCACTCCTTTTCCCTCTTTTCTGCCTATCTCTACCCATGCAAATGTTAGAGTAAAAAACATCCTGAATTCATTCAAGTGATGTCTCATCCACGCCATGTGGCTGGCATCAGTGGCACCCCGACATGCCCCTGGTTGTCACATTTCCACAATGGCCTGCTTTCCGGGATCGGATGCTTCAGCAGAGGAGTCTAGCAGCTGATCAGGCTGCTTTCAGATCAATGAAGGCAAAAAATGGACCTTGATTCCATTTCAAAGGTCACCATGATCTGCAGAAACAGCAGCCTAATACAACTTGAACTGAGCCAACCTGAACTGAATGTCCATCCCTGCTGTCTAAACACTATTCAGGGTTCAGCTTCATCACCCCAAACTCTAGAAGTTATAGATGCAGTTCTAACCAATTTAGGTCACCCATCCTCAACAATTTAGGTCACCATAACTAGTGGTCACTCCTGTGTCAGGGGGGCAGATTGCAGCCTGAGACCCCGAGATACAATCCAGAGTAACAACGGGACCTTTTACTCCAACGTAGTTATGGTGCCACCTATGGGAAACCTATTGCAAACGCATCAAGCAATTCAGAGTTAGTGCCTCTTACGTTTTCCTGTAGTTACTCTGGATTCTAGGGTACGGGTGCAATCCTAACTCTGTCTACTCAGAAGTAAGTCCCATTATATTCAAAGTGAATTTGCTTTGTTTATTCTTTATATTTTGTATTTTCTTTATTATTTTGTACTATATGACAGTACTGTCGTCATTTTTAAAGGAATATTCTTGGTTGTGGAATGAATCGTTTCCATTATTTCTTAAGGGAAATCTACTTTGATATACAAGTGTTTACAAACAAGTTTCTGGAGCAAATTATGCTTCTAAACCAAGGAACCACTCAGCCACTTACTCCGTACGAACATCAGGTGCGAGTTATATTGAAGGCTGTGAATCCTAGCAGAGATGGGGTGCTGGGGAGAGTGGTAAAGACTTATGCCAACCAACCAGCAGAGGTCCTGACGAAGATCCTTAACATCTCCCTGCAAACGGCCAGTGTTCCTTCGTGCTTGAAAGCGGCCACTATAATCCCAGTCCCAAAGAAAACAGCAATTACCGGTAATTCCCTAAATGATTACGGAGTCCCAGTGGAGGGCTTCAGGGGGTTCTCCCAGGTTCTCTAGAACCCTTTGTAATGAGTGCCTGGTTCTGAGAACTGGTTACTAATGGGACTGAGAACCTGTTGTTAGTTTAGGTTATTAGGACATAGAACCTGTTGTTGATTTGTTTGAATCCCACCACTGCTACAGACCCATTGCATTAACATATGTAGTGAAGTGCTTCAAGAGACTGGATCTTCAACACCTTAGGTCATGCCTTCCACCTGATTTTGACCAATATCTGTTCACCTATAGGGGAAATAGGTCGACAGGCGACGCCATAGCTACTGCTTTATACTCTATAGCGAGTCATCTAGAGAAACTAGGAAACTATGGGCGCAGTCCATGCTCTAGGGGGATTTCCTGCTGCAGGCAGGGGGTTGGACTAGATGACCTACTAGGTCCCTTCCAACTCTAGGATTCTATGATATGATTCTATAATAACTAGGGGGAGTCCTTGCTCCGGTGTAAGAACAATTTACTCTGGATTGCAATATGAATTTCCCATAGGTTTTCATTAGATGTTACAGTAACTATGGGTGCATTTAATGTCTCTTACGTGCTCCCGTAGTTACTCTGGATTGTAGGGATAGTCAGAATGCTTTTCACAGACTACAGCTTGGCCTTTAACACCATTTTGCTGATCCTTCTTATTGAAAGGTTGACTGGGCTGGGTCCTTCATATCCTCTTCCCTGAAGCTTGGCACTGGCTCTCCCCAGGTCTGTGTGCTCAGTCCCTCCCTGTATTCAATGCACAGACTTGATGGTGTATCTTCTGACCCATCAACTGTGATTATTAAGTTCGTAGATGATACCACCGTATTGGGCATTATTATAGGTGGGAATGAATCAGCATAGAGGGGAGAGGTTCAAAAGTTATCCATATAGGGTCTTGTACCTAATCATCAGCAAGACAGAGATGGTGATAGACTTCCAGTAGAAGCAAGAGGAACCTGCCCCATCTGTGTTGAGAGGGCTGACTGGAAAGGGTCTCTTTTTCAAATTCCTGGGAGTCCATCTCAGCCAAGATCTCACCTGGAAAAATAATACAATCCAGGTGGCCAGGAAGGTCCAGGAGAGACCCCATTTTCTTAGGGTCTTGCAAAAAAGTAAGATGGGACAACAACTGATGACCTCCTTTTACCGGTCCGTAATAGAAAACTTCCTCATTTGTTGCATCACAATATGGCATGCTGGTTTGACAGCTGCGGACAGACCCTACAACCTATAGTAACTACAGGAAGATGTAAGAGGAACTTGCTCTGGATTGCTCTATGCATTTCCCATAGGTTTCTCATAGGTGGCACCATATCTATGTCAGTGGAAAAGGTCCCGTAGTTAATCTGGATTGTAGCCAGAAAGACACTACAGAGGGTGACAAGCACAGCACAAAACATCATAGGCCGTATCCTGACACGGCTGGATGAAATCACCAGGTCTTGCTGCCTTGGTAGAGTGAAGAAAATTCTCAGGCATGATTCATACCCTGACCATCACCTCTTTTCTCTTCTACCATCAGGCAGGAGATATAGAAGTATAGCAAGTCATATGAACAGGCAAGAGCTTTTACTCATGCAGGCCTCCGTCAGTCTTGAAAGACTACGGTATCGTGCTTGGCGCTGCATACGCTGCATGCAAAGCACGAAAGCCTGGGTTGGATTGTTATGGAGGATAGGCTGTTACCCAAGCAGCAAATCCCCCCTCTCCACTCCACTGAATTAGTCCAATGGAAAGGCAGAGCCCATATGATTGGATCCAGACTGGCATCGCAGAGGTGGGCTAAGGACAGGAGCTCACCCTCTCTTGTGGGGCCGACCCGGGAATCGAACCCTGGTCTGCTGGTCAACAGGCACAGTGTCTTAGCCACTTGCGCCACCCATGGGCTGTCAGACATTTGAATGCACCATAATATTACAATTATTCAGTATGAGACTCAAAGGGCCAGAGTAAAGTGCAAATGCTCAGATTGGTGTAAAATGTATAGAGGATTGTGTGTTGTTAGTATGATTTATGGGGTTCACTGTATGTATTGTCTTGGAGGGGGGTGAACTCAGGGGAGGCTCAATCAATTTCATTGTACACATGTTGTGCATTGACAATAAAAGTTTTAATCTTTAATATTTTATATAATTTATTAATTACATGAAGGCTACACGCTGCCTGCTCAAAAGGAAAAGGAGGACAATGAATTTTTCCAGTATTTTTTTCCCAGGACACAAAGCTAAAAATGAGGACATGTCCTGGAAAAAGAGAACATGTGGTCACCCTGGATGGGCACCAGTGCCTTGCCAAGTGGCAGCTTGTTCAATCCTTCGTGCACACAGGCTGCAATCCTAAAGACACTTTCCTGGAAGTAAGACCCATTGAATACACAGTGGGGCTCCTTTGAGTAGACATGGTTAGGATTGTGCTCACAGTCTAATTTGCCCTGTCAGTTTTGCAAACCTTTTTGCAAACCAGTGGTTCATGACCCACTGGTGGTTGTCAGACCCAGTTTGATAATGATTGTACTATGCCATACAGGATCTCTCCGTTCTGCAGTATCCTAAAGACCTACCAGTAAGGAAACACATGCCACTATAGTGGGAAAAAGGAAGCAGCAGCCTACTTTCTAACTAGGAAAATAACATGTCAACACAACTGGCTTCTTTGGCTGCAATCCTAAACACACTTTTCTGGGAGTAAGGCACCATTGAACACAATGGGGTTTACTTTTGAGTAGACATGGTTAGGATATCGACTAACTAGACATGTAGTTAAACCCCATAATGTCCCATTTTACTGCTTTACAGTTTCATTTTGAGCAGACAGGACAACACCAGCTATGAAACGAGGGCTGGAAATCACAGGAAGCTCCCTTTCCATACAGCAACATGGGATCCAAAAGCAAGACAATGAGGGGATGGACTCATCATGCTTCTTTTTTGCTTCTCACCAAACAGGTGTGTCAGGTTTTTTAATGTTTCATGTACCAGCAACACATTTGACTGAAAGTGACAGGGTGAACATCAGAAAGAGCACCTAGAAAAGCAATGCCTCTCTGGACTTTCTTAAAAACTAAAATTTATTTAATTTATTTAAGCAATTTGTATCCTGCGGCCAAACAATTGGAAACAATAAAACACCACTAAAATTAGATATGGTAATAAATAGAGATAAAAACACATTAAAATGTAGTTAAAATACAATTAGATTAGATTAAAGCTAAAATTAATTAGATTAAAGCTAAAAACGTAGACTAAAAACGATAAAACAAAACAAAAAAATGCCCCCCTCCATCACCTAGCTCTGGTCCCTTCTCCAGGTAATTGTGTGTGCTCAGAATCACCATGTGCAAATTACTGCTAAGAACTGATATACAGTGCAATCCTAAGTATGTCTTCTCAGAAGTAAATCTCACTGTCCTTACTCCCAGGAAAGTGTGGTTAGGATTGCAGCCGTAGTCTAGTGTTTCCTTACCTGGCAGACTCTTTCCACTCCATCTCCTCTCCATCATGCTGCAGGGTGTCCATCTCTGTGAACAGTGTGGGATTGGGTGGGTCATCATCTTCTCCCAGGATGTACCGGAGGCGCTCAGCAGCAGGAGACACTGAACAAAGGATAGAAACAGAATCAACCCCTGGCTACTCATGGCTACTCATGGCTACAGACCTTCAACCCAATGTTCTCTAGGAGCAGGCCTCCGTCAGTCTTGAAAGACCATGGTATCGTGCTCGGCGCTGCGTACGCTGCATGCGAAGCACGAAAGCCTGGGTTGGATTGTTATGGAGGATAGGCTGTTACCCAAGCAGCAAATCCCCCCTCTCCACGCCACTGAATTAGTCCAATGGAAAGGCAGAGCCAATACGATGGGATCCAGCTGCATCGCAGAGCCGGGCTAAGGACAGGAGCTCACCCTGTCTTGTGGGGCCGACCCGGGTCTTGAACCCTGGCCTGCTGGTTAACAGGCACAGCATCTTAACCACTTGCGCCACTCTCTAGATACAATGGTACTCAAACCTTTCAGCTCTGGACTCATTTTTTAGGATAACAATCTGTTCAGGACCTACCAGAAGTGATGGAATGACCACAAGTTATATAATCAAGCAAATTAAAAGAAATAAATAATTGCCACTAATTGATATAAAGTAAAACAAATAATTAAATGAGGGGAGGGGAGATGGGGGGAGCCAACACTGTTCCCATAATTGTAGATGTCATAATTGCAAAAGTGGACAAGGTTGTCCCCCCCAACCGTAGGACACCCAAGAAAAATAATCAAGCAAATTAAAATAAATAATTGCCAAGAATTTATTTAAGTAAAACAAATAATTAAATAAGGGGAGAGGAGATGAGGGAGCCAACACTGTTCCCATAATTGTAGATGTCATAATTGCAAAAGTGGACAAGGTCGTCCCCCCCAACCGTAGGACACCCAAGAAAAATAATCAAGCAAATTAAAATAAATAATTGCCAAGAATTTATTTAAGTAAAACAAATAATTAAATAAGGGGAGAGGAGATGGGGGAGCCAACACTGTTCCCATAATTGTAGATGTCATAATTGCAAAAGTGGACAAGGTCCCCCCCAAACGACACCCAAGAAAAAAGTTGTTCATGACAAAAAGCCATAAACACTTATATATATTTTATTTTTAATTGAATAACTGAACTGGAATAATTGAATTTTAATTGAATAATTGAATTGAAATAATTGAGCTGTTTAATTCAATCATTTGCAATTTTTATAACTTAAGTGGTTAATTTAAATATTATATTACTTATTATTCAATTTAAAACTATTAAATTTAATTTATTAATTACAAGAAGGCTACATGCTGCCTGCTCACAAGGAAAAGGAGGACGATGAGGACTTTTTTCCAAGCCACAAGGCAAAAAAGAGGACATATGGTCTTCCTGCATGTGAATGATCTCTGCAGCCTACCTGCAATAACATTAACACTCCCACAAAAAAGACCAATAAACCAGTAAGATATTTTTTATTCTAGCCAGTGCCCAGTTCTGTTTTAAGTTCTTATATTGAAACCAGTTCAGTGTGATTTGGGATGACATCAATTTTTAACCCGGAATGTTTTTTATTTGGGATGGACTGAGATTTAGAGGGAAGCTTTGAATGGGGAACGTGCAGGTTTCCCTGAACCTTCTGGATTAGCAACACCGCCAAACTTCCTTACACAACAAAGAAATATGGAACTGTTGACAAAACTCCCCTCCAAGATGGTGAAAGGGGACTGTGTCATAAGTTTGCGAGGTCACAAGCTGTGTATGGGGTGGCTGAACCACAGCTTGCAAGCCAGAGTAAGCTCCTTTGCATGCTCCTTTGTTGGGCTCCTTCTGGTATCACAATTCATTACGAAAGATAAATTAAAAATTTACAAGGGTTCTAATTACCCACCAGCTGTAAAACTGAAAACACTGGATTAAAAAGCAAGTTTAAAGTTCGTAGCGAGGGAATATTCTTAAGAATTTAAGTGGTTCTGAAAAATTACGGGCAAAATCCAGAGTAACTACGGGGAGTCCTTGCTCTGGTGTAAGAACAACTTACTCTGGATTCCAGTATGAACTTCCCATAGATTTTCACTTGCCCTACAATCCAGAGTAGCTACGGGAGCATGTAAGAGACATTACATGTACCCGTAGTTATTGCATCACCTAGTGAAAACCTATGGGAAATTCATATTGCAATCCAGAGCAAATTGTTCTTACACCAGAGCAAGGACTCCCCGTAGTTACTCTGGATTGCGCCCTAAGTGGTATAGTAACTATGGGTGCATGTAAAGTGTCTTATGTGCTCCTGTAGTTACTCTGGATTTACGGGCATGACTCTCGGACTGCGGTGTAGACAGAGGGGGTACAAAGTTACCCCCTACAAAGTTACCCCCTGCAGTGGAAAGTGCCCCCCTCTCTGTTCACCTCTATTTTTGCTTCCACTTCTGGCAATGGCTCTGTACAAGGTCTGCTTGTACATCATGGTGAGGCTCCCTGTAAAACTTAGGGCACAATCCAGAGTTACTACAGGGAATCCTTGCTCCGACATAAGAACAATTTACTCTGGATTGCAATATGAACTTCCCATAGGTTTTCACTAGGTGGTGCCGTAACTATGTTGACATAAATGTCTCTTACGTGCTCCTGTAGTTACTCTGGACTGTACGGTTAGTGCTTGGCACCCCCTCTAGCTATGCCACTGCTCTCAAACCTTGGAAGTTAATTGTTTATGGTGCTTATTTTAAGCAAGCTTAGTCACTTCAGGGTTACGTTGTACACTTGTAAAGCTTTTTTGGGGTGGAGGGATTGACACAACTGCTTGATGAGCTCCAGCTTGGCCTGATAACATGAGCACTGAAAAATCAATCATTATACATATTACTAGTCAATTCAGTGGCGTGGAGAGGGGGGTTTTGCTGCTTGGGGAACAGCCTATCCTCCATAACAATCCAACCCAGGCTTTCGTGCTTCGCATGCAGCGTATGCAGCGCCAAGCACGATACCATTGTCTTCCAAGACTGACGGAGGCCTGCTGTACACTCCAGGGCACCTGCCCTCAGTGTGGGAGATCACTGCACTGCACCATCAAGTGTATTGCACTTGAGTGTGTACTTCACAATTAAGATGAGCTTCCACAACTATTTCTCTGCCAAAGGCTGCAATCTTAAGCCCCAGTTAGGCTGGCATAAATCCTGGCACAAGTTCCATGCTGGTTGGGGGTCATCACAGAAGTGTTGTAATGCACTTCTGATCCACTCCTGTGGGAGTTGGGCCAGTGCACAGAAATGTGTAGGTCTCCTCACTCCACCATGGGAATGGAGAGTGGGTGAGTTATACCAAACTAAATCTGTAAGTATTGTGTCCTCAGTCACATGGACCAATTTGGGTTGTGCCGAACGTGCCCAGTGGTGGGCACCAGCAGGTTCGCACCTACTCTATCGAACCGGTTGTTAACAAGAGATAGGACATATAAAGTTTAAAAATAGCCATTTAAAAGTGGCTGCCAGATGGACAGAGAACCGGTTCTTAATTTCTTTGAAGCCCATCACTGAACGTGCCCCTTCTTTCGACATTTCATTTGTGTATAGAAACCTGTTTAGCTTCCAGTAAAACATCTCCACTATTTCTTCTTAGAAAGAACCTTTGAATTTCATTATGTGTGCAGTTTTGGTATCATGATTAAGGAATGGTGCAGGGTTGCACTGCGGTGATGGGAAACGACACTTTTCCTTTCCGTCGGACAGCAGGAACTGAGCCAAACCTGGCCATCAAGCAGGCCTCCGTCAGTCTCGAGAGACTATGGTATCACGCTCGGCGCTGCATACGGTGCATGTGAAGCACGAAAGCCTGGGTTAGATTGTTATGGAGGAATTGAGGATAGGCTGTTACCCAAGCAGCAAATCCCCCCTCTCCACACCACTGAATTAGTCCAATGGAAAGGCAGAGCCAATACGATTGGATCCAGCTGCGTCGCAGAGCTGGGCTAAGGACAGGAGCTCACCTGTCTTGTGGGGCCGACCCGGGAATCGAACCCCGACCTGCTGGTTAACAGACACAGTGTCTTAACCACTTGCGCCACCCACAGCCGTAGAAAGAGAGTTACCATTGGCTTCTTGCTCCTACGATTACAGGCATTTCAGTCACCAGCCCCTTTCAGATCATTCTCCATCTCTTTCTCTCAGATGGGTTAGGCTCAGTTCAATCAATCAATCAATCAATCAATCAATCAAATTTATATACCACTTTCAACAAAAAGTTCATAAAGTGGTTTACAGAGAAAATGCCATAACAAATGGCTCCCTGACCCAAAAGGGCTCACAATCTAAAAAGATTCAAAGCAGAAGCCACTATGACATTGCTGGGGTGAGGATGGCCAGTTACTTTCCCCCTGCTAAATAAAAGAGGAACACCCACTTGAAAAAGTCTCTCTTCCCCAGTTAGGGGTCAAAGTAGCTCAAAGTATTTCCCGGAGCCATGTGAAGGAGTTGGAAAGCAAAGGGAGTGCTGTCTTTGCCTGGCTGCCTGCTCGCTCACTTGGACCACGCTGGCAGGATTTGCATCTAAATCTCTATGTTCACATGGCTTTTTGGGTTCCTGGAAGCACGCAAGGTAGCAGAAGGTGGGGCAACTTTTTTCCATTAGCTATGAGTGTGGGGTGCGTGCGTACATGCATGTGTGCCAAGGCCAGCCTCTCTTACCCAGTGATGGGCCACCCTCTGTTATTTATACTCCAATGTTCTCTAGATCAACACTCCTTGCTTCTCCACCGTTCCTCACTGCCCCTCTTTTTCTTTACCAGGTCAGGGAGAGGAAGGAGAAGGAGAAGTGGAGGCAGTAGGTGGGCAGAGATGGGGAAACACCACTTGGGCTTAAGGGCCGACCCTGGTGTGCATTACATGTGTGTATGTGTAGCCATAAAAATGAATTTTGAACCAGGGTGACCAGATGCCAAACCCAAAATTCCTGAACCCCAAGGCCAAAATTCCTACCCACTGAAAAAAATCACCAAAAATGTATTTTTTGTTTTTGTTTTTCGGTTTTTTGACCATACCTTTTGATAGGAAGGAGATGTCTCAAAACTGATTTTTGCATTGGATTCTGCTCTTCAATACGAATCCAACGACATATGGCATGATGAGGTACTGTGCACTATCATGATATTTCAAAATGAAGCCAAAATGGAGGACAATGATGCCAAAATGTAGGACACCTGGACAGGAAGCTAAAAATCTGGACAAATCCGGGTTTTTCCCGGTCATCTGGTCACCTACAAAACAGGAAATGAGAATATTTCTCATTTGCCATATTTCTACCTTACTTTTAAGAGGAAGGCTAGTGTCAGCAGGGGGAGAAGTTGAATCAAAATCTGTTTGTAGAAACACACACACACACACACACACACACTTTATATACGGTATATTTTGAGCATCCCATCCCATCTTTCTCTCTCTCTCTCTCTCCCTCTATCTACCTACCTACCTACCTCCCATCCATCCATCCATCCATCCATCCATTCCATCCCTCTATCTATCTATCTATCTATCTATCTATCTATCTATCTATCTATCTATCTATCTATCTATCTATCTATCTATCTATCTAATCTATCTATCTATCTCCCATCCATCCATCCATTCCATCCCTCTATCTATCTATCTATCTATCTATCTATCTATCTATCTATCTATCTATCTATCTATCTATCTATCTATCTATCTATCTATCTATCTATCTACCTACCTACCTACCTACCTACCTACCTCCCATCCATCCATCCATCTATCTATCTATCTATCTATCTATCTATCTATCTATCTATCTATCTATCTATCTATCTATCTATCTATCTATCTATCTATCTATCCATCCATCCATCCATCCATCCATCCATCCATTCCATCCCTCTATCTATCTATCTATCTATCTATCTATCTATCTATCTATCTATCTATCTATCTATCTATCTATCTATCTATCTATCTATCTATCTATCTACCTACCTACCTACCTACCTACCTCCCATCCATCCATCCATCCATCCATCCATCCATCCATCCATCCATCTATCTATCTATCTATCTATCTATCTATCTATCTATCTATCTATCTATCTATCTATCTATCTATCTATCTATCTATCTATCTATCTATCTATCTATCTATCCATCCATCCATCCATTCCATCCCTCTATCTATCTATCTATCTATCTATCTATCTATCTATCTATCTATCTATCTATCTATCTATCTATCTATCTATCCATCCATCCATCCATCCATCCATCCATCCATCCATCCATCTATCTATCTATCTATCTATCTATCCATCCATCCATCCATCCATCCATCCATCCATCCATCCATCCATCCATCTATCTATCTATCTATCTATCTATCTATCTATCTATCTATCTATCTATCTATCTATCTATCTATCTATCTATCTATCTATCTATCCATCCATCCATCCATCCATCCATCCATCCATTCCATCCCTCTATCCATCTATCTATCTATCTATCTATCTATCTATCTATCTATCTATCTATCTATCTATCTATCTATCTATCTATCTATCTATCTATCTATCTATCTATCTATCTATCCATCCATCCATCCATCCATCCATCCATCTATCTATCTATCTATCTATCTATCTATCTATCTATCTATCTATCTATCTATCTATCTATCTATCTATCTATCCATCCATCCATCCATCCATCCATCCATTCCATCCCTCTATCCATCTATCTATCTATCTATCTATCTATCTATCTATCTATCTATCTATCTATCTATCTATCTATCTATCTATCCATCCATCCATCCATCCATCCATCCATCCATCCATTCCATCCCTCTATCTATCTATCTATCTATCTATCTATCTATCTATCTATCTATCTATCTATCTATCTATCTATCTATCTATCTATCTATCTATCTATCTATCTATCTATCTATCCATCCATCCATCCATCCATCTATCTATCTATCTATCTATCTATCTATCTATCTATCTATCTATCTATCTATCTATCTATCTATCTATCTATCTATCTATCTATCCATCCATCCATCCATCCATCTATCTATCTATCTATCTATCTATCTATCTATCTATCTATCTATCTATCTATCTATCTATCTATCTATCTATCTAACCTATCTATCTAAAAGGCTGACTTTTTCTGCTTGGTTTTAAGCATTCCAAATATATATATCGTGTGTGTGTGTGTGTGTGTGTGTGTGTGTGTGTGTGTGTATATATATATGCTTTAAACCAAGCAGAAAAAGTCAGTCTCCATGTTTGCATGTTGACTGATGTATGCCTTAACAATGAACGGAGGACAGAGAGATCCACGAGTTCTGTTGCTGTGTTCAGCTTGTGTGTGCAACTTGTGTGCAAGTGGAAATTGCTCTTCTATCTCAAGATTTGGCTGGTTTCCTGCTATGGGCCCCAGAAAAAATAGGATGTTTGCTGTACTCGAGATTAACCCAACTTACCGTCTAAGAGCCTTAAAGTCAAAACACCGGGACGCAGGTGATATCGGCAAGTGTTTTATGGTCTTCAAAGGCTTGGCAAATTTATTTCTGATTTTAAATTTACATCATAGGAACAGCAAAGTGGACCAAAGCGGCTTTGGAGCTAAGATATTAAATAAGCCTAAGATATTAAAGATGGCAAAAACACAACTGAAACTGGCACGCGATAAAGGAGCAGTAACATTTCAGGGTTTGGTTGGACGTTGGGTGGGTTGGAAAAATCACTGCTCCTAGGATGTTGCCATGTATTGGGTCAGTCTGACATGCCTCAACCCCTGCCTGCAACTATGGGCAAAATCCAGAATAACAACAGGGAGGCCTTGCTCCGGTGTAAGAACAACTTAGTCTGGATTCCAATATGAATTTCCCATAGGTTTTCACTTGGTGGTGCAGTAACTACGGGTGCACGTAAAGTCTCTTACGTGCTTCTGTAGTTACTCTGGATTTGGGGGTATGGGCAGCTACTTTTCACCAAGCAGCAATGCTGAAAATGCTGCAAAGAAAGCACTGAATGATGGGTTCTCTGCATTATAAGAGCATAAAGAAGTCCCACATTATGCTTCAGAGTGCAAGGCTCCACCAAGTAGCTCCACTAGTTTTATTTAAAGTATGCCAAATGCAGCAGCATCCCATAAAATTCTCATCTATAAAATATATGGGCCATATGTGTCTAAACCTATGGCTGAATATCTAAATCATTTAATCACTGGACAGAGTTGTTGTAATTCCTGCAGGGAGCCTGAGTACTTTCTAAGGCAGTGTTTCTCAAACCGGGGGTCAGGACACCTTTGGCGGTCGCCTGACCCTTTCATGGGGGTCG
This sequence comes from Cryptoblepharus egeriae, assembly GCA_030015325.1. NCBI lineage: Eukaryota > Metazoa > Chordata > Lepidosauria > Squamata > Scincidae > Cryptoblepharus > Cryptoblepharus egeriae. Next base: position 29,848,265 of record JAREYC010000011.1, read on the forward strand.
CCTAAAGATCACTGGTGTAGGGGGCCTTGCAAGGTATTTTGCATCTTTATATATTTCACAATATATAATTGAATATTATTTTGTGATTAATCACTATGCTTTAATTATGTTCAATTTGTAACAATGAAAATGCATTCTGCATATCAGATATTCACATTACGATTCATAACATTAGCAAAATTACAGTTATGAAGGAGCATCAAAAATAATTTTATGGCTGGGGGTCCCCACAACACAAGGAACTGTATTAAAGGGTCACGGCATTAGGAAGGTTGAGAACCACGGTTCTAAGGGGATATTCCATTACAATATGATATAAAGTTTGCAGAATTTTCCTGCAGTCACATTATCAACCATCATTCTACCACAGGGATCCTCAAACTACGGCCTGTGGTCTGGATCCAGCCCGCCAGGGGTCTCAATGTTTGGGGGGCACTGGGGGGCAGTTGAAGGCTGCAGCGGTGAAGATCTCCCAGCCGTGGCAGCCATTTCCACAAAGACCGGGGAGGCAGCAGCCTCTCCCCAGCCGGCCGGGAGGGGGGTTCAGGGGAGCTCTGGCCGGCGCGTGTGCCTCCAGCTGCTTGTCCGTGGCACCAGGGTCTCCCAGCCAGTGCGCACGTCAGCGCCTCTGCAGGTGAGCTGGTGTGTGTGCATGTGTGTGTGTTTGTATATGTGTGTATGTGTGTGTGTAGGACATGTAGGACATCCTACATTTTGTCCTACATTTTTAAAATGTAGTCCTTGCTCCGGAGTAAGTGAAAGTTAGTCTGGATTGCAATATGAATATCCCATAGGTTTTCACTAGGTGCTGCAGTAACTGTACTGAACGTAATGTCTCTTATGTGCTCCTGTAGTTACTCTGGATTGTGCCCTAAGTGAAAGAAACTATTGGAAACCACTTCTGTTTTTTTAAACACACAACTGGAAGTTATTTCTGGTTACTTTTAAAAACAGAGGGTTGGGGAAGTCCTATAGAGCAGTGGTTCTCAACCTTCCTCACGTCGTGACCCCTTTATAAGTTCCTCATGTTGTGGGGACCCCCAACCATAAAATTATTTTCATTGCTACTTTATAACTGTAATTTTGCTACTGTTATGAATCGTAATGTAAATATCCGATATGCAGGATGTAGTTTCATTGTTACACATGAAATCTGTGTTCTATGCACACACTGAACACAGTGGGATTTATTTCAGAGTAGGCATGCATTGGATTGGGCCTGAGGCTGCAATCCTATCCACATGTACATGGGAGTAAAGGCCCCCTGACTATAATGGGATTTATTTCAGAGTAGGCATGCAAAGGATTGGGCCCTGAGGCTGCAATCCTATCCACATTTACATGGGAGTAAAGTCCCCCTGACTATAATGGGATTTATTTCAGAGTAGGCATGCATTGGATTGGGCCTGAGGCTGCAATCCTATCCACATGTATATGGGAGTAAAGGCCCCCTGACTATAATGGGATTTATTTCAGAGTAGGCATGCATAGGATTGGGCCCTGAGGCTGCAATCCTATCCACATTTACATGGGAGTAAAGGCCCCCTGACTATAATGGGATTTATTTCAGAGTAGGCATGCATAGGATTGGGCCCTGAGGCTCAGTCAGCCCCAGTGCGTGTGCAGCTACAGCTGGACGTCTGGCAAGCCTGACCTGGCCCCCATACCAGGGGTCTTTAGGTGTCCCCCAGGAAAGCTCTAGGCAACCCCAAAAGGGGTCCGACCCCCCACTTTGAGAAACGCTGCTATAGAGGGTTATATGGGCTCTCCACACCTCCTAGAGGCCAGCCTGCTGATTTGGAAGGTAAGAAACTCCAGATGAAACCCAATAGCAGCATGATTTAGCAAATCATGTCAATCCCTTCCTCTACCCCTGCCATCCATCCATCTCTCTACAGTATTTATATACCACTTTTCAGCTCAGAAGTTCACAAAGCAGTTTACAATGAAAATGAAAAAAATTAATGGCTCATAGGTCTCTGTTGCAAAAGAGCTCACAATCTAAAATGCAAAAGAACACCAGCAGAAGCCACTGGAACAGACACTGCTGGGGTGAGGAGGGCCAGTTACTCACCTGAAAGAGTGCCCCTTCCCCGCTTAGCAGGGTTAGCCAGAGGCAGGACTTCTCAGGCTGGTTCGAGAACCTTGGCACTGCAGCCAACTCCATCTCCTGTCCAGCCTGAAAGGACGGCATACCCCCTCCCACCAGCTCTGCACCCAGGTGTGTGGCTCGGAAGTGCAGAAAGATGGAGGTCAGGTTGATTAACTTTTTAATTTTATGTTTTTAAAAACTAAACAGCTTACTCTTCTGATACTTCCTATAAAGCTCAGCTTGTTCGCCGGCATCTTAGCAAGCTTGTTCAAATTTCAAGTGTGTGTTTGCAAAAAGATCCCCAGCTAGCGGCTGAAGGAAACAAAAAACAAAGGAGGACTTAACATTTCTATATAAATAGAGATTTTTCCCCCCTTTCCCTTTCCCCCTTCCCTCCATCCCGCCAGCTTAAGGCCTAAGCCGATCTGTCTACGCGCAACACGTAATCTGGGCCACATTCTGCTTTTCCGGCATCCTTGAGGCACAGTCTTCATTCAATCTCAGGAAGCCCCATCATCCAATATTGTGTGAAAGAACGATCTTAGGGTTGTTTTACAGGCCTTTCCTCCCCCGAACCCTTTCTGGAGTGCAGGGGGCAAACAAAGGGTCATTTGCTCAAGCAAGACTAGGGAGGGGAAGGTCATGGAGGGCAGGATGCAGCCACAGATATTCTTGGCAACCATTCACCCAGGGGACCTCTCCCCTGGCTAGACAAACAAGATCAGGCAGTCTTAGCCGGATGCCAGGTAAAAAGCACACCTGGATTTTAAAAAGAAATAAAAAACAGATTAAATTATATTACAAAAGGAACTAGAAAGCAAATTGATCCATGTCTGATGAGCAAAGCTTGGACCCCGGGACAGACTGCATCTTAAGAGTACTGAATCGAATTCCCATAGAATCTAATGCGGACCCCAATTTTTAAAGGGTTGAGAAAATAAATTTTACTAAAAAATTTAATCTTACTGATTACAACAATGAGTTATGTAATAATAACAATAATAATAATACAATGGGTTTATATTATGATTTTTACCTAATTGCACTACTTTATACAGCCATGGGTTAAGGCTGCAATCCTAACCACACTTTCCTGGGAGTAAGTACCATTGAACACAATGGGATTTACTCAATGATGGGATTCAAAGAAATTAAGAACCGGTTCTCTGTCCATCTGGCAGCCACTTTTAAATGGCTATTTTTAAACTTTATATGTCCTATCTCTTGTTAACAACCGGTTCTATAGAGTAGGTGCGAACCTGCTGGAGACCACCACTGGATTTACTTCTGAGTAGACATGCTTAGGACTACACTGTGTTTTACATTTTTATTCCAATATAATAAACTGTTAAACTAAATATTGACCGATACTTATAATCAAAGTATCATATTTACTCAAATCTAAATTGCCATTGAATCGAATGCAAACCCTGATGTTGGAGAAAAAAATTCGGCTGAAAATGGTGAGTAAATATGGTATTTTCGGAGGAAAAAGATGTGTAGTGTTTTGGAGCTGCATTTCAAAAACAAAAATCATTATTGGTAGATCACATTTTTGTTAGATTTTAAATCTCAGATTGCTTTTAACAGAAGTATATGAGAGAAGGGAAAATACAAGCAGCATGAATACAAATACTGTCAAGAACAACACTTTATGGTTGCAATCAGTGGTGGGCACTTACCGGTACGGGCCTACGCGCCCGTACCAGATCTTCCTGTTTCCCTGCCGCTAGCGAACCGCCAGCGACAGGGAAATGCAAAAACATAGCGGACCGGTACGGTCCGCCATGTTTTTGCCCCACTGCGCCTGCCTAGAAGCGGGCAGGATGCTTCTAGGCAGGCTTGCACAAGCGCCGACATCGGCGCTCGCGCAGAGCCTGCCTAGAAGTGGCCTGCCCGCCTCTGGGCAGGCTCTGCGTGAGCGCCGGTGTCGGCGCTTGTGCAGTGCCTGCCTTGAAGCGGGCTTCGCCCACTCCAGGGCAGGCACTGCGCATGCGCAGACGTCGCCCGCCCCTCGCCCCGCCCACACCCCGCCCACGCCCCCTGACCCCGGCTGGCCCCTCCCACTTCCGGCGTACCGGATCTTGGGATGGGGCCAGCCCATCTCTGGTTGCAATCCTAATCTCCAGTTAGGCTGGCATAAGCCCCAGCATAAGTCCTGTACTGGCTTGTGGGTGTTAGGAAAGTGCCATACGGCACTTCTGTGACACTCCTTGGGGAGTTAGGCCAGTGCACAAGCATACAATCCCCACACCACCACAGGATGATATGCCAGGTGATTTAGGCTGGCCTAAATTGGTTAGGACTGTGCCCTATGTCATTCTTTGCAGAGTAAAGCATTAATCAAGTACAAAACTGCCAACAAAAGTGTCCTTCCTGGGTAATAACAGCAAAAGGAGAGGGAGAAGAGAAATTTCTTGTGAAAAGCATAGCATAGGGGAAAGGGTTTAAAAAAACCCGTTTACACAAATAACACTTTACATCTGATCAGGTCATTCCTTCATTTCAAAAACATCATGATCTGGATGCACATTTTGGAGAAGAAGAAGAAATGGCTTCAGATCACAGAATCTGGAAGGAACCCATGAGGTCCACTACCTGCTCAGTGAAGGCAACTGCCACAATACCCTTGACAAGTGACTGCTTTGCTCATCTCCTGTCCTCCAACAACCATCCATACGCCAGAGGTACAAGACAATCAGTGCAATCCTAACCGTGCCTATTCAAAAGTAAGCCCCTTTATGTTCGATGGGTCTTCCTCCCAGGAAAGTGACTTTAGGATTGCAGCCATAAGCTCCTAAAAACATAGCCACAAGTTCCTCCAGGACCTTGGAGTGTGATCCATCTGGCCCTGGAGACTTAAATTCCTTTAAAATGAGTGCTTCCTGGGATTTCATAAATCCCACTTTCACTTTAATGGGGTCTGCCATTAAAACCCCATTTCACCTCTACCATTTTGACAATTAAGTTCAGGACCAGCCGTTCTACAGTTTCTTCTTCTACTTTCTGAAGGATAAAATTGGTAGACTAGATCCCAAAGTTACAAAACTATTGGCAGGATTTGAAGTAGCCTCTGTGCTGGTACAGAGTGCTGCGCAGGTGCTTGCATTTGCAAAAGTTCCATAAGACACTTTTCAATGGCAGAGCAACCGCAAAATGGCCTGTCCACAAAAGCAGAAGGAGCAGCACGCGTTGAGAAGGTAAGATCTATGATGAGCACAATCCAGAGTAACTATGGGGCGTGCTCCGATGTAAGAACAATTTATTCTGGATTGCAATATGAATCTCCCATAGGTTTTCACTAAGTGATGCCGTAACTACGTCAATGTAAATTTATTTTATGTGCTCCTGTAGTTACTTTGGATTGTAGGGGATGTGTAGCATGGAGGTGGAACAGAACCGGGGAGGGGGAGGCCAGGGAAGGGGTGGAACAGAGCTGGGGAGTGGCGACATGGTGGGTGGTCCTTACCTGACATGGAGAGGGGTGGACCTGGCTATAGTGGCATATATCATATCTAATCCCCTTTTCCAGATCTGATCTGCTGACACATGTAGATTTGTACAAGCTATATAGCATGGGCAGTTCTAACTGGACTCATTGCACTGGCTGGAGCTTCCACCATCCTACAACATTCCCCTGTAAAATTCAGCTGGTCCAGGGTGAACCTATGCCCTCTTTTTCCAGGACATATCCTCATTTTTAGTATTGTGTCCTGGAAAAAAAAAATCTTCACTGTCCTTTTCCTTGTGAGCAGGCACTATGTAGCCTTCTTGTAATTTATAAATGATATGTAGTAAATGATATGTCATAGTTTTAAATTTAACAATAATATGGTGTTTAAATTAACCACATGAAAGTAATAGAGAGAGAGAGAGAGAGAGAGAGAGAGAGAGAGAGAGAGAGAGAGAGAGGGGGGGGATAGATGGATGGATGGATGAGTGTTTTTAGCTTTTATTTTGTCACATCCTACATTTTTCTTGGGTGTTCTACATTTTTGGGGGTAGGGGGGTCAATCACTTACGCACGCACTCACTCACTTACCCAACCAACCAACCAACCAACCAACCAACCAACCAACCAACCAACCAACCAACCAACCAACCAACATACCAGTAGTATTTATATACCGCTTTTCAACAAAAGGTTCACAAAGTAGTTTCCAGAGAAAATTAAATAAATAAAGGTTCCTTGTCCTATTTTGCAGTTATGTCACCCTGTGTTTGTCGCACAGCACAAGCGTTGGGGCAGTTTGTGCCACATAGCACTGCTAGTGCAAATGGAGATTCCCCAACTGAAAAGTAGCCCTCAAATAACACATGCTCAGATCTTGATAGTGGATGCATCTTCAAGAATCAGTTAAGCCCATGGCCAGCCATCAAATACAGAAACACATTTTTTTTAAAGGTGGTGGTGGGGGAGGCGAGATGGGTGTGTTTTCCAGGTAAGAAGCACAAACTTCATAAAGACTCTTGTTGCCGTCTTGCCAGATGCCAGTAGGATGACATGTTTCAAGCTACTGTTACCCCATCATTTGCATTAGTCGACAGGGCCTTAGATTATTACAGTTCAAAATATCCAGCCATGTCCAGGTTAATGAACCCGATAATAGCTAGGATTTTTGAAATCTCAGCAACCCAATCCTAACTTCCACTGAAACAGGCAGGCTGGTATACCTGAACTATACCCAGTTCAAGTTTGGCACTGATGGTGTAACTTTTCCCCTTACCCAGAGGATAGCCGCAGTGACTCTGACGGGTCTGCTTGGATCTGTGACCTCAGGTGGTGACGCAGATCTGAGCAGAACGGAGCAACCTTGGATCCACTCCATGCTGCCTGGGAACAGGGCTAGATATGGATATGGACAACACCCTACACCTTGAAACACTTCCTCTCATCTTGCTCCTGCCTTCCCTATGTCCCCACAAACTCTTGCAACAGCCGATCTTAGCAAGTGCATATCTACTTGTCCATGTTAGCACACTACCTAGCCCTCCACAAGCCTTTGTGTGTCCCTGCACCAGCCCAGCTGACTCACATGTGCCTTACAGCACATTTGCAACCTTCCCAGGGACTAGCACAGGCCTAGAGCACAGTCGGTTCATGCTCTTTCCTAAATCTTATTTCCTGCAAGGCATTAATTTTTAATGTCTTGCACTACAGAAGAGAAATACATTTTTTATGGAAAAACAGAAAGAGTAGAAGACAAGAATTTTGGCCTCTGGAGACATAAAGCTTCAGTAAAATACATCCAGTTAACTATTGGAATGAGACACTTTGGAATGCTGGACAAGGCACTTGTTAATAAGGTCTCTCACCCCAAATAATTCAGTGCCCTCCATTTAGTATTGCAAACATTGCTTAGCTGTTATGAAACATGCATTATGCATACCATCTTATTGCTATCACTGAGGCACGCTCTCTAGATCCTATGTGCACATCTTGACTTGCTTCTCTCAGCTCGTGCCTTTAACTACCACCTTTCCTGCCTATTTCTTTCAGCTGAACAAATAGGCAACAGTCTGTTAACTCTTGCACCAAGATACAGTGGTACCTCGCTTAACAAGCGTTTCACATAACAAGCAAAAATTTCCAAGAAATCTTGCTTCACATAACAAGTTCCGCTTCACTTAACAAGCAAGTGTGCTATGGCCATGCGTGCTATGTAGCCCTGACGCTCCACATGGAGGCTCTTTAAAAGGCCTGCCGGCCAGTGCTGCTGCCTCTAATTGCCCCCAATTTGGGGGCAGTTGCCTGGAGGTGCCAGAGGAAGCTGCCCCTAACTGCCCCAAGTGCCCCCACCAACCACCTTGAAACTCCAGCAGGAGCCCAGTTAAGCCTCCCAGGAAAGTGTCTTTGATTGCAGTATCCTAACTATGTCTACCCAGAAGTAAGCCCCATTGTGTTAAATGGGGCTTACTCCCAGGAAAGTGTCTTTAGGATTGCAGCCTAAGTAGACTTCATAGGATTATACACATTGAATGCATGTTTTGAATTCAATTCCAGTGTTTTGTCATCACTTTTACATCCAGTTAATATTTTTTATGAATATTTTGGGGGTTGTGGAACCAATCGTCTGAGTTTCCGTTATTTCCTATGGAAAAATCTGCTTCACTTAAAGAGTGTTTCACTTAAAGAGCATGCATCCAGAATGAATTAAGCTCTTTATGTGAGACACTCTGTATACTTGTTTAGCCCTGGCTTGAAAGTGCCACGATAGTCACCTGTATATCATATAAAGCTTTTGCAACAGATATCTGAGCAGGGATATTTACTGCCCCAAAGCCATGTTTTTTTGACTCTGGCAAAAAAATTTGCAACAAAGGAGCATAGTACAAGTGACATTTCATGTGGCTTGGGGCAAAATCCAGAGTAACTCTGGGGAGTCCTTGCTTCGGTGCAAGAACAACTTACTCTGGATTCCAATATGAATTTCCCATAGGTTTTCACTAAGTGGTGCAGTAACTGCGGGTGCACGTAAAGTCTCTTATGTGCTCCCGTAGTTACTCTGGATTTGGGGGTTGGTTCCTTATTCCTGCTTTAACTAAAAAACATGCACCATGAAAGGCACACAGAGAAGAGCACTCATGGGCACCATACGGTAGGAACTCTCTACTGGAATTGCCAAGATGGCGTATTGGAAAGCAATACATGACTTTCTCTTTACTTCTTGCCTGGCTAGAGCTATATTTCTAGAACTTGGCTAGAACCAGAATTATATTCTAGTGTAAATCCTTTTCTCTGCATCTCCGATTTTCTTTGCACCCCTTCGGTTAGGAGGCTGTAATCCTGATTTTCTTTGCACCCCTTAAGCACCCCTCAAACAATTCCAGTCTGCTTTAGAAGTTATTTTATCAGAGAAAGAAACCAGCTCACATTTAAATATCCACAACAAGGATTCTCGTCTGCAAGAACGTTGATTCAAATTGCCAATCATGTTAACCCTTATCTAGGGGGCTAAATGCCCAGCTTTCCCCCATCTTTACCCCCAAGATAAAAAAATCTATGGTTTTTCATAGTTTATGGTTTTCTAGTTTTTTCGCTCTAGGTGACTCTTGGTTGAAGACTGTACATCATTCACTAGTAATTGTGGTTTCTAACACTTCCTTTCTTCTTACATTGTAGATAGCAATTTTTATTGCACTGAGTTTATTTTTTAGGGTGCACCATAAGTGACATGGTTCGCTGTGCTGCTGATGTGGGGGCTCACATCCCCCAATGGCCCATTTGTGGACCAGTCTCGTCTGCACCTGCTAACTAGATTCGAAATAACGGAGGCGAGATGGGTTGATCCGTGCCGCCGTGGGACTGTCACCTACAGTCTACACTTTGCTACTTGGCAAGTCAATCCTCCCATCCAGAGACAGCAAAAGACTTGACATCAGAGACTCCATAACATGACATGTCAAGGGCTCCCTCCTCCTCCTCTTTCAGGACACCTAGAAACCTCTCCCTGTAAATGTAAAAAGTTTTTTCCACCCCCAGAAGGTACGCAGAATGGTTTCCTACCTGGAAATGTATGGAGCCTTTCCCCCATTATTTTGTTGCGGGCTGAAGAATGTTCCTTGCACCATACACGTCACCCCCTCCCCAAAACAAAGACCCCAAACCAAAACAGCAGCAAACACAAAAGTGAAGAAAGACCCTTGTACTGATTTTATCCAGACCGGCCTTATTAAATTCCACAGCGTAATGAGCAGATTATAGGGCATAGGAAACCCTTGCCTCGGCCCTCAGCTCTCATGACGTGAAGTTGCCAAATCAACGAGATGCCTGTGCACGAGGTGGACCCGCTGGGGACTCTGTGAGTGTGAGGGAGAGGTGGTGTATATGCAACAAGGGGGGCAGTGGGAGGGAGACATACAGCAACCACGATGCAAACAACAGGACCTTGTCGGAAGGTATTTATAATCCCTTCACAACTAGAAAGATGCCAACGCGCAGGCTGCAAAGGGTGCTGCAAAAGGGCACCCAAAAATCCCTGCACAAGCACTGCTTGGTTAATGAATTGATTCCATTCGGGGGCGTCTGTGGGTTCAGGGGATTGTAATTCAAACCTATCGACTCCAAGGGCTGCCTTCTGTCTGCATTTGGGGCCAGGACTGAGGACTGGCTATTTGTTTCTCTTAGGGAGGAATAGTGTCCCCGGAATATTTTCTGAAAGAGAAGGAGGGTGAAGTGTGGTTACGAAGGGAGCCCCCAATCTCCTCCGGTGGCTTAGTGCTGGCTCTCTGCTTGTTGAAGAGTTTACTCGTCATTGTCAGAGGTAAAGAGATACAGTGGTGCCTCACATAACAAGTTTAATTCATTCCAGAAGCATGATTGTTATGTGAAATGCTCTTTATGCGAAGCGGATTTTCCCATAGAAAATAATGGAAACTCAGACGATTGGTTCCACAATCCAAAAATATTAATATAAAAATATTAACTGGATGTAAAAATGATGTCAAAGCTCTGGAATTGAATTGAAAACATGCATTCAATGTGCAGGATCCTATGAAGTCTACTTAGGCTGCAAAGCTAAAGACACTTTCATGGGAGTAAGCCACATTTAACACAATGGGGCTTACTTCTGGGTAGACATGGTTAGGAGGTAGTAATCAAAGACACTTTCAAAGCGCCCCACTTTCTCCTTCTCTTCCTCCGGAGCCTCCCTCTCCCCTGCTCCCTTCTGGCTAGCCCTGAGCTGCTTCCTTCTTCTCCACTTCTCCCTCTGCTCAGTGGACGCCCAGCCACAAGGAGGACAGCGCAGAAGTGTTGCTTCTGCTACGGGCAGGCACGCTAGGCAGCCCCGATGCTTTTTCAAAGGGCTGCCGGCCAGCGCGTCTGCCCCAACTGCCAACCAGCGTGCTTGTTAAGTGAAACAACACTTATTATGTGAGGCAGAATCCTAGAGAAATTTTTGCTTGTTATGTGGATCACTTGTTAAGCAAGGTACCACTGTATGTTTGTTTCACCTGGAAGAAACAGCATGGTTGAGCCAGTAGTGTAGCTAGAAGAGCTGCAAAGCACTAAGTGTTGCAGGGAGCCTCACCATGGTGTGCAAGTGGTCCCCACACCTCCACTTCAGAGGAATTCACCTCCTTGCTTTTGTCTTTATTTTGCACCACTGCCAGGAATGTAGGAATGTTGAAGGGGAGGGGAGGAGCCATGAGCCACTTGTATGGTGCGGTGAGGGTCCCTACAAAACTTAGGGTGCAGTTCCAACCTAGGCCAGCACAACTCATCGGACCTCCCATTCCCGTGATGATGTAGGGAGGAAGCGCATGTCTATGCACTGGCCAAACCCTCCACCAGGAATGATGCAGACGTGTCTAATGGTACTTTTGCGACACTGTCAGGTCAGCACAGGATTTATGCCGGACTTAAGCCAGCCTAACTGGAGGTTGGGATTGCAGCCTTAGTGCTTTGCACCTCTGTAGCTACATCACTGTTTTGGGTGGAGGCTCCACCAAAAACATGCTACATCCAAAGAAGAACTCTATTACTCTTGGAAAAAGTAAGTTGTGGACACTTATTCTGCATTCCACACCAGATGGAAAGTAAAGAAACAAGGAAATGCTAGTCCCATTAATATTCATTGAGGGTCAGATTAGCCAAAATTATGAGAAGGTAATTATCAGGGTGACCATATAGAATGGAAGACTGAGTGCCTGTACCTTTAACCATTCCGTATAAGAGGGAATTTAGGCAGGTTTAGATCAACATAGAAGGCTTTAACAAGCACCTCTTCTATGCAGTGCTTATAGGTACAGGCACTTGGACTTCCATTCTATATGGACAGCTTGGTAATTATATAAGGCTAAACACTACAGGGAGAAAGGCCACCGTCTCATCTGTCTTGGTGCTGTTTTCACTGACTGGTGCTGGCTCCCCAGGGTGGCCAAGCAGGCTACGTCCCAGCCCTGATGAACCTGGAACCAGACAAACTATGTGTGCTGCTGCTGGGTCACAGTATCCGAACTGAAAATATGATTTCTGCAAACATTTTTGTCAGCTCCTAATGACTTTGGTCCAAAGGAGTGCTGTAAAGGACTGAAAATGTGCAGCTGGTAGTGTTGCCCTGAAAATGATTGCCTTGTCTTTGCTGTCCTTGTTCCAAACTGTCTTTGATTTCCCAGAGAGGTAGTCAGACTTGAGTAGCTGCACAATGTCATGAACGGCAACATTATGGCATCCTGAGCTTGGATTTCCGTAGTAGGAAAAAGAGGTCCCGACCAAGAAAAAGGTGGTGTTGAGGGAGAACAACGGCAGCAAACAAGGGTGGAAGAAAAGAGGCACACTCTTGTTAAGGGTTAGACTTGCAGTGATTCTCAATCTTCCTAATGCCGTGACCCCTTTATAAGTTCCTCATGTTGTGGGGACCCCCAAGCATAAAATTATTTTCGTTGCTACTTTATAACTGTAATTTTGCTACTGTTATGAATCATAATGTAAATATCTGATATGCAGGATGTATTTTCATTGTTATAAATGAAATGTGTGTTCTATGCACACATTGAACACAATGGGATTTATTTCAGAGTAGGCATGCGTAGGATTGGGCCCTGAAGCTGTCAGTCAGCCCCAGTGAGCGCGCAGCTACAGCCGGAGGTCTGGCAAGCCTGACCTGGCCCCCTGCACCAGGGGTCTTTAGGCGACCCCCAGGAAAGCTCTAGGCGACCCCCAAAGAGGTCCCGACCCCCACTTTGAGAAACACTGGGTTAGAGGAATATTTTGGGCACCCCCGAAAACACTATTTTCACTTTGAAGCTAGATGTGGTGAACTTGGAGTAATCCAAATAAAATGTGGGTCACAGCTATGAGTATCCACTTTGTAATGAAAATCTTCATCTATTGGTTTTTAGTGGAAGGAAGAAAGTCCACTAGTACAGGTACAGGATCAGAGTGTACCAGGCATTGGTGGTGCAAGAATCTGCAAAACTAGGGGTCCTGTGATGGAATGGATTGTTTTATTGGAGACCTTCAAACAAAGCTTGGGTCAATATCTGCCAAAGATATACATTTCCCAAATCAACACCCACCTATCACCACTTCTGTGCACCCAGTGTACATGTGCACTCACTTCAACACATGGATACCTTCTCCATTTGAGCTGAAGATTGTAAGCTGTTCATCTGAAGCTGTACCGTTTTAGTAGCGAGGCCAGTTTTATGAAAAGTCCCAACAAGGATGTGCTACCCGCATTCAACACTTTATACACCAAGTAAACAGTTGTTGTTTTTTTTTCAAAAAGACCTTTGGAAACAGCATTTATGTTCATCTCCTCTCTTTTTACTGATTGTTGATTTTCTTTATTCATGCTGTGGTTTTATATATGTGCAAAATTAAGGAGACCCCCCTCTCTACATACCCATGCAACTTGCTCCATCAGCCCCAGGCACCCTGCCCATTGAACGATGGGCATTGTGCTAGCAAGTTCATAAACCCTTGCAAAGTCCAGAGAGCACCATGGAAAGCAGACAACTATTTTGGTATGCAAAACGCTAAGCTTTGCTAAGGAGCTTATGGACTAGGCTGTGGGCAAGAGAGGGTCGTGAACAAGTCTGCCGCATTGGCCCAGAATGGTGGGTCTAGCCATTCCCAGTTGCTTCTAGGGTGGTTGCAGACAATTCATTACTATAGAGAATTGCCGCACAGAGTTGCAGCACCTGGAAGTGTTTTTCTCCAAGCCCTTGGCACACCTGCAGACCTTTCATAGAACAATGATGTATCACAGACCTGTATTAATTTCTTTACCATACCTGATCCCATTCTTCAGGCTTCCTGAGCAGCTTATGTTAAATACACTGATGCCTCACGTAACAAATTTAATTCGTTCTGGAGGCACGTTTGTTACGTGAAACGTTCTTTACGTGAAGCGGATTTTCCCATAGGAAAGAATGGAAACTCAGACGATTGGTTCCACAACCTCAAAAATATTCATATAAAAATATTAATTGGATGTAAAAATGATGACAGGACACTGGGATTGAATTCAAAACATGCATTCAATGTGCATGATCCTATGAAGTCTACTTAGGCTGCAGTCCTAAAGACACTTTCCTGGGAGTAAGACCCATTTAACACAATGGGGTTTACTTCTGGGTAGACATGGTTAGGAGGCTGCAATCCAAGATACCTTCAAAGTGTCTCCCCACTTTCTCCTTTTCTCCATCCTGAGCCTCTCTCCCCCCTGCTCCCTTCTGGCTAGCCCTGAGCTGCTTCCTCTTCTCCACTACTCTTCTCTCCTTCTGCCCAGCGAACACCCCGCCATAGGAGGAACAGCATGGAAGTGTTGCTTTCACTATGGGCAGGTGCGCCAGGCAGTCCTGACGCTTTTTAAACAGGCTGCCAGCCAGTGCGTCTGCCCCAACTGCCAACGAATGTGTTCTTTACATGAAGCACAGTTTGTCACGTGAAGCAGAATCCTAGAGAAAATTTTGTTTGTTACGTGAAACGTACTTTACGTGAGGCGTTCTTTACATGAAGCGCCACTGTACATTAATGGGAAGTCATAAAAAAGAAATATCTCTTGAGCTACTTTTCTTCCTCCTCCACCACATAGGGCAGTGATCTGCAACCTTTTTCATCTCATGGCACACTAACAAGGCACTGAAATTGTCAAGGCACATCACCAGTTGTTTTTATCATTGACAAAGCACACCAGGCTGTTCAAATCCCCCAATTTTCCTATTAATTATGACCTCCGAATTCCCACAGCACATCTGAGGACTATCCACGGCACAGCAGTGTACCATGGCACACTGGTTGAAAATCACTGACCTAGGGTGACCAGGTCAGTGACATAATATAACCACTAAAGAAGAAAAGGTCCTCCCAACATATAAGGCACCTAAGAAAAAATGTATTTCATGACAAAATAAAACCTAAAAATACCCATATATATTTGTTATATATATGTATATATATACACAGTATGGGCTGTGGGTGGCACAAGCAGTTAAGACGCTGTGCCTGTTAACCAGCAGGCCAGGGTTTGAGACCCAGGTCGGCCCCACAAGACAGGGTGAGCTCCTGTCCTTAGCCCAGCTCTGCGACGCAGCTGGATCCAATCGTATTGGCTCTGCCTTTCCATTGGACTAATTCAGTGGCGTGGAGAGGGGGGATTTGCTGCTTGGGTAACAGCCTATCCTCCATAACAATCTAACCCAGGCTTTCGTGCTTTGCATGCAGCGTATGCAGTGCTGAGCACGATACCATAGTCTTTCAAGCGTGACGGAGGCCTGCTGATATATATATCAGCGCATATATATATATATATATATATATATATATATATATATATATATATATATATATATATATGCGCGATATATAAATGTGTGTGTGTGTGTGTGTGTGTGTGTGTGTGTATATATATATATATATATATATATATATATATATAAACACAAACAAATCTTTTCTGTGGTTAATTAAACCACTATATTACTTATTAGATTTAAAACTATTTAAAATTAATGCAATTTATTGCACTATGCAAACTATGCAATACATTTATGCAATTTATTACATACAGGCTGGAATCCTAAGCTCCAGTTAGTCCGGCCTAAGCCCTGGCTTAAGTCCTGTGCTAATCTGGGGGTATCACAAAAGCACAGTAAGACACTTGTGTGCCACCCTGGGCTAGTACACACAGAGTGGGCCAGAACTAATAGATGCACTTGCCTCCCTACGTCAGCAAAGGAACAGGAAGACTGCTGGCCTAGGTTAGGATTGCACCCAAAATTTATTAACTGCAGGAAAGCAACATGCTGTCACCTCAGAAGGAAAAGGAGGACATGAAGACTTTTTTCCAGGACACAAGGGTAATAAAAGATGATATGTTCTGGGAAAAGAGCTCACCTGTCCTCTATTTCTTCCTCCAATAATAATTGACTCTCCTTCACTGGAGATCTTCAGAGACCTGAAAAGCTCTAGGAGATGAAGTCGAGAAGGATTTCCTGCTTCAGGCAGAGGGTTGGATTAGATGACCTATTACTAGTAGTGGGGGGCTTCAAGGGGTTCTCACGGGTTCTATGGAACCCTTTGCTAATGAGCACCTGGTTCTGAGAAGTTACTAATGGGACATAGAACCTGTTGTTAATTTAGGTTATTAGGACATAGAACCTGTTGTTAATTTGGGTTATTAAGACATAGAACCTGTTGTTAATTTATTTTAATCCCACCACTTATGGTGGTGGTCCTTCCCACTCCTATGATTCTATTATTTGCAACAAAATGCCATTATGGCACTAGCATGCACAGTGGGGGTAAGCATGCAAGCTCTATGGAGGTTTTGAAGGGCTGGTGAGCCTTTATTAAAAATTTCCTACATGCAGTATGACTTGCTTTATTGTTTTTCAGGGATTAGTGATGACTTGTTCCTGCTCCACTTATTGTTCCCTGCAAGGTTGTATGTAGGGTTCCATTTCATTATTATTTGTTTTGTTTTTTCTTGGAAGTCTCACTGAACACCATGGGGCTTATTTCTGCATAGAAATGCATGAGATTGGGCCCTACAACCAATCATACAAGATTCCTGCCTCCCCAACCATAACTGGGATTTCAAGTTCCCTGAAGCAGCAACTGTTGAGAAAAGTACCATTCATGCTGAGGTTGACATGTTAATATTACCCTCAAATTTTGGATGCAATCCTTGCTTTCCCTTCCTCCTCTACTTACTGGTCCTGCTGGCATTGTCATTCCCGTTCTCATAGCCCATCCTTCCTCCTTCATCTGTGTCTGATCGATCCGGCCGCTCGTAACTCCTCTCGTTTTCCCCGTTTTTGTCTCGACTGGGTGAGGATCTCCTCCTGCGCCTTTTTCTTCTGTATCCTCTTGGCACTGGCACCCCAATGTAGATAGAGTGGTAGTCACCTGGGTGGGAGAGAAAATTCACATAAGCTGACACACAGGTAAGGGGTGACAATGAATTCAAGCACACTGGCAAGGCACTAAAATTGTCAAGGCACACCATCACTAAGCACACTATCTGCTGCTGGTGGGGGCTCAAAACCCCCAATTACCCTCCTAATAACGCGCCTCTTCCAAATTCCCATGGCACACTTCATGACCATCTGTGGCCCACCAGTGTGCATCGGCACACTGGTTGAAAAACACTTTTAGATGATGAGCTCTTTTGGGAGAGGGAGCCATTAGCCATTACTTTTTAAAAATTTTCCTCTGTAAACCCTTTTGTGAACTTTTGTTGAAAAGTGGTATATAAATACTGTACATTGACTGATTGATGCTGGGACCTATGCCAGGAGATTAGGATTGCCAGGGGGTTAGAATCCTAACTGGAAGTGGGGATTGCAGCCACACGTGTCCACTGCAGAGCTTTGCTTGCTACTAACAGCAATGGTAGTGCCAACCAAATGTGTCCCCCCCCCCCCAGATTCCTGTTACCTTCTTCATCATCATATCGCATTCTGGAGGAGCCCAGGCCTCTGTCACTCATTCCATCATCGTCATCCATCATGGGCAAGCTGGGAGCACTGCAAGAGCACAGAAAGGAGGCATCATTGTATTGCTCTGTCTTTAGAGGTCAAATACCACACCTTGCTGTGTCCAGCTTTTCACATTCAAGAAAATAGTGTGGTTCAGGGAAGAAAAACTTTGACCCTCATGCCATAGATCCAACCTCAGGTACAAACTCCTGAATGTGCAGAGACCTAACATAGACGTCTGCCTTGATTTCTGCAAGAGGGGAAGGCCATGTGAAGATGCTTCACTGCAGTTGAATGTGGAAGCATGCACATGTGAATTTTGCAGGAGCTTTGAAATGGGGCACACTAAGTAGAAATGGCAGCTCTGTCTTGGACATTTGGGAACAGCCTTAAAGCAGGCCTCCGTCAGTCTTGGAAGACTATGGTATCGTGCTTGGCGCTGCATACGCTGCATGCGAAGCACAAAAGCCTGGGTTGGATTGTTATGGAGGGTAGGCTGTTACCCAAGCAGCAAATCCCCCTCTCCACACCACTGAATTAGTCCAATGGAAAGGCAGAGCCGATACGATTGGATCCAGCTGGCGTCGCAGAGCTGGGCTAAGGACAGGAGCTCACCCTGTCTTGTGGGGCCGACCCGGGTCTCGAACAGCCTTACTCCTCTGTAAAAGGACCCAATGTCTTTAAGATCCAGTTTTGAATCTCTCTCTCAGCCTTGCCTATATCCAGGATGGGGTGAGGGCAGAATGGATGCAGACTGGACCTAGTGGCAGGGCAAGATTGGCAGAGCAGTCCTTTGCTGTATCCTAACCGCATACTCAGGCCTTGCATAGTGAAAACCACACTTCCCAGATTTGCACCAGTTATGTAGCTAACACAGAGCAACTCCTAACCATGGCATGTATTCAGTGGGTCTTATTACCACGAAAGTGTCTTTAGGATTGCAGTCACAGAGTCCCATAGGGCAGGCTGAGGCTTCATCTGGCATAAGTCAAAGGACCAAGACAAAAAAACCCTGAAAATTCAGTACTTACTTTCTATCTAGGATTCAGCAAAGGACTGCTCTGCCAATCTTGCCCTGTCACTAGGTCTGTCCGTCCGTCCATCCATCCATCTACCTACCTACCTACCTACTCAGCTGATTTATTCACAAATTTTAGAAATGTCTATGAGCAGCATGTCACTCACAAAGAAGATTGCCAACTTTCTAGGATTGCCAAAGAAAGTTGCCAACTTTCCAGGATTGGTCAAAAAGCTCCTGGATCTGGCATTGGTTTGTAGGTGATTCCTGGAAAGCATTCCTGGAGGTTTCAGTAGGACTCCCTTGGGTCAAAGACCTCACTACCTGTTGGGAAAGAATATCTTCAGCCAGAGATCACAATCCAGTCCATTACTCCGGGAATGTTTATTCCCCAGAAATCCTGCTTGGGTTGGGAAGTTGAGTTGTTGTGTTATCTTTCTTTTGTGTCCTCCTGCACCTGGAAGGATTTTTGGGTAGGACTTTTTAATTAAAAAAAATCACAAATACATATGAGTTTCCTAATTACTCCATGTGCACTGATTGCCCTTCATAGGTGACTGAGGAGGAAACAGTTACTGAATATGGCAGCAAAATCAATCCTTTCCAATGTGACTTTGAGGCTGGATCCACAGCCAAAGGCCAGCAGCAAGCTTGCAAAACAATGCCTGGCACCAGCCAGTTCCTTTATGACTCCACATCCTGAACTCCAGTTGGAGAAAATGTTCCTGCACTTTGGCTAGCTTATGTGCGAAAGAATTTGCTTAAATATTTAGCTTCCAACCTTTCGTTTATATGATTAAAGGTAAAGGTGTCCCCCGCAGGTTATCCTACTAGTCGTGTAGGGTGTGGTGCTCATCCCCGTTTCTAAGCCTTTAGAGCCAGCGTTGTCCAAAGACACTTCCATGGTCCTGGGGAAGGTGCATAGAATGCTCTTACCTTCCCACCGAGGTGGTACCTTATTTATCTACTTGCATTTACATGCTTTTGAACCACTAGGTTGGCAGGAGCTGGGCTAAGGACAGGAGCTCAACCTGTCTTGTAGGACCCAGGTCTCAAACCCTGGCCTGCTGGTTAACAGGCACAATGTCTTAACCACAGCCCCTAGATTATTTGATTACCTGGCTCCAAATTGATAGATACAATGGTACCTTGAATAAAGAGCGTCTTGAATAAAGAGCGTTTTGTATAAAGAGCAAAATTTTCTCAGTTATTTTGACTTGCTTAAAGAGCACTGTCTTGAATAAAGAGCACTTCTGAGGAAGTTTGGAAGAGGCTTCCATGGCAAGGGAACTCACGGGTGGGACGAGGAGACTAGCTTGAGATCCAGTGGGGCCCTGGGCAAAGTTTGGAATAGGCTTCCATTGCCAGGGAACTCATGGGACGTCCGGGGGGAGCAGCCTGAGTCAGTCTGTATGTGGGGTCTGTGTGTGTGGCAGTGTGGAAGGTGTGCCTTATCGATGCTCTAGTGCTGTTCCCCGTCAGCAGCTTGGGAATGTTAAAGTTGCACAAAAAGACAATAGATTCCATTGAGCCAACGGACAGCAGTGACTCCATTAGTGATTGTGAAAGAGCACAGTCCTAACCAGGTCTACTCAGATGTAAGCCCCATTGTGTCCAATGGCTCTTGCTCCCAGGAAAATGTCTTTAGGATTGCAGCCAAAGTCTTCCCCTCTCTGTAACCCTCACACCAGCCATGAAGGTTTTCAAAGGTACAGTCCAGTTCAGTACTGTACAGTATTTTCTTTATTGCAGTGTTGTGTTACTGTATATTACAGTGCTTTGTACAGTGTTATATTGCAGTGTTTTGTAATCATTTTTATAAACAGTTAATATTTTTATATGAATATTTTTTGGGTTGTGGAACCAATCGTCTGAGTTTCCATTATTTCCTATGGGAAAATCTGCTTCACTTAAAGAGCGTTTCACTTAAAGAGCATGCCTCCGGAACTCTTTAAGTGAGGCGCCACTATATTTTATAGTCAATTGGTAGAAAAAAAAATTAACTGAGCAGCCGTGGACTGTCAGCTACCCTCACTTCTGAAACTTCGCTGTGTTATTCAGTGTGTATCTTATCAGGAGAAATGCCCATTGTGTACAGTGACATTTATGGGTTTTACTTTATAGCAGTGGTTCTCAATCTTCCTAATGCCGTGACCCCTTTATAAGTTCCTCATGGTGTGGGGACCCCAACCATAAAATTATTTTCGTTGCTACTTTATAACTTTAATTTTGCTACCTTTATGGATCGTAATGTAAATATCCGATATACAGGATGTATTTTCATTGTTACAAATGAAATGTGTGTTCTATGCACACATTGAACACAATGGGATTTATTTCAGAGTAGGCATGCATAGGATTGGGCCCTGAGGCTGCAATCCTATCCACATTTACATGGGAGTAAAGGCCATCCTGACTATAATGGGATTTATTTCAGAGTTAGGCATGCATAGGATTGGGCCCTGAGGCTGTCAGTCAGCCCCAGTGCATGTACAGCTACAGCTGGAGGTCTGGCAAGCCTGACCTGGCCCCCTGCACCAGGGGTCTTTAGGCGACCCCCAGGAAAGCTCTAGGCGACCCCCAAAGGGGTCCCGACCCCCACTTTGAGAAACGCTGCTTTATAGAAGGTAATATGCTAATATTCTTCAATAACTCCGTAATGTGAGTAGTTGATTTATTAATTAAAGACTTTCCATCAATGATAATTGGAAACCCCATCTTTGCTTTAAAATAGAAAAGTCAAAGCTGGGTATGGATAAAAGATATTCAACAACTGGGGCTTTTAGAAAGAAGAATCCATGTAGAAAGAAGGTGCCTCAAAGGGATATGATTGAGATATAATATTATGCAAGTGACAGAGTGGATAGAGAGAAGTTTATTTCTCACAAAATACCAGAACGAGGGGACAGAAACGAAAATTGAATGGGGGGGGGGTGCCAAAACAATCAAAAGGAAGTATTTCTTTACCCAGCTTGTGGTTAATCTGTGGACTGCCTTGCCATGGGATGCAGCATGGCAACTACAGGTCCATTATACAGGGATTTTTTATACATGGATTTGACTCAACACAAATGGCCGCTGCACATTATAGTTTTAAAAACTGCTTTTCTACTGTTGTAGAGAGGCAGTCATGCAAGCAATGATTCCATTTCTCAGCAGCAGAATCAAACCCCTGCAAATATTGAGACACTACCTTATTCTACTAGATACAATGAAGAGCAAGAAACCTGGAATTGGGTTTTAAAGCCTATTTTCCCACTGGGTTATTTATACACTGATTTTTTTATCCATGAGAGTTCCAGAATACAACCTAGGTAGATAAGAAAGGAGACCTGTAGTCTAGATACCTTTAAAAGGAAATTGGGAGGAATTTGGCATTTTAATAGTTACCAGTTAGTTACCAGTTACCAGTTACCAGTTGCCCAGTTGCAAGCCAGGATGGGTCTGTGCAATTTCCTTATTTTAAGAGTAGGCTATCTCAGGATACCGGATATCAGGATGCAGGTATCTTGTTATCTCAAGAGGCATTTGATGGGCCACCATGAGATGCAAGAAACAGGCCTTTTGTCTGAACTGGTGTATGTTTTCTTAGGCTGCAATCCTAAAACTCTTTCCGGAGATTAAGATCCATTGAACACAATGGGGCTTACTTTTGAGTAGACATGGTTAGGATTGTGCTCTTATGCAGCCAGTCCTCTGCACATATAAGCCAGGTTTTTTTTTAGTTCTTTGAGCAGTTGGACAGTTATGTGATTCTTATTTGGAGGTATTTTTTATTTGATGTACAATCAAATATGTATCAAATATATATGTTTGATGTACAAACAAATAATTCTTGTTTGGAATAAAAGATGACAGATTCAGATTCTGTCATCAGATTCATGCTGAGTTTAATCTTGATTTAGAAACCTGGATCAGGTCAAAAGCAGGCCTTCGTCAGTCTTGGAAGACTATGGTATCGTACTCAGCGCTGCATACGCTGCATGCGAAGCACAAAAGCCTGGGTTGGATTGTTATGGAGGATAGGCTGTTACCCAAGCAGCAAATCCCCCCTCTCCACGCCACTGAAATAGCTGGCGTCACAGAGCTGGGCTAAGGACAGGAGCTCACCCGGTCTTGTGGGGCCAACCCGAGTCTCGAACCCTGGCCTGCTGGTTAACAGACACAGCGTCTTACTGCTTGTGCCACCCACAGCCGGATATAGAGAGAAGATACTGAAGGTCTGATAGCAAAGTGTGCAGCTACACAAAGCAGGGTGACCATATAGAATGGAGGACAGAGTGCCTATACTTTCATCATTGCATAGAAGAGGGAACTGAGATAGATGCTGCTTTTTAAAGTCTTCTATGCTGAACTAAACCTGCCACAATATCTTCTTCTACGCAATGGTTAAAGGTACTCTGTCCTCCATTCTATATTGTCATCCTGGCACAAAGAGCTTTTGGAAAGCTTTAGAGGTAGATGGTTGCCCTAAAAACAGCTGGTGGGGGTCTTGCATCCCCCAATGGCCTTCACTCCAAACTCTCAAGACACACTTGTAGGCCATCAATGGACAAGAGGTTATTGATGGCCTAGACCAGGAGTCTCCAAACTTTTTGGCAGGAGGGCCACATTGTCTCTCTGACACTGTGTCGGGAGCCAGAAAACTAATTTACATTTCAAATTTGAATTAATTTACATATAAAATGTTTTGGAGTGGATTGGAGGGTCTTGCTGGGGGCCACATCTGGCCCCCGAGCCAGGGTTTGGAGACCCCTGGCCTAGACCTCTTTTGAAAAGAGAAAAAGTACTGAGGCTGTGAAGAGCAACTTCGCTTGTGAGTAGCCCTACTATTCAGAGAGCAGAAGATGGCAGAGCAGAGTTACATTCTCCCTGGACATTTGATAATATCTATTATTTTGTCTTCCTTTGAGGAAACCTTCAGCAATAACCATTATGTTCCCAGAAAGATTGCCATCCAGGGACTGGCCAACTGATTCTGCAAGGTATCAGAGATGGTGCCCTGCCTGGGCTCATGCTCGAGAACTGTCACCTCTTGTGGCAAACCGTAGGCTAGGCAAAGCATCCCTGAAGGCTCACTTTTTTAACCCTTTTTGGTTAAGCAGGCTTTGCACATCCTGTTTGACCACAGACAAGAGTGGGGCAGAGGAGGGTTACGGGACCACACTCAAGAGTGTGTGGAGTGTGCTGCTGGAGTGCTGGAGTGTGGAGCCTGCCGCCCCAGAGTGTGCCGCTGCGGAGAGCGGGCATTAGGGCCAGGACAAGATGCCTGTCTGCACCCCCTCCAGTGCAGTGGATTTAAGAACTGCAATGAAAATGGATTAAACTGAAAAGGAAATGCAGCCTTGATAGGCTGTGATTCAGGAACCCACATTCATTTTGTCATGAATTTGTTTGTATTGTATAGTATTTGTCAAGGTCTGGGTGCCCAGGCCTCTTGGAAGCGTGCGCAGGGTGACCAGATGACCGGAAAAACCTGGATTTGTCCAGATTTTTAGCCTTCTGTCCGTGTGTCCTACATTTTGGCATCATTGTCCTACATTGTGGCTTCATTTTGAAACTTTGTGCACAATACCCCATCATGCCATATGTCGTTGGATTCATATTGAAGAGCAGAATCCAATGGAAAAATCAGTTTTGAGATAATGCCTTCCTATCAAAGGTTATGGTCAAAAAAACAAAAAATACATTTTTGACAATTTTTTTCAGTGGGTAGGAATTTTGGCCTGGGATTAGGAATTTTGGCCTTGGGGTTCAGGAATTTTGGGTTTAACATCTGGTCACCCTGAAGCCTGGGTCCCAGGGATTTTCCCCATACTTCCCTCAGGTTTCTCCAGGCAGTGATGCTCCCCCAACCCTCTTAAAAACATTTCCCCCCCTGATCTTTTGATGCCACCCATTGCAACCTTTATCCTAGCCAACAGTGTCTCAGGAGAGGAGGGGGGCAAGGGGACCCTGGGGCCAGATACTACCGTCAGTGGGAAAACACCATTAATGATCAAAATTGCTAAAATCACAACGGTTAGGAAAAACGCAGTTGTGCTATATATTGTTGGATGTGCAATTTCATGCAGAATGCAATGCAAAAAACGGAGTGAAATATCTCCGTTGTATCAAAAATTATGGCCAAAAAACCTCCTGGGGTTTCAATTCAATTTTGCCATCCTCTCTTCTTTGATAGCTTTTTGAAAAAAAACTGGAAAAAAACCAGAAGTTCCAGTCCTAGGACTCCCATGTCTGTCTTAATGTGGCCCTAACTCTTAAATGGAAATTGTCCCATTTCTACTGCTAATCTTGCGTCAAGTTTGCTTGCACTCTGCTCATCCCTCCATAGCATTGACATATTTCTTTTAAATAATTTTTTAAGTTAAAGACAGTGAAGAAGCTTACAACACAGACGCAAAATACCCAGGATGACAATAGCAGCAAATCAGAATTGCAACAGCGGCAAGAGGTGGTTTTCAAGTACATCTAAATTTCAGCATCTAAACCAACCAAGAAGTTTTTTGGGGGCATCTTACCTTTTCCAGGTCCCAGGAAACACTTGGGTCTGTGTTCAGGGGCTGAGCACTATCTGAGCAGCATATGACCTGCGTTCCTCTTGAGCCCAGAGAGCAAAGCAGCTGGAGCGAATGATGCATGGGCACAATCGACTCCCAGTGCCCAGGGCCGTGCAGCCTCCTGATTGGGACGTGCTTGAGGGTCGTGGTGATCGATTCTTTCTGAGCACTGTGACATCACATCATGGGACGCAATGGCAGAGGGTAAACTAGCAAACAGCAAGTCTTGCTTGACTGTTGTTGCAATACGAGAAGGTGCGGGGCTCATTCTGGTGATGACACGTGCCACTGGAGCTGATGTCCTGCCCTGGGCCAGGAATCTTTGACTACATCTACATAAGATATACATGTCATGATAGTCAATCACTGCTTTGCTAGGGAACTTGCCTATTACTAGCCCACAATGGCTAGTTAATGGGTCCTCTGTAGATGGAGACATATATATAGTCAATCTCATTATTGTCGCATGCACTTCTGATGGGAACTTGCATATTACTCGCCCACAACGGCTAGTTAATGGGTCCTCTGTAGATAGAGACATATATACGAGTATATAGTCAATCTCATTATTGTCGCATGCACTTCTGATGGGTTTCAAGTTTGCCTGTGCTCTGCTCATCCCTTCATGGCATTTGACATATTTCTTTTAAATAATTTTTTTTCTATTTAAGTGAAAACAGTGAAGCAGCTTACAACACAGACACAAAATACATAGGATGACAATTTCAGGAAATAAGAGTTGCAACAGCAGCAAGAGATGGTTTTCAAGAACACAGCATCAAAACAAACTAAAATTTTTTTGGCATCTTACCTTTGCCAGGTAATTAGAGCTCCGTTTACCCATGGGGAGCAAGAGTGCCATGAACCTTCCTTGCACCTTTTGCTGTCTGTTCTTGGCTATCAACAGCCATCCTGATGCAATCCACACTGCTCTTTTTATCCAGGGTAGCCTTTTGAAGCTATCTGCTGCTAGCCAGATTAGCCATCCCTCTTCCTAACTCCACGGATCCTTTAAGATCAACGATTTAGCATTTGTTGGGTTTTCCAGGAACACAGCTGGATAATGAGACTTTATACCCTTCCACATGTCCTCTTCAGTTTCTCCCATCATTTTCTAATCCAAGCCATGGAAGCAAGAGAAGGAAGAGAAGGGGCTACAGTCTAGGCAAGTGGAAGATTGGAGTGGTCCAGTTAACCTTAGGTATAGGCCAGCCCTGTGAGGTTGTCGGTTATCTGCCTCCACTTATGATCTGATGTGAAATTTGCACATAAAGCAAATGTTACAAGAACACCACCAGTCTCCAGCTGTCCATCTGGGATGCATTTTCCTGCTCCTCCTCCTTGTGAGCCTCCCAGAGGGAGCTGGTGGAAATAGGGTGCCAGGCTAGATGGGCCTGATTCAGCGTTCCTATATTCAAAGGTGGCAATCCAGGGTGAGGAGAGGAAAGTAATATCACAACAGGGATGTGGGCTGCACCGGGGATAAACCTCAAGAGGGGTAATATCACATCACATCTGTTCGGCAAACTTCAGCCCACTCTGTGTCCAGCTGCATCACACTTGCACTAAGGATTTTCACAGCTCACCAACTATGCTTGGAGCAGGCCAAAGGTGTGAAGGGTGACCAGATGTCACAAGTGAGAGGTCCTTAACCATAAGTCTGCTGCCCAGTGATGGTCTGTGACACCTTAATGGCCAGGCCATGCTGGGACCGGACTCTGGACTGGAGGCAGGAGCTTTGCTGCACTCAGCCCTAGACCTGGAGTACACTGACCATGCTTGACCCAGCCGCTAGGGTTCACATGCACAGTTCTGGCTGAAACTGTGCATGCGCACCACCTGGTCCATGGGAAATTTTTTTCCCCATAGTCCCGAGCCATGGTCCTCGGAATGTTGAGAACCACTGTCACAACAAAAACAAGAGGATAAGGCCCCCCAAAACGTAGGACATCCAAGAAAAATGTAGGACATGAGAAAATAAAAGCTAAAAACGCTCATTTATATTACAGTGGCGGTGCCTCACGTAACAAATTTAATTCGTTCCGGAGGCATGTTTGTTACGTGAAACATTCTTTACGTGAAGCGGATTTTCCCATAGAAAATAATGGAAACTCAAACTCAGAACTCATATTTCCACAACCCCAAAAATTTTCATATACAAATATTAACTGAATGTAAAAATGATGACAAACATTGGACGACAAAACATTGGAATTGAATTCAAAACATGTATTCAATGTGCATAATCCTATGAAGTCTACATAGGCTGCAATCCTAAAGACACTTTCCTGGGAGTAAGAGCCATTTAACACAATGGGACTTACTTTTGGGTAGACATGGTTAGGAGACTGCAATCCAGGACACTTTCCAAGTGTCTCCCCACTTTCTCCTTCTCTCCATCCTAAGCCTCTCTCCCCCCTGCTCCCTTCTGGCTAGCCCTGAGCTGCTTCCCTCTTCTCCACGGCTCTTCTTTCTCTCTGCCCAGCGGACGCCCAGCCACAGAAGGAACAGTGTGGAAGTGTCGCTTTCGCTATGGGCAGGTGTGCTAGGTAGCCCTGAAGCTTTTTAAAAGGGCTGCCGGCCAGCGCGTCTGCCCCAACTGCCAATGAGTTTGTTTGTTACGTGAAGCAGAATCCTAGAGAAATTTTTGTTTGTTACGTGAAACATACTTTACGTGAGGTGTTTGTTACGTGAGGCACCACTGAATTTTCATGTGCTTAGTTCACTTATTAAATTTAAAACTATTATGTCTGATTTATTACATATAATTTATCAAATACAAGGTCTACATGCGGCCCGCTTATAAGAAAAAAAAAAAGAGGACATTGAAGTTTTTCCAGGACACAAATCCATGACATTTCCTGGAAAAACGGGAAATATGGTTTAGAGCAGCATACTGGATGGTGCCCACCAGAGGGATGCCACTGGGTGACAATGAAAATCAAGAGTCTGTGTGACATGATCAGAATGGGGAGCCTTCAGGCAGCAGGTGGGCTGATTTGCTGCAGTATTCTGGCCCAGCAAAGAATACTGTAGCCCAGCAAAGACCAGTCTCCTTCAACCTTACTTCTTCTTTAGTGGCACAGAGTAGGACCTGTGGGCCTGACTGCTGTGGTCCAGACAGACACACACTCTCACCACACTTATATCAGGGTGAGCAAGCTGGGGAATTTAGGACACCTAGACCTTTAACAACTGTGTAGGAGAGACCTTCAGCAGAAGAAGCTTGTCACCTCATGGATGACAAGCTGCACCTGCTGAAATGTTCTCTCCTACACAATTGCACAATATGAGAGCTTGAAAATGTGAGTAAATGGGAAAATTCCTGTCTGCACAGCTCTGAGAGGTCCAAAAGGCCCACCATGTCCTCCTTGGCCAGCCTAGCAGCCGTTTCAGTCTGGGACATCTACATCACATTGACCCTCATCTGTCCATTCCAGTTTTCTGCATGAGCACTCTGATCTACTTACCCTTTTTAGCAGCCAGTGTCAATATGTCTGCATCATAGCTGTCAATAGTCTTTCTCTGAGCAGCCGCTGGACGAACGGACGGATGGACGGGGAGACACACACACACACACAGAGAGAGAGAGAGAGAGAGATAAGGGGCTGTTCTGCAGGGCATAAACGGGCTTCCCCAGGACTCCTGCTGGGAAAAAGATCTCAAACAAAGGCCTATGTTGAAAAGTGGTCTATAACTACTGTTGATTGATTGATATCAGCAATGTATGAATCTGCCCCAGTGGTGTAGCTGGATGGTGTACAGGGCAATAGGTTTTAGGGGGGCAACAAGCTGAGCTTGACACTAGTGGCTCAAATTGTGAAAATCTGGTCTGTATGAATGATACCATCCACAAAATGGGGTCTGTATGAATGATAAAGCCATATATTGTTTGAAAAGTAATTTAATGCAGAATGCAATGAAACACACTGCGTTGGAATATCCATATTCTATCAAACATTATGGCCATTTAGCCAGAAAATGAAAATGCAAAAGCCTATGGAACAAAAAATGGATTTTCTTAACTGAAAACTGTTGCTGATGCTGAGCAGCCCCCACTCATCCCAAACCCCTGAAAGCTTTCAGGGTGACCCAGGGTTATTGCCAGAGTTAACTCTGGTTCACCTTAAGATTGTGCACATTTAATTAATGTATACGTGACCTTAAAGTGCCAGCCGGCCAATAAGTCTGGGGCCACTGTGCAGGGGTCTCCAGACTTTCAGCCTCAGGGCACCTGGACCTTTAACAACTGTGCAGAGAAGGAAATTACAGCAGGTGGAACATTTTATCCCCCAAATCACAAGCTGCAACTGCTGAAAAACCCTCTTCGACACAATTGTAAAAGGTCCAGGAAGTTTCAGGTTGAAAGTTTGGAGACCCCTGCACAGTGGCCCTAGAAACAGAGTTGCAGAACTTGGAAAATTCAACATTTTTATATCTACTGTGCTCCAAACTCTAATGGCAAATAAAATATTTCTGTTCCCAGGATGTCATTAATCTGTAAAACCCCTTGGCATTTGGCTTAGATGCCTTTAAAATGAAACTGGATAGATTTCCAATTGCAAAGAAAAGTCCGTTGCAGGTTATCAGCTGTGACGTAAGGGAAGAATGGGCAACAATGGGGCAGGAGTGTTTTAATGTGAGTAAATGTGAAGTTAGGGCAAAGAATCCTAACTTTACATGTAGGTTAATGGGCTCTGAGCTATGGAGAAAGATCTAGGGGTGCTAGTGGAGAGCTCAATGAAGGTGTCAACCCAATGTGTGGTGGCCATGAAGAAAGCAAATTCCATGCTTGGGACATTAGAAAAGGGGTTGAGAATAAAAATGGAAAAAGTCATGATGCCAATGGACAAATCAATGGTGAGGCCACATTTAGAGTACTGTGTCTAGTTGTGGTTGCCACATCTCAAAAAGGATATAGAAGAAATTGAGATGGTTCAGAGGAGAGGGACCAAAATGATTCATGGTGTGGGACACTTTTGGTATGAGAAATGCTACCGCGTTTGGGGCTCTTCTGTTGAGAAAAGAGGAAGATGAGGGGATACCTGATTGAGATGTACAAAATCATGCAAGGGATGGATAGAATGTATAGAGAGATGCTCTTTTCCCTTTCACATAACACCAGAACAAGGAGACATCCACTAAAATTGAATGTTGGGAGGGTTAGGACGGACAAGAGAAAATAAATTTTTACCCAGCGTGTGGTTGGTCGTTGGAACTCCCTGCCACAGGATGTGGCGATGGCATCTAACCTCAGTGCCATTAAGAAGGGATTGGATAAATTCCTAGAGGAAAGGATGATCACGGGTTACAAGCCATGAGGAGTCTGTAGATGTGGACAACCTCCAAATGCCATATGGAGGAGACCTGGATGCAGGTGTCATATGTTCCCCCTGAGGCATCTGATGGATGGGCTGCTGTGTGATACAGGAAGCTGGACTAGATGGGCCTTTGGCCTGATCCAGTGGACGCTCTTATGTTATTATGTTTGGCCTGATCCAGTGGACGCTCTTATGTTATTATGGGCTGTAACAGGTTGAAGGTGTTGAGTTAGGGTTGCCATATGTCCTTAAAAACAGGAACAATCCCTATTTCATATATTGGCAAGTGTGACAGAGGGTCCGGTCCCGATTTGTGGAAGAGAATTATGGCAACCTATGTTGAGTGCCCCCTGTGGCATTTGAGGGCCAGTATGAGATACAGGAAGCTGGAATGAATGGGCCTTCGGCCTGATCCAGTAGGTCTCTTCTGATGTTCTTACATTCATATGGCACACCTGCAGAGTTGCTTGGATGTTTAAAATACAGCCTGAGCAAAAATGAGTGTAGTGCTTGTATACATCATGCCAACATCATGGTTGAAAGGAAACGGCTTGAAGCTACAGCTCTACCATGAAAAGAGGGGCTTGTGCCAGGATGGAAGCTTCTGGAGACGGCAGAATTCACTGGTTCTGCCCACCAAAATGATCGTACCTGCAGACAACACCAATTAAAAGGTCTTCAGCTTCTTTTAACGATCTGTGGAAAAACAGATGACACTGTAACGTTTTTGTCAATATTCTAATTTGATTTTTGTACATCCAAATAAACAGTAACACGCCCCACGTGCTCCCCTTTTTCTGACCACAAGATGGTGTTACAATCACACACTTTTCTCTGCGCAACAGCGCACAAGGAATAAATACCTCCTTGCTCCCAGCGTCTTATATTTGGATGTTGAAGCATTTTGTTTTCATCTGGTGTCTAGAGCAGGGGGTCAGGGAACTTTTTTACCTTCTACCCCCAAATATATTTAGATATGCCAACGTTACCCCCTTGATTTGAAAGGAAGGAAATCATATATTATTCATTATTTGAATTCAAAATTTTATTGAATCTCTTCAAAAAAAATCTGGACTCTTTAAAAAAATGTAGGACAAAATGTAGGATGTGTTCCTACAGTGTTCGGACTTAGCTGTGCAAAGCTGCGGCTGGCTCAAACTCCTCCCCAGTGCATCGTCCATTAGCCCCAGGAATTTCATTTTTACCCCATTTGGGGTAATTTACCCCTGTTCCCTGTCTAGAGGGTAATGGGAAGACAAAGCTCACAACAGGACCAAAAACCTGCAGAGTGTTTGCTGTGCAGTCCTGTGCATCCATCTCCCTCCACCATTGGCCAAACATAGAAAGTACGGTGCAGATAGAGGGTGCCGGAGTGTCAGGTGATGGAGCAGAGGTAGGGTTAACCTATCTCAGTTTACCTGCCATGCTCTGCTGCTTCTCCTACTCTTATGCCCAGTCTTCAAATTTGAAAATGAAGAGGGAAATTGAGCTGGGCTAACCAATCTGTAAAGATCAGGTTACTGAAAGGTTGCCCACCTCCTCCCATCCACTGTTCTTCCATCTCCCAGTCTGGAAAGGGAAAGGAGTGGAGCAGAAGTGTGGAGGAAAGGTGAGTGGTGGACTAGAGTGTCTCTGACGCTCTATCCCACCACTCTCCTCCACACTTTCACTTCTTTTCTCCTCCTTTTCTGTTTCCCATCCAAGGTGTAGTGAAAGCAGAAGTGACCCCGTTTCAGAGAGATATGATTGAATCTGTTCTCTGCAACTCCATCGCTGTCTGGTTTGGCACAGCAACCAAACTGGATAAGAAAAGTCTCCAAAGGACAGTAAGAACAGCAGAGAAAATAACTGGAGTCAGCCTGCCCTCTATGGAGGATATATATACTGCTCGCTCAGGGAGAGTGCAGAGAGCATTGCTTCTGGATGCCGATACAGAACTCTGTACACTAAATTGCTGAACTCACAATTATGCTGAGATGACTATTGGGAAGTATCGAGGCAGTGTTCTAATTTGACTTGCATGTTCTTATATGTTTTTCTGTATTCATTGTTTGATGTGGGCTGTGGGTGGCGCAAGCGGTTAAGACGCTGTGCCTCACAAGACAGGGTGAGCTCCTATCCTTAGCCCAGCTCTGCGACGCAGCTGGATCCAATTGTATTGGCTCTGCCTTTCCATTGGACTAAGGGTGCAATCCTAACTATGTCTACTCAAAAGTGAGCTCCATTGTGTTCAATGGGTCTTATTCCCAGGAAAGTGTCTTTAGGATTGCTACCTTATTCACTGGTGTGGAGAGGGGGGATTTGCTGCTTGGGTAACAGCCTATCCTCCATAACAATCCAACCCAGGCTTTTTGTGCTTTGCATGCAGCGTATGTGGCTCTGAGCACGATACCATAGTCTTCCAAGACTGACGGAGGCCTGCTTTTGTTTGATGTTGGTGAGTCGGTTCATGTAGCCGTTGCCGAAGCCAGGTATGGTGTTCACGCTTGGCCAATCAATCTAATCTCCAGTAAATCTAATCTATATATATAAAAGAGAAAAGTCACTCACTGACTGACTGACTCACTCACTCACTGACTGACTGACTCACTCACTCATCACCGCCCTGCCAAAACCGGTGGGCCTAGAAGCGTGAAATTTGGGGTGGGTGTTCCTTCCGTGAGGGAGGGGTGCACTAAGAACCGGTTTTTGGAAATTCCAACCGGAAGGGGGTGAAAAGGGGCGCAACGCGTTTTCCTCCCTATACTTTGCATTGAGAATTGCTGACTCAGCAACATTCCTCCCCAACTGCTGGGCCTGAAGCATGGAATTCTGGGAGTTCCTTCTGTCACCTGAACTCCCACCAAGAACCATCTGGGGAAATTAACCCTTCAGAGGCTGAAAAGGGGGCAACGTGTTTCTGTCCTATACTTAACATGGGAGACTGAATAACAACCAGCCAATATGGTGCTCAGTGCCTGGTGAACTGGGGTATGTTGTTCGGAGGAAGAGGTTGCCCTGGCGAGGATGCTGCGCATGAGGGGAAGTTGTGCATGTAGGAAAGTTGCGCAGGGGGGAAGTTGCATATGGGAGGAAAATTGCACATGGGAGGAAGTTGCGCATGGAGGAAAGTTGTGCATGGGGAAAGTTGCGCATGGGAGGAAGTTGTGCATGGGAGGAAGTTGCACATGGGGACATGATGCGCACGGAGGAAAGTTGTGTACAGGGGAAAGTTGCGCACGGAGGAAAGCTGCACATGGAGGAAGTTGCGCATGGGGGAAGTTGCGCATGGGGGAAGTTGCGCATGGGGGATGATGCACATGAAGGAAAGTTGTGCATGGGGGAAAGTTGCGAATAGGGAAAGTTGTGCATGGGAGGAAGTTGTGCTTGGGGGGAACTGGGGGCTGAAAAGGGGGGAAGTTGCGCATGGGGGAAGTTGCAAATCGGCGGATGGTGTGCATGGAGGAAGTTGCACATGGGTGGAAGTTGCACATGGGGTAAGTTGCGCATGGGGGAAGTTGTGCATGGGGGAAGGTTGCGAATGGGGGAAGGTTGCGCATGGGGGAAAGTTGCGCATGGGGGAAGGTTACGCATCGGCGGATGATGCGCATGGGGGAAGTTGCGCATTGGGGAATGATGTGTATGTGGGGATGATGTGCATGGGGGAAAGTTGAGCATGGGGGAAAGTTGCGCATGGGGGATGATGCGCATGAGGGAAAGTTGTGCATGGGGGAAAGTTGTGCATGGGGGAAAGTTGCGCATGGGGAAAAGTTGTGCACAGGGGTTGATGCGCATGGGGGAAAGTTGCGCATGGGGCTAAGTTGCGCATGGGGGAAGTTGTGCATGGGGGAAGGTTGCGAATGGGGGAAGGTTGCGCATGGGGGAAAGTTGCGCATGGGGGAAGGTTACGCATCGGCGGATGATGCGCATGGGGGAAAGTTGCGCATTGGGGAATTTGCGCATGGGGAAAGTTGTGCATGAGGGAACGTTGCACATGGGGGGATGATGTGCATGGAGGGATTATATGCATGGGGGGATGATGCGCATGGGGGGATGATGCGCATGGGGGACGATGCACATGGGGGAAGTGGCACATGGGGTGTTTCTTCACCATGAGGGGATGGCATAGGGGAAAAAGTTACACCCGCAACGCGGGTACACTTTTCGCTAGTCTCTAATAAATGAATACATTAGAGACCAAACTTGAATGAATGAATTTTACTAAACTAGAGAAAGTGGCTTCAGGATCTGGGCTGAAGACAGGATCAGGGCTGCTGGAGTCAAGAGAAAAGCAGCAAGGATCGTGCCACAGGAAACTCCACTCTGTTCCCTCTACATTGACAGCCACTGCCTGTCTTTCTAAGCCTACATTTGGGAAATCTACTGCTATTTTTGGTATTTGCTGCACAAACAAGCCTTCATTAGTCATCATTTGATTGTCTTTCCAAGCTCACAATAGGCTAATTTGAAATGCCCAGGGGTGCATGCGCATGCCATTCACAAATGCCAGTCTCTAAAAAAAAACACATTTGTTCCAAACACCACTGAAGCCGATACTTTCCCTGGCCTGCTCTTCCTCATCCTTCCTCCATTTGAAGGATACTCTTCCTTGTGATACTGGTCCAGCCTTGTTATACTTGGATTGTTTTATACACTGACTAGCAAAATGTACCTGCATTACAGGAGTAAAATACCCCCCATAAGCCATTCCCTCATTGTGCAAAACCCCCCATGCACAACCAGTGGTGGGCTTCAGGGGGTTCTCACACGTTCTATAGAACCCTTTGCTAATGAGTGCCTGGTTCTGAGAACCAGTTACTAATGGGACATAGAACCTGTTGTTAATTTATTTGAATCCTACCACTGGCAACACCCTCGTGCACAACACACACACCCCCCGTGTGCATTATCCCCCATGCGCAACATCCACCATGTGCATCACTCCCCCCCCCCCCCCGTGCACCAACCCTCACAGTGCATCAAGCACCGGGCACCAAATTGGCTGGATGTTGAGCAGAGTCTTCAATGTTTAGGACAAAAACATATTGCACTCCTTGTGACCCTCTTAAGAGTTACAGTTCTCAACATCGGTTCTTGGTGAGTGTTCATGTCACAGAAGGAACACCCTCCCTGAATTTCATGTTTCTAGGTCTGGGGACTGGGGCTGGGTGTCCATCAGTCCATTAGTCAGTGATTATGGGAATATAGGGAGGAAGTATAGGGAGGAAAACGCATTGTGCCCCCTTCTAGTTGGAATTTCCGAAAACTGGTTCTTAGTGGGTGCCTCTATCTGGAAAGAACACTCACCCCAAATTTCATGCTTCTAGGCATGGCGGTTTTGCCTGGGCGTTGATAAGTAGGTCAGTGAGTGAGTGAATGAGTCAGTGAGTGACTAATCAGTTTTATGTACAGTGGTACCTCACATAACAAGTGCCCCACATAAAGAGTTGACTCTTTATGACTCACATAACAAGCACTAATTCCCATTGGGAGTGTGCTCCTCTTAACAAGCCTGCTCCACTTAACAAGCCCCAGGCAACTGCCCCCAAGTTGCTCTGTGTTTACGCTCCACGTGGAGCGTGTTTTAAAGCGCTGCCAGCCAGCATGCTGCTGCCTCTAACTACACCCAAACTGGGGGCAATTGCCAGGGGGCGCCAGAGGCAGCTTCCCTTAACTGCCACCAAGCGCCCCCACTGGCCTCCAGCAGCAGGTAAGCCCCCTATCCTTCATTCAGCCGCCTAACCATGTCTACTCAGAAGTAAGCCCCATTGTGTTCAATGGGTCTTACTTCCCTGGAAAGTGTCATTGATTGCAGCCTCCTAACCATGTCTGCCCAGAAATAAGCCCCATTGTGTTAAATGGGGCTTACTCCCAGGAAAGTGTCTTTAGGATTGCAGCCTAAGTAGACTTCATGGGATCATGCCCATTGAATGCGTGTTTTGAATTCAATTCCTGTGTTTTGTCATCATTTTTACATCCAGTTAATTTTTTTATATGAATCTTTTAGGTTGGGAAACCAATCGTCTGAGTGTCCATTATTTCCAATGGGAAAATCTGCTTCACTTAAAGAGCGTTTCACGCAACAAACAGGCTTCCGGAATGAATTAAACTTGTTATGTGAGGCACCACTGTACAGACAGTAGATGATGCTATTTCCTCGAATCTTCTGCTCACCCTCTTCTGCCAAATGTAGCACCAAAACAGGGCGTATATGAGATCTGATGGTGCATTGAAAGGTAAAGGAGTCCCCCATAGCTGTGACCGACTCTAGGGCACATGGTGGGCACACGGTTTTATTTTGTGGTGTCCTTCATTTTTCTTGGGTGTCCTACATTTTGGGGGCCGTGTCCTCTTTAGCGGCTGAGACTTCTGCTCACCTGCAGTTGTGTCTCTCTGTGTCTGACTCAAGAGCAGCCAGTGAGAGACAGAACATCCCCTTTAGAATCTCCTGGCAATGAAATGGTTAAGTCACCGTGGGAGAGGGGCGGGATTATGCAAATCACTGGCCAATCACAAGCTTCTCCTTCAAGGGAAAGGGATGGAAATGACCAGATGGACAAAATCTCCAGTGGAGTGGGGGAAACTGACCATGGGGGGGGGGACAGGGGGCAGACTCAGGAGCATTGGTGGGATCCACTCTGCCAGTGGCGGTGCATGCAGATTCCCACATGGGATTCAGTGTCTTGCAGCCCAGCCTGGCTCACTGGGAAGCTGTGATGGAAGGAGTAGGGAGCAGGTTTCAGAAAAGCCTGTATCACTTGTGTTTTTTCTATGGAATGGCATTTTTGGTACATTATTATGCAATCCCCTTAAGAGGTTTTATATCATTTGGCAATTATTACTTTGATTCTGATGAAACTGTAGAAGTTTCCTTTGCAAGAATTCTGTGCATTTGGCTGCAAGTCTCTGTGCTCATTTTTATGTCTATGAATAGACTGGTTGGCTGGGGAGTTCCGAGGGGATCCCCCTGCAGAGAGTGTCTCCTCTCATTTCTAAACCAGTCCTAGAAAACAGGGCATATTTATGGTCATTGCCTACTTCATGACATTCCTTCCTGCCTTATGATGTCAAATCCAGTCCTTTGATGCCACAGCAAGACCCTGTACGCAACCCCCCAGGGCGCATCAAAACGCAAATGTGAATCAACCCCCCATGCGCAACATCCCCCTGTGAGCATCACTTCTCCATGCACAGCATCCTCTCCACCACACTGGGCAGTGAGCACCCAATTGGCTGGATGTTGGTCAGTCTTCCATGTTAAATATAAAACAAAAACACATTGCACCCCGTTTCAGTCCCTTAAGCGTGAAATTTCTCCACATTGGTTCTTGGTGGGTGTTCATGTGACAGAAGGAACACCCTCCCTGAATTTCATGCTTCTAGGTCTGGGGGTTGGGGTAGAGCATCCCTCCGTCACCGATTCCTCAATGCAAAGTATAGGGAGGAAAACGCGTTGTGCCCCTTTTCACCCCCTTCCAATTGGAATTACTGAAAACCGGTTCTTAATGCACCCCTCGGTCACAGAAGGAACACCCACCCCAAATTTCATGCTTCTAGGTGAACACATTTCATATGCGCTGTCTCCAACACGTTATTTGCATCACTTGGCATGACAAAATTTCAATGGTGCAGTCTTGGAACGTGCTGGTATCCCTAACATGTACACTCTTCTGAAACAGCGACGTCTACGCTGGCTTGGACATGTCGTGAGAATGGCCGATGGTCGGATTCCAAAAGACCTCCTGTATGGGGAATTAGCACAGGGAAAGCTAATGCTGCGATACAAGGACATCTGCAAGAGGGATCTAAAGGCCATGGGAATAGACATCAACAACTGGGAAACCCTAACCTCTGATCGTTCAGTGCGGAGGCAAAAGACGCAGCAAGGCCTTCTTCAATTCGAAGAGACACTCATTCGGCAGGCTGAGACAAAGAGGCAGTCCCGGAAACAGCGAAATCTGGGGGCTGGGCAGGGGACTGACCGTATCTGCCCTCAGTGTGGAAGGGATTGCCACTCTCGAATTGGCCTATTTAGTCATAAAAGATGCTGTTTTAGGACCTCTACTTCTGGGCATGATACCATAGTCTTTCGAGACTGAAGGATGCCAATGAGGCCCAGTGGTTTTGGCAGGGCATTGATGAGTGAGTGACTTCATTTATATATACATATAGACTAGCGAAAAGTGTACCCGTGTTGCAGGAGTAAAATCCCCCCGTAACATCCCCCAAAACACAACATGCCCCCATGCACAACATCTCCCAATGCGCATCAGTCCCCCATGTGCAACAACTCTCAATGCACATCAACCCCCCACATGCATAAGTCCCCTATGCACATCAACCTTCCATGTGCATACATCCCCTATGTGAATCAACCCCCATGTGCAACATATCTCCATGTGCATAAGTCCCCTATGTGCATAAGTCCCCCATGGTGCAATATGCCCCCATGCGCAACATCTCCCAATGTGCATCAATCCTCCCATGCGCAACAACCCCCATGTGCATTGGCCCCCCGTGCGCAACATCCCCCCGTGCACATCATCTCCCCATGCGCAACAACACTCCATGTGCAACATCCTCCATGCGCATAAGTCCCCTATGTGCAACACCCCATGCACATCATCTCCCCATGCGCATCATCTCCTCATGCGCATAAGTCCCTATGCACATCATCTCCTGATGAGCAACATCCCCCATGCGCAACATCCCCATGCACATAAGTCCCCCATGAGCAACAACCTCCCATGTGCAACCTCCATGTGCATCATCTCTCCATGTGCAAGAACCCCCATGCGCATCATCTCCTCATGAGCATCAATCCCCCATGTGCATCAACCCCCATGTCCATCATCTCCCCATGCACAACACCCCCCATGCGCAACACCCATGTGCAGCATCCTCTTCAGTGAATCCACTCCCTCTGAAAAACATCCCCTCAGTGCACCAGGCAACAAGCACCAAATTGGCTGCTGGATGTTGGTCGGTCTTCCATGTTAAGTATAGGACAAAAACACGTTGCACCCCTTTTCAGCCCCTTAAGGGTGAAATTTCTCCACATTGGTTCTTAGTGGGTGTTCATGTGACAGAAGGATCACCCTCCCCAAATTTCATGCTTCTAGGTCCGGGGGATTGGGGCAGGATTCTTCAATGCAAAGTATAGGAAGGAAAACACGTTGTGTCCCATTTCGCCTGCTTCCAGTTGGAATTTCCAAAAACCGGTTCTTAGTGCACCCCTCAGTCACGGAAGAAACACCCACCCCAAATTTCAGGCCCAGCGGTTTTGGCAGGGCGTTGATGAGTGTGTGAGTCAGTGAGTCAGTGACTTTTCTCTTTTATATGGGTGATTCAATAAATAAGGTGAATTTTTCTGTATAAGGACTTCTAATACAGATAGAAGCTTTATTTTTTTATTTTTCAAGGTAGTCTCCCAGGATGTCACACACTTTTCCCATCTGTGCACAAACTTCCATATTCCCTCAGCGTAAAAATCTTCAGACTGATGTCTCAGCCAGTCGCTCACAACACTTTTGACTTCATCGTCACTTTCAAACTTTGTACCTCTCGTGAATGCTTTCAAGGGACCAAACAGGTGAAAGTCTGATGGGGCAAGGTCTGGGCTATAAGGGGGATGAGGGAGCAGTTCCCAGCCCAGTTCGTTGATGGTCTGCACCGTTTGGGTTGCTGTGTGAGGCCTTGCATTGTCATGATGCAAGATGACTCCTTTTGACTGATGACCTCTGCGTTTGTTCTTTATGTCTTTCTTGACCTGCCTCAGCAGTTCACAGTAGTTGGCACTGTTCACAGTGCTTCCTTTTTCAAGGAATGAAATGCTGATTGGGCCTGTCGAGGTCCCCGCCAGACAAAAGAGGAGGAATTGGCGGAGGACCTCATTGGTTAGAAATGTCCAGACATGAGGAGGAGGGAGAACCTTTTTGCCGTTGTCGGCCACACAGAGTACCCCGGGTAGAAACACCCCCGGAGGAAAGAAGAAGGAGAGAAGAGGAACTCGAAGCCATTCAGCCAGGAGACTGGAAGGGAGTAGAGATGGAGGAGGAGGAAGAGAAGAGAGTTGACACAAGGGACTCACTAAGGGGGAGTGGGCCAAGAAAGGGCAAGTACAAGCCTCCCAGATGGACATGGTCTGCCCAGGACATTAAAGAGTTTAAACCACAAGGGAGTATCTGGAGGCCTGATACTTTTGAGGGGCCCGCTTAGTGGTGGAATTTGCCTCCCCCACCTCGACCTGATTGGTGGGAGCCTGGAATGGGGCTTGGTATATGGGGGAATAAAAAGGAGAAGGAAGGCGGGAAGAAGGAGGCGGGAAAGGAGAGACATGAAGAGAGGAGAGGAGAGTAGACTGGGGATTAAGTGAATGCTTGGT
The DNA here is from genome assembly GCA_030015325.1 of Cryptoblepharus egeriae. NCBI lineage: Eukaryota > Metazoa > Chordata > Lepidosauria > Squamata > Scincidae > Cryptoblepharus > Cryptoblepharus egeriae. The sequence continues at coordinate 29,889,051 of JAREYC010000011.1, forward strand.
GACTGTAACTTACCTGTTCTTACCTGTTGGAGTACTGTTGGTTGGTGGTTGGGACGTACTTACCTGTTCCAGTTGAAGAAGAGTTGTGAGTAAAGTCCGCTTGGGGACCCGTTAGTGTGTTTTGTGCAACTACCAAAGAAAGTACCTCCAGTGCAAAAAGGATGCCAATAAAGATACTATCATTAACATACCACCTATCTCTCCTTGGCCTCTGTTCCCTCCGGACTTATCTTTGGGAGTGTTCCCGGCCGTGGCACCCTCATCCACATCCACCCATATTACTCAGGACAGCCCGCACCACAGGGCCTTGCATATCCCAAAAAACGGTGAGCATCACCTTCCTAGTGGACCGCTGGGACTTGAACTTCTTCTTCACTGGAGAGCCTATGTGCTTCCACTCCATGGACTGTCGTTTAGACTCAGGCTCATAGTGCCAAACCCATGTCTTGTCACATGTGACCACCTTCTTCAGAAACTCATCACCATCCTTCTCATAGCGGGAAAGACACTGCTGGGACAACTTGACCCTCCTCTGTTTGTGCTCCACAGTAAGCATCTTTGGCACCCACCTGCTGCTGACCTTCGAGTAGCCAAGGTCATCATGGACAATTTTGTGTGCTGTCCCAACAGATAAGCTCAAAGTCCTTGAAATGTCATCCACTGTCACCCTTCTGTCAGACTGAATGAGGTCATTGACTGATTCGATCACCTCAGGAGGTCTCACTTCTGTAGGCCTCCCAGGCCTGCCTTCATCCTCAACACTGCTCTGTCCTTCTTTAAACAATTTAGCCCACTTGTAGACATTTTATTGGCTGAAACATGTGGCACCGTACACAGTTGACATTCTCCTATGAACGTCAACAGGTTTGCACCCTTCAGCAACCAAAAACTTGATAACTGACCGCTGTTCAATCCTGGAGCATGCTTCTTGGTCGGCCATCCTTGATAATCTGTAAAATTCTCACAGTTTCTTTTGTAATCTGCATGAGAAATTAAATCCATGTGAAAAAGTAGTAAAGCAATAAAAATACAAAAAAGTAAGTTTCTATCTGTATTAAAAGTCCTTATACAAAAAACTCACCTTATTTATTGAATCACCCTCGTATATAGATTTGACTCAACAGGAATGGTCACTACAAATCACAGTTTAAAAAACTGCTTTTTACTGTTGTGAATAGGCATTCATGCAAACAACCATTCCATTTTTCAGTCCCAGAATCAAGCCCCTGCAGATACTGAGGCACTACCTTGTCCGATTAGGTGCAATGGAGGAGCAAGAAACCCGGAATTCGGTCTTTAAACTTATTTTTCCATTGTTTTATTTATACATGGATTTTTTTAATCTATGGGAATTCTATCCATGGGTGGTTCCGGAATGGCACCCTAGTGGATAATGAGGGACACCTGTAGTTGTATAACTACCACCATACAACACCCAGGATGGATGCTATTGTTAGCCCAATTAGGAAGCTGTCTCAGGTGCAGACCTCAGGAAAAATCTGTTTTATACATATTTTTTTGCCACCTATATAAAAAAGTATGACTATATTTTTAATATAAATACCACATCCTTGAAAGGGGTGACCACTTTCTGGTCAAGGCAGTGATGCCTAGTGCAAAGTGGTTCCCATTCCCACTCATTTGGGTGTGTGGTTTGGTAGAACAAGACTTTGTAGATCTTGTTTGCTACCACCAGATCAGGGTATCCAGTTTCCAGACTGGGAAAAGTGGGCAAAAACCATCCCAACAAATGCTATGCTCTCGTTTTGTCAGTAATGCTCCTCAGAATTGGAACGAAAACGAAGCCTCTCAGAATTGGAGTGAAAAAGAACCTCTTTGAATTGGAGGGAAAACAAAGCTCTTCAGAATTGGAGGGAATATGAAACCCCACAAAATGGATGGGAAAAACAAAGCTCAACAAAAATGGAGGAAAAATGAAGACCCACAAAAATGGGCAAAGAAAGTATCTCAGAATATGAGGGAAATCAAAGCCCCTCAAAACTGGAGGGTAAACAAAGCACCTCAAAATGGAGGAAAAATGAAGCCCCTCAGAACTGGAAGGAATATGATGCTCCTCAAAATGGAGGGAAAACATATCACCTCAGAACTGGAGGGAAAACAATACTCCTCAAAATGGAGGAAGAATGAAGACCCTCAAAACTGGAAGGAAAATGAAGTCCCTCAGAATTGAAGAGAAAACAAATCACCTCAGAACTGGAGGGAAAACAATACTCCTCAAAATGGAGGAAGACCTTCAAAAATGGAAGGAAAATGATGCTCCTCAGAAATGAAGGGAAAACAAATCACCTCAGAACTGGAGGGAAAACAATACTCCTCAAAATGGAGGAAGAATGAAGACCCTCAAAACTGGAAGGAAAATGAAGTCCCTCAGAATTGAAGAGAAAACAAATCACCTCAGAACTGGAGGGAAAACAATACTCCTCAAAATGGAGGAAGAATGAAGACCCTCAAAACTGGAAGGAAAATGAAGTCCCTCAGAATTGAAGAGAAAACAAATCACCTCAGAACTGGAGGGAAAACAATACTCCTCAAAATGGAGGAAGAATGAAGACCCTCAAAACTGGAAGGAAAATGAAGTCCCTCAGAATTGAAGAGAAAACAAATCACCTCAGAACTGGAGGGAAAACAATACTCCTCAAAATGGAGGAAGAATGAAGACCCTCAAAACTGGAAGGAAAATGAAGTCCCTCAGAATTGAAGAGAAAACAAATCACCTCAGAACTGGAGGGAAAACAATACTCCTCAAAATGGAGGAAGAATGAAGACCCTCAAAAATGGAAGGAAAATGAAGTCCCTCAGAATTGAAGGGAAAACAAATCACCTCAGAACTGGAGGGAAAATGATGCTTCTCAAAATGGAGGGAGAATGAAGCTCCTGAAAAGAGGATGGAAAATAAAGCCTTTCAGAACTGGTGAGAAAAGAAAGCCTGTCAGGAGGAAAATGAAGCCTTCCATAATTCCTCTACAATGAAATACAGCTGTTAATAATTTCATCACGGGTACTATGGAGTATAATAAATTGTCATAATAAAAAAAGAGAGAATGGAAATAGTTAGCCTTGTCCAGTGTTTTTTTGGATGCACTGAAAGCTCTTCCAAAAGAGCTTTTAGTTCAAAATGGAGGGGGGAGAAAAGTCCCTCTCCCAAAAATTGTCTCAAGCTAATGTTTTGCTGCTATCTTTTGACCCTGTTGTCAGCTGCCATTTTTAAAACCCATCATTAAGCGTGTCGTGTCATGGTGAGAAAGCAACAAACATGGCCTGATGTAAACAAACTGGGTCTGTGAACCAGAAGTGGATCCAAACCAAAAATCTCTGGGTGATGTTGAGTCTGAACCTTGAAATGATTGGTCAAGGATCTGAGTCAAGGATCCTCTTCCGAGAATGACAATCCGTCCAGGACACCCTAGGAAGTGGTGTCACGTCCAGAACAAGAAGTGCCATTGTTATGATGCCAGAGCTCTCCATGTTTTCTCCCCGTTGTGTTCAATGAGACTTACTCCCAGGAAAGCAGCCTGAATGCCCCATTCCAAGATGGCAGTGCCCACTACCAGATTCCAAGATGACAACATGCAGCTTTTCGTGACTCCCCTGAAATGAAGTTGTGACCCCCAAATGGTATCCTGACCCCTAGGTTGAGAACCCCTGCTGTAAACACTCAATCATAATAACTAGTTCAGCATTAATGATTTTGAGCCCAATCCTGAGCAATAGTGCTCTGGCTCACAGCAAGGATCCATCATTGCAAATGGGAGCAGGAGGTGTGCCAGAGGAAGACACGGAGGACTGCAGGGTGACCAGATGCCCAAACCACAAAAGGAGGACAAGGTCTTGGATTCCTCTCAGCCTGGCCTTTCCAGCGGACAATGGCATGTTTGCCTACACATGAGTAAAGCTGCTATATTGGGCACTTTCACTTTCCCATAGAGCTCAATCCATTTTTAAAATTTTTAGATTATTGGCCATAACCTTTGATAGGAAGGAGATATTTCAAAACCAATTTTTGCATTGGATTTGGCACTTCAGTATGAATCCAACGACATATGACACGATGGGGTACTGCACACCATTGCAAAACTCCAAAATGGAGGACAATGAAGCCCTTTTGGAGGACACCTGAAAAAGGTGTTCAGATAAAATTCTTGTCTGAAACTGGTGAGCCAGTACTGGTCCAAGCCAATGATACTGAGCTAAAAGGACCAAAGGACACAACAGGAAGCTCATTATGCCTGCTAAACCAGTCACAAAACTGGTTTTGAGGTGGTGGTGACTGGATTAGCTGGGCTGATGGGCTACCGATGTAGCACTGTGCAGCCCACAGACAGGTGATGCCTTCTGCCACAGGCTTCAACATCATGTTGATTAATGACTGGTGATTTTTCACACACCTATGAAAAATGTCTCACTTTCTAGATTCAGGGTGCAATCGTAACCGATTTAGGCGCATGTCTGTACATTGGCCTAACATTACCCCCCCCCCCCAGGAGTGCCACATTTGTGACACCCCCAGGCCAGCACAGGACTTGTGCTGGCCTAAAGGGATTAGGATAGTGTTTCCATATGTCCCAAAAAACAGGGACAGTCTCTTTTGGGGATTGTGTTCACATGCTGGGAAACGGGACAGAGGGTCCCGTCCCGGTTTTATGGCAGAGAATTATGGCAACCCTAGATTAGGATTGCAGACATGGTGCTTTTCTATATTCAGTGCACCTGATTCAGTATACTTTTCAAGATTCAGCGCACCTATTGAGACCTCACCTTTTGCAGCGTGCAGTCACGGTTAGACGTCTCACACTGAATGTTAACGCTGAAAGGAAATGTTCAGGTATTCGGCTGTCATCCTCTTCCCTCTGGCACAAGTGGAAACTGGCAGCTTCCCAGACAGAATCTAAAGTCTGGATGGTTATTACTTGCTGCTTCCCAAGCTGTCGTTTTTCCTTTGCAGTGTCCAGCACCTGTTACGTCTCAGCCAAACAGCAGGTGAAACCGCAGTTCTGACCTCAAGTATCCTTGCAAAATGGGTTTGAAATGCATTCCTCTCTAAATGATCCCAGAACTTCTCAGCTGGCTTCCGTGGGGAGTCCTTTCCCTTGTGAACTTTATCAAGTGGTGAGTTCATACAACCGTCATCCAGCTCATTATCCAGTTCATACAACCAGTATCCAGTTCTGCATACTCCCTAGAAGTGATAACAACAACAGGCTTTGGACAAAATCCAGAGTAACTATGGGGAGTCCTTGCTCCGGTGTACGAACAACTTTCTCTGGATTTCAATATCAATTTCCCATAGGTTTTCACTTGGTGGTGCATTAACTACGGGGGCACATAAAGTCTCTTATATGCTCCCATAGGTACTTTGGGTTTGGGGGTTTATCTATCAAACAAATCAAGCATCTTTTATAATCCAAACACATAACTGAGTATGAAAATTGTTGTGAGTTGGACTTTGATCTGGAAGATCCTCAATGAAGCTTCTTCAGCAACCTTGGGTTAGGTGTTTAGTGGTCCTACTAAAAACTACCACCTCTTAAATTCTTGCAGCAGACCTGCAGACCATTCATATCACACCAGTGTGCCATGGCACAGTGATTGAAAATGGCTGATCTAAATGATTATAATGAACCCTCCTTGTGATTATGAGCTTCCTACATCAAGCACGCTACACAATTTCAGGGTCCTCCACATGTCTGACTCAGTGGTGGGATTCAAATAAATTAACGACCGGTTCTATGTCCTAATAACCTAAATTAACAACAGGTTCTATGTTCCATTAGTAACCAGTTCTCAGAACCAGGCACTCATTAGCAAAGATTCTATAGAACCCATGAGTACCCCCCTGAAGCCCACCACTGGTTTGACTGCCAAGTGAGGAACGCTGGCATAAGATATAATCCTCTCCATGGTGGCCCTCTTATTTTGGAAGGTGAGAAATTGGCCCAAATACTATGTGATTTTATGCTGGCACTAAATATTTTCTTCTTTGTTTTGGCAGTTCCCTGAGTTTCCTCTGCTTGACCTCCTCTTCCAGCTGCTGTACTTCTTGCTGCTAATTGTCCTTTTTGTGGATTGTCGTTCTGAATTGCGTTTTAATGTGTTTTATTGAACTGCGTTCTAAACTACTATAAACCATCTTGACATGGCCGGCTTAGAAATGCTTTCATAAACAGATGTACCAAGAAAAGGATGGAGCAGGAGGGTGAAGAAAGACAGAGGAGCAGGAAAAAATTTAGGTGGAAAGCACAACAAATTAGAGAAGGCACAGATGTGTCTGAAGATGTGCTTTAAAGAACTGAAGAGGGGGTGATGAATGGACAAAGAAAAGAAAATGGTTAAGAAATGAAAGAATGTCACACAATGTGAACAACAGTGAGCTCCCTTCCTCATTGGCAATATCGGTAGCAGATGATTTGCAAATGAACAAAAGCACTAGAGGTGCACATGATACGCCTAACAAGCCTCTTGTTTCCTTTCTGTACTAACAAGTCCCTTGGGGGTGCAACTGGCCCACTCATGCTGCAGTCAGCTGTGGCGTACACGAGAGCAGCAAGATTGGGATTTAATTGTGCGGAGGGCTGGCAGCATCCAATGTTTGCAGCGGTGCAATGCAGATTTACCACTGAGGCAGGGGCTGCATTTGGGAAGCATGGAAGTTGGAAATGTCATGGCTATATAGTGCCCCAGTCTGGAAGCAAATCTCCCTCGGACCAGTAATGTGACATAAAGCAAATGGCTGGTGAAGCCCTTGATGTGGGGTGGTGCTACAAGACATTCTGAGGGTTACTTGGAAGCCGCAGCACCTGCACAATCACAGCAGAGGCTTTTCTTTTGAGGCCGCAAGTCTATTTTCTCCCTGTTTAGTAACAGACACGTATCTGTTACTATACATCCTTGGAAAGGCTGGGCTGTTGTCTGCTACATCTCTAGATTAGCAGTGAGGATTCAGCCTCTGATCACACAACCATTCGGAAAGAGGGGGAGCAGATGCATACAGCAGAGGCAGAAGCTATCTCTGGGTCTCAGAATGGGAGAGAAGTGGGCTTTACAGGTCCATGTTCTCTTATCCTCGTTGGGAAGAGTCCAACTGGCTGCCCTCCCAGTAGACCTCAAAATGGCAACTTGCACATGACCGTGAGGAAGTGATCCTCCACAAAGCAGAGCATCATGTGTAAGCGCCAGAGCTTCCAATCACCGGATCAACCAGGGGCAATTGTTGTCGATTAATCTCAGGTCATCCCAGGTCTGAGATTAACGCAACTTCCTCCTCCATGAGGCTGAAAGCCACTGGTTACATTCCCATACCCCAGAATCAGCAGAGATGAGATCCTGCTCTAGGATCTCTATAAGTATATAGGAAGTATATAGGATAAGTATGTAGGAAGAGTTCCTATAGGAAGAGTTCCTATAAGTATATAGGAAGAGTTCCACAGAATTCTTCAGTGGAATTTATCCCTGGTTAACATTATTTTCTTGTACCAGAAGGGGCATCGAGGCAAGAACGTAAGAGCCTCCACTGGATCAGGCCAAAGGCTATCTAGTCCAGCTTCCTGTATCAAACAGTGGCCCACCAGATGCCTCAGGGAGCATAAGACACGTGCATCCAGGTGCCCTCCCCTGCAAATGGCATTTTGAGGGTGCCCACATCTACATCTATCTACACACAGCCACTCATACACTTCTCAAGACTTCTAACCTGTGATGGTCCTTTCCTCTAGGAATTTGTCTAATCCCTTCTTAAAGGCATTGAGGCTAGATCACCACATCCTGTGGCAGGGGGTTCCACAGACCAACTACATACTAGGTAAAGAAATATTTTCTTTTGTCTGTCCCGACTCTCCCAACCACAAGGTGAATCAAAATGTGGGCTAAGTTGGGTTGTAGGACCAAGACCACCCCCATTTAATGAGCTACTTTTATAGGGCAAGGGGTGTTGCCATCTTTTCCAAGAAGCCTCACCTCCAGCTCCATGTATTGCAATCACTCTTGTGATAGATTCATATCTGGTAAGGTTTGAAAATGAGCTCTGAATGATTTATGGCGTTTGGCAGCATGCATTATACATCAAGGGGGTCGAGGAATGCAAATCCGTGGCATCAAAGCTGGCAGTGTCAGTCTGACAAGGCTCTGCACCAGCAGAAGAACTGGCAGACAAAACACAGTGGAAACGTCCACTGGGGAAAAGGCCTCCAGCAAACTCGGGTGGAGGCTCATAAAGAAAACATGAGAATTTTTTGAAAGGGGCCTTTTATTAAGAGCTTGCTAAGGTGGGGAGGGAAAGTGCAGCCTGATCATTGGTGTCTCACTCCTTAAAAGAAGCACTGCATTTCCTGTGCTTGTTATTTGACATGCCATGTGCTTTTCACAAAGCGCCTCCCCGGGAATCTCCTGGAATTATGAGGTCACACCAGCCTAAGGCCATAGGCGGAGGTGGCCACAGCAGACGTGAGCACGGTGACCAGATGTCAAACCCAAAATTCCTAAACCCCAAGGCCAATCCTACCTCCTCAAGCCAAAATTCCTACCCACTTTAAAAATGCCAAAAATGTAATTTTTGGGGGTTTTTTGGGCCATAACGTTTGATAGGAAGGAGATATCTCAAAACTGATTTTTGCATTGGATTCTGCTCTTTGTACAAATCCAACGACATATGACATGATGGTGTACTGTGCACCATCGCAAAGTTCAAAAATGAAGCCAAAATGTAGGACAATGAAGCCAAAATGTAGGACACCTGGACAGGAGGCTAAAAATCCAGACAAGTCCGGGTTTTTCCAGTCATATGGTCACCCTGGACATGAGCTCTTCCCAATCGGTGTTTCACCATCTATGCTCTCAGCAAACCTATGTGCAAAGCCCAAGAAGAGCCTGTGCCTGTACTTATCTATTAAGCCAGGGGTTCTAGACTACTTAGGCTGCAATCCTAAAGACACTTTCCTGGGAGTAAAACGCATTGAACACAATGGGGCTTACTTTTGAGTAGACATGGTTAGGATTGTGCTTTTACTGTAGCAACCCACAGCATTGTCTATGGTAGATTTACGGGTTACAAGCCATGAGGGAAGTGTAGAGGTGGACAACCTCAAAATGCCAGATGCAGTGGGGGCACCTGGATACAGTTGTCACATGTGCTCCCCGGAAGCTGGACTAGATGGGCCTTTGACCTGATCCGGTGGAGGCTCTTCTTATGTTAGATCCAGAGCCCACTGAAACTAGGATGCTGCAACCTAAAATGGCAGATGACCCCGAGGTAATTTCCAGGTCTTGAATGCATATCCCCACATCATTAGCTGCATTGTGTTGTGTTTCCCAAAGTGTGTGTTGCATCATACCACATTTCCCAAACTGTGTCATCCCATGCTTCACCAGTTCTAAGATCTGGTTCTAAGATTCATTCCATGGAACACAGAGGCATGCAAATATTTCCTTTCAAAATTTATTTGCAAAAAAAGTCATGTACAAAAAAGGTCCCCAAATCAAGAACATCCCTTTCTCCTTCTTTCGAGACACACACTGAAAAATTACTTTTACCGCATACACTCACACAGAAAGAAGAGCAACATAAATGGCACCAACACATAGCACCCTTGGGGAGCTGCTGGGGATCCAGTGTGGACTCCTGCCTTCTGGTGTCCCAGGGAGGACTGGGCTTGTACCAGAAGGAGTTGCCATTTGATGTGGCAATGGCTTTGAAATGGTGGGAACAGATGGGAGACATCAGGTAAGAGTAGCCAAACCATGGCTTGTCAAGTAAGTGAGCTCCAAAAGGTGCATGGGAGAATCATTTTGGTGAAAGTGCCTCCAAGCCTCAAGTCAACCTAAGACACTCACCTCCAAAAGATGTGCAATTTAAGGGAAAGCGACCTTCACAACACCTACCTATTGCTCAGTTAAACAAAACACAAATCTTCACACTTGGCCACTCGTCAGTCTCTGATAATCCTCATTGAGGTTTCTGAGAGGACGACCCAAGAATGTCATACTTTGCTTTGACAGATGTCACCATCTCCCCCGTCACCATCTCTGTCCCCAACGGGAATGTAGCCCCCTTCTCGGGGCAAGCACCAGCACCAGCCAGCACCAGTGAGGTCCACAGAAGCGAAGTTGAAGTCCGTCATATCAAGTATCTTAAAGTCTACAGTGTCCAGGCTGGCATAGATCTCGTTGAGCTTCTGCCAGTACAACCAGGCCATGACCAATCCAACAGCCTGCAGGAAGAGATGGATAAACAGGAACTGGTTAAACAGAAGACACTGGAGGAGTGTGAATGTAAAGCTGTGGACAAAGTCAATCATAAGTAGCATCACCAGCAGGCATCAGCCTCATTGGGATGGAAGGAGGACCTGCAGAGCAAGTTCAGTATTAAGAATGCCTCTTTCATTGCTGAGCCCAGTCCTCAATTGTCCAGCACAGCAGGAGAGACAAGGATGCAGTCAAGGAGTCCGTTCCTGGATGTTCATGGAAGCTGCCTTTTTGAGCACCAGTGAGTAACCTGGTGCTTCCTAATCTGCCTCCTTAAAAGTTGCTATCACTTTTGGTGCAAAGCAGCTATTATCAGCTGTGGCAAGAGACCAGTCTGGGCCAATACAAGAAAAGTGAGGTATATAAACCAGAATCACATCCCCTGGCAATTTTTTAACCACATCCCATCTCTGTTCCTTCCAGCCGCCTTCTCACTTGTGGCTCATTGGCAGCACCCTTAGTATGCACAGAATCACAGACTATTACAAGGACTGTGTTGCTCATCAAGTCCAACCCATGCAACACTAATTCTGCTGCTCTCAAGTAACCTGATCTAACTAAGAAATATAGGTTTGCTTGCTTACAGCGGCTGTTCTTCAGTTGTGGCACCACCAGTGCTGGCCCATTCATGAGGCTAAGTAAAGTGGTTTCCAAGTAGCAGATTGGTGAGTGGCACCTATTTCTGTCCACCTACCTGTCTTCACTCCTTGGATTGGAAAAGGAAGAAGAGCATAGAGAGAAAGTGGAGGAGAGGAGACGTTGAGCAGCAACACAGGAGGGGGGGGGGGGTGAGCATTTTGTCGTCTGATCAGTTTGGGGAGGTAAATTAGCCTGCAAGAGTCTGATGAGTTTTGGGACTAAGCCAGGGTCTGAATATAGCAGGTCTGAATATAGCAAGGGCTGTGGGTGGTGCAAGTGGTTAAGACACTGTGCTTGTTAAACAGAAGGCCAAGGTTCGAGACCCAGGTCCCCACAAGACAGGGTGAGCTCCTGTCTTTAGTCCAGCTCTGTGATGCAGCTAGAACTAATTGTATTGGCTCTGCTGTTCCATTGGACTATTTCAGTGGCGTGATTTGCTGCTTGGATATGGATCCTCCATATCAATCTACCCAGGTCTTTGTGCTTTGCATACAGCATCGAGCACGGTACCATAATCTTTCAAGACTGACGATGCCAAGAATATAACAATCTCTGGTCCAGCCTCCCTTTAAAGCAAAATGTTTCCAAAGCATGTTCCCAAGGCACGCAAATGCACAATTGCACATCTCGTGCATAGAAACCACAAGAACCTTTCCATCCTATTTTATCTGTTTGCAGCAGGGACCACGCTTGGTGCTTCTGAAAGCTGGACACCAATTTTCACTTTCCTTCCTCTTTTTCTGGAATCACTCATGGAGCGGCGTGTGGAATATTCTGCCACCTCCCAGTCACATCAAGACTTCTTTCAATTAAGGATTCTGCTCACACTAAGCATTTTGCTGCTGGAAGGAGTTCATTTTTTAAAAAAGATCTGTTCATCTGGTTTAACAACTGCCAACCAATAAATTATGAAGAAGCTCAGTTTATAACATAAAATTAGATCTATAAGACATCTCGTTCGTATCATCCAATGAACGGAGCTCAGGTTACGACTTACTCTTGGTCAGTGGTACGGGCTGCTCTTCCTTCCCAAGGTTTCCAAGTGCTGGGATTCTGGGGGTAATGCTAAAGATCCAATATAGTGGTGCCTCATATAACAAGTTTAATTTGTTCTGAAATCTTGCTTGTTCTATGAAACGCTTTATGTAAAGCGGATTTTCCCATAGGAAATAATGGAAACTCAGATGATTGGTTCCACAACCCCCAAAATATTCATGTAAAAATATTAACTGGATGTAAAAATGAGGACAAAGCACTGGACTTGAATTCAGAACATGCATTCAATGTGCATGATCCTATGAAGCCTACTAAGGCTGCAATCCAAGACACTTTCCTGGGAGTAAGACCCATTTAACACAATGGGGCTTACTTCTGGGTGTAGACATGGTTAGGAGGCTGCAATCCAAGACACTTTCCAAGTGTCTCCCCAGTTTTTCCTTCTCATCCGGAGCCTCTCTCTCCCCTGCTCCCTTCTGTCTAGCCCTGAGCGGCTTCCCTCTTCTCCACTGCTCTTCTCTTCCTCTGCCCAGCGGATGCCCGGCCACAGGATGAACAGTGTGGAAGTGTTGCTTTCGCTATGGGCAGGCGCGCTAGGAAGCCCTGATGCTTTTTCAAAGGGCTGCCGGCCAGCGCATCTGCCCCAACTGCCGAGTGTGCTTGTTAAGTGAAGCAACACTTGTTATGTAAGGCAGAATCCTAGAGAAATTTTTGCTTGTTATGTGGATCACTTGTTAAGCGAGGTACCACTGTATGTTACGTTGAATCAGGAGTAGGTCCTACTGTGCTTACTGAACTCTCACCCACCTCCTTGGGTACAGATTGTAGCCCCAGTTTCCTCTGGATGAACGTGCATCAGGGCTGATGTTTTTGCAACAGCTGCTTTTATCTACCAAAATTCAAGGGGGACATGGATGAAGGCAGACTTACATACAGGCAACACACCATCCCCCAGCTTTCCAGAGGGATGGATTCTGGCTCAGTGGGAAGTACAGAAATAACTGGGGAGAGAAACAGCAGTTTTGTCTGGGCTTTCACACCACCGTCAGAACCTGTCAATTGGGCCTGCCTTCCGGAGATTGCTTGATTGCACCTGGAAATTGCATCTATTGTCACAAAAAGATACGGACCTCTTCTTCGCTTTGAAAGTGTGGCTTCACTTGCAAAGTGAGCTGCTTTATAACAGCTGATTTCACCTGACATTTTCCTCTATTAGGGTCTCAGCACAAGAAGCATCAGGAGAAAGAGATGCATTCTGCTCTTTCCAAATAATCAGATACAAGTTGTTAGAAGAAGAACAGACTCTGATGATAAATACTAATTGTGATGGCATTAATCAGCACCATCCTGTGTTTGCTGGGAGCAGCAGGCATCCTGGCAACGTCAGGGAAGTGGCTTTTGGGGAATTAACTCCTTCCATCGCCCACATCGTTTTCTTTGCAGGAAAATTGTTTTGGATCAAATTCAGCAGGAGATGAGAGTGTGATGAAGGAAACTGGCCTAGATGGACCTTTGGCCTGATCCAGTGCAGGCTCTTCTTACGTTATGTTAAACATATCTTGTCTTTGGTCATTTAAAAATGCTAAATATATTTGGCCAGAGACAGGCAACATCAACGAAAAGGCAACAGTGTACATACTATTCTGAAAGCAGAACTAGAACCAATGGGTACAAACAGCAAGAAAGGAGATTCCGGTTGGATATCCGGAAAAAATTCCTGAGGGTGAGGGCGGTTCGGCAGTGGAAGAGATTGCCAAGGGAGGTGGTGGACTCTCCCTCACTGGGGATCTTCAAGCAGAGGCTTGACGAGCACCTGTTGGAGATGCTCTAGGAGGATTTCCTGCTGCAGCCAGGGGGTTAGACTAGATGACCTACTAGGTCCCTTCCAACTCTATGATTCTATGATTCTATTCTGTCATGTTGTCGTACAAGGTGTGGCCTGGTTAAGACCCTTCCTGGTTTGTCAGTCACAGAAACTGTGCATTTCAAGCACCTACCCCCAAATCCAGAGTAACTAGGGGAGCATATAAGACACTTTACGCGCACCCATAGTTACTGCACTACCTAGTGAAAACCTATGAGAAATTCATAATGGAATCCAGAGTAAGTTGCTCTTACACTGGAGCAAGGACTCCCTGTAGTTACTCTGGATTTTATCCATACTCTTCTTCATTCCTTTTTTCCTCTGTCATGCACAAGGGCAGGAGTCTTCATGCTTCCACCTACAGCATTTCTAAACTTGGAAAATCTAATAGATAACACAGGGTATCATATGACTGGAAATTTCTGAATTTGTCCTCTTTTTCAGCCTCCTGTCCAGGTGTCCTCCAAAAGGGCTTCATTGTCCTCCATTTTGGCTTCATTTTGGAACTTTGCAATGGTGTGCAATACCCTGTTATGTCATATGTCATTGGATTCGTACTGAAGAGCAGAATCCAATATCAAAATTGGTTAGAACTTTCTCCTTCCTATCATGGAAGTTATGGGCAAAAAAACTAAAAATCAAAAAATATGCATCGAGCTCTATGGAAAAGTGATTGTGCCCAATATTGTGGCTCTACAAGTGAGTAGGCAAATGTGATATTGTCTGCCAGAAACGCCAGGCTGAGAGGAATCCAAGACCTTTTGAGGTTTGGGCATCTGCTTTGGGCATCTGGTCACCCAGGACCAAGGGACATCCATTCAAACTGAATGGTGGGAGACTCAAAACAGACAAAAGGAAATATATTTTTTTAAATCTAATGTGTGGTTATTCATACCATGGGATTTTGTGATGTCACCTGCCCAGGCAGACCAGACAGATTTATGGAGACTTCTTGTGGGCTACCATGAGATGCAAGAAGCGGGACTAGAAGAGCCTTGACCCAGTAGGTGTCCTTGCTTGACCCATGCTAACTGGGCAAGAGGCACTTTTTCAAATGGATATTCCTCTTTTATTTAGCAGGGGGAGAGTAACTGTCCCACCTCACCCCAGCAATGTCTGTTATAGTGGTATTCTTTGACATCTTTTTAGATTGTGAGCCCTTTGGGGACAGGGACCCATTAGCCATTAATTTTTCATGTTCTTTGTAAACTGCTTTGTGAACATTTTAGTTGAAAAGTGGTATATAAACACCATAGATAGTGTGCTTCTGATGTTCTTAGGGATGGCCTGATTTTGGAATGCCCTCTGTGAGAGAATTGCTCGGCTCTATCTCTGCAGGATGGGGGACAGTTTCCCATTTCAACAACTGCTTGTTGGAAGTCATGATCTATTCCATCATGATTGTGATGCTTCTCTGTAGTGGTGTGTTTATCTCTGGCTGTCTGAACTGGTTTTTTTGGTAGTTTTCTTTTAAACAGATGTTGCTTTATCCTGTTTTATGCCAAGCACTTTGATTCTTGCCAATAGAAAATAACAAACGACAGTTCATCTCCAAACAATCAAACAACCTCATAAATGGGGTGACCAAGATAAGAAACCAAGAAGACCCTCTGAAAAAATGCAAGGAAGAAAGTCCTCATCATTTCTCTTTTTCTTCAGACCCTTTTTGGCTTTTCCTTCAGCAAAGAAGGCTCCCAAAGGGTTAGGGTTAACTAACTCCCAAAGCCGCTTCCATTAAATCCATCAAGTGGGAAATCAGCGCAACAGAGAATGGTGGTTAGGGAATAATTCATGGGATGGATAGCATGCACAGAGAGAAGTTCTTTTCTCTCTCATACCACACCAAAAACAGGGGATATCTGTTAAACTGAGTGTCAGGATAGTATGGGTGAAATCCAGAGTAACTACAGAGAGTCCTTGCTCTGGAGTAAGAACAAGTTATTCTGGATTGCAATATGAATTTCCCATAGGTTTTTACAAGGCGGTGCGGTAACTACGGGTGCACGTAATGTCTCTTACATGCTCACATCGTTACTCTGGATTGTGCCCTAAGAACAAATATAATACATTTCTTGATCCTGCATGTCATTAGTCTGTGAAACATTTTGGCACATGATGTGGGGGTGGCAAGGAGTGGCATATGAGCAAGAAGTTGTATTGATGAGGGACTCAAAAGGTCTGCTGTAGGGGTAACCAGATTCTGCTTGCAACTTGTTTTTGATGTCCTGCACATCTGTGCATCATGCACATCTGTGTCCTGCACATCTGTGCCTTCGAAGAATTCATTACTGAAGGCAGTGTTTGGGATCGGATGAGAAATCTGGCTGGGATTATTTTCTCCAAGCAATTAACTTTGTGGCATTATCTCGCAGCCTGGTGACAGATTGATTTTGCAGAGTCCTCTGATTTCTGAAGGGCTCTTAGTGCTGTATTGTGAGAGTTACATGGCTGACACTGCCTTGAATAAGGAATCGAGTCAAGTGGAAATTAGAATTAACTGCAACAAAAAAATAAATTGACTCATTAAATCAAGCTTGCAGTACTTTTTGTTCCATGGGGGTTTTTGTTGGGCAGGAATAAAGAATGGGTTTGTACTAAGAGTCAGGAGTTTTGTAAAAAGCAAATGTCACAAGGGGAGGAAAAGTCTGGTTTACAGGGCAGTTTTTCACAACCTTTCCATTAGACAAGACCTTTTAACTAGAAAGGGAAAAGTACCAGCCAAGAAATTAGCAGATAATAGGCTTAGCAATGAGTTAAACCTCTGGAGAGAAAATAACCAGGAATGAACCATCCATTGAAGTGCAAGTTATAAGATGTGCTTTCTTACAGATATCCGCAATTCTCACCGGGAACAGCCTGGGCAGCACAGCTGAACCATAACAGTCATATAAATGCTGGGAAACATACCCACAATTAACCACATTATTTGCATATAATTTCTTTTTACTATAAATTATTTTTCTTACAAATGTATAATGAAAGATAAAGTTTAAGATGGACAGTCAGTTCTTGTTATCCGCTGAGATTAGGTTCCTGGAAAACCCAGTGGACAGTTTTTCTGCAGATAATGAATAGTTGATCCTATGGGATCAATGGGTTTAGTGAAAGCTGGCAAGGAATACTAGCAGTAGTCACTCTCAGAATGGTATGGACAGCCAAGATCATGCAGGTCAAGATCAAGAGCATATGGCATGCCAGAAGCTAAATTTTATTTCCGTGGATAAGAAAGTCTGTGGTTATTGAAAATTTAATGTATCAAGATGTTCTGAAACATGTTGTTCAGTCCTTTAGCATCACTGTACAAGGAAAAATACAGACAGGGTTATGTGACTGTGCAACCTGCATCTTACAGTGTTCAAGTGCATCCAGAAGCCTACAGGTGGGGCATAAATGCAAGAAACTCTTCTGTTGTTGTGGCATGCAAGCGGCATGCAGAGGTAGACTGCCATGGTACATGGAGGATCTTCAAGCAGAGGCTCGACGAGCTCCTGTCGGGGATGCTCTAGGGGGATTTCCTGCTGCAGGCAAGGGGTTGGACTAGATGACCTACTAGGTCCCTTCCAACTCTATGATTCTATAAGCACCAAACAGTGGAAAGAAAACTCAGCCCACACCTCGTATCGGGTGATTGCATGTTCCAGCAAGTCTACAATGGGCCAGAGGCTCATTGGGATGGGGTTCACATAGGCCAGATTTGGGGTAAGATCACATTTTTAATTGTTAGGAAAAGAAGAGGAACTTCGAACAAGGACATCTCTTGCCATTCTAGCAAGGCTGAAATAGGAACAATAGTTTTATTCCAAGATGAGAATAAGGGCAAAATCCAGAGTAACTACAGGGAGTCCTGCTCCGGTGTAAGAACAAGTGACTCTGGATTGCAATATGAATTTCCCATAGTTTTTCACTAGGTGGTGCTGTAACTACTGGTGCATGTAAAGTCTCTTACGTGCTCCCGTAGTTACTCTGGATTTGGGGGTAAGAGACAGTTTGCGTGCATGAAGGAGTGATGACTTAAATGTTGGCCACCCCAACACATTTCAACCCAATGCTTCTGCAGTATGAATTCTGACGTGCAAACGTGGACACTTGGAATCCAGCTAATTTTGAACTTGGCTGCCTGCAGATTTCCACATTCACAACTCCCCCATGCTGTCCTAGTACTTTACTTAATATAACCATAACAAGCTGTCAGGGATATAGATGAATTCAATAAGCCAGCTGCGGAGAACACCACATTTCCAGGAGCAAAAGACTCCGAGTGCGAGTTCAACTTTTATTACCACCCAGATGAAGGAACTGTTTCTAAGGCACCAAAATAATGGTTCTTGCAAGGAGCGAAGGTGCAGAGCGGCTCGTCCATCGATTCTGCCTCCTCCCCTTCGGTGTGCCGAGTGCAGCCAGAGACCATTCTGTGCGGCTTGGAGAGCCAGGAGAAAATTGCTCATTGATGATTGAAGATCCTCTGGTGGCATTTCGGCCGTGTTTCCCACTTACGGTCTTTCCTAACCTCCGTGCTTGTGTTTTGGCTCAGTCTTTCTTTGCTTTTTGCTCCAAGAACTGGATTTGTGCCACTAGAAAAATCCCGACCAACATGATTTTTTCAATCAAAAGGTCTCCAAAAAAGGCTCATCTCAAAGTCTGTGGATCTGCTGCCTCTTGTCAGCGGTCAGGATGTGGCAATTTCTGAGCTCTGACCCCAACTCAGTGCTTCTTCACTGCATCTGTATAGATAAGGGGGGCAAAGGGGTGCTCTGCCTCCTCCATCAACGGCCCATCCATAGGCCAAGTGAAGCAGTTGCCTCAGGCAGCAGATTAATGGAAGAGGCACCCATCTCTGTCCACCTTTGCCTCCTCCTCCTCCTCCTTCCAGTCTCTGGACTGGAAAAGGAAGAGGAGGACAGATGAGAGAGGGAAGGAGAGTGCTGAGCTAGAACATCCATCCATCCATCAACAGTATTTACCTGTATTTATTTGAATCTAATGTGCCATTGAATCTAAGCCCAATTTTAAAAGGCTTGACATTAAAAAAAGTTTACTGGCGGTTGTAATGCACAGCTGGAAAGCAGGTGCAAAATTTAATTTTACTGCTTACAACAATGAATTCTATGACAATTATAATATGTACTACTCTATACAACAATGGGTTTAGTTATATTTTTATTACAATAAACTGCTAAACTAAATATTGACCTATACGTATGCTCAAAATACCCTATTTATTCGAATCTAATGCACTATTGAATCTAAATTGCACCCTGATTTTGGAGGCTAAATTTGGCTGGAAAACGTGCGCGTTAGATTTGAGTAAATACGGTATATACTGCTTTTAACAACATTTTTACCATCAGAGTGGGAAGTGCACAGGTTGATACACTTTGCCACACTTCCTCAGGTGCCTGGCCTGACCCCTTCCCATCCTCACTCACAGCACTGCCTTGTTCACTGGCTGCACATGACTTGCTGTGTTTTGCTGCCACTGCCATGGACATTGCAGCTGACTAGTGAACTGTGTGGGGAGGCATTCACCATGGCTTGACTGATGCCACCTGTCATGAGTGCCACAGCTCCTAGTGCTTGGCCAGTTGCATAGAGTTGTGGCACACATTGCTTGTTTTTTCCTCCTAAAAGGAGGCCTTGTGCTGTCAGCTATCGTCGTACTATTGTTGCTACTGTGGAAAGATCAGGCACTGTGCTTTGGGTGCACCCAGCTCCCCAAGTGGTGGTCTCAGGCTGTTGCTTATTCATGCACATGGGGGCTAGTGATGGGCTTTTTCCTGCAGATATTCTGTCTGGATGGTGCACAGGGCGGTGGGGAAGATGGTGCGTGGGGAAAGGTGGTGCATGGGGGGATGGTGCACTGGGGGATGGTGCACAGGGAAATGCTGCATGGGGGATGTTGAACCTGGTATGATTGCACCTAGGGATGTTGCAGGGGGATTTTGCATGGGAGGTGTTGCACAGGGGACTTGCACCTGGGGGGGGGAAGTGTTGCACCTGGGGGGACCTGTTGCACGGGGAGTGTATTGCACAGGAGGATGTTGCACAGGGGGGGATGTTGGACTGGAAGGGATGTTGCACTGGGGGGATGGCGCAATGGGGGGATGGAACACAGGGCGGATGGTGCATGGGGGATATTTTACTCCCACAACGCAGGTACATTTTGCTAATTGAGAATATTTATACACCTTTCTTCTACAAGACAGCATTGCACAAAGCAGCTTGAATAGCAGAATCAATCCATCACTGGTCCACCGTCTCCAAAGAGCACACAGGCAACAGCTACTGGAAAGGATGGTGGGCTGGGGTGGGAGAGTTGCTCTCCCCTATAAGAGAACCACCATTGGAACCACCACCTCTTTACTGCTATTTAATGCAAGATGCTGCGGTGGACCTTTCAGGATGGGAGCTCAGGGTTGGGCACCCTGGCCAAACAGCCAGATTTTCCCTTCCTGGGAAGAAGAGCCTTTTGTTTACTCAGCACGACACACACAGATTTGGGAGGCCTTTAAAAGCATTTGTTTCCTTCTTTTACAGCACTTTGTTCTTGTAAATGTTCTGCCCACTAAAGTACTCACTCTCACTTTGCAAACTTCAACACACCCTTTGATGAATGGCTTTAATAAAATGGGGGCTCGAGTTTTTGAGTGCCAAGTTCATCAAGGCGCATCACTGACCAATTATCCTCTATGCCAAAAAAGCATCACCTGTTGAATTAATATTTGCAAGTAATGTTTGCAAAGAATATTAATAAATCTATTTTGTATTTTGCTTGTTGAGTGTGCAGAGGGCTTCTTCTTGCCCTTACAACCAGGGTGACCATATGCCCTGTTTTTCCAAGACACACGTCCTCTTTTTTGCATTGTGTCCTGGGGAAAAAACCTACATTGTCCTCCTTTTCCTACAAGCAGCAGTGGCTTGCTTGTAATTAATTAATAAATAATACACAATAAATTACATATAATCGTATTAAATTTAATCATAAGCAATAAATTTTCTTAGCATTATTCCAGCTCCTGGCTGGGTCTGCTGAGATGATGGAAGCAACATGGGGAAATCTGGCTGGATGTTGCTTCATGCAGTACCCAGGTCTTGAACCAGTGACCTGCTGATCTTAAAATCGACAGGCACAGGGCCTTTAACCACAGAGCCACAAGGAATCCCCTAAATTTAATAATAAGCAATATGGTGTTAAAATTAACCACTTGAAAGTAATATATATGTGTGTTTTAGCTTTTATATTTTCATGTCCTACATTTTTCTTAGGTATTCCTCAGTGTGGTGCTTGGGGCATGGTAGGCACCTGTTACAGGCACATGGCTTCAGAGAGTTGCCGCAGCTTTCAGGTGGGCTCCTGGGCAACACAACGGTGCCCACCTGCTTTCCAGTGGCACAGATCCAAGGCACAGATTAAGTGGCACAGTTCCAAGTAGTCCCATGGGGGCTGCTGCTGTAGGAGGGAGAGCACTGGCTCCATTTTGCTCCCCAAGCCTGGAATGGTTTCGACGGGAAGGGACCTTTTGCATGCCTCTCTCCAAGACTCCCTGTTCTGCCCCCTCTAGCTATGCCACTGCAAAGACAGACCCACAACACCGATCTGACTCAAGTGCATTGTCCCAATTACCAGTTTTCAATTAGGAAGCCTGGAAAACAACAGATGTTCTTGTTCATTAGCTGAGGTGTGCAAACCCTCCGAGAAAGAAGATCTCTGACAAGCTACCAACATGAAACACAAGGAGGCATCCTTGATCAAGCATGTTCAGTGACTGAGGGGTGCCCACACCAAACACCAGGCTCCAAGTTGGAGGCGAAGACTTGTTTCCCACATAAGGCAGGTGGACTGCCAAGGGCAGCAGGGAGATCTTACTTATGGTTCCTCCTCTTTGGATCTTTCCTACACTGTCTGCAGTCAAGGCATGAATCAGAATGAGTTGCTGAGCACCAGGAGCCACTTCAACCTGCAGGGGGTTGATCACGTTCTAGGGATGCCGAGCACTTAGAAGACTCTTCGCATACAAATAAACCAGAACCATTAGCAAAAAGGGGGGGTTACTTCCGGCCTTCTGGGGTTCTTCTTTTCTGGATAGCATTTGACCATCAAATGAAGCAGAAATGTTGATGACAATAACGTGATGAGTGGAAGCATGTCATGAATGACACACGGATCTCAGCATCAGGACAACCTGCTCTCCAAACACCAGCCAAGGACTGTAAAAGCAGCAGCAGAGCTCTTTGACCGATTTACTGGAAGCTGCTGTGTGAGGCTGTGGGCAAGAGGCTGCCCCCTTGCATGCCATGGGGGGTTGGAAGTTGCTGTGCCTGTTGAACACCCCCTTTGCTCACCCTGGACTGTTATGCAGTGGAGTGTTTTTGGAGTGTTGTGGCACAACCATAAGCATCCACTTGGCTGGCACAAGTCCTTGCGCCATCCAGTGTTTGTTGAAAATGTGTTGAAAAGCACATCTGCAGCACCTGGTGAGGAGCCTAGGATGGTGCAGGGAGTTGTACCAGCCACTCTGCAATGCTGTGGGCTGTAGAGGCCACTAAGTTGTGCTCACCAATCTCCGCTGGTGCAGGAGATGGGGTAAAAGCTGTTTGTGAAGTGTTCCAGGTAGGGTTGGGGAGAATGTGACTGGGGAGGCAGGGCTGGGACCAGTACTTGTGCCAAACCCAAGCCCTGTCCCTAGGCCAGTGGTGGTGAATCTATGGCATGTGTGCCAGGGAGGACACTCAGATCCCTCCCTACAGGCACATGACCATAGCACTGCAACACACCCCAGCCCAATGTCTGCTCCTGTCCAGAGCACCCTGATGCCCAGTGCACATGCCCAGACCTCTGGGCATGCGGTCTGGGCACCGGTGTGCTCAGTTCAGCTCCTCTTTGGAGCACAGCCGAACGGAGGGGTTGAGTGCCCAGAGCTCTGAACATTTGCAATAGGCTTAGGGTGCTCCTGGCCCACTGTGCACACCTGGAGTTCTAGGCATGAGCACTGGGCACTGGTGCCGTCAGTTGGCACTCAGTGCCCAAAAGGTTTGCCACAACTGCCCTAGGCAATACTGAGCAGCCTAGAGCTGCTTGGATCTGTGCCAACAATTTATTTTAGAGCAAAACCTTCTCCATTTTTAAATAAAGAAAATAAATGAAGATCTAATTTCTCTCTCCTAAGTTTCCCATCTATAAAAGACACTTTCAACAGGGGGGCTCAGATATTTTTTTGAATTCCCGGCCGCCGGCAAGACCCCCTTGCACCACATCACGTCGTCCTGTCTAGAACTAGCAGAAGGTGCAGCCACTGAAATGCCCCCCTCAGGGGCATTAATTGGCCTTAATGTTGATGATGTGAAACCAACAGAGCCCCAGGTTCCTTTAATTGCAGTATGGAGGTGGGCAATGATGCTTCCATTCATTAGCAGAAGCGAAGGGCTCTGAGACGGAAACCTCATTAGAAAGTATATCAGTACAGGGAGAAATCCATAATTTAATCATGTTTCTGTTTCAACCTCTGCTATGAAAAAGTGTCCCTCATGGCTGAATACTCCTTTCACAGAATGAGTACTTAATTTGTACTTAGTTCATACTTTTTATACATAGTTCATACTTTCCAACTTCAGGGAGCTCTTTCCATGCTAGAACATCTGCTGTGGACTCTTTTAGTACCTTGCAAAAAAAAGTGTTTGGAGTGTGCAAGGATCAGTAAATGAGCCCCCCTGGATCGGGCCCATCAAATCCAGCTTCCTGTATCTCACAGTGGCCCACCTGATGCCTCTGGGAGTGCAACAAGAGACCTGCATCCTGGTGCCCTCAATGCATCTGGTATTCTGAGATAACCTAAACCCATCAGGTTTGTCTCACTTATACTGGATCTTTCCTCCAGAAATCTGCCCAATCTAGGCCAGAAACCCACATTGTGCCAAGGGTAGGGTGGCCAAACTCATGGTCCTGATAGGCCAGGACCCCCTATCAAACTTGCCAGTATGTGAAGCCAATCCCCACCAAACCAGACAGTCCTGGATTTGGGGGGACATATGGCAACCCTATTCATGGGGCAAGGATTTCCATAGATTAATCACATATTGGGTAGATAAATATTTTCATAAAGAAATAGTCTTGTGAGCTCTACTTTGCTCTTTCTTTACCCCCCTGAGTTCATCAGGGGCGTAACAGAAGTCGCAAAGGGCAATGGGCATGTACTGGGTATGATGGACTTCTGAGCCTGGACCAAAGCAGAGCTTAGCATCTTTCCTGCTTCATCCCCTCACAGTCTTCATTTTGATAGGCCAATGATCTTGGAGCGTATTGGGGGGGGGGGGGCAGAGGGGAAACAGCTTACCCTTGTCCTATTTAACTACATGCCTTTCTTGGAGTGTTCTGTGGTTTGTTTCAATAATTTATTATTTGCTATAGTTTTATTGCGTGAGTGTGTTCTGTTTTTATTAATATGCCACTTTTGGCACTGCTTGTAGCAGAGATTGAATAATAGCCTCGACTCTCCAATATTAAACAGCAAAAACATCTTGGAGTCAAAGGGAGTTTCTTTTTCTCTATAAAAAAGGGTAGCTGCAGCTCTACAAGGCTGCAAAAGATGTTTTGCAAAGCACTTGCATGGATGGAGATGACACAAGAGCAGCAGCCCAGAGCCTTCTGGGCTTTGCAGGGGAGCTGCTCAGAGAAAAGCCACAGGCTGGAATCACAGAATGGAGCGAGGCCCCTGTTGATGCTGAGATTTAAGGGCATGTTGAAAGCAGAAGCACTGCATGCGATACTCCCTGTATCTCACAGTGGCCCACCAGATGCTGCAGGGAGCACACAATATAACAAAACACCTGTATCCAGGTGTCCTCCCCTGAATCTTGAGGTTTATTCCATCCATCCATCCAACCATCACCCCCTTCCTTCCTTCCATCCATCCATTGTTCCATCCATCACTTCCTTCCTTCCTTCCTTCCTTCCTCCCATCCATCCATTCATCCTTCCTTCCTTTCTTCCATCCATCCATCACCTCCTTCCTTCTTCCTTCCATCCATCCATCCTTCCTTCCTTCCATCCATCACCTCCTTCCTTCCTCCCATCCATCCATTCATCCTTCCTTTCTTCCATCCATCACCTCCTTCTTTCATTCTTTCATTCCTCCCATCCGTCCTTCCATCCATCCATCCATCCCCTCCTTCTTTCCTTCCTCCCATCCATCCATCCATCCATCCATCCATCCATCCATCCATCCATCCATCCATCCATCCATCATCTCCTTCCTTCCTTCCTTCCTTCCTCCCTCCCATCCATCCATCCATCACCTCCTTTCCTTCCTCCCATCCTTCCTTCCTTCTATCACCACCTTCTTTCCTTCCTCCCATCCATCCATCACCTCCTTCCTTCTTTCCTCCCATCCTTCCTTTCTTCCATCACCTCCTTCTTTCCTTCCTCCCATCCATCCATCCATCCATCCATCACCTCCTTCCTTCCTTCCTTCCTTCCTTCCTTCCTTCCTTCCTTCCTTCCTTCCTTCCTTCCTTCCTTCCTTCCTTCCTTCCATCCATCCATCCATCCATCCATGGCTTTTTTTCCTGGGGCTACTCACTGGTATGCAGAATCAGCACCTTTTCCCACCTGCCCCCACCAGCTAATTAATAATTGGTCATAGGGGGATGAGTAGCTATGCCACTGTGGTGAGTACCGGCACCTTTCCCCCACCCCCTGGAAAAGCTCTGCATCCATCCATCTACACACCCATCCCCGTCATGGCTAGTAACCATGGCTTGTAAAATACATGCACACCACTTCTTCTAAGCAGGTTGAGTAGGTATTTGCACTGCCTGTGTCACCTCTTTGGCCAGATCCATGGGTGAGAAAGGGGGAGAGGGAAAAAGAAGCATGCATACATTCCATGGAGAGTGAAGCCTCTTGCACACGAGTTTCAACTCTCTGAAAGTCAATGGTCTTCCACCAGTCAAGTTGCTACTGTGAGATCCCCAGGTAAGATTCATTCCTGGTGCAAGAAGGCAGCACGTCTTGATAAAAGCCTCCTCCGGGGCCCTTTTCTTACAAGGGAAAGGGCTTTCTTGAGATCCTCAGATGTCTTTGAGCCAAATCTTCTGGAAAAGGGGTCTCGAGAGGTTGTAAAATACTGTGTTTGAATTGCTTTTATCAGAACACGCTGGACCTTTTATACCAATTCAAGCAGAAATTTCTGTTTGTGCCAATGAGAGTGTCTTGGGCAGCCCCTGCTAGGAACCTGAGTGACTCCATCTTGAGAGGATTACCCTGCAGCAGAGACATCTGGGAGGCACCACTAGTTTCTGGAAGGCTGGGAGGAACGGCCAGGTGTGAATAGCCTCCTTTGAAGTAAGTCAAAAATCCAAAGTGTTTGGCCGGATCTACAGGATGGCCAATAAAGCTTAGTGCCTTCAATTGCAAATTGAGGCCAGCTAGGAAATGGTAGAACCACGAGAAGAGTCAGGAAGACTACAAGACTGGGGTCAATCGTGTGGAGGCATCAGAGCCCCTTGCACCCTGACTGGATCACCAGATTGGACTGGATTGGATCTGGATCACCAAATTGGACTGGATCTACTTGCTTTCAGTACCTCCAACTATTATAAAAATACCTGAGGTTGAAGCCATGTGAGATAATCCCTACAATCCAGAATAACTACGGGTGCACGTAAGAGACTTTACGTGCACCCGTAGTTACTGCACCACCTAGTGAAAACCTATGGGAAATTCATATTGCAATCCAGAGTAAATTGTTCTTACACCGGAACAAGGACTCCCCATAGTTACTCTGGATTGCGCCCTAAGCCTGAGAAGATTTCTTGGGGTGCAGCAGAGAGGATCATGCGTTCAAGGGAGACCAAGTGGAGTCTGTGGGATTCCCTGCACTGATGGGGTTTAATTCTTTTATGGTCTATATTCTTTTGCCATCCATGCTAAGGTAGGAATCAGTGTATTAGAGTTAGGAGCTAACTTTTATTGTTTGGAACTCCGAGTTTTAATGTGCTCGTGCTCAACTATCCTGATTTGGCTTACAATAAATTTGATTTCTATTCTATAAGATTGTGGTTGTGTCTCTACTTAAGGTAACCCCAAACAACGGACCCTTTAGGGGAGCAAGTGTGAAAGGTTGACCGGGTGGACCCAGGAAGTGGTCGAAAGTCAACTTCAACTTGCGTCTCCATGCCTCTGAGCAAGTGCAGAGTGCTAAGTGGTAGACTCTGACACTTAAAGAGGCTTTCTTGTGGTCCTCTGACTTAATGAGATGAGACCACTCGGTTCTGAACTGAAATCCAGTCAGAGCGGCACAGAGAGGCTCACCTCTTTTTTTTCTATGTGCAGCACCTGACATTCTGGAGTGCCTCTCATCGCTCCTGCTGAACGGGACCCACATGTTGCTCAGCCTACGCTGTGCCACACAAGGAGAGGACCGCCAGAGCAAAGGCAGACACGGAAAGGGTCTCTCCTCCCAGTATGTTAACATTCAACATTCAAACACTGTTTATAGCCAATAAAAGACAGTGAAACCATTTAGGAAACTATTAAATCATTAAAAGCTGGAGAGAAAGGTTTTTGATTACTGTCTCCAACGAAAATGTTTGTGCAGCTTAAAGTGGCTTGGCAGCGCCAGTTGTCAGAGATGGCATAACTGGTCTTAAAGAGACAGCTCTGCATTCACTTTTCAGTTAGGGCAAAATCCAGAGTAACTACGGGGAGTCCTTGCTCTGGTTAAGAAGAACCTACTCTGAATTCCAATATGAATTTCCCATAGGTTTTCATTAGGTGGTGCAGTAACTATGGGTGCACGTAAAGTCTCCTACGTGCTCCCATAGTTGCTCTGGTTTTGGGGGTTAATCTCAACCATTAGAGCCTGACCAGCCTCCAACACTCTTTTCAGCTGGCTAAAGCCATTCATGTTTGGACTAGCTAACCACACGTAGATCATCAGAGAGGATGGAGAAGAGACTGCCCAGAGCCAGCAACAAAAGCAGCAACCACAAATCTTCTCTATAAATAATAGATCTCTACCAAACCATCTGTAATTAAAACAAATTTACTTGTATTTGTATGTTGCATCTGCGTAAGTGTGTATGTGTGCATATATGCATGTGGTCCACAATGATTCCAATTTTTGTGGGTGGCGCAAGTGGCTAAGACACTGTGCTTGTTAACCAGCAGGCCAGGGTTCGAGACCTGGGTCGGCCCCACAAGACAGGGTGAGCTCCTGTCCTTAGCCCAGCTCTGCAACACAGCTGGATCCAATCGTATTGGCTCTGCCTTTCCACTGGACTAATTCAGTGGCGTGGAGAGGGGGGATTTGCTGCTTGGGTAACAGCCTATCCTCCATAACAATCTAACCCAGGCTTTCGTGCTTTGCATGCAGTGTATGCAGCGCCGAGCACGATACCATAGTCTGCACAGACTGACGGAGGCCTGCAGTCCGTGGCTCCTGAAGGTTGGGAACCACAACGATAACAATGGTTCAAGTGTAATGGTTTAACAACACAGCATGAACTCAGGGTACAATCCAGAGTAACTACAGGAGCATGTAAGAGACATGGAGCGCTTATGGCATCACCTAGTGGAAACCTACGGGAAATTTATATTGCAATCCAGAGTAAATTGTTCTTACACCAGAGCAAGGACTCCCCATATTACTCTGGATTTCACCCTCACTCATTCTTGAGCTGGCTCTGTCTCTACCAGACAACTCTGAATGTCCAACCCCGGATTAGGCGGGCACCACTTTAAGGGACTGTTCACCCCATTAATTGCTCCGTCCCTCAACAATGAAGGCATTTTAGGTATTCTTGACAAGGCAGTTGATACAGCTGCTAACTGCAGCTCTGGAACGAGGAGAAAACAGAATCCAGGATGTTGGCGGATCTGACAGCCGGTGCTAACTCAATTCTACCCTTCTGGAAGCCAAAGGGGCTCCTAATTAGAATGCAAGAGGCATGATTAAAAGTTGCAGATCCTAAGTAAATGGGAAGCTGTGCTCCGTAGCGGAGCTATAACTGACTGTTATCGCCTGTTGGAAGGAAGGAGCGGAGCCTTTCCAGAGCCAGCCTGCAAACAACAGCAGTTCATCAGATCATCCTTAACGGCAGACATTTAATCAAGCCCGTCTCGCGTGCCTTCCTTCAGATTATATTTGGGAGGCTGTGAAGCAGGAGGCTTAGAAAACATTTTGTCACCGTTATTGCAACACTTAAATAGAACTGCATCTTCATTAAGAGGGCAATCCAACAACGTCTACTCAAAAGTAAGCCCCATTGTGTTCAATGGGTCCAGGAAAACGTCTTTAGGATTGCAGCCTAAACTGAATTTATACAACAGTGATCTCCCTTTTGTAGATACCCACCGAATAGTGGCCGGCCATTGCATTTGTACCACATTTCAGTGACGCACAGCACAATCCTTACTTGCGATGGAGCAGGCAGGCAGGCAGGCTTGTCTATGATGCATCCAGTGCAAGACAAGAGTAAACTTTCCCCTTCCCCAGGGTAGGGCTGCAGCAGCCCTAATGTGTGTGCTCAGTTCTGCACCACTTATTGGGCTACTCCACACTTGGGAATAGGGGTCGGGATCTGGCATATCTCTGGGACGCAGCCCTGACTCCCACTTACCACCTGCTCCCTCGCACTGCCCTCTGCCTGTCCTGGAATGCCCCCTCGCATCTCCTCCCCTACCCCTCAAACACCGTACTAGCTGAGATCTGCCAGTGCCTGTTTTCCCAAGTGTTTTCCAAAGAGTACAATCCTAATAGTGTCTACTCAGAAGAAAGTTCCATTCAGTTCAATAGGGCTTCCTCTATGGATTGCATCCATAGTGCCTGCATTGGTACCCGAGGCTGGTGCACATCTATTCACTGATCTAGCTTCATCAACAATAAGGTGTTGAAACCCAAGTCTTACTGAAGGTATTGGACTTGTGTCTCAATATAACAACACCACCAGTCTCCCATTCCTGTGGTGGTGTGGGGAGTCCGGGACATGGCCTTGTACTGGCCTTACTCCCCAAGAGTCGTGTGTAAGTGCCTCGCAGCACTTTTGTGACACCCCAGGCAAATACGGGACTTATGCTAACTAAGGGCGGTGGGTGGCGCAAGTGGCTAAGACACTTTACCTGTTAACCAGCAGGCCAGGGTTCGAGACCCGGGTCAGCCCCACAAGACAGGGTGAGCTCCTGTCCTTGGCCCAGCTCTGCGACGCAGCTGGATCCAATCGTATTGGCTCTGCCTTTCCATTGGACTCATTCAGTGGTGTGGAGAGGGGGGATTTGCTGCTTGGGTAACAGCCTATCCTCCATAACAATCCAACCCAGGCTTTCGTGCTTCGCATGCAGCGTATGCAGCACCGAGCACGATACCATAGTCTTCCAAGACTGACGGAGGCTGGCCTAACTTGGGCTTAGGATGGCAGCCACAATTTGGTAGAATATAACAACACCATTTTCAAACACCCCTAATTATAGCACAATCCTTTGGTGTTTTTTTCAGAAGGAAATCCCACTGTGGTTCCAAGGAGCTTATTTCCAAATAAATAAATTACAGACTTACAGTGCAATCCTAAGCACGTCTACTCAAAAGTAAGTCCCATTGAGATCAATAGTACTTACTCCCAGGAAAGTGGTTAGGATGGCAGCCATAATTAGATTTATAGAAGGGAGACAGAATGCAAACATAGGCTACAATCCAGAGTAACTACGGGAGCACATAAGAGACATTACGTGCACCTGTAGTTACTGCACCACCTAGTGAAAACATATGGGAAATTTATATTGCAATCCAGAGTAACTTGTTCTTACTCCAGAGCAAGGACTCCCTGTAGTTACTCTGGATTGTGCCGTAAGTCAGCCTGCATTTTATATGAACTACTTGTGCATATTTGAGGACATGTTTGTCGCAGAGAAAAACAACTGTTTCAATAGCTCAAAAGTAAGCCCCATTGTGTTCAATGGGAGTTAAGTATCCTAACCCTACAATCCAGAGTAACAATGGGAGCATGTAAGAGACATTACTTGTACCCGTAGTTACTGCACCACCTAATGAAAACCTATAGAAAATTCATATTGCAATAGAGAGCAAATTGTTCTTACACCGGAGCAAGGACTCCTCGTAGTTACTCTGGATTGTGCCCTTAGTCGGATAGGATTGTACTCGAGTGTTTGGACAGCAAGTCAGCAACAGGGACTAACTATTAGCAAAGAGAAATGACATTTTAAGAGCTCAGTCCTAAGCATGCTTGCTCAGATTAGGGTTGCCATAATTCTCTTCCACAATACCGGGATTGGATCCTCTGTCCCATTTGCCAGTATATGAACACAATCCCCCCAAATAGGGATTGTCCCTTTTTTTGTGACATATGGCAACTCTAGCTCAGATGTAAAAACCATTGTAGTCAATGGGACCTACTCCCAGGTAAGTAACAAAAGGAAGTGTTTTTAGGCAGTTAGGGATGGATTGGGCCTTGGGGATTGCAGACCTGGCCTTTGCCATATCTTAACCCCCATACTGGGCTTGCCGTTGTTACATGGGACTACTTCATTTGGTGCCACCTAAATTGCTGCCACATATTTAATGTCACTTAGGGCACAATCCAGAGTAACTACGGGGAGTCCTTGCTCTGGTGTAAGAACAATTTACTCTGGATTGCAATATGAATTTCCCATAGGTTTTCACTAGGTGGTGCAGTAACTACGGGTGCACGTAAAGTCTCTTACGTGCACCCGTAGTTATTCTGGATTGTAGGGTAGGGCTGCAATCCCAAAGAAACTTTCCAGGGGGTAAAACCCATTGAACACAATGGGGCTTACTTTTGAGTAGACATGGTTAGGATTGTTAGTAAGATTTAAACATCCAAGCTTGGTTCTAGATTCACAGATTCAGCCTTGGCTTTGTCCCCCTTCATCTCTCTCTCCCCTCCTATCCAATTTTGCCTCCTTTTATTTCCTCCACCGCATCCTACAATTTTCTCCATTTATCAATTTATAAGTAGAGGTACTTGTTGAATTTGTAAGTGATGCAATTGAATAATTTGTTGTTTTTGCGTTGAAGGTTGCAACGTAATGATACTGATGCTTAAGAAATCACATCTGTGAATAAAAACCACACTAATGACACATTTTGCATTTTAATTTAACAAATTTTCGAAATACTGTCATTGCTATTTTCAAACATATCTACTTATAGGAAACAAACAAGGAAGGACCTGCAACTGGAAGACATTTGGCGCACAATCCTAACCTTTCGTTGATCTTTATGGTCCATACCAGACCTCCAGCAGACCTTCTAAAGTTTTCCAAGAAGTGGTGGGATTCAAATAAATGAATTAACAACAGGTTCTATTTCCCAATAACCTAAATGAACAACAGGTTCTATGTCCCATTAGTAACCGGTTCTCAGAACCAGGCGCGCATTAGCAAAGGGAACCCGTGAGAACCCCCTGAAGCCCACCGCTGCTTCCAAGGCTTGTGAAGACCTCATCAGCCACTGATGCGGAGCCCTCTTATCTGTACCAACCTTGGGGGTGAACAACAAAAGGAAGGGCCTTTATTGTGGTGGCACTTCAAATATGGAATTCCTTCCCTTTAGATTTGTGATCAGTGCTCTCCCTACAGGATCAGTAGACTTATCTCTTTTGTATGGGGATCTCCTAGTATGGGGAAGTGGAGACATATTCTCATAAACCTGGTATCATAATTTTAGGATGAACCAGACTTGCTGGCAAAAGAAATGAAACACCATCTTCACTATGGTTGTGGCAGGAACGATGTTGACCATACCTGAGGAAGCAGCAAGGAGCAAACGATCCCAAACGTGGCTTCAAAGTTGTCCTTCAGCCACAACCCCACCGCGTGGATGCAGCCACGGACATGGATGATGTTTACCAGTTCCAGGCGCTGCAAGAACAGAATTTATTGATTATTTTTATTTAAGGGATTTATAACTGGCTTTTCCACTGTGGGTGGTGCAAGCGGTTAAGACGCTGTACCTGTTAGGCCAGGGTTCGAGACCTGAGTCGGCCCCACAAGACAGGGTGAGCTCCTGTCCTCAGCCCAGCTCTGCGACGCAGCTGGATCCAATCGTATTGGCTCTGCCTTTCCATTGGACTAATTCAGTGGTGTGGAGAGGGGGGATTTGCTGCTTGGGTGACAGCCTATCCTCCATAACAATCCAACCCAGGCTTTCGTGCTTCGCATGCAGCGTATACAGCGCCGAGCATGATACCATAGTCTCTCAAGGCTGACGGAGGCCTGCTTCCACTGATAAAGCAAATGTCGAAGGGGACTTTAAAATCCTTTTGTCCTCACGACAACCCTGTGGGGTAGGTGAGGCTGAGAGTAAGTGACTGGCACAGGATCACCCAAGACGATACAAGGCTAAGGGGGGATTTGAACCCTGAGCTTCCAGATCTCAGTCCAACTCCGTAACTGCTGCAACATGGAATGGTCCAGATCAGAGTCCCTCACGTTCCAAGGGCCCTGCCAAATCAGGGTGACCAAATGCCCAAACCTCAGAAGGACAAGGTCTTGGGATTTCTCTCAGCCTGACCGTTCCGTTGGACAATGGTATGTTTTCCTACTCATGAGTAAAGCTGAGATATTGGGCACTTTCACTATTCCATAGAGCGCAATATATATTTTTGATTTTTAGTTTTTTGGCCATAACTTTTGATTGGAAGGAGATATTTCAAAATCTATTTTTTCATTGGATTCTGCTCTTCAAATCCAACAACACATGACATGAGGGGGCATTGCACAACATTGCAAAGTTCCAAAATGAAGCGAAAATGGAGGACAATGAAGCCCTTTGAGAAGACGCCAGGACAGGAGACGAAAATAGAGGACAAATCCAGAAATTTCCGGTCATCTGGTCACACGGTGCCAAATGTACACCAAATGCCTCCGTGCAAACTGGCAGTATGGATTCCATCTTTTGGGAGCCTGAGTGCCAACCTTGGACCAGATGTCTGTGAATTGGCTTAAACCTGCTCCAAAGCCATCTATATGCTTCACGGTGAGGCACGGTAGAAATTCAGGCGAATCATCACGATCAACCAAGTTGCCTGCTGCTCCGAGGAGAGCCTAACCGGACTTTTCTCCAAAGTGTTCATTGTGCACAAAACCCCAGAGATGGCAACAAGAAGCCGGTTTCAGGGGGTTTCAGAATAGCCCCCCACCAAGCCATCCCCCACTAAGCCATTTCTCTCAACAAATGGTGTGTGGGAGAAGAAACCAAAACAGGTTCCTTCATCACAGCGACAGGCAAAGAAAATCTCACAGTAATTGACTTTTTCTTGTTTTTGTTTTTGCAACACCAATTTTTGTCCCCACAAAGATGTGGAGACGGGGGAATGCCGTCCACCACTGTTTTTCTAAGTGATTGATGGGGTGGGCGAAGAAGGTTGTTCAGATGATGCTGGGGAAGAGGGGACCCCAATCACTTCCTCCCATATTGTTCAAAAAATATAACATTGGAATAGGCAATTCTCGAATATGGGCAAAATCCATAGCAGTTACGGGTCCACGACGGTACGCCACCCTCTAGTGTTATCTTATGGAAAGTCATCTTCACTGCTCCGGAGCAAGGGGCTTAATTTCACTTTAGGATATAGACCTATGTCCTCCATGTCTGCTCAGAAATAAGTTCCCTTGTGTTCAATGAGACTCACTCCTGAGAAACCCCAGTGCCATATTCCAAGATGGTGGATCCCACCAGTGATGGGCCCAGCCTCCCTTAAGATCCGGTACGCCGGAAGTCAGGGGGTGGGGCCGGAGTCAGGGGCGGGGCGGGTCCTATCCAGGCCGAACTGCGCATGCGCCAGACTTGGCACATGCGCAGTGCGTCCCCTGAAGCGTCCTGGCGCCTAGCCTCAGGACACTCAGTGCGCGTGCGTCGAGCTGGACGCACGCGCACTGAGCGTCCTAGGGCTCAGCGCTAGGACGCTTAGCGTGCCTGCGTCGAGCTGGACGCAGGCGCGCTGAGCGTCCTGGCACCAAGCCTCAGGACGCTCAATGTGCGTGCATCCAGCTGGACGCACGCGCAGTAAGCTTCCTGGTGGCTAGCCCCAGGAGACCCGGCGCTGGCGGACGCTGTCATACCGGTCCCCGTGGCTCTTGCAGCCGTGGGTCTGGCCGGTTCGCTGTCGTCCGCCCTGGTGGAAGACCCGGTATGGGCGCATAGGCCCATACCGGTATCTGCCCACCTCTGGATCCCACCCATACTGAGTACCACTGGTGTAGGGTGAAAGAAAGATGGATCTGATCCAGAGTGCCCAATCTACTGGGCAGTTCTCTTGCACAACCCCTCTACAATGCCCTCCTGCAGCTCCTGTTCAGTTCAATGACACTTGCAAAGCAAGAAACATCCTGCTAAGCATTCCCTTGTAAGGCCTGCACCTGCTCCCCACTTTGGCCATATAAATTTGACATGTGCTCCAGGGGCGTCTTACCTCTTTATCAAGAGTCTTGTAGCCGCACAGCGTGTTGATGACTTCTCCTGGGACCTATTTAAAAAGAGGAAGAGTTCATTACCATGCACAGATGCTTTTGTTTCAACGGCTGGAAGGAAAGGGAAAGTTGTGGGGTGTCCCAGTATCTTTCCCTACACTAGTCCAACAGGCTGTTGGTAAATCAGCCCTGAACTTGGGATGGCCAAAAAGGATGGTCAAAGCTGAAATAATTGAAGTCATGAGTGTGCAAAACTTCTCTGCACATATCCAGGAGATCCTTTCCTATCAGTGACAGGTTTTTCCAGTGCTGTATATAGGATATATTTCATCTGTCTGTCTGTCTGTCTGTCTGACCAATCAATCTATTAAACAAATTTGTACCCCGCCTTTCTCCCACAAGCAGGACTCAAGGTAGCTGACAACAAGGTTTACACGTACCATAATTTAAAAATACATTAAAAAACATTAAAATACAATACATAAAAACATATTAAACTTGGTAACTTGGCTATCACTTTTAATTTATACAAATATATATTTGTAATATATACAATAGTATAAATATTCCAGTGCACATCATGCATTTAGCATGATGATTTTATTCTTCATAGGGCTGTGGGTGGTGCAAGTGGTTAAGACACTGTGCCTGTTACCCAGCAGGCCAGGGTTCGAGACCCGGGTCGGCCCCACAAGACAGGGTGAGCTCCTGTCCTTAGCCCAGTTCTGTGACGCCAGCTGGATCCAATCGTATCGGCTCTGCCTTTCCATTGGACTAATTCAGTGGGGTGGAGAGGGGGATTTCCTCTTGGGTAACAGCCTATCCTCCATAACAGTCCAACCCAGGCTTTCGTGCTTTGCATGCAGTGTATGCAGCACAAAGCACGATACCATAGTCTTTCAAGACTGACGGAGGCCTGCATTTTTTTTAGGTCAGTTGCCACCACCATATCCTGTGGCAAGGAGTTCCACAGATTAATGACACACCGGATCAGAAAGTGTTTTACTTTATTGCTACCCTCTGCACCCCGGCTTGCCAACCCCGGCAGTCCACCAGCTGAGAAAATAACTTCTGCTTGCCTTATTCTGTATCACTGACATTCTTTTGTGTGTGTCCACAAACGGTAGCTTGCCACCTTTTAACACAATCCTGTACTCCAGTCAATCCTTGGCTGCAGCTACAGATCAAACTCCAGGGAACAGAAGGACTCCACAGAGTGTCTGAACACTGCTCCTTCCTATCTATCATCGTAGAAAGCTACAAAGAAGCATGATTTTGGAATATTTGATGGAGGGAGGAGAATTTCAGGCATGGCAGAACCAAATGCACAGTTCAAACCCAGAAAAAGTAGTCCAGAAATAAGTGGTCTGGTTGCATTTATATGTCCCCTTTTGCATTTATATGTCTGGTTGCATTTATATGTCCCCTTTTGCAATTATATGTCTGGTTGCATTTACATGTCCCCTTTTGCATTTATATGTCTGGTTGCATTTATATGTCCCCTTTTGCATTTATATGTCTGGTTGCATTTACATGTCCCCTTTTGCAATTATATGTCTGGTTGCATTTATATGTCCCCTTTTGCATTTATATGTTTGGTTGCATTTACATGTCCCATTTTGCAATTATATGTCTGGTTGCATTTATATGTCCCCTTTTGCATTTATATGTCTGGTTGCATTTACATGTGCCATTTTGCATTTATATGTCTGGTTGCATTTACATGTCCCATTTTGCAATTATATGTCTGGTTGCATTTATATGTCCCCTTTTGCATTTATATGTCTGGTTGCATTTACATGTGCCATTTTGCATTTATATGTCTGGTTGCATTTACATGTCCCATTTTGCAATTATATGTCTGGTTGCATTTATATGTCCCCTTTTGCATTTATATGTCTGGTTGCATTTACATGTGCCATTTTGCATTTATATGTCTGGTTGCATTTACATGTCCCATTTTGCAATTATATGTCTGGTTGCATTTATATGTCCCCTTTTGCATTTATATGTCTGGTTGCATTTACATGTGCCATTTTGCATTTATATGTCTGGTTGCATTTACATGTCCCATTTTGCAATTATATGTCTGGTTGCATTTATATGTCCCCTTTTGCATTTATATGTCTGGTTGCATTATATGTCCCCACTCCCAATTGCATTTATATGTCCACTTTCCTCTTCTAGTGCACCTCAACAAATGCTGCCTTGTATGATATTTGTAAGGCACTTTGGTCCTTGAGCAAAACATCTTTAATGGTACACAATGTTTATGTAGCGGGCACCACATAAGCACACATTGAAGATGCTGACAATGCTGCTTGTGTGAACCCTTGGCTACTTTTCTTTTTGTGCCAACCTTCTAGGAAAGCCAACACCCTGCAGTGCCTTGAAACTTACAGAGCAGATTCTAAGGGCATTCAAAAGCACTGCGGAGATCGGCTGCTTCCCACAGGTTGGTGACAAAGCACCCCTTTTGCAAAAGCAGCACTGCAGCACGTTCTCGCTCACTCCCACTTTGGGACTCGTTCTTAAGCAAGAGCTCCCACCAGGCTTTTGACTCCACTAACACCCCCAACATAGCCACTCTTTTAATCACAGCAGTTCACCAAGTCCAGATCACATCCCCACTTTTGCAGAGAAATGTCAGACCTGCAAGACGGACACCTTACATTCTGGGATGCGATGAATTTCTGTGATTTATGTATTCAGGAATACATAATATTTATTAAGTTTACGTAATATTTATGTAATACACAATATTATATGTATTCATATATATGTATTACATGTATTAAAAAAAGTAGGCCTCCGTCAGTCTTGAAAGACTCTGGTATCGTGCTAGCGCTGCATATGCTGCATGTGAAGCACGAAAGCCTGGGTTGGATTTTTATGGAGGATAGGCTGTTACCCAAGCAGCCGATCCCCCCTCTCCACGCCACTGAATTAGTCCAATGGAAAGGCAGAGCCGATACGATTGGATCCAGCTGGCGTCGCAGAGCTGGGCTAAGGACAGGAGTTCACCCTGTCTTGTGGGGCCGACCCAGGTCTCGAACCCTGGCCTGTTGGTTAACAGGCACAGTGTCTTAGCCACTTGTGCCACCCACAGCCCTAGGATCTCTCCTTACATGTATTACATAATATTTTATGTATTACATGTATTTTAAGTATATGTATATATGTATATCATATATATGTAATATATGATATATCACATATCATAATATTATATGTATTATATGTATCACATAATATTATGTATTCAGGAATACATTTCTGGCTACATACAAGAGCCTGAAAGGAAACAATGGGTTTCTTAAGTGTTACTATGAATCGTGGTTAGAGACACACACAGGTAATGCTTGCACTGCCTGGGCATTGAACACTGCGACATGTGCTGCGAGCACCAAGCATCCTAGTAGCATGTCACTCAGGATAATTTAGCAGGAGTTGGGGCTGATCAGTGCTTTGGATCGGGCACATCATGCGCTGATGCTAGGATGCAAACTAACAGACTGTCAAGGACCATAGAATTTGAAAAAAGGAGGAGAACCCCACATTGGGGACCAGAATGAAGAGAAATTGGGGAGATCAGGGAACCTGTACAGTCATGAGCATCAGTGTGCTCCACTTGGCCTTGATTCCTAATTCTGGATCTGCCCACACCACAATCTCCATCAGGTCCCTGAAGAACAGAATCATAGACGGATGCTTGGACCCAATAGTGCAGCACATGCTTGGTAGTCCATTGCAGACCCCACATAGGTGGGAAAATTCCTATTTGAGGATACGGCCAAGGACAGGGTGCCAGAGAAGAGTGGAGCAGCCAGGCTGGCTACATTAAGTCCTCAGCTGAAACCTGGAGATCAGCTGGGAGACAGAGCAACTCTCCGCATCAACCCTAGTATGGCTCATCAGACAGCTGAGAGTGCTGGATGGCTCCTTGAGAACCAACCTGTGAATTTTATAGAGAACCCCAAATGACTGGAATGGAACATGTGAAATCCTGTTTTTAGAAAATCCCACCCTTGCAAGAAGGATACGCTTGCTTTTGGAAGCCAAAGGGGCCACGTCTCCACGGCAGATACAAAAATTACAGCGCTCATTTTTAACCTTGCATTGATGGAGGGTCTCCAATGTTCCCTCTCCAGCACTCTGGGTTCTGAATTGCACTGGGTAGAGTATTCATTTTCCTGGTACCGTTGAAAATTAGAGCTCCCATTTTCTTTTTGGAGCCGCATCCATCAAATAGCAAGTGACGAGGAAAGTCTGCAAAAAGTCTTGCAACTTGATGTACGAACAAACCCTTACTGGGAGGGAGTGAAGAGAGACGGAGAAACCAGGAGAAAACATTTCGGATATTTATGAGTCACTGCAGAGCAAAAGGGCCAATGCCTTTATGAGTGCGCTTGAGCATTCTTCAGTGCGCTTCCAGGTGAGCTCAGCATTAAGAAATAAAATCCAGTCTCTCCCAAAAGGTTTGCTTCCAGTTACTATCAGTCATACAGTGGACAGCTGGGAAAGTGCCTGCTAAGATGGTGCCATTGCATTTAACGGCTGTGCCGGGTGGCGCACAGAGACCTATTTCTCTTATACAACAGCAGGACGTGCAAGCCCAGTGCTCAGCAATACGCTCTTGCCTTTAAAGTGAACACTGAATGCTGTTCGTCTGTGTACTGTTAAGGATCCAGCTTAGGTAGGTAGGTAGGTAGGTAGGTAGGTAGGTAGGTAGGAAGGAAGGAAGGAAGGAAGGGGGTGATGGATGGATGGATGGAAGGAAGGAAGGAAGGAAGGAAGGAAGGAAGAGGGTGATGGATGGATGGATGAAGGAGGTGGATGGATGGATGGATGGAAGGAAGGAAGGAAGGAAGGAAGGAAGGAAGGAAGGAAGGAAGGAGATGATGGATGGATGGATGGGAGGAAGGAGGTGGATGGAT
This sequence comes from Cryptoblepharus egeriae, assembly GCA_030015325.1. Classification (NCBI taxonomy): domain Eukaryota; kingdom Metazoa; phylum Chordata; class Lepidosauria; order Squamata; family Scincidae; genus Cryptoblepharus; species Cryptoblepharus egeriae. The sequence continues at coordinate 29,929,180 of JAREYC010000011.1, forward strand.
GGATGGATGGATGGATGGAAGGAAGGAAGGAAGGAAGGAAGGAAGGAAGGAAGGAAGAGGGTGATGGATGGATGGAAGGAAGGAGGTGATGGATGGATGGATGGATGGATGGAAGGAAGGAAGGAAGGAATGAAGGAAGGAAGGAAGGAAGGAAGGAAGGAAGGAAGGAAGGAAGGAAGGAAGGAAGGAAGGAAGGAAGGGGGTGATGAATGGATGGAAGGATGGAAGGAAGGAGGTGATGGATGGATGGATGGATGGATGGAAGGAAGGAAGGAAGGAAGAGGGTGATGGATGGATGGAAGGATGGAAGGAAGGAGGTGGATGGATGGATGGATGGAAGGAAGGAAGGAAGGAAGGAAGGAAGGAAGGAAGGAAGGAAGGAAGGAAGGAAGGAAGAGGGTGATGGATGGATGGAAGGATGGAAGGAAGGAGGTGGATGGATGGATGGAAGGAAGGAAGGAAGGAAGGAAGGAAGGAAGGAAGGAAGGAAGGAAGGAAGGAAGAGGGTGATGGATGGATGGAAGGATGGAAGGAAGGAGGTGGATGGATGGATGGATGGAAGGAAGGAAGGAAGAGGGTGATGGATGGATGGAAGGATGGAAGGAAGGAGGTGGATGGATGGATGGATGGAAGGAAGGAAGGAAGGAAGGGTGGACAGACGGACGGACGGACAGAAGGATAGATTTCTGCTGTGGTATCGCAGGAAAGGAGAGGCATGTCTCATTCCCCACCGTAGGGCTTGAGCAGCCCCAATAGGTCTACTCTGGAAGTGGCCAGATCTGACCAGATGGAAGATGAAGCTTGCACCATTGAGCTCTGCCTCTCTGTCATCCTACTCGCCTGAACCGGATCTTCCCCCTGGGCGGACGTTGGCACAGCCGCGGTTGTAAGAGCCGCGGGGACCGGTTCGCCAGCGTCCGCCAGTGCCGGGTCTCCTGGGGCTCGCTGCCAGGAAGCTTAGTGCGCCTGCATCCAGCTGGACGCAAGCACACTGAGTCTCTTGGGGTCGAGCTGGACGCAGGCACACTAAGCGTCCTGAGGCTAGGCACCAGGATGCTCAGCGCGCCTGCGTCCAGTTGGACGCAGGCACACAAAGTGTCTTGGCACCGAGCTCCAGGACGCTCAGCGCGCCTGCGTCCAGTCGCACTAAGCGACTAAGCACTAAGCTGGACGCAGGCGCACTAAGCGTCCTGGTGCCCTGGCGCCGAGGACGCTTCAGGGGACGCACTGCGCATGCCCCAAGTCTGGCGCATGTGCAGTGCGGCCTGGTTAGGGCCGGCCCCCCGCCCCCTGACCCCGGCCCAGCCCCTGAACTTCTGGTGAACTGGATCTTCAGGGAGGCTGGGCCCATCACTGAACTGGACCATACAAACAGAAGGGTGCGAAGACAAGCAAGATTCAAACCGTAACAGCACTATCACTCTGACCGCTAAGTTTCAATTGAGGACCCAAAGCTGCCACCAGCTTCTTGCATGCCAAGATTCTTGCAACTTACCTTTCTGATGCAACATGTATAGGGCACACCACAGGCCAAAGGGCCACTGCTGTTGCACGAATGGTACAGATTCACACGCCAGTCGCTGAATTCATCACCTCCACAACAGGAAAACTGCAAACAGGAAGGAGAGTCAAGAGTTATTGATATGCACACATTGCTGACTTGACATCTGAAAACACCAGGGCTTCTGGCAGGAAGAGGGCAGGGGAGGGTTGCTCTTGTTTAAAATGCATATCCCAAAGTGGCTGCTGCAACCTGCTCTCCTCGCCCCGAAGGAGTAAAAATATTAATGGCGATCACTTTGAGTACCAAGTGATTGCACAATTTAAGCATAACTTACAGCTACCCTCTGGGGTGTATATAAATTTAGAAATAAATGGTTGTGCATCCACGGATAATTGAATCTGTGGATACCCGGTTTGCGGATACGGGAGGATTCAGGTGGTTCGGACTGCCAAGGGAGGTGGTGGACTCTCCCTCACTAGGGATCTACAAGCAGAGGCTCGACGAGCACCTGTCGGGGATGCTCTAGGGGGATTTCCTGCTGCAGGCAGGGGTTGGACTAGATGACCTACTAGGTCCCTTCCAACTCTAGGATTCTATGATTCTAGGATGCCTGTATTAGGATAAGCAAAGGTTCATTCTATCCTTTGCAGTGGGATGGGCAAGACTGGGTCAATGCTTGGAAAATTTATCTGAGCCCGCTAAGGATGAAGCAGAGGGCTCAGCACCAGCACCCAGAATTGGTCTTGATCATCATGCATGAGTCGCTGCCTCTTAGAACATGTACACACAACATGTTGTATTGCCTCTATGGACATGCAGATCTGAGAAGCGAAACAGCAAAGGTTGGAGAGGACTGAATGTCCCCGTTGCAGCCAAAAGGAACTGGGCAGGCACTGCCCTTCCTGCCTCTGGAGAAATGCAGCCAAAATACTGGAGGGCTCCCATGGGTGCTGCTCGACTCGCAGAACAAAACACTGCAAGGACTGACATGTTTTCCAGCTCAAATGATTGCCATAGAAGTCAAATCTGCAAAAAAGCCGTTGAGGGACAATGTGTTTTGCTGCAACCCCAAAGTTTGTTTCTTTATATCCTGCTTTTCTTCCATGAGGAAGGATACCGAAGGTGGCCTTGAGGATTGTGCAGGAGAACATCTTATAGGGTGTGTGGTTGTCTTGGAAGATCTGGTTGTCTTCTCCTTTGATACCATCACAGTGTAACCTTATGAGAGGGACCAAGCAGAGGGAAGGGACAGTAGAAGAGGAAAGGGACTCTTCAGAGAAGTGGTTTTCAAATTGGGGGTTGGGGTCAGGAGCGGATGGACTCCACCATCCTGGAAACTGGCACTGGGCTTTCCTGGGAGTAAGGCTGCAATCCTCAAGACACTTTCCTGGGAGTAAGACCCACTGAACACAATGGGGCTTACTTTTGAGTAGACAAGGTTAGGATTCAACTCATAGTACTTTATGGGGCTTTTGAGTAGACATACTTAGGATTGTGTTTTAAGTCTCATTGAAAACAGTGGGACTTCAGTTGAATCATAGACATGGATAATCATCCCGCTAAGTTTGAGTGATGTTTTAAGTTTGACAGACCAGGTTGAAATGCCTGAATCCCATTGGTTTTAGAGCTTGAAAAGCTGCATTTTATTCTTTGCCACACTTGACTTTAATGACCTTGCCTGCTAACTGCTCTTGCTTTTGTTTGCAGGTGCTTTTCAAGATTTCAGTACTTTCTCCGTGGAATTTGCTGTTTGTGAAAAGCCAGGTACAAACGCTCCGCTTCGATCCTTTCAGGTGAACACAAAGCCAGAGAAAGTTCTTTAAGGCTTCAGAACTGCTTTCTTGTATCTCAGCAGGCACTATTTTGCAGGATGTCACAGCATGTCAGTTTTGTGACCAGAGGTTGCTGGCAGGGTGGCCATATAACCGGGAATTTCCGGAACTGTCCTCTTTTTTAGCCTCCTGTTGGGGTTCCTCCAAAAGGCTTCATTGTCCTCCATTCTGGCTTCATTCTGCATTGGGGTACAGAACCCATCATGTCGTATGGATTCGTATGGAAGAGCAAAATCCAATGCAAAAATCCATTTTGAAATATCTCCTTCCTACCCAAAGTTATGGCCAAAAAACTAAAAATCAAAAATATGCATTGAGCTCTATGGGAAAGTGAAAGTGCCCAATATCGCGGCTTTACTTGTGAGTAGGCAAATGTGCCACTGTCCACCATAATGGCCAGGCTTAGAGGAATCCAACCATACAATCCAGAGCAACTACAGGAGCACGTAAGAGACATTACGTGTACCCGTAGTTACTGCACCACCTTGTTAAAACCTATGGGAAATTCATATTGGAATCCAGAGCAAATTGTTCTTACACCGGAGCAAGGACTCCCCATAGTTACTCTGGATTGCACCCCAAGACCTTGTCCTCCTTCTGGGGTTTGGGCATCTGGTCACCCTGTTTGCCAGCCTATTGCTTGCTGCACAACCGTAGGCATGTCTATTCAGAAGCAAGCACCACTGAGTTCAGTGGGACTTACCCCTTGGTAAGTGTATATAGGATTGCAGCTTAGGTGGTGCAAGAGCTTTAGTTATTAAGAATTTATCCATTGACTTACCTATCCATTTAATTATTAAGAATTTATGCTTTTATCCATTTACTTTTCTAGGTTTTTTCCTCCAATTATATTTCCCAGTTTTCTAGGTTTTTTTCCCCAATTGTTAAAAAAAATTTAAAAAGCTCACAAGACTTTATACCCATATTCAGATATATGAACTATTTGCAGCCTCATCTGCTCCGGACAGTCTCCGTTTGAGCCTCTCCGTGCTCTACAAAAGAGAACGTTTGCTTTCTCCGTGTCTTGCTCCGTTGCCTATGAATGAATCTGTGTCAGATAAATGACATGCAAAATAATTCACGCTGCACGGATCTTCCAGTTTACGGGGTTGTAATTCAATCTACGTCATTTGCCATAAGAACACATTACTTTTTCAGGACTGCCGGCGTACGCTTGTCACCTTCCCCTCGTTGCCTTCGTGTCCAGAATTTGGAATCATCAAAGCACTTCATGCGCAAGTTCACATTGCAAGCAAACTGTCATCTTTTACTGTGTTTTTGAGATGTTGCTGCAGAATCAAATCACGGGAGAATTCGCTGCATCACAATAAACCGTCAAAACCTCACTTTCCTTTCTCTAGAGTAGTCTTCGGATCAGGCTTATTTATTGAAAAGATGTCTATCCTGCCTTTCCTAAGCCAAAGCATGTACTCAAAGTGTATAAATTCCACACTTGTTTTTATTTCATATAATGATTTGAATAAAAATATTATATTAAAATATTATATTATGTAGTATATTATTATATTATATATTATATTACATTATTTCATATAATTATTTGAATAAAAATATATTAAAATATTATATAGTATATTATTATATTGTATAATATATTATATTATTTCATATAATTATTTGAATAAAAATATTATATTATGTAGTATATTATTATATATTATATTATATTATATTATTATTTCATATAATGATTTGAATAAAAATATTATATTAAAATATTATATTATGTAGTATATTATTATATTATATATTATATTACATTATTTCATATAATTATTTGAATAAAAATATATTAAAATATTATATAGTATATTATTATATTGTATAATATATTATATTATTTCATATAATTATTTGAATAAAAATATTATATTATGTAGTATATTATTATATATTATATTATATTATATTATTATTTCATATAATTATTTGAATAAAAATATTATATTAAATATTATATATATATATATATATATAAAAAATTTCATATAATTACACTGATAAACAAAAAAAATCTTTCGGTGGATATCTTGGTATCCAACATGGGTTCTAAGACAATCGAGACATGCTGATTCAGAATATGCAAACAGTTTGTCTCTATCACCCACCGTTCTTGAGACATCACCCAGTATCACTTTCAGTATCACCCAGTAAGTGTGCAATCCAGAGTAACTACGGGGAGTCCTTGCTCCGGTGTAAGAACAATTTGCTCTGGATTGCAATATGAATTTCCCATAGGTTTTCACTAGATTGTGCAGTAACTACGGGTACACGTAATGTCTTTTACGTGCTCTGGTAGTTACTCTGGATTGTAGGGTTAGTCTTTGAAGTGGCTGTCAGCAATGATCTTCCTTATTGGTGGACCTGTCAACATACCTTCTTTCACTTTTGCGTAACTCAACTCCAGAAACTTGTTGCACAGGGACCGAAAAGTTATCTAGTGCCTTCACAAAGCTCTTCATGAGCCCCAGCTTTATATGAAGTGGAGGCATGAAAACTTTGTCATGTTCAACCAATGGCACACAAAGGACGTTTTTACTTCCTGGCTGCATTTGATCTCTGATGGGCCAATTGTTATTTATATAGCGGTGCTTCCTATCTCTGCTGACCCACTCACAGATAAAGCAGCAGTACTTTGTGTAGCCAGTCTGTATTCCCATGAGAATAGCGATAACTTATAAATCACCACAGATATGCCAGTTGTAGTCGCGATAGCGTATTTTGTCAAGAAGTAGCGACGTGGTTTCATACGTCTCTTTCAGGTGGGTAGAATCACCAACTGGTACTGATGCATATCTGTTACCGTTGTGTAATAACACTGCCTTTAGACTTGTCTTTGACAAATCAATGAACAGTCGCCATTCTTCAGTGCCGTGTTCCACCCCGAGGCTTGACATAAGACCTCGGACATCCATGCAGTAACAAAAACTGTCACTCATTGCAAAGAACTGCACAAGTTCTTTGTGTCTGTGCCGAAAGTGCAAAGTCGTTGTAGCTGGTGCAGTTGTACCTGGTGTACAATTTCAAAATTGTCAAAACACAAATTGAGTTGCATTACAAATAACAAAAACCGACGAAAACATATTCGACGAAAGGTGTTCCATATAAATATGTATTTTCTGGCGCAAGCGGTTAAGACGCTGTGCCTGTTAACCAGCAGGCCAGAGTTCGAGGCCTGGGTCAGCCCCCCAAGACAGGGTGAGCTCCTGTCCTTAGCCCAGCTCTGCGACACCAGCTGGATCCAATCGTATGGGCTCTGCCTTTCCATTGGACTAATTCAGTGGCGTGGAGAGGGGGGATCTGCTGCTTGGATAACAGCCTAACCTCCATAACAATCCAACCCAGGCTTTCGTGCTTCGCATGCAGCGTATGCAGCGCCGAGCACGATACCATAGTCTTCCAAGACTGACGGAGGCCTGCTTGTGATATCTTCGAAACCTGACGTGATACAGCAAAACGGTTTTCAGATTTGAAATAAGCATATAAAATTGCATTATAAAATGTAACCATGATGTCAGATATCTACACCTTGTTGATCAGTGTTATTTGAATATTTGTTTTTTGATCAGTGTTATTAAAATATTACATTATATAGTATATTATTATATTATTTCATATAATTATTTGAATAAAAAAATTATATTAAGAAAACACAAATTCCACACTATCAGGACACAGCTCAATTCATATAGAAAAATAAACAGCAAACATCGTGTCTAAGGCTGAAATCCTAAAGACACTTTCCTGGGAGTAAGGCTCATTGAACACAATGGGGCTTACCTTTGAGTAGTCATGGTTAGGATTGTGCTCTTAGGCTGCAATCCTAAAGACATTTTTCTGGGAGTAAAACCCATTGATGTCTTACTTAGGGTGCAATCCTACTCACATCTACTCGAAAGTAAGCCAAATTGTGTTCAATGGGTCTTACTCCCAGGAAAGTGTCTTTCGGATTGCAGCCTTACTTTTGAGTAGATTAGGATTGTGCTCTAAGCCTGGCATGTACAGAGACCAGCAGTTCCCAATCTTTTTACACCTGCATACTATTTTGCATCCCATTTCTGTGAATTATATCCTAGATATTAGCAAAGAAATGCTGCAATCCTAACCACACTTTCCTGGGAGTAAGTACTGTTGAAGACAATGGGACTTGCTTTTGAGTAGACTTGCTTAGGATTGCATTGAAATTTTCTAATTAAAACAATCACAAAAACTGCTGATACGTTGAGAAGATCCAGGTGGATTCACATATTAAATACTGCTCACTGGATTGCAGTGGTGTAGCTAGAGGGGGTGGAGGAGTCAGTCTTGGAGGAAGCCTCTGCCCTTCGGACCCACTCCAGGTGGGGTGAACCAAATTCTACAGATAGGAGACAACCACTAGATGCACCTGGTGCAAATAGGGTACCCTGTGAGTAATTTCTTTTTAGGCATCACCTAAATCAGCTGAATCCAGATCCAGTTGAATCTGTTTTTTAAAAAGCAGTAAAATGGAACTGCTAGATATTCTATTGCATGTAGACCTCTGTCAATCTTGGAAGACTATGGTATCGTGCTCGGCACTGCATACGCTGCATGCGAAGCACGAAAGCCTGGGTTAGATTGTTATGGAGGATAGGCTGTTACCCAAGCAGCAAATCCCCCCTCTCCACACCACTGAATTAGTCCAATGGAAAGGCAGAGCCAATACGATGGGATCCAGCTGGCGTCGCAGAGCTGGGCTAAGGACAGGAGCTCACCCTGTCTTGTGGGGCCGACTCGGGTCTCGAACCCTGGCCTGCTGGTTAACAGGCACAGCGTCTTTACCTACAGCCCAAACCCACAGCTTTGTTGCATGCAAAGATTCACACAGCTGGTGGCAGAACTAGCAAAATAATATAATAATATACTTTATATCCTGCATTTTCCCTGGAGGACTCAGGGTGGCTTACAGAATCAACCAAATCCATAAAAACAACAATTAAAATGCATCAATATCAATTAAAAAACAACATTAAACATTCATCAAAAGGGATCAAGTCAAGAGGCCGCAGTCCTAGACCGTAAGTCATGCAAGCTTTGAGGCTGCAATCCTGGGGTACGTCCCATTAGATAGAATGGGAGTTACTTCAGAGTAGACATGCATACTCTGGCATCAAGCAACCACAATCAATCTTTGGTAATGAAAGGGCTGCAACCCTTCAGTTTTGCTGTTGTTGTTGACTTTTTGTTGACTGATCAAGTATGTGGTTTGGAGCAGCTCATAGGACCATGAATCCCACCTGATTTCCCAGAGTGGGACACTCAGTGAGATTGGGTGACACCAATGATCAAGTCCATACATCACCGGTTTTAATCTTATGGCACAGTGACAAGACGCTAAAATTGCCAAGGCACACCATCAGGTTTTGGAGCATTGAAAAGGCGCACCATGCACCTGTATGGGAACATGAACACACATGCGTACAATCTAAGAAAATTGATCAGGTCATAGGGCAAAATCCAGAGTAACAACAGGGAGTCCTTGCTCCGGTGTAAGAACAACTTACTCTGGATTCCAATATGAATTTCCCATAGGTTTTCACGAGGTGGTGCAGTAACTATGGGTGCACCTAAAGTCTCTTACGTGCTCCCGTAGTTACTCTGGATTTGGGGGCTAGATCCATACGGATTTTCTTCACATAATGAGGGGAGTTTATTATAATCCGCACTTACCCCTGCCCTACACATCCCCACCTCCACCCCAGTTGGGAATAGGACTATGGAGTGCTCTCTAGGGCTGTGATTGAATCCTGAACACATGAATCTGCAAGACATCCAAAGGTGCAAAACGGGTGAAGGGAGACAAGGGATCAATTTATGGCTGTGAGGCTTTCCTCTCCCAAAGATCAGGCACCCTCTTCCCATTTATCCTGCCCTGACACGTAGAGTGGAGTCCCTATAAGTAGATAAAAAGCCACTCATTAAGGAAAAAGCTTCCCCGAATTGTAGCCATTTAGCTGTCTTAGAAAATAAGCAGCAATCAAGCTGATTTATGGACTTAGACAAGCTCTCCATGAATTATAATTTCCATTAGTTATTATTTTTTTCTGAAACTGAGCTGGGCTCATCACACTCAGCTTCTCAGTCAAGAGAACGAAAGAAATCAAAGATTATTTTCTGAACAGAACAATTTTCAACAACGCAGATGAACTCCATACAATCTCTGGCTTTTTAAAAAGGGGCCAATTAATTTTTTTCTCCTTTGACCAATTTTCTTTAAAGGAGAATCTCAATAAGGTCAACTTCTTATCCAACTTTCCAGCACTGACGTAGCTTGCTAATGGGGTGTGTGTTTAGGGTTGCCATAATTCTCCTCCACAAAATTGGGACAGGACCCTCTGTTCCATTTGCCAGTATGTGAACACAATCCCCCCAAACCGGGATTGTCCCTCTTTTTCGGGACGTGCTGCGATCCTATGTGTGTTGCATTCTGTGGCGGTGGAGCTGTCATGGAGGCTTCCTCAAGGCAAGGAATATTTTATTCCCTAACTGCAGGGCTGGACTACACTGAATAGGGTTAGTAAATTTTGCACTTAAAAAATCTTATATTTTTGCACATATCCTACAATCCAGAGTAACTACGGGAAGACGCACTTACTCTGGATTGCTCTATGCATTTCCCGTAGGTTTCCCATAGGTGACACCATAACTATGTCGATGTAAAAGGTCCCATAGTTATTCTGAATTGTAGCCTTACACTCCCATGAAGTCAACAGGTGACCATATTCTAATCTACAACCTGGATCGGCCACTGATGGCATGTGGGTCTGATCCAGTCTTCCAGAGCAAAGTCTTTCACCAGTTTGCCACAATACTGATCTACAGTATTGATCTATACTATCTATACAATCACAAATACTATCTATAAATCTATACAAACACAATCTATAAATTGTGTTTGGCACAATTTACTGATCTACAGCTGATCCAGGATGGTTATCCTGCTAGGCTGGCCTAAAACCTGACATAAGTCCTGTGCTGACCTGGGGGTCTCCAAAAAGTGCCGTTAGACACTTGTGCGCCACTCTTGTGCATTTCTTCTCCAAGACTGAGAAGAAATACATTGAAAAATCACAGATCTAGATTGTGGTTCAAGATTGTGGTTAAATCACAGATCTAGATTGTAAGTCCTTTTACTTGAATAAATGTGCCCTTCTTTGCCTCTGCAAAAGCAAGAACAGCATCTGTCAAATCCATCTTGCTTTCCTGGCTTGATCCTAAAGCAGCCACAACTCCACAGATTAGAAAGAACGTGTTTGTTCCAGATTACCATATATACTCACCTATAAGCCTAGTTTTTTGGGCCCAAAAAATGAGCCCCAAAACCCACCTTGGCTTATATGCGGGTCAGTAAAAATAATTAAGAAAAATGGTGGGCGCAACCTCCAGTGCGCGCCCTCAGAGGCTCTGCAGCCTCTCCAGTCACTGGCGTTGGCTCTCCGGGCTGTGGAGGAGGCGCACGACGGCAAGACATGGAGCCCACTGCATCCAAGCCCCTCCTCAGACTCAGGTACTTCTTTGTCGGCCTTACTTCTGAGTAGACATGCCCAGGATTGGGCCCTGAGGCTACAAGGCCAGCCACACTTTCCTGCTGTGGCTGCATTTCCCACCCTCGGCTTATACTCGGGTCAATAAGTTTTCCCGGTATTTGTGGTAAAATTAGGTGCCTCGGCTTATACGCGGGTCGGCTTATACACGAGTATATACGGTATGTTGAATAGTCAAGGTGTTGGTTGTTTAGAAGAAAGCTAATCAAAGGATTAAACTGCTCTGTATCAGTTAAACAAAACCTGGTACTGTTTTTAAGAAGATCAATTAAACGTTTCCAGAGATGAGAGAATCTCTAATTTGTTGTTGGTTTTATTCTGCTTGAATGAATAAACCTACATCGCTCCTCAATTTGTACAACGTCCTTTTCATCCTTTTATTTGGATGATGCTCCGATGAGCATCGGAGATGAGCCGATGCTCCATCGTTAAGATCCTGGGTACCAGGAATCTGTTGCCTAAAAGTCACAGCACATCCAGATATTTTTCCCTCCACGTCAAATGAATCCAGCCCATAATGTATTATTTTCTAGCCACAAGTAACTGCTGTGTTTTTGCACAAGGGGCAATTGCATTTCACAATATCCAAGACAGGAAAAAGGTCTTTGGAAAGCGTTCAGATAAGCAGCTATGCGGAGATTGCAAAAACAGTCATGATGGATACGATGGAGCCTTCTTGTTCTTTCCCCAGCAGATAACTGGGTCTTAGGCAGAGGTGAACTGTTTATGAAGCAGGAGGAGTCTTGTTCCAGGGGCACATATGCGCTGGTGGGTGCAAGTGCGTCCACTCACCTAACACTTCTCCCACCCCAGCACCCTCCTATGTCAGCCGGAAGACACTCCCAGCTGGCTCAGAAGGGCATATTCATGGTTCCAACTGAGCCACGCATGCATCCTTCTGAGCCAAATGGAGAATGGTCGCTGGCCGGCTCATGAGGGCAAAAGCATGGTGTGTGACTCAGCTGCTAAGCCGCACATGTGCTCTCTGCAGCCTGCTGAAGATATCCCAATGCTGGCTGTGTAGGGCACATGCGTAGCTGCAGGTGTGCATGATTACATCATGACACCACATGTCATCATGATGTCATGCATATCATGGGTGTGCGGCGCAGTGGTGGGCAGAAGCCGGTTTGGGCTGGATCGCCCAAACCGGTTGTTGCTTTTAACCTGCCCCCCCCCCACTACTGATCTGGTAGCTACGGGGGGCCACAAAACTGGGCGTACCAGTTCGGTGCGCTGTGGGAAGCCCTACACTGCGCATGCGTCAAGCTTAGCGCACGCATAGTGGGTGTCCTGAAGCTGGTTGACCAGCTGGTCGACCAGCTTCAGGACACGCACTATGCATGTGCCAAGCTTGGTGCATGCGCAGTGCACCGGGGTTGGGGCCCACCCCTCACTCCACCCCTCGACCCGCCCACCCACACCTGCAGCTTACTGAGGTGGGTGGCATGCCCTCCCCGGCCCCACCCTGACCCTCCCCGGCCCCACCCCCAGCCCTCCCTGGTCCTGACCCTGACCTTCCCTGTCCCCTGACCCCGGTCCCTCCCCCGGACAATCAGGTTGTTGGGCCAGGCCAGGCCCACCACTGGTGCGGCAGTGTTGGTATGTAAATGGAGTAAGTCAATGGAGCAGCCCCCCAACAGGATTACTCAATTCTGCATTAATTCTAGAGCTGGGGCAGAATTAAGGATGCCTGTGTAGGGCCAGAAGGCACCACAGGGACATTTACCCTACAATCCAGAGTAACTACAGGAACATGTAAGAGACATTTACATTGACATAGTTATGGCACCACCTAGTGAAAACTTGTGGGAAATTCATATTGCAATCCAGAGTAAATTGTTCTTACACTGGAGCAAGGACTACCTGTACTTACTCTGGATTGCACCCTATGGAGCCTGTATTTTGTGTTATAATCTTGCACGGTTGCGACTTTTAAAAGAAAAATATTTTTGCCTATGGTAAACCTTTTTATATTTTTGCCTTCTAAACAATGCTAATGGATGTGGGGGGGGGATGTGGAGATACGTTCCCCTGTATCTGCCATTTCCATATCCATGGGGTGGGAGCTGAAATTGATCACGTCTGGATAAAGGGGACTCTAAAACGAGAGGTGGCTTAAAAAACTATCACAACTCCCTATAAGCAATAGTTCAAATCCGTGTTGGGAAGAAGGGACAGGTTTCAAATGAGTGAATCTGGCATATTCCTTGCACCAAGTGTGTCCACAAATTCATGCCCCAGCGCAAAGGGGTTTCACAACCAAAGATCCCCACTTGGACTGATGGTTCAATCCTTGTGCAGAAGCCACTCTGGAGAGCAAGCACTCACTTCAGAGTTACTGGCAATCTTCTTCTGCCCATACCTGTCTCATACCCTTCCTTTCCCATGCTGAGAAAACGACACCTTTTTAAAAAAAAAAACCCAGAAAACTTACCTTTTGCTGGACAAAATCCAAAATATTTTTGAAGTCCAAATCATCATAATAGTGCCGGATTCCGTCCTGCAGGGTGGAATGGAAGACGGCGTTCATCTGAAAAGAGAGATCCAGACATGAGTTCAACCACAAAAACCGGTGAGCCACTCTTACCGCTACCTCTCAAGGTTGCCTCTCAAGGTTCAGTTTACAAGGCGTGTGTGTGTGTAAATTCAGTTCAAGGTTTAATTTACAAGACGTTAGAGTGTAAATTGTGATTCCTTGCACCAGAGTTGACAGTATTGGGTTTAGAGGCTGGCAAAAGTGGCCAATAGATCTCTATGCAGACGGTTTTGATCCAAGGATATTTGAATAGAATTCAATTTTGCTGCTCCAAAAATGCAACCACTTGTCCCTTTTGGTGCGGGGACAACAACAACCAATAACGCCTGTTCCTGTCCCATGGGTTGTGGGGCGGCGGGGAAGGAGAAGGTGACAGCTTACCAGAATGTTTGCCTGAAGAGTATCCCTCACCATTTGACCCAGACATTATTTATTTATTTATTTATTTATTTATTTATTTATTTATTTATTTATTTATTTATCTATTCCTTCCTTCCTTCCTTCCTTCCTTCCTTCCTTCCTTCCTTCCTTCCTTCCTTCCTTCGGTTGGTTGGTTGGTTTATCCTAACGATGTCTACTCAAAAGTAAGACCCATAGTGTTCAAAGGGTCCAACTGGCAGGCAAATGTCTTTAGGATTGCAGCCTTTGATTAATATTCTGTCTTTCAAGGTGGGTAACAATCCATAAAACATATAATATAATAAAATTTAAAATTTAAAAGATAAATTAAAGCTATAAAATGCACATGTTCAAAGTAAAAAAAAGAATATTGCTGACTTGGGAGAATTTGATCAGAGCAAACGCTTTGAAGCTTATCCTCCCCTCTCCCATTTTGGTTCAGGAAACAGAACTTTGGTTATGGAATAAGCCATCCTGAGCGTCCTCGGATCCACACGTAAGAGTAAAGTGTGTATTTTGGACCATGCAACCCCAATACGAAGCTGATTGACCATTACAAAACATGCATACAGGTACAGAGCTTTGGATATCTACCTGCATAATTTGTTGCAATCCTAACACCAAGTTAGGCTGGCCTAAGCCCCAGCTCAAGTCCTGGGCTGGCCTGAGGGTATCACAAAAGTGCCATAAGACACTTCTGCACCACTCCTGGGGGACGGTTAAGCCATCCAATGGGAAATCCAATGAGTTGTGCTGGCCTAGGTTAGGATTCCACTCTAAGGCTGCAATCCTAAATATATTTTCCTGGGAGTAAGGCTACAATCCAGAGTAACTACGGGAGCACATAAGAGACATTACGTGCACCCGTAGTTACTGCACCACCTAGTGAAAATCTATGGGAAATTTGTACTGCAATCCAAAGTAACTTGTTCTTACTCTGGAGCAAGAACTCCCCATAGTTACTCTGGATTGCGCCCTAAGGTCCACTGAACCCAATAGGGCTTACTTTTGAGTAGATATGGTTAGGACTGTGCCCGTTATGTTTAGTAAAAGGTGGAAACAGGTGGACAGATCAAGACTATCTGTAATGCCACAAAGTGACACACAATAAGAGTGACACAAATAAGGCTTCCATGTTTCAGAAGTAATTGAATCCATCACACATTTACCCTACAATCCAGAGTAACTACGGGAGCACATAAGAGACATTACGTGTACCCGTAGTTACTGCACCTCCTAGTGAAAACCTATGGGAAATTCATATTGAAATCCAGAGCAAATTGTTCTTACAGCGGAGCAAGGACTCCACATAGTTACTCTGGATTGCACCTATAGAGAGATTTCTGCAAGTTTTCTGTTGCTTCCAACATGCCCCCCCCCCCGGCCTTCTGCCCCCAAAGCCTTCGCTGTTCTGACTTCTGACAAAGTCCCCGCGGCTAAACATGTCAATAAATATTAATGAAGGAAACTGTTTTCAGGTTCTTGGTTTTTCACTCACATCCCCACACATTCTCTCTTATTTTACCGAATAAATTCTGACATGAAAATTGCAGAGTTTGGTTCGAGATGATGGGTAAAAATATATATATATATAAAGAAGAGGAACTCGAAAGACAGACCAGGGGAAAAAAACAAAGATGCATCAAGACCAAGGAGAAAAAAATCAAGATGCACAGAAATGTTCAGGATACTTATGGTGCTGGCAAAATATACTTAAATGCCATTTGCATGTCTAGAAAAGGTTGCATACAAGGGTTTGCATTACTAGAAGAGGTTGCATTCTTTGCAATCACCGTCAATTTAAGCATGGATGCGCACACACACAGAAGAATTACCTTATTTACTCGCTTCTAATGTGCTGTTGGTGGCACAAGCGGTTAAGACACAGTGCCTGTTAACCAGCAGGCCAGGGTTCGAGACCTGGGTTGGCCCCACAAGACAGGGTAAGCTCCTGTCCTTAGCCCAGCTCTGCAACGCAGCTGGATCCAATCGTATTGGCTCTGCCTTTCCATTGGAGTAATTCAGTGGCGTGGAGAGGGGGGATTTTCTGCTTGGGTAACAGCCTATCCTCCATAACAATCCAACCCAGGCTTTCGTGCTTCGCATGCAGCATGTGCAGCGCAGAGCACGATACCATAGTCTTTCAAGACTGGCGGAGGCCTGCTTTAAAAAAATGTGCCATAGAATCTAATGTGTATTTGTGTATATGCCATCAAATGTAATGTCAATGTCTAATAATCAAATGTCTACTCTAATGTCTAATGCAGTGTTTCTCAACCTGGGGGTTGGGAACCCTTTGGGTGTCACCTAAAGACCCCTGGTGTAGGGGGCCTTACAAGGTATTTTGCATCTTTTTTATTTGTAATTAGAAATAAATATTTCACAATATATAATTAAATATTGTTTTGTGATTAAACACTATGCTTTAATTATGTTCAATTTATAACAATGAAAATGCATCCTGCATATCAGATATTTACGTTGCGATTCATAACAGTAGCAAAACTACAGTTATGAATTAGCAACAAAAATAATTTTATGTCTGGGGGTCCCCACAACACGAGGGTCACGGCATTAAAGGGTCACCGCATTAGGAAGATTGAGAACCACTGGTCTAATGTCTAATAATCAATATCTAATAATCTAATGTGTAATAATCAAAATACCACATTTACTCAAATCTAACCATTGAATTTAATGTGCACCCTGATTTTGGAGACTATATTTGGCTGGAAAAGGTGAACATTACATTTGAGTAAATACAGTTTTTGATAGTCCCCTTGAAACCTTATTCAGGGTTTCCACACTCTCATCAAGGTTGTCAAGAATGAGGCAGGTACACATCCTATGAAATCCTAAGCATGTCTACTCAGGAGTAAGTCCCATTCTGTACAAAAGTACTTACTCCCAGGAAAGTGTGGTTGGGATTGCAGCCTAAGAGAACAAAAGAAAAAATTTTTCCTTCTCAAACCCTAGTATAATTTTAATAAGCCTAGACCAGATTCTCCTTTAGCCGCCTTGTTAAATCCCCCCAATTTATCCCAGCTCAAAGGAGCTCATTAATTTCCACAGCAATTAATGTTTTTATTTTATATGTGTGCAAAGCAGAGGCAGAAAGAGTCACCAAAGGGCAGTCGGGGTAGAAAACGGCTGCCTTGATGCTATTAAACCGTTGGGGTCAGAGACCTGGATTCGTCCACCGCAAGAAACCTAAGACTGAAACAAAATCAGGATGGACTTTTTTATTCGTCCACAATCAGGGCGCAAGAAGTCCCCATCTCCGTTCCATCGCAAGGATTGCGGTCCATGGAAAAATCGCTGTTGCGCTCACCAATTAAACCGTCTCTCCCCTTTCGTATCTCTCAATCCTCAGAGAATAAAAATGCTCGCAGTACAAGAGTTTGTGCAATCAGAATTAATTTGGCAACCACAATTAGTATGTAAATGTTCTTTTAAATGCTGGCTTTATTTGCATTATTTAAAACCCAGTCACAGGGGGCCTAGAGGTTAAATTATCAAAATACCCTCAAGTCTTGTACGTGCCAAGTGAGGAGGAGGAGGAGGAAGAGGAGGAGAAGGAGGGATCATGGAAATTTACTTTAATCTAACGCTCACGCTTTTCAGCCAAATTCAGTCTCCAAAATCAGGGTGCACATTAGATTCGATGGTTAATTAAATTTGAGTAAATATGGTATTTTGATAATAAGTATACTGTGTGCATTAGATTCTATGGCGCATTGAAATCAAGTAAATGCAGTATTTTGATTATACGTAAAAGGTTAGCATTAGATTCTATGGCACGTTAGAATAGAGTAAATTTGAGTAAATTTGCCCAGCGTGGGATTAATCTGCGGAACTACCTGCTACATGATGCGGTAATTGGTGTCTGTCCTAGGAAGCTTTTCATAGGGGATTGGAGAGATTTCAGTAAGAAAAGTTCATCAAGGGTTACAAACCATGATGGGTATATTTGACTTTCTGGTGATGGGAATAGGCTCCCTCAGAATGCCAGATGCCAAAAGTGGTGTCAGGATGAGGGACCTTGTTGCCTAGTGGTTGTCCTAAGGCAGTGGTGGGATTCATATAAATTAACAATTAATTAATTAATTAACACCCTGCCTTTCCTCCCCTACAAGAGGGAGCCCAAGGCGGCTAACAATCAAGAATAAAACACCATTAAAATTGCTAATAAATACAACAGGTTCTATGTCCTAATAACCTAAATTGACAACAGGTTCTAAGTCCCATTAGTAACCGTTCTCAGAACCAGGCGCTCATTAGCAAAGGGTTCTATAGAACCTGTGAGAACCCCTGAAGCCCACCACTGTCCTAAGGTATATGTCCTAAGGTATATGATGGACCACTATGAGATACAGAGGCAGGACAATCCAGAGCAACTAATCTGTCCGCATAGGAGTCGTTAGGTTGCCCTATCTAACACTAGGTTGGAGCAACTGCAAGATGCTCCAGCCCAGTTACTCTGAAGGAGGCTTAGGGCAGAGCAAGGCAAGATAGGGTGCCCTAAGAGAGGTGGACCTGCTCTGCCCTAACTGGGGCAGCCTAAGCAGCTCAGGAGAGGCAAGTTGAGGGCATGTTGAGCATTGCCGAGGGCAGAGCAGTTACTCTGGATCCAGAGCCTGTTTCCAAGGCAGAAATGCCCTCTTCCAGCCCTCAGAGTTATACCACCTCAGGAGCAGGTATAGTAATGAGTAGACCCATAGGGGTCCATGATAAGGCCCGAGTAAGAATGGCAGTGTTGACCACAAATCTGAGTTCTTGGCCATCCTAGCTGCAACCCCTGCCTCTCAACCTCAGGATATGGAACAAACTACGGCTGCCCACAAACCTCAGGATACAGCAGGCCACTCCAAGAAGCCCCTTGTATTCACTGTAGAATGTACTGGCATCTCATCAGGGACTCCTTAGAAGGCAGGCACCCAGTGGCGTCACCAGACTGGTGCGGCTGGTGTGGGCTGGTGTGGGATGCGTTCCGTATGGGGTGATGTGCCGGAGGAGTTTGACTGTCCTTTGGCAGGCCCCGGGCGTCAGCACCCCCATTCAGGCCTGCTCCAAGGTGGAGCAGCAGCCAGAAGCTGCCACTTGTCTGAGGAGCTGGCCTGAACAGCCATCTGAGGTGCACTGCGCAGAAACACACTGAGCATGCCGAACAGCTTCAGAGGAGACTTCCTTAGAGCAGAGAAAGTCCGCGCCTCTGCACAGCCATTCGGCCTCACTCAGGAGGCGGAGCGGCAGCCGAATGGCTTCAGAAAGAGTACTGCACAGGCACCAACGCTGACGCCTGCACAGTCTCCCCCGAAGCCAAAAGGCTTCAGAAAAGTACTGCGCAGGTGTCAGAGATGGTGCCTGCGCAGTCCAGGTGGGGGGGGGGCGCGCATCCCCAGGGTTGACGCACAGACTTCCGCACCAGGTGATGTGCAGAGTCATGTCATTGTAGAGCCACCATTGTAGGCAGCACAGCTGTTCCTTGTTCAGTGTGATCTGAGGGGTGTCTCCTCAGGAGCAAGTCTTCCCCTTGTGTCAATTACTTAGCATGCTCTGGAGCAGTTAGGGCAGCCCAGGCTTCCTGACTCTCTGGATTCAGCATAACTTTCTGCTCTGGATACGGGTTAGGAGAGTGCAGTTAGGTCAGAGCAGGCTGAATTTGCTCTGGATTGTGTCCTAAGTTGGACTAGATGGACCTTTGGCTTGTTCCAGTAGGACTTCACTACAGCTAGATCTTTCATATGAAATCTTGGTTTTTAGCATTTGGTCTGACTTGGGCCATAAAGAATATTCTTTGTTCAGCAAAAGGCAAGATCATGGGTGGGGGGCATAGGGCACAATCCCATGGCACTTTCCCCTGTGTAAGACTTGTTGGAGTGAACAGCAGCTATACCAGAGCCCTCCCACACCCCTGCGTGGCTTCCATTCATTTCAATAGGAATTGTGCAGGAGAACATCTCAAACAATGATGACGGACGCATTCTGGATCTGGGAACGTTATCTATTGTGTGTCTGCCGGGCCATTCCAATTGGCATAACCAATTACTTATCTTTCTCTGTGTCTGTTAATAAAAAATTCCATTATCTCTTTACATGAATCATTAAACAGACCTTCTTCTAGAGACATGTTTGAACTTGCCGTTTTTGCGGGGTGACAAATACAGGTCAAGAACTCATTACCTCCATCCATTCTCCCCAACCAATCTGCCACATGACTTTTTTTTACCCGCTTACACTTTGACGTCTCCCATTACGTTCAAAGTGGGACATGATCATGGCTTTGGGGTTGTCACCCGTAACCCTGAGGTGACCAACCGGGTCCATTGGGACTGCATTTATAATTTATGCAAATTAGGCTATTTTTAGATGGTCATCTAAGGGTTTTTAATTAGCTGAAATGGAAGTCTTCAACTTAAAAGAATAACCGGATTGCAGCCAGCATCCTGGATTAAGATATAGGATTCCTGATGGTCAGGGCAGTTCACCTATGGAATAGATTGCCAAGGGAGGTGGTGACTCTCCTTTGCTAGGCTGTTCAAGCAGAGGCGCCACAAGCAGCCGTCAGTGACGTTCTTGGAGGAGGTTGGACTGGATGACCTTGTAGGTCCCTTCCGACGCTATGATTCTATGAAAGGATAATAATAATATAATATACTTTATTTCTATCCCAAATTTTTCTAGGGGGACTTATTCCCAAATCCACAGTAACTACGGGAGCATGTAAGAGACTTTATGTGCACCCATAGTTACTGCACCACATAGTGAAAACCTATGGGAAATTCATATTGGAATCCAGAGTAAGTTGTTCTTACACTGGAGCAAGGACTCCCCGTAGTTACTCTGGATTTTACCCATAGAGCGGCTTAAGGATGGAGAGACTACGGGCTTATGGAATCTTTTTTGGCAGGGTCGGCTTCCTTGCCTCAAGCTCCCAACAGACACAGACCACAGAGATGGCCATATAATTTACCCCAAGGGATAAAATCCAGCACTGTTAACATAAGAAGGAACCAGAGGTTCACTTTCTTTGTGTCTGTGTGCACATTTAGTGTGCACACTTTCTTTGTATGTGTGCAGACATACAGGCACACATATAGCAATTCTTCCTCAAGGGAAAGTATGCAATTCTCACCTGCTTCTCAAAGATTATTTCCACAAACAGCAGCAGCAACTCGACCAGGAAGATCACAAGGAGGACCCAGAAGAACTGTGCAGGGAGAAGTAAGGAGGGAAGGAGAGAGTAAAGGTTTTTTTAAATCAAATATAAATAAAAAATATAATTTTTAATTAAAAAATTAAAGGAAGCGAAAGCAAGAAACATGCACAAGAACAAAGGAACTGATTTTGAAAGGCCTGGATGCAAATCAAGACCTGGATGCTGCCCCAGTTAGGGCAGAGCAGGTCCACCTGTCTTGGGACAGCCTATCCCTACAATCCAGAGTAACTACAGGAAGATGTAAGAGACACTTACTCTGGATTGCTCTATACATTTCCCATAGGTTTCCCATTGATGGCACCCTAACAATGTCGGTGTAAAAGGTCCCATAGTTACTCTGGCCTATATCCTAAAGTGAAATTAAGCCCCTTGCTCCGGAGCAGTTAAGATGACTTTCCATAAAATAACACTAAAGGGTGACGTAACTGCATGGACCCATAACTGCTTTGGATTTAGCCCTCAGTTTCCTTAGACTGCCCCAAACCTTTTCCAGAGTAACTAGGGTGGCCAGTCTGGCAGTTGGGCTAGCCCAGTGATAGTTAGGGGAACCCAAGTGCACTTCTGGATTGTGCCCTTCTGACTAAACATGCATAGAATTGGACTAGGATCAGTATGTACAGGTCTGGTATATACAGGTCAATCAGTCAATCAGTCAATCAATCAGTCAGTCAGTCAATCAGTCAATCAATCAATCTATCTATCTATCTATCTATCTATCTATCTATCTATCTATCTATCTATCTATCTATCTATTTCTCCTTTCTCTATCTATCTATCTATCTATCTATCTATCTATCTATCTATCTATCTATCTATCTATCTATCTATCTATCTATCTATCTAT
Organism: Cryptoblepharus egeriae; assembly: GCA_030015325.1. Taxonomy (NCBI): domain Eukaryota; kingdom Metazoa; phylum Chordata; class Lepidosauria; order Squamata; family Scincidae; genus Cryptoblepharus; species Cryptoblepharus egeriae. The sequence goes on from JAREYC010000011.1 coordinate 29,951,103, forward strand.
CTATCTATCTATCTATCTATTTCTCCTTTCTCTATCTATCTATCTATCTATCTATCTATCTATCTATCTATCTATCTATCTATCTATCTATCTATCTATCTATCTATCTATCTATCTATCTATTTCTCCTTTCTCTATCTATCTATTTCTCCTTTCTCTATCTATCTATCTATCTATCTATCTATCTATCTATCTATCTATCTATCTATCTATCTATCTATCTATCTATCTATCTATCTATCTACTGTATGTATGTAGGTAGGTAGGTATATACTTTGACTTTACTCCTGACTGTTGTTTTTGCTAAACTAGAACAAACACATTTACTCCTGTGGAAGCAGATACATCATGCAGACAAACTGGAGCAGGTCAAAGCAACAAGGATGATCAGAGGGCTGGAGAACAAGTCATACAAGGAAAGGTTGGGGGAACTTGGTATGTTCAGCCTGGGGAAGAGAAGGCTGAGAGGGGGTCTGATACCGCTATTCTCAGAGAGTAGAGTTACTTCCAATGGCTACAAACTGCAAGAAATTTTGACTGCATATCAGAAAAAACTTCCAGATTATAAGGATGATTAGCAGTGGAACAGATTGCCAGTGGAGATGGTGGGTTCTCCTTCCCTGGAGGTCTTCATGGATGCTCTAGAACAGAGGTTCTCAATCTTCCTAACGCCGTGACCCCTTTATAAGTTGTGGGGACCCTCAACCATAAAATTATTTTTGTTGCTACTTTATAACTGCTACTTTATAATTTTGCTACCGTTATGAATCGTAATGTAAATATCCGATATGCAGGATGTATTTTCATTGTTACAAATGAAAAGTGTGTTCTATGCACACGTTGAACACAATGAGATTTATTTCAGAGTAGGCATGCATAGGATTGGGCCCTGAGGCTGCAATCCTATCCACATTTACATGGGAGTAAAGGCCCCCTGACTATAATGGGATTTATTTCAGAATAGGCATGCATAGGATTGGGCCCTGAGGCTGTCAGTCAGCCCCAGTGCATGCGCAGCTACAGCTGGAGGTCTGGCAAGCCTGACCTGGCCCCCTGCACCAGGGTCTTTCGGCGACCCCCAGGAAAGCTCTAGGCGACCCCCAAAAGGGTCCTGACCCCCACTTTGAGAAATGCTGCTCTAGAAGGACTGTTTCCTATACATTTCCCCCACTTTCTGATAGTTCATTTTGCACACAGTGGCCAGAAATGCTGCTTGGCATCATCTTCAATCTACTGCCTCTGCACTACAACTTGTTTGTTTGTTTGCTTTTCAATTTTTTATTACTTTCTATCAAAAGTCAACAAACAAAAAAGCAGAAAGAATAAAGATAAAAACAGTGTTGGAAATTTTGTGGCAGCTGTAGAGTTCTAGAGTTACATTTCTTTCATACAAAATCCTACAACCTATTAATCCATCTTAAACCATCTGTAGTAGTACTTAAAAAATTTCAACAGGGGAAAAAAAGGAGATGAAAATTATTTATCTACTATATACTCATCAAATCCACGATTCATTTGATTTATGATGCCCTAAATGTGGGGGGTGGGCTAGCCCACAAATTCTCCCACTGACTCATCAATATTTCATGTCCAACCTTGTTCACTCATTGAGTCATAGGCTGCAATCCTAAAGACACTTTCCCGGGAGTAAGACACACTGAACACAGTGGGGCTGACTTTTGAGTAGATATGGTTAGGATTGTGCTCATAAAGTTGTTAACTTTTTCGTCCTGTTTCATAGAACACAATCCTAACCATGTCCACTCAGAAATAGTATTCTTACTCCCAGGGAAGTGTGTTCAGGATTGCAGCCATAGGGCGCAATCCAGAGTAACTACGGGGAATCCTTGCTCCGGTGTTAGAACAATTTGCTCTGGATTGCAATATAAATTTCTCATAGGTTTACACTTGGTGCTGCAGTAAGTACGGGTACACGTAATATCTTTTACGTGCTCCCGTAGTTACTCTGGATTGTAGGCATAGGATACCTTAGGATGCCATCTGCAAGGAAATAGCAATAGGATGCAGGTAAATTGGAAACAAGTCCAACTTTTTAGATTTTGGAACAAAATTTCTTGTATGCTGTTCAGTGATGGGATTCCAAGAAATCAACATCCGGTTCTCTGCCCACCTTTTAAATGGCTATTTTTAAACTTTCTAAGGCTGCAATCCTAAAGAGACTTTCCTGGGAGTAAGACCCATTGAACACAGTGGGACTTACTTCAGAGTAGACACGTTTAGGATTGGACCCGATGTCCTATCTCTCATTAACAACCAGTTCTACAGAGTAGGTGTGAACCTGCTGGAGCCCACCACTTATGTTGTTGAATTAATTGGCCAGAAAAATCTCAGATCCTATATAATTGCCTTTTTATTTAAAATGAGGAACACGGGTAGAAATTCTAAATAAGCACAAATAAGAGGAGGGAGAACAGGATTCGGAGTCCAGGACCCCGAAGAAAAGGTTTGGTTCTTCTGGCACCACTTCTGAAGCTTGCATATTAGCATTCTCTACACAGTTGAGTCGTTTGCACCAGCCGAGTCACGTAATGCCGAGAGATCCCGAAGCATCAGTGGGGGATTGTTTGGTTTGACATTATCCCTTTTCTTTACTGTGAATTTACTGCATTGTGGAGCAAACCAGGCGAGACCTCGTAGAAGGAAACTGTGAAATGGGGCAGTGAAGTGCCAAATGTCCTTTTTGCATGGTGCCATCTGTTGGAAGGATACCAACAGAGAGTGAAAATAAAAAAAAATTGCTTTCATTAAAAAAAAAACCCTACAACTGGTAAGGCTCAGCACTGAAATCGTTGCGACCCAGGTAAGGCTTCAACCCAATCCAGTTCCAACTGCTTCATATATTTGGTGTGAACGCAAGGTTGGCAGCTTCAAACTCTAGCTTAATTACAAGACAGTAACAAAATACTGTATTTACTAGAATCTAACGCTCTCCCTTTCCAGCCAAATTTAGGGCACAATCCAGAGTAACTATGGGGAGTCCTTGCTCCGGTGCAAGAACAATTTGCTCTGGATTGCAGTATAAATTTCCCATAGGTTTTCACTATGTGGTGCAGTAACTACGGGTACACGTAATGTCTCTTACGTGCTCCCGTAGGTACTCTGGATTGTAGGGCTCGTCTCCAAAATCAGGGTGTGCATTAGATTTAAAGGTTAATTAGATGTGGCATTTTTGATTGTAAGTATAGAGTGCACATTAGATTCAATGGCACATTAGATTTGAGTAATTACGGTCCATGTAGTACATACTCCTCTTCCCAGTGTTAACCATCAATTAATGTAAGATTTGCAGTTGCATGTCGACACAAACCATGGTTCTCTTGCAAACTAGTGCCCAAGCCAGGGTGACCTGATGCCCAAACCTCAAAAGAAGGACAAGGTCTTGGATTCCTCTCAGCCTGGCCTTTCTGGCGGACAATGGCACGTTTTCCTCCTCATGAGTATAGCTGTAATATTGGGCACTTTCCCATAGAGCTCAATGCATATTTTTGATTTTTAGTGTTTTGGCCATAACTTTTGATAGAAAGGAGATATTGCAAAATCAATTTTAGCATTGGATTCTGCTGTTTAATATGAATCCAACAACATACGACATGATGGGGTCCTGCACACCATTGCAACGCTCCAAAATGAAGCCAAAATGGAGTCCTTTTGGAGGAACCCGGACAGAATGCTAAAAAAGAGGACAAATCCAGAAAAATCCAGTCATATGGTCACCCTGCCCCAGCCATAATGTGATCAGCATTGACAAACCAGGGTTGTGGGGAACCTGGATTTTGTTAACCAGGACTTATACTGAGGGCACAATCCAGAGGTGCCCTTGGGCTGGTACAAGTCTCTTGTGCCAGCTCAGGAATGTCGTCAAAGAGCCATAAAGCACTTTTGGACTACTATAGAGGGAGTTAGAATAATGCGCAGATGTGCGCTGCCCCTTCTATGCCAATGCAAGGATCAGAAAAAGTGTAAATTGTGCTGGCTGATCTCGAACACAAGACCCAAGTACAGTGGTACCTCACTTAACAAGCAACTCGCTTCACAAGCGTTTCACATAACAAGCAAAAATTTCCAAGAAATCTCGCTTCACATAACAAGTCCCGCTTCACTTAGCAAGCAAGTGCGCTATGGGCATGCGTGCTATGCAGCCCTGACGCTCCGCATGGAGGCTCTTTAAAAGGGCTGCCGGCCAGCGCTGCTGCCTCTAATTGCCCCCAACTTGGGGGCAGTTGCCTGGAGGTGCCAGAGGCAGCTGCCCATAACTGCCCCCAGTGCCCCTACTGACCACCTTAAACCTCCAGCAGCAGCCCAGGTAAGCCTCCCAGGAAAGTGTCTTTGAAGCCCCATTGTGTTAAATGAGGCTTACTCCCAGGAAAGTGTCTTTGATTGCAGCCTCTTAACCATGTCTACCTAGAATGTGTTAAATGGGGCTTACTCTCAGGAAAGTGTCTTTAGTATTGCAGCCTAAAACTGCAATCCAAAAGACACTTTCCTGGGAGTAAGACCCACTGAACATAATGGGGCTTACTTTTGAGTAGACATGGTTAGGATTGTGCTCTAAGTAGACTTGAGGATCATGCACATTGAATGCATGTCTTGAATTCAATTCCAGTGTTTTGTCATCATTTTTACATTCAGTTAATATTTTAATATGAATATTTTGGGGGTTGTGGAACCAATCGTCTGAGTTTCCATTATTTCCTATGGAAAAACCTGCTTCACTTAACGAGCAGGCCTCCGGAACGAATTAAGCTCTTGGTGCAGTACTGCAGGATGTCAAACACTGAGATTCCCTGTATTAATAGTATTTTTAAAGGACATCTTGATCTTTAGGAAGAGAATGAAATAGGAACTGATAAGGTAGCATTTTGTGCTCCGCAACACAGCCGTTCCAGGGAGATTCTGATTCTGTATCTCAGTTCCTCAAGGGCTTGGTTTGGAAGAACCAGTTTTTTGCTCTCCCATAATAAAGAATATAAGAATAAAGAAGTACAAGAGATTCTAGAATAGATGGAAGGTGAATTTCCAAGGTGCAGCCCAGGCAGAAACCCCTTCTGATGTTTATTTAATAAAAGCAAATTCTATTCATGAGACACACAGAAAGGCAAAGAGATTCTTCGCGGGCAGGAGAAGTTCTTGCAAATATGAAATATTCAGAAATCCAAGTTTTCCTCTTTGTTTTCTTGCAGCCCTTCAGACGGACGCTGGTGAAAGCAACAGCAAACACAGGAAAAGGCCAAAGCAAGGATTTTAAATGCAGTTGCTGCTCTTCTTGGCTGAAAGTCCATGAAGCTCGCAGTCTGTCGTTCCCATAAATCTACCCCATGAAACAGTGGGGACACATGGCAGCTTCCAAGGAATTTGTATGACCAGGAGTCATACAAAACCTTTATGTCTTTTATGAATATACTAGCAAAAAGCATACCTGCGTTGCAGGAGTAAAATCCCCCCCCCGTACACCATACCCCACTGCGCATCAACCCCCATGCACATCAACTCCCCATGCACAACGTCCCCCCATGCGCATCAGTGCCCCCATGTGCATCAGTCCCCCATGCGCATCATCTCCCCATGCGCATCAGTCCCCTATCCACATCAGTCCCCTATTCACATCAACCTCCCATGCACACCAACCCCCAATCACATCAGTTCCCCCAATCGCATCAGTCCCCCATGTGCATCACCCTGCCATGCACCTCACCCAACCTTGCGCATCAGTCCCCCATGTGCATCATCTGCCCATGCGCATCATCTGCCCATGCACATCATCCGCGCATGCACATCACCTCTCCATGTGCATCACTTCCACATGCGCAACAGCCCCCCCATGCACAACATCGTCTCCATGCAACCCCTCCCTCTGAACAACATCCCCCCAGTGCACCAGGCACTGAGCACCAAATCAGATGGATGTTGAATAGTCTTCCATGTTAAGTGTAGGACAAAAATACGTTGCACCCCTTTTCAGCCCCTTAAGGGTTAAATTTCTCCACATCCGTTCCTGATGTGACAGAAGGAACACCCTTCCAAATTTCATGCTTCTAGGCCTGACGGTTTTGGCAGGGTGTTGATGAGTCTGTAATAACGATGAAGATTAGTTGTATAAAATGCATTGCGCCCCTTTTCACCCCCTTCTGGTTGGTTCTTAGTGGATCCCTCCATCATGGAAGGAACACCCTTATCAAATTTCACGCTTATAGGCCCAGCAGTTTTGGCTGGGTGTTGATGAGTCAGTGATGATGATGAAGATGCCTTTTATATATATAGACTAGCAAAAAGCATACCCGCGTTGCGGGAGTAAAATTCCCCCATACGCCTTCCCTCCATGCAAAACACCCCCCCATGAGCATCAACCCCCATGTGCATCAACCTCCATGTGCATCATCTCCCCCATACGCATCATCTTCCTGATGAGCATCAACCCCCCAATGTGCATCAACCCCCATGTGCATCGTCTCCCCATGCGCAACACCCCCATGCACAGCATCCTCCCCAGTGCAATCCCTCCCTCTGAACAACATCCCCCCCAGTGCACCAGGCACTGGATGTTGGTCAGTCTTTCATGTTAAGTAGAGGACAAAAACATATTGCACCCCTTTTTAGCCCCTTAAGGGTTAAATTTCTCCACATCGGTTCTTGGTGGGTGTTCATGTGACAGAAGGAACTCCCTCCCTGAATTCCATGCTTCTAGGTACAGGGGTTGGGGCAGAGCATCCATCAGTCACAGATTCTTCAATGCAAAGTATAGGGAGGAAAACGTGTTGTACCCCTTTTCACCCCCTTCCGGTTGAAATTTCCGAAAAACCGGTTCTTAGTGCACCCTCCGTCACGGAAGGAACACCCACCCCAAATTTCACACTTCTAGGCCCAGAGGTTTTTGGGTGGGTGTTGATGAGTGAGTCAGTGAGTCAGTCAGTTACTTTTCTCTTTTATATATATAGAAGAAAAAGTTATATATATATAACTTTTATGACCTTTATGACTTTTATGAATCTATATATGTAGGTTTGTTCTGGTATATACAGGTCAGCATCTTAGCTGGCCGTAGTCAGGGTCTGGTGATTGGGCTGCTGAAGAAAACTAAGCAGGAAAGGTCCTGGATAACTCTTGGATGGGAGACCTGAAAGCTGATAAAAGCTGTCATGAGACAACAGAGCCACAGGTGTCACTGTTTATGTCTTGGCTGGCCTGAAAACTGTTGCTGCTGGAAGCTTGGAAGGCATTCCCTGGTGCCAGATGTGATGATGACTATGCTGTGAAGGATCTCCCTGAAAGGGTTCTACAAGCTGCCTGTAGAATAATTACTGACCTCACAGGGTTGTTGTGAAGACAAAAAATGGGGCTACATTGAAAGACTACTGTGGATATGGGATTCCTAGAAGTTTGGCATTCCCCGTGCAATACTAGAAACTTCACCAGTGGTTAAGTGCTCCCACCACCAGAACCTCTGGACTTGGTAAATAAATAGCATGCAGCTCAGGGGTGTACGTGATGTGTGTATGTGATGCCCTGCAGGCTGGAGATGTCCTACTGAGGTAGGTGGTTGGTCTGTGGAACTCCCTACCACAGGATGTGGTGATGGCATCTAGCCTGAATGCCTTTAAAAAGGGTTTGGACAAACTCCTAGAGGAAAGGAACATCACAGGCTACAAGCCACCAAGGAAGTGTATAGATGTGGACGTAGTGCCAGATGGCACTAAATGCCAGATGTAGTGGAGGCACCAGGATGCAGGTGCTATATGTGCTCCCCGAGGCATTTGGTGGGCCACTCTGTGATATAGGAAGCTGGAGTAGATGGGCATTTGGCCTGATCCAGTGGAGGGTCTTCTTATGTTCTTTCGATAGTCCCAGAAGTGGCAATCAGTTTGCCTCAAATCTCTTTGTGGTGACATTCGTGGTGACATCATCTCTAAGATACATTCAAGGACTTGGATAGCTGCTAGAAGAAGAAGAACTACCATCACTACCACCACCACCGGATCAGGACAAAGGACTAGTCCACCTAGGACTATCTACGGTCTAACTAGGACTGGGGAAGGGGCCGTAATTGATCACCGCCACTGACACTGCATTTGGCCCCAGACCCTCCTCAAGGACTGGGGATTCAGGGTGAAATCCTAATCAATTTAGGCCAGAACAACCCCCCTGTTCCCACAGTGGTGTGGCAAGGCCTGTGCATGTCTGTGTGCTGGCCTAACCCCCAGGAGTGGTGCAGAAGTGCCTTACGGGACTTTTGGGATATGCTCAGGTGAGCGTGGGACTTCTGCTAGCCTAACTGGCTGGTCAGATTGCAGCCTGAGTTTATCCAGCCATGTGCACCTGCATAGGGCATCCCCTTTCTAGCATACAGCTGAGCAAAATGTCAGGTTGAAACCCGTCTTGGGCCGAGGTCACTGACTTGCAAACATAACCTGCAGGCATGTGGAAATGTGGTCGAGGAACCTGCTGTTCCCCAGATTGCTGGCAGCCCTTTCCCGATGCCGCTGTCGACTGCGCACAGCAGCAGGGATTGTGTGGCAGGAGTGTCTGGGAACGGCAGGTGGGCTGGCTGGAAGCCGGCTGGATTTCAGAGCTGTGCGCCAAAGAGGAAGCACTGAACGGAGCACACACCTCTCCTTCATTACAGGCTTGGTCGAAGTCAACTGATCATCAAGCCAAGCAGTTAATGGATACTGTTAATGCTGCTTCCAAGCCCTTTATTTCTGAATAGCAAAAAGCGTACCCGCGTTGCGGGAGTAAAATTCCCCCTTATGCCATTCCCCTCATATGCATCAACCCCCCATGCTCAACTTCCCCAGGTGCAGCTTCCCCCATGCACATCAACCACCCATGTGCATCAATCCCCCCATGCGCATCAACCCCCCTATGCAACTTCTCCTCATGTGCAACCTCACCTCATGTGCATCAACCCCTCATGTGCAACTTCCCCCCATGCGCATCAACCCCCATGCACAACTTCCCCTATGTGCATAAACCCCCCATGCGCAACTTCCCTCCATGCGCAACTTCCCCTCATGCGCAACTTCCCCTCATGCTCAACTTCCCCTCATGCGCATCTTTCCCCCATGCGCAACTTCCCCCATGCACAACTTCCCCCCATGCGCAACTTCCCCTCATGCGCAACTTCCCCCATGCGCAACTTTCCCCCATGCGCAACTTTCCCCCATGCGCAGCATTCTCACCAGTGCATTTTATGTCTTTGAAGTTTAGGTGACAAAAACACAATCCTTCGGGCATCTCTGAGACATTTTTGCCCTACATTGTGAGAATGGGCTGGTTTATTGTTATTAAGAACATATCTTCATCTTCATCTATATACAGTGGCGCCTCACATAAAGAATGCCTCACGTAAAGTATGTTTCATGTAACAAACAAAAATTTCTCTAGGATTCTGCTTCACGTAACAAACTGTGCTTCACGTAAAGAACACATTCGTTGGCAGTTGGGGCAACGCGCTGGCCGGCAGCCCTTTTAAAAAGCGTCAGGGCTGCCTGGCGCACCTGCCCATAGCGAAAGCAACACTTCCATGCTGTTCCTCCTGTGGCCGGAGGGAGAGAAGAGCAGTGGAGAAGAGGGAAGCAGCTCAGGACTAGCCAGAGGGGAGCAGGGGAGAGAGACTCAGGAGGCAGAGAAGGAGAAAGTGGGGAGACACTTTGAAGGTGTCTTGGATTGCAGCTTCCTAATTATGTCTACCCAGAAGTAAGCCCCATTGTGTTAAATGGGACTTGCTCCCAGGAACGTGTCTTTAGGACTGCAGCCTAAGTAGACTTCATAAGATCCTGCACATTGAATGCATGTTTTGAATTCAATCCCAGTGTTTTGTCATCATTTTTACATCCAGTTCATATTTTTATGTGAATATTTTGGGGGTTGTGGAACCAATCGTCTGCGTTTCCATGATTTCCTATGGGAAAATCTGCTTCACTTAAAGAGTGCTTCACATAACAAGCATGCTTCCGGAACGAATTAAACTTGTTATGTGAGGCACCACAGTATGACAGTATATGACAGTATATGACAAGATTTTCCTATGGGAAAATCTGCTTCACATAAAGAACGTTTCACGTAACAAACATGCCTCCAGAACGAATTAAATTTGTTACATGAGGCATCACTGTATATAAAAGAGAAAACTCACTGACTGACTCATCAGCGCCCTGCCAAAACTGCCATGCCGAGAAGTGTGAAATTTGGGCAGGGTGTTCCTTCCAAGACCGAGGGGTGCTCCAAGGACCGGTTTTCGGAAATTCCAAATGAAAGGGGGTGAAAAGGGGTGCAACATGTTTTTGTCCTATACTTAAGATGGAAGACTGACCAACCTTCAGCCAATTTGGTGCTCGGTGCCCAGCGCAGTGGGGAGGGTGCTGTGCATGGGGAAGTGATGCGCATGGGGAGTTGATTCACATCGGGGGTTTGATGCACACTGGGGGATTGCCTGAGGGGATTGTCTTTCAGACAGCCTGAAAGGACTCGCAAAACTGTCATTCTAAGCTGATAAGAACATAGAAAATGAAAGTGATAGAGGCTTTTCTGAAACCTGCTCTCTACTTCCATCACAGCTTCCCAGGCAAGGGTGAGCCAGGCTGGGCTGCAAGACATTGAATCCCATCTGAAAATCTGCATGCACCACCACTGGGCAGAGTGGGTCCCAACGATGCTCCTGAGTCTGCCCCTGGGGCCCCCCCTCCTCATGGTCAGTTTCCCCCACTCCACTGGAGATTTTCTCCATCTGGTCATTTCCATCACGTTCCCTTTAAGGAGAAGCTTGTGATTGGCCAGTGATTTGCATAATCCCGCCCATCTCACACAGTGATTTAACCATTTCATTGCCAGGAGATTCTAAAGGGGGTGTTCTGCCTCTCACTGGCCTCTTGAGTCAGATACAGAGAGAGACACAACTGCAGGTGAGCAGAAGTCTGAGCAATTAAAGAGGACACGGACTCCAAAATGTAGGACACCCAAGAAAAATGGAGGACAAGACAAAATAAAACCTACAACCTAAGTTGGTTACAGCTGTTACTTCGTCATCTACAGTCTATACCAGTGGTTCTCAATCTTCCTAACACCGTGACCCCTTTATAAGTTCCTCCTGGTGTGGGGACCCCAACCATAAAATTATTTTCATTCCTACTTTATAACTGTAATTTTGCTACTGTTATGAATCGTAATGTAAATATCCGATAGGCAAGATGTATTTTCATGGTTACAAATGAAATGTGTGTTCTACGCACATGTTGAACACAATGGGATTTATTTCAGAGTAGGCATGCATAGGATTGGGCCCTGAGGCTGCAATCCTATCCACATTTTCATGGGAGTAAAGGCCCCCCTGACTATAATGGGATTTATTTCAGAGTAGGCATGCATAGGATTGGGCCCTGAGGCTGTCAGTCAGTCCCAGTGTGCGTGCAGCTACAGGCAAACCTGACCTGGCCCCCTGCACCAGGGTCTTTCGGCGACCCCCAGGAAAGCTCTAGGCAACCCTCAATGGGGTCCCGACCCCCGCTTTGAGAAACACTGGACTATACAGTGGTGCCCTACGTAACAAGTTTGATTCATTCCAAAAGCATGCTTGTTATGTGAAGCAGTCTTTATGTGAAGCAGATTTTCCCATAGGAAATCATGGAAACTCAGACAATTGGTTCCACAACCCCCAAAATATTCATATAAAAATATTAACTGGATGTAAAATGATGACAAAACACTGGAAATGAATTCAAAACATGATCCTATGAAATCTACTTAGGCTGCAATCCTAAAGACACTTTCCTGGGAGTAAGCCCCTTTTAACACAATGGGGCTTACTTCTGAGTAGACATGCTTAGGAGGCTGCAATCAAAGATGCTTTCCTGGGAATGTTCAGTGGGGCTTACTTCTGAATAGACATGGTTAGGAGGGTGCATGGAGGATAGGGGGCTTACCTGGGCTGCTGCTGGAGGTTAGAAGCAGCAGCGCGCTGACTGGCAGCCCTTTAAAACAGGCGCCACGCAGAGCTTAAGCGCGGAGCAACTTGGGGGCAGTTGCCTGGGGCTTGTTAAGTGAAGCAGGCTTGTTAAGAGGAGCACACTCCCAATGGGAATTTATGCTTGTTATGTGAATCACTCTTTATGTGGGGCACTTGTTATGTGAGGTACCACTGTACATAAAACTGAAAAGTCAACTCACTGATTCATTCACTCACTCACCCAGGCAAAACTCATCCACCTTCTGATGGTTCATTTTCTGACAGTTCTGATCTTTCAACACCTTTCAATTATACTTACAACTCATTCATTCAACACATGATCCACTCTTTCAACTTCTCCCTACTGGTCTAAATGCTAAAATCGTCTTCTCTGATGTTGATATGCAGGTGAGATGGTGATCAAACTGTTTTTGGAATTTCTTTATGACTTTCTTCAGTAAATAACAATCATTCAAATACATAAGATATTCAATGTCCACACATACCTTTGTTCATTTTACTGTAATTTTGCTATTTGTTAGTATGTATTTACTATCTGTTAATATGTAATTTTGCTATCTGTTACTCAATAGGTGTTATTCAAGCTTTTTGATATTTTTAGGAGGTGTGTTTTGTATTTGTACGTTGAAAAAGATTGGATTCCGCTTTTCAACGGGTTTCACTTTTGGACGGTGCTCCGGTTCCTAACCCGTCCGATAAGTGGCGATGCCAGAACTGCAACAAAAATGATTCTAGTCAAACCATGAAGGCAACAGACGAAACCCTCAACAGCTACTGGTAATTACTGGGGAAAAGTTAGACCCTTGGTGGTTAGTCTGGTGAAAGTTAATCCACCAGTGAGACAGACGTAACCCTTAGATGACCAACCGGATTTTTTGTCCGGCAATTATAATTTATGCAAATTAGGCTATTTTTAGATGGTTATAACCAAACTGAGTTGCCCTCCTTCTTTTGCAGACAGTCTGCGGCATCTCAAACTTGAAAACATGTCAGGAAGGTGACTTATATGGGAATTATATGGGACAGCTGGGAGAGAAGGAAACTGTTATATCTGACTTACAAACGACTGCGGGGAAGACTGCGGCGAAGACTGTGGCTGTGAAGGTGAACCAATGCATGGGAAGGGAGATCTGACTCACAGATTAAGGGCCAGTGATGTAAACTGGGTCCTTCACAAAAGTTTTTAAAATCTATATTTTTAAAAAACTTTGCACAGTTTGTGGAAATAAATTGTTACAGGAAAATTGGAGGTCTTCCCAATTTTGGACTGCTTGACTCATTTTAAAATCTGGCACAGGAGAAACCTGCCTTATGTATGCACACATGTACTGCACATAACAGTTTATGTTAACACTTAACACTTAACATGTACATAATATAATATAATATAATATATGGTAATATAAAAGCAGGCCTCCGTCAGTCTTTAAGACTATGGTATCGTGCTTGGCGCTGCATATGCTGCATGCGAAGCACAAAAGCCCGGGTTGGATTGTTATGGAGGATAGGCTGTTACCCAAGAGGAAATCCCCCCTCTCCACACCACTGAATTAGTCCAATGGAAAGGCAGAGCCAATACGATTGGATCCAGCTGCGTCGCAGAGCTGGGCTAAGGACAAGAGCTCACCCTGTCTTATGGGGCCAACCCGGGTCTCGAACCCTGGCCTGCTGGTTAACAGGCACTGTGTCTTAACCACTTGCACCACCCACAGCGCAATATAATAATAATAATAATAATAATAATAATAATAATAATAATAATAATAATAATAATATAATCTATATATATATATAAAAGAGAAAAGTCACTGACTGACTCACTGACTGACTCACTGACTGACTCATCACCGCCCTGTCAATACCGGTGGGCCTAGAAGTGTGAAATTTGGAGTGGGTGTTCCTTCCGTGACAGAGGGGTGCACTAAGAACCAGTTTTCAGAAATTCCAACCGGAAGGGGGTGAAAAGGGGCGCAACACGTTTTCCTCCCTATACTTTGCATTGAGAATTGCTGACTCATCAACATTCCGCCCCAACTGCTGGGCCTGAAGCATGGAATTCTGGGAGTTCCTTCTGTCACCTGAACACCCACCAAGAACCATCTGGAGAACTTTAACCCTTCAGAGGCTGAAAAGGGGTCAACGTGTTTTTGTCCTATACTTAACATGGGAGACTGAACCACATCCAGCCAATTTGGTGCTCAGACCCTGGTGCACTGGGGGATGTTGTTAGGAGGAAGAGGTTGCACTGTGGAGGATGCTGTGCGTGGGGTGTTGGTGCGCATGGGGGGTTGGTGCGCATGGAGGAAGTTATGCATGGCAGGAAGTTCCTCATGGGAGAAGTTGCGCATGGGGTTGATGCGCATGGGGGAAGTTGTGCACGGGGGAATTTGCGCATGGGGGTTGATGTGCATGGGGGGAAGTTGCACATGGGGGAAGTTGTGCATGGTGGTTGATGCATATGGGGGATGGCATATGGGGGAATTTTACTCCCGCAATGCGGGTACACTTTTTGCTAGTAATATAATATAATATAATATAATAATATGTACATGTTGCAAGATTGGGGTGCTGATCAGGCTTGGCTTCCTGCCTGTACATTCACTCACTTGCCTCTCTCTTGCTGCATCCAGAATTTTGTATTCTGATAAATCAGTATGGTTTATTTATGGAGCATGTGCTCTCCCAAACCCCAGCGTGGAAGGAAAATGTCACCACAACCTACAACAAACGTGCTTGCAAGCCCTCGCTTTCTCTCCCTGGCTTTTCAGAGCTCAGACAGCATCTTTTATGCAGGGCAAGAACCATTCCATCCAGGGAGAGAGAGCTTGTTGCTTTCAGTGGCAGGCAGGGAGCCCTGCAGAGAAGCTGGACCAGTCCAGACAAGAGCAGATCCCAGCTGAGCAAACATGCGCATGTGTCCCGTCATTCACCGTGCTGGATCTTTGGAGAGGACATCCTTGTTCCAGCCTCAATGCTGGAGTTAATGCTCAATGCTGAATTCACACTCTGCTCCTCCGGCATGTGCCATCATTCCACTCCCCGGGGGTACATTTTTTTTCTCCAGTAGCACATCAATTCCAGCTGCTACACATACTGCACACACTACTACACATACTACACATACTGCACACATACAAATACACGTACTGCAAATGTGGATTTTCAACAGCTTTGTCAAGGGATATCTCTTCTTCCTTCTCTTATTTGGCAATACTTCTATGAGCATAATCCTAACCATGTCTACTCAAAAGTAAGCCCCATTGTGTTCCATGGCTCTTACTCCCAGGAAAGTGTCTTTAGGATTGCAGTCTGCGAATCTGTAGCTGGTATCAAATGCCAGCTTAGGAATTTCAGAGACCATGTGTTTGAGAGCTTCCTTCTCCCCCTTATACATGTAGTGGTGGCATAGCTAGAGGGGGTCAAAGCAGTCAGTCTTGGAGGGAGCCTTACCATGGAGAGCAACGGGTCTCTTCCCTTAGGAGCCCTTCCAGTCGTACGTCTGGAAGGACTCTGAAGGGATTTTATTTATTTAGTGTATGGCAAACACATGTACTTATGGTAAATCAGATGTTAATGTTCCACTGCCATGTATTTTGAGAGCCATTCCCCACTGATGTCTGGCTGCCAGCTGTCGCCAATTCTTCAATGTAGTCTGGCTGCCAAGTGTTGCTTGCGGTTTAGTTCATACTTTTGTACTATCCGGGGTGCACCATAAGGAGGTGAACTGGCATCATACATCACTCTGAAGGGTAGGGGGTATCTTGATTGCCATGATGAGGCTCCCTCCAAGACTGACTGCTCCGCCCCCCTCTAGCTATGCTGCTGACACATGGCTTCATGACATATTTTCATTAAAATATCTGAATAAATATGGAATAAAAATGAATAAAATATTCATTAAAATATAAAATGGGTCAAAAATCAGACGTCTGACCAGTAAGGAAATACCTGCCATTGAGGTTGCAATCCATGGTTCAGTCCTGGCTTGACCGTCCACCTGTCTTATAACTGACTCCATCATACGAACAAACCAGGATTTATTTCACAGAATTGAATGTGAAAGAGATGGACATGCAAGCAACAATCCCCCAAAATCCAGAGTAACTATGGGAGCACATAAGAGACATTACGTGCACCCGTAGTTACTGCACCACCTAGTGAAAACCAATGGGAAATTCATATTGCAATCCAGAGCAAATTGTTCTTACACCGGAGCAAGGACTCCCCGTAGTTACTCTGGATTGCACCCTTTATGTGCACTTGTAGTTACTGCACCACCCTGTGAAAACCGATGGGAAATTCATTTTGGAATCCAGAGTAAGTTGTTCTTACACCAGAGCAAGGACTCCCTGTGGTTACTCTGGATTTTGCCCTGTCTCAATTCTCCAAAGCAGGTTTGGAGAGTGCACTGAAATGCAGTCACTTGAAGACCGCAAACTGTTTGTGGTTCAATACTATTTTGATCTCAATGATTTCTGGCACCTCTAGAAAGAAATGGTCCCATCTCCCACCACTCCACAAGACAGAAATATTTTTGATTTACTAACCCTACAATCCAGAGTAACTACGGGAGCACATAAGAGACATTAGGCGCACCCCTAGTTACTGCACCACCTATGGGAAATTCATATTGCAATCCAGAGTAAATTGCTTTTATGCCAGAGCAAGGACTCCCCGTAGTTACTCTGGATTGCACCCTAAAACTCTGTTTGGTTTCAACACAGGATAAAATAATATCCTCTGCATAAGAGATCCTGTTTGGTTGCAGAGGGCTGGCTGGATTCTTCTAACAAATTGGCACAAGTGACCCCTTTGAAATATTAATCCAGAGACTGGCAGCTCATCTCCACCCCCTACACTGCCTGTTCATAGTGGATCATGTCTGTTTTAAAGAAATCGAATGGCAGGCAAACCCGGAACACAAGTGCTGAAATGTGGCAACCTTCAAAGCCTGGCCGGTCAGGCACAGAATGCATCCTCAAAGGCAACAGGACCATTTTTTTTCCAGTGCATTACAGAATTTCTCCAACGATTCCCCCAATGGTGATAACGGGGGAAATGGCAATTCTATCCTGAAATTCATTTGGAGGCTCCATTGTGTCAGAAGAAGTCTTGTAAGTTGAAAGTTTCGGCTGCAGAACAAGATCCCAGCATTTCATTTCAGAGACTTTGAACCGTTGATCTGTCGAACGGTTGTGGGGCGGGGGGATGTAGGATTAGCCAGACAAGATACCCAGAGACTTCGCTGTGCTGCCTCCCCCCAGCTAGTGGCATAATTTAGTCAATCAATTAAAAGTGTGTCCCTGTTAGATCATTGAAGCACGGATGGAAGAGATCACAGGCAGGCGGGTTGGACTGATGATCTACCGGGTCCCTTACAACGCTATGATTCTATGATACCTGCAGAAAGGGGGGGATCTCATGGGTCAGTTTTGAGTTTTAAAAAATTTTTTGTTCCATAGGCAGATGCGTTTTCATTTTCTGGTTAATTGGCCATACCTTCTGATAGAATACAGATATTCCACTGCAGTTCATTTTATTGAATTCTGTTATAAATTACCTATCCAATGATATATAACAGGATGTTTTTATTCCAGCCCCCCCCCCCCCCTACAGTGCAACTGCTACTCCCTGAACCCCCTTAGCTATGCCCTGGTCATGACAGAGGCAGGGACAATGAGTTAGCCTTCTCTGGGATGGCAATGTAGCTCTTCCTGGGTTCAGAAATTTTTCTTGCAGCACCAGAGAAGACTCCATATGGCTTCTCCCTGCCTGTAATTGCTCCGAAAGGCATGCCTCCCTCCAACACTGCCTGCTCTGCCCCCCTCTAGCTATGCCACTGCTTCTTATTTACAGGGAAGGTTCTATGCCTTGACAACCAAATGGCTCATCAGAGCATAAGGTTGCAATCCTTTCCTGGGAGTAAGCTCCACTGAACACAATGGGGCTTACTTTTGAGTAGACATGGTTCGGATTATGCTCTTAGACTCCTGGAAGAACAACTCGGACACACATTTCACATTTCCGTCTCATTGAAAGGCTCCTGTACCTTTTGTTTAACTCCAACCATCCTTTCGGCAATTTCCTTCATTCTTTGGCACATAATTCATCGACTGTTATGCAAAGCAGGCAGGAACAAAGCCAGAAGGGAGACAGGCAGGTGTTCAAAAAATGTGGAACGGAGAACAAGACAAAGGATCTAATGAAGGAGGAAAGAAGGGGGAATGACTTTGTTCCAGCCCATAGTACTCTCTTGTCCTGCTTTCTCATTCACATAGAAAAACGTGGGAGAGAACAAGCAATGCATGCGCTGCCAGCTGATTCATTGGCTCAGGAATACAGATTATTCCTTCCATGCAGCAGAGGGAGGGGGACCCACCTCTTCAAAGGGCAACAGCCTTAGCGAGCAGGAAACTACTGATGCGTTTCGTCCTTACCTGGAGACACATATTTGGGGCGGTGCGTAATTCACGCTCTAATGATTCTGTTGTCTTGCAACACAGGTTTGGCTGGTCAAAAAGATTTGCACCTTGTCTAAGACATGTAACTTGGATGAATTTGTGTGCTCTGATGGTGCATACTGTGTTTACTCAACTCTAACGCTCACCTTTTTCCAGCCAAATTTCGTCTCCAAAATCGGGACACGCGTTACATTTGGTGGTTAATTAGATCTGAGTAAATGTATTTTGATTATAAGGATAAGGTGCACATAACACTCAATGGTGCATTAGATTCGAGTAAGCGCTGTAATCTGTTCTGGTTCTGCTCGGCATTGGAAAGATAAGGCAGCGCAGAAGGACCTGAAGATCCATAGACAGAGGCTGCAATCTTAAATCTCAGCGTAAGACCCAGTACAAGTCTTGTACTGGTCTAGGGGTGTCACAAAAGTGCCGTAATGCACTTCTGCACCACTCGTGAAGGGTTCTACCAGTACACAGACATGCGCCGACCTCCCCCTCTTTCACAGGAATGAGGATATGGTTGCGTTGTGTTGGCCTAAACTGGTTGAGATTACACCCTCAATTCTCAGCCTCAACACTCAAAGATTGGAGGTGAGGCAAGTGGAACAATTCCATTAACCTAAGGGAGATCCTCAAATATGTCGAGTCAGGTTCAGTTTGCCACCCTGCAATTCCGTCTCTTCCACAGTTTTGGAGATTCTTGAACGGTTGGGTGCAACCTATCACCATGACTTGCAGAACAGGGGATTAGCTCCGATAATCAAAGAGGACCACCACATGCCCTCTCTTATTCCCCCTCCTAGTGAAGTGAAGACATCATTATAATGGCTCTTATAATGGCTCTTCTTGTGGGCCTCCTTCCAGCCTCATTCTAAGGTACACCAAACATGTCCTTGTGAATCCATCAGAAAGAGGGTATATCAGGAAACATGTCCATCATCACCAATCCATCCATCCATCCATCCATCCATCCATCGTATTTTAGATGCCACTTTTCAACTGAAAAGTTCACAAAGCAGTTTAATGGGTATGAATTATTAATGGGTATGAATTGTTTGTCCCCCTTTCTCTGACACTTTATTACTATACTAGCAAAAAGTGTACCTGCATTGCGGGAGTAACATTTTCCCATACGACATCCCCCCACGGTGCATCAACACCCCATGCGCAACTTTCCCCATGCACATCATCCCCCCATGCGCAACTTCCCCGTGCGCAACTTTCCCCCATGCGCAACATTCCCCCATGTGCAACTTTTCCCATGCTTATCATCCACCCATGCGCATCATCCCCCATGCGCAACTTTTCCCATGCATATCATCCCCCCATGCACAACTTCCCCCCATGCGCAACTTTCCCCCATGCGCAACTTCCCCCATGTGCATCATCCCCCCATGTGCAAATTACCCCATGCACATCATCCTCCCATGCGCAACTTTTCCCATGCGCATGATCCCCAATTCGCAACTTCCCCATGTGGAACTTCCCCCATGTGCAACTTCTCCCATTCGCATGATCCCCCCATACGCAACTTCCCCCCCTGCGCAACTTTATCCCATGCGCATCACCCCCCATGCGCATCATCCCCATGCACAACTTTATCCCATGCACATCATCCCCCATGCGCATCATCCCCCATGCGCAACTTTTCCCATGCGCAAGATCCCCCCATGTGCAACTTCTCCCCATGTGCAACTTCTCCCATGCGCAAGATCCCCATGCGCAAGATCCCCCATGCACAACTTCCCCCCATGCACAACTTTCCCCCATGTGCATCATTCCCCCGTGTGCAAGTTTCCCCCGTGCGCAAGTTCCCCCATGTGCAACTTCCCCCATGCGCAACTTCCCCCGTGCGCAGCATCCTCGCCAGTGCAATCGCTTCCTCCGAACAACATCCCCCCGTGCACCATGCACCGCGCACCAAATGGGCTGGATGTTGTTCAGTCTCCCATGTAAAGTATAGGACAGAAACACGTTGCCCCCTTTTCAGCCCCTGAAGGGTTAAATGTCTCCAGATGGTTCTTGGTGGGAGTTCAGGTGACAGAAGGAACTCCCAGAATTCCATGCTTCAGGCCCAGCAGTTGGGGAGGAATGTTGATGAGTCATTAATTCTTCAATGCAAAGTATAGGGAGGAAAACGCATAGCGCCCCTTTTCACCCCCTTCCCGTTGGAATTTCCGAAAACCGGTTCTTAGTGCACCCCTCCGCCACGGAAGGAACACCCTCCCCAAATTTCATACTTCTAGGCCCAGCGGTTTTGGCAGGGCAGTGATGAGTCAGTCAGTCAGTCAGTCAGTCAGTCAGTGACGTTTCTCTTTTATATATATAGAAGACACCTGCCACAAAACCCAGAGGTTTTTCAACCATTTTCAGCTGCTTTCCTTTAAAATCCTATGGCACACCCTTCTTGCACAGGGTGACCATAGGACTGAAATAACCTGGAGTTGTCCAGATTTTTGGCCTCCTGTCCAGGTGTCCTATGTTTTGGCTTAATTGTCCTACATTTTGGCTTCATTTTTGAACTTTGCAATGGTGTGCAGTATACCGTCATGTCATATATCGTTGGATTCGTATCGAAGAGCAGAATCCAATGCATGAATTGGTTTTGAAATATCTCCTTCCTGTCAAAAGTTATGGCCAAAAAACAAAAAAAACAAAAAATATAAAAACAAAAAATACATTTTTTGGCATTTTTTAAGTGGGTAGGAATTTTGGCCTTGGGGTTCAGGAATTTTGGGTTTGGCATCTGGTCACCCTGTTTTGCAGCATGCCAATATGCCACAGCACACCAGTTAAAAATTGTTGACAGTTTGTTGACATTTGACAATTTGGAAACATCAGTTAATTAAAACTGGCACCAAAAGGCGAAATCTTCTGATTGAAAAATCAAACCAAGGGCCAAACCTGATCCTATTTTCCAGCTCCAGTATAGCCTCAATGCAGCCCCATGGTATGTCCCCATATCTGAAAATGTCCCCTCCACCATAGGATGCAGTGCATACGCAAGAGGCACAAGCGCATCAGTACTAGAAAATTGGATAGGATTGGGACCCAAACTTTGCTTTATCTCAATCCCCTTGTTCCTGCCTGCAAACTGGATTTTAAAAAGAGATATCTCTTTTGCTTTCACATGAAAGGCTCATGAGTTGGGCTCCCCTCATTAGTGCGTCTCTCCGTGGGAGTAAAGCCCACACAGCAAAATCCTCAACCCGAGTCAAAAGGCGGTTTGATCATCACACGGCGCCACCATTTTTCATAGCGGCAAGCGGCACACCTGTTCTTGAGAACAGATTGGGAGCCTTATGTGCAGCGTCCTTATTTACGGGCTGAGCGTGACAGCCAGGTTGATCAGCTCCACAGCCGAGACATAAAACAGAGGAGACTCTCCCATCTGCGACACTCAGACGTGGCAAGCGCAGACGTGTCACTGTAAAAGGAATGGGATTTCAAAGTAAATCAGAGCCATTTATTCTGAAGCCTTTTTTGTCACTCTCTGCCGCAGGCAAACATGGTTAAAAATGCTCAAGGGCTCCACTGAAAAACACTCTACTGTCAGTTCCACAAGATCATGCCAACATCTGATGGGGTGGCCAAGTGCCTGATAAAGGTAAGTGAAGGGGGGCATCCACCGGTCCACCAAATCCTGACTCTACAGAGTTAGGACAGCAGTGCCATTCTAAGCATGTCTCCTCAGAATATCCACTACAACTGAATGTCTGGAGAGTTAGAACAGAAAGAAAAAAATTCTTTACCCAGCAGATCATTAATCTGTGGAACTCCTTGCCACAGGATGTGGTAATGGCATCTAGCTCACGGCCTTTAAGAGGGGTTCGAAAAATTTCTGGAGTCATGATGAGCATGTGGGTGACCAGATGACCGGAAAAACCCGGATTTGCCCGGATTTTTAGCCTCCTGTCCGGATGTCCTATATTTTGGCATCATTGTCCTACATTTTGGCTTCATTTTGAAACTTTGTGATAGTGCACAGCACCCCATCATGCCATATGTCGTTGGATTTGTATTGAAGAGCAGAATCCAATGCAAAAATCAGTTTGGAGATATCTCCCTCCTGTCAAAAGTTATGGTCAGAAACCCAAAAAACAAAAACAAAAAAAAATACATTTTTGGCATTTTTTTCAGCAAGTAGGAATTTTGGCCTTGGGGTTCAGGAATTTTGGGTTTGGCATCTGGTCACCCTGGGTATGTGCAACCTCTGTATTTTAGATTTGAAGTGCAGTCCTAAGCATGTCTACTCAGAAGGAAGTACCATTTAGTTCAATAGTACTTACTCCCAGGAAAGTGTGGTTAGGATTGCAGCCGTGGTCTGTCTCAGAATGCCAGATGCAGGGAACAGCACCACAATGCAGGTATGTTGTTGTCTTGTGTGCTCCCTGAGATAACTGGTGGTCCACTGTGAGATATAGAAAGCTGGACCAGATGTGTCTTTGGCCTGATCCAACAAGGCTCTTATGATGTTCTTAGAAAGAAGTTTCATTAAAGCCTGGGGTTTACTCCCTGGTACATGTGCATAGGGATTGCATCCCAGATCAACAAGGTTCATTAACCCATTTTGCTCCACATCCCATTGCATAGCTCACATGCCTGAGCCATGGGCTAGGTGGTTTTCTGAGGTTGTAATGGCCAGTAGGCTAGGGTTTGAGACCCGGGGCCCCACAAAACAGGGTGAGCTCCTGTCCTTAGCCCAGCTCTGCGACACAGCTGGAACCAATTGTATTGGCTCTGCCGTTCCATTGGACTATTTCAGTGGTGTAGAGAGGGGGGATTTGCTGCTTGGGTAACAGCCTATCCTCCATATCAATCTACCTAGGCCTTCGTGCTTTGCATGCAGCCTTGAGCATAATACCATAATTGTTCATTATGCCTGATGAATGCCAATGCTCAGTTGTATTGGTCTCTGCACAGGGGTTGGAGACAGACACCAAGGCTCCATTTGCAGTCAAATAACTGGGTTTGGGTGCCTCTGCATCATGCCGAAGCAGCAAGACATCTGTTTTATATAATTGTGCACGTCTGGCAGTACAATCCTAATCCCTGGTTAGGTCAGCACAACTAAACCACCACTCTCTGGTGGTGTGGCGAAGCAGGCGCATGTCTGTGCAATGGCCTCTCCTTCCCGGGATGGCTCTGAAGTGACTTCTGGCTCTTTTGCCACACCACCAGGCCAGCACGGGACTTGTGCCGGCCTAACTAGGGATTAGACTAGTACTGCCAGATGTACACATTTCTACAAAACAGATGTTTTGCTGCTTCAGCATCATGCAGAGGCACCCAAACCTAGTTATGTTAGGATGCTGTGGTAGGTGCCTGCAAGATGGACCCCTGGAGTACGTCTCCAACCCCTGTGTAGAGGAATCTGAACTTTTTGGAAG
Source organism: Cryptoblepharus egeriae (assembly GCA_030015325.1). Lineage (NCBI taxonomy): Eukaryota > Metazoa > Chordata > Lepidosauria > Squamata > Scincidae > Cryptoblepharus > Cryptoblepharus egeriae. The sequence goes on from JAREYC010000011.1 coordinate 29,974,931, forward strand.
AACTGAAACAGGACGGAACCTTGTAGGAGACTGACACCAAGATGGATTTTGGCTGCAATCCTAAACACATTTTCCTGGGAGTAAGATCCATTGAATGCAGTGGGGCTTTCTTTTGTGTAGACATGGTTAGGACTGTGCTCTTAGGGTACAATCCAGAGTAACTACATAAGAGACATTACGTGCACCCGTAGTTACTGCACCACCTAGGGAAAACCTATGGGAAATTCATATTGCAATCCAGAGTAACTTGTTCATACTCCGGAGTGAGGACTCCCAGTAGTTACTCTGGATTTCACCCTTAGTCTTAGATCAGGGGTGTCCAAGCTTTTACCTTCCCTGGGCCGCATTGGAAGAAGACAAGTTGGTCTGGGCCACACATAAACACTAACAACTTTTTTCAAAAAATGTAGGCCGAAAAGTAGGATGTCCTATATTTTGTCCTACATTTTTTAAACCTTAGAGTAAGTCTCATTGATTTTAATGGGGCTTCTGAGTAGGCATGATGCATAGGATGGGCAGCAATCCTATCCAAGCTAAACCTTGGAGTAAGTCTCATTGATTATCATGGGGTTTTCTGCTGAGTAGCCATACATAGGATTGGGCTCTCAGACTGCAATTTGGGAGTAAGCTTTATTGACTTTAGTGGGGCTTACTTCTGAGGAGACATGATGCATTGGATGGGCTGTGATCCTCTCCAAGCTTAACCTTGGAGATATGCTGCAATCCTGAACACACTTTCCTGGGAGTAAGACCCACTGGGTACAATGAGCCTTACTTCTGAGTAGACATGGTTAGGGTTGCAGCATACCTCCAAGGTTAAGCTTGGAGAGGATCACAGCCCATCCTGTGCATCATTGGGCTCTCAGACTGCGACTTGGGAGTAAGCCTCATTGACTTTAATGGGGATTACTTCTGAGTAGGTCTCAAGGGCAGCAGGCAGCAGTTGGGATTGAGGCTGAGGCTGCTTTTGGGGATGCGGGTGGGTGAGCGCTGCAAGGTCTGCAGGAGCCTGATGTGCTCTGACAGCCAGGAGGCAGGTAGGGGAAGGAGGCAGGCAACCCAGACCAGTTTTGTGGCGGCCGCCCAGGGCAGTGCGCAGAGAAGCACGCGAAATTTGAAAATGGCTGCTGCCACAAAGCCGGTTTTTCCAATGGTGGTGTCCAGCTTTGCAGGAGGGCCGCATCCACCCTCGTCCTGGGCCGCATGCGGCCCCCGGGCCTCGTGTTGGACACCCCTGTCTTAGATTATCTTAGATGATGGTTCAGTGATCTGGCCGTTCCTCTCCTTAACCTCTGTTCGACTGTCCCAATGCTTAGCTTTGCAGGCAACAGTGAGGAGGCTATTCTGGCAGCCTCGTTCCATCAAATTCTTACTAAAGGAGGAGAGTTGATCGAGATGCATCAGGAGTTAAAGCTCTCCCCGCACAGGATGATCCCAAATCAGATCCTGCTGCAAAAGCAGCTGGAGCAGTGAAAATAAATTCAGACTTGCATCTAATTTTATGTGTGTGTCTGCAGGCAGCGAAGCAGGGCATTGAAGAGGCTCCCCATTGGAAAGAGGGGAGGCAATTTGGTCGTGCGGCGAGGCAATTCGGCAGCGCGTTTTGGGCTTTCCAACAACTGTCAGCTCACTGGCCTCCTTTCCATGATGTAAATGGAATGCAATGACACACACAGGTTGGCGCACGTAATCCAGGATGCTTCTCCTGTGACTTGGGGGTCGGGGGTCGGGTTGCCATAATTCACAAAATTAGGATCGGATCCTCTGTCCCATTTGACAGCACAGTGGTGCCTCACATAAAGAGCTTAATTTGTTCCGGAGGCACGCTCTTTATGTGAAACACTCTTTAAGTGAAGCGGATTTTCCCATAGGAAATCACGGAAACTCAGACGATTGGTTCCACAACCCCCAAAATATTCATATAAAAATATTAACTGCATATAAAAATGATGACAACACACTGGAAATGAATTCAAAACATGCATTCAATGTGCAGGATCCTATGAAGTCTACTTAGGCTGCAGTCCTAAAGACACTTTCCTGGGAGTAAGCCCCATTTAACACAATGGCTTACTTCTGAGTAGACATGGTTAGGAGGCTGCATGGAGAATAGAGGGCTTACCTGGGCTGCTGCTGGAGGTTCAAGGTGGCTGGTGGGAGCACTTGGGGGGCAGTTAGGGGCAGCTGCCTCTGGCAGCCCCCGGCAAATGCCCCCAAGTTGGGGGCAGTTTGAGGCAGCAGCGTTGGCCCTTTTGAAGAGCCTCCGCGCGGAGCGTCAGGGCTGCATAGCACTTAACTTCACTTGTTAAGTGAAGCGGAAAACGTTACATGAAGCAAGATTTATTGGAAATTTATACTTGTTATGTGAAACGCTTGTTATGTGAGGCGCTTGTTATGAGAGATACCATTGTATGTGATTCTCCCAAAATCCAGATTGTCCAGATTGTTTTGGGGGACATTTGGCAACACTAGTCGGAGGGACACCGCCATGTTTGAAGTGCTAAAGCTATAGAGGTCAAGCCTCTCGGAGGACCAGGTATGGAGAATATTAGAGCTGCACCTATGATAAACACTTATGGTGTAGAACATGGACAACCAAACTGGAGCGGCAGAGGATTTAAGGAGAATGAGGAGGAGGAATGAGAGAAGGAGGTCACTGAGAGTGGGCAGAAGATTAGGAGGGGATGGAGAGAAACCTCAACATGCAGATTGTTGAAGCGTGGCTAAGTTCAGCATATGTTTTGACTTGGGATAGTAGTAGAGAAGTGCGGGCAAGAGAAGATGGGTACTTCTGCACTTCCATTCTCTTCTGCTCTCCTCCACACTTCCTGTTTCACAGCTCAAACTCAGAGCGGGCAGAATGGAATCCAAGGGTGCAATCTTAATTCCCAGTTAGACTGGCACAAGTCCTGGCACAAGTCCCACGCTAGCCTGGGGTGTCAAATTTCTGTGCCACTCCTGGAGAGAGTTAGGCCAGTGCCCAGATATGCGCCGGCCTCCCCACACTACCACAGGAACGGGAAGATGAGTTGGTTAGGTGATGTTGCCCATCGTTGGGCCCTTCCAGACATACCCATACAGCATGTCTACTCAAAAGTCAGTCCCACTGAGTTGAAAAGTACTTACCCTCAGGAAAGTGTGGTGATGATTGCAGCCACAGATGCACAAGCACCATGTTGGGAACCTCCACGTGAACACTTAACACAGGTTTCGACAGACATACTACACCATAATGATTTTCAACTAGTGTGCCATAAAAAGTCCACAGGTGTGTCCTGGGTGTAAAGTACATTGAAAATGGCTAAATATCTCTTCCATATTCTGTGGTTGTTTCTAGAACAGTTGTCTGTAGGAACATGTTGTCTATCCCTCTTCCCCTGCCTGAGAGCTGGCAAATCAATCAATCAATCAATCAATCAATCAATCAATCAATCAATCAATCAATCAATCAATCAAAAGTAGCACAATTAGATAAAAATTGTTAACACAAACTGATTGTCTTATTAATGTCTTAGAACTCGTTGTGTGCAGTAAAATTAAATTTTTTACCTGCTTTGCAGCTACGCATTACAATTGCCAGTAAACATTTTTTTAAATCTCAAGCCATTTAATATAGGGGTGCGCATTACACTCGAGTAAATACAGTACTAAATATCACTGCAGTCGCACCAAGCAATTTAGAATACTGAGAGTTGAGGCCGTTTCTTTGCCCCTTGAGATTATAATTCCCAAAACTGGGGTAAGGAGAGCAATGGCGGTCAAACCTTTAATGCAGATTGAGGTTTGCATCATTAATATACCCTAATATTATTAGGGTATTAATAATATTAATATACCAGAGTAACTAAGGGAGCACATAAGAGACATTTGTGTTAATGTAGTTATGGCAGCACCTAGTGAAAACCTATGGGAAATTCATATTGCAATCCAGAGTAAATTGTTCTTAAGTTGGAGCCCTGTAGTTACTCTGGATTGCTCCTATAGAGACCTGGAACATTGACCAAGGTGGGAAGGAGGAGCAGAAATGGGGAAGCAGCCTTACCACCTTCAGCAGCAGTCGGTTGTCTCGGAGGGAGCCTACAGTCCCGATAAAGGACACGGCAAACATGGTGGTGCCCAGAAGGAGGAGAATCACCGCTGGAGCCAGGAAGAGACCTTCCAAGGTCCGATGTTTCTGTCGCTCTACTTCCGCGTAAATGCCGATGCACAGGATCACCAATCCTATGATCTGGGGAGGGGAGAGAGACAGATGTTTGTCAGGAGTGCCGGTCATACAAATGGAGTTGGAGCTGGAGGATGAAGGGCATCAATACTGGGATCACACCTAGAAGTTGTGGGAAGTGTCACATCCAGTGGTGGGCTTCAGGTAGGCAACTGTTTTGTGGTCAGTTTTGAGATAAGTGGCAACAGAAGATTCAAGGAGTTGTGCTATCACAGCTGATTCAAGGGCCTGGACATGAAGCCTAGATCTACGTTCAGAGTAGACATGGGTTTCCATTCCACGACTGTCCTCTGGATTGGAGCCATATCTTCTAGGTGGGTAGACTTGGGCTCCAGCCTGGTCTTGGCAATCCAGATCTTTCTTTCTAGGTAGACCCAGGTTCCAGTCCCAAGCCCACTGGAGCCACCTTTTCAGGGTTGACCTGAACAGGCACAATCTGTACTCTGAACCAGGGGTCAATTACGTTTTCAGCCAAGGGGCCACATAGGATATCTGGCACTGTGTCGAAGGCCAGATAAAACATTTTAAATAAAATTTAAATACATTAGAGATTAATTAATGAATAAATGGGTTCAAATTCCCAGAATTTCTGCAAGCACCAACGCATAGAACAGAAATAAAGCACACACTTAATAGGACCCCGTTTCCCTACAACACCATCACAGCTCCAGTTGTGGTTGTTCAACTGGGTCAGAGGCTCTTAGAGGAACTGAGGCTGCCAGAAGCTACACCTGGCCCCCGGGCCAGGATTTGGAGACCCCTGCTCTAAATATTCATGGTGGACTATAATTATAAACCATGATGGCTGCACTGAACCTCTAGATGTGGGGACTATGGGCACAATCCAGAGTAACTACGGGAGCACATAAGAGACATTACGTGTATCCGCAGTTACTGTGCCACCTAGTGAAAACCTATGGGAAATTCATATTGCAATCCAGAGTAACTTGTTCTTACTCCGGAGCAAGGACTCCCTGTAGTTACTCTGGATTTCATCCTAAATCTCACTGAGCACTATGTGCATGGGAGCAATGGGAGCCAAGAGGGCAATGATGTTGCTTGTGGGGAAATATTCAGTTTATTTTCTGGCCACTATTATTTCTTTCATGTCATGATTATCGTTATCTCTCAGCCTCACCACAGGATGGTTGGGGGACAAAAACCGCGCACACCACCTTGACCTCCTTAGAAAAAGAGTGGTATAAATATATGAAAATATCAATCAATTAATTAATCATTAAAACATTTTGCTGTATTGGAATGTAGAGGGCTGCAGGTGGCGCAAGTGGCTAAGACACTGTGCCTGTTAGCCAGCAGGCCAGGGTTCGAGACCCGGGTCGGCCCCACAAGACAGGGTGAGCTCCTGTCCTTAGCCCAGCTCTGCAACGCCAGCTGGATCCAATTGTATTGGCTCTGCCTTTCCACTGGACTAATTTAGTGGTGCGGAGAGGGGGGATTTGCTGCTTGGGTAAAAGCCTCTCCTCCATAACAATCTACCCAGGCTTTCATGCTTCGCATGCAGCGTATGCAGCGCCAAGCACGATACCATAGTCTTTCAAGACTGAGGCCTGCTGTCTGTCTGTCAATTGGAATGTCAGTTTACGGGCCTCAACATATAGCTGATGCTTATGGGCATCACCAACTTTACCCAGAAGTGCGCTGTCTCTGTTGGCATGCCTCTATCACTGGCATGTGGCTGGCTGTGACTCTGATGTGGGACTATTCCTGGTATACTATATTGGGGACACTTCTCCAGTTTTCAAGTCCGCAGCCTTTCCTCTCAGTGTCACCCCATTAGCAGTTAAGGTGATGTATAACAACTGGCGTCGGTTAAGCTGATGGATAAATAACTGAAACCAGCAATTTGTTCAGAGGTGGCACATCAAATGCCTGGTACTTAATGTCCATCTGCTGTGAACCTCATGGAGGAAGGGAGGGCAAAGCAATTCCTTCCCTGCCAGATCAAGTGGGTGAAAGCCAAAGGGCTCCTGTAGCCTCAGGCAAAGGTACCGCAACTTCCACGAGTACTGCAACTGCCAGGCTTTGCAGCATCTTGTATTGTGGTGTTGTTGCCCGGCTGGCGAGGTTTCAGATGCCATTTTAGGAAATCATCTGTTTGACAAGTTACAAAATTAACAAGTGTTTTACAGAAGCAAATGCACAATCGAATTTTAAAAGCTTACATCGCAGAGTTAGAGCACAATCCTAACTATGTCTACTCAAAAGTAAGCCCCATTGTGTTCAATGGGTCTTACTCCCAGGAAATTGTCTTTAGGCTGCAATCCTAAACACTTTCCTGGGAGCAAGACCCGTTAAACACAACGGGGCTTACTTCTGAATAGCCATGGATAGGATTGCACCCTTGGTTTCATTTTTAATCTGGAAATGGCTGATAGTCGGTGAAGAAGCAGAAGATGTTGGAGATGGATGGGAGGGAAGATCCCAAGGCATGCCAGGGGAAGAACAGGGGGTCTTAGCGCTGGCTTGGTTATGCCAATGGGCCACACAAGGCCCATCAGCTTTCTATTCCCAGGCAGCAGCAGGCTCTCCAGCCGCCTTGGGTACCCTTCCTTTAGGAAGAAAGGAAGGAAGGAGTAAATAAAGAGTTAATGAAGGAGTAAGTGATAATTAATAATAAATATATAAAACAATAAATATAAAACAATAAATGATAAAAATAAAGATAATGAATAAAAAATAAAGGAGTAAATAAAAGAATAAAGAAAGGACGGAAAGAAAAAAATCAAATAAATAAAAGACTACTGTGCGATTTTTCTTTTTAATCCAGCATGCAGATTTAATCCAGATTTACCTAATTTTTCTTTTTAATCCGTCACTCCAGAGTGGTGTAAGGTCTCTCTCTCTCTCTCTTTTCTATCTCTCTTCCCCTCCCCTCCCGGATTTCTCACGGATCTGCATGGCAACTCACTTCCAATTTTATTTATTTATTTATTTATTTATTTATTCATTCATTCATTCATTCATTTATCCAGCCATTTATTTATTTATTTATTTATCCATCCATCCAACCATCCATCTATCTATTTACATCCTGCCTTTCATCCTAATGGAAGACTACCCCAAGGTGGCTAACAACCTTTAAAATAACAGAATAAAATACATTTTTAAAAAAAGCAGGCCTCCGTCAATCTTGGAAGACTATGGTATCGTACTCGGCGCTGCATATGCTGCATGCGAAGCACTAAAGCCTGGGTAGATTGTTATGGAGGAGAGGCTGTTACCCAAGCAGCAGATCCCCCTCTCCACGCCACTGAATTAGTCCTATGGAAAGGCAGAACCAATACGATTGGATCCAGCTGCGTCGCAGAGCTGGGCTAAGGACAGGAGCTCACCCTGTCTTGTGGGGCCGACCTGGGTCTCGAACCCTGGGAACATAGTGTCTTAACCACTCGCGCCACCACAGCCCACAAAATACATTTAAAAGCGAGATAAAAACATTTTAAAAACCAAACGATAAAAGAGAATTAAAACTATTTAAAAAAAACTAACGGTGCAATCCTCGGCACGTCTACTCAGAAGTTAGTGCAATTGTGTTCTATGGGACTTACTCTCAGGAAAGTGTGTCTAGGATTGCAGCCATAATCCAAAACCCTCTTCCTTGCTAACCAGAAACATTCCTTGTTTCTCTTTTCTGACTGCCTTTGCCGGGACATGCAACCACAAAGGAATTCCTATGCCACAAAAATGCCCCAATTATGGCAAGGGGGTGGAGGAAGAAGTGAGAGTTCTGCCTCAACAGGCTTGTGCTGAGTTCAGAGACCGCTTCAAAAAGGTTTACTATGAACATATTATGGAGTGAAGCAGGGGTACGTCCTTGCGCCAACTTTATTTGGGATCTTTTTTGCAGTCATGCTGAAGCATGCTTTTGGAAATGCAACGGAGGGAGTCTGTCTCCGGACCAGATCCGATGGAAAACTCTACGATCCTTCCAGACTAAGAGCAAAGTCCAATGTCCAGCTGAAATGCTTGCGGGATTTCCTCTTCGCCGATGACGCTGCTGTTACTGCTCACTTTGCCGAAGACCTTCAACAACTCATGGACCGTTTTAGCAAAGCCTGCCAAGACTTTGGACTAACAATCAGCCTGAAGAAAACACAAGTCATGGGTCAGGGTGTAGATCCACCTCCCTGTATCACAATCTCTGAACATGAACTGGAGGTTGTCCACGACTTTGTGTACCTCGGCTCAACACTCTCTCTCTTTAGATACTGAGCTGAATAAATGTATCGGTAAAGCGGCTACCACATTTTTCTAGACTTACAGAGTATGGCTTAATAAGAAGCTGACGGAACATACAAAGATCCAGGTCTATAGAGCTTGCGTCCTGAGCACACTCTTGTACTGCAGCGAGTCTTGGCCCCCTGAAGGATGCCAATGATTATGAACTATGAGCAAGATTGCCTTGAGCCAACTTTATTTAACAGTCTGTTCAGGGTGAAATCCTAATCCTCAGTTAGGCTGGCATAAGTCCCAGCACTATCCCATGCTGGCCTTGGGGTGTCACAAAAGTGCCATGGGAGGTATACACGCGTCGGCCTCCCCGCACCACCACGGGAAAAGGGCACGGGTGAGTTGTGTCGCCCTACGTTGGTTAGGATTGCGCCCTCAGACCGCAGTTACCCCCATTGCCTTCTGAGGGAACCCATACGAGCTGGTCTGTTAGGGGTGCCGGTCTCCCTCGTATCAAATGCACAGCCCTGAAGGAAAAGAGAGGTTCCCTGGTGGAATCTTCACTGGTATCTAGAACTTTCCATTCCAGGTCAGCGCCCTTTTCCTTATACCCATCACAACTTCAAACTGCTCATGGAGCAGGCTGAACATCAGACAGGAATTCCCTGGAGATCTCCAGAATAAGGGCAGGTCTACTGGGGAGGAGGAAACACACACATCCGCCCCGTTAACCCAGGGTGACCAGATGCCAAACCCAAAATTCCTGAACCCCAAGGCCACAATTCCTAATCCCAGGCCAAAATTCCTACCCGCTGAAAAAAATTGCCCAAAAATATATTTTTCTTGTTTTTTGTTTTTTGGTTTTTTGACCATAACTTCTGATAGGAAGGAGATGTCAGACTGATTTTTGCATTGGATTCTGCTCTTCAATACAAATCCTACGACATATGACATGACGGGGTACTGTGCAAGATCACAAAGTTTCAAACTGAAGCCAAAATGGAGGACACCCGGACAGGAGGCTAAAAATCCGGACAAATCCAGATTTTCCCGGTCATCTGGTCACCCTGCGTTAACCAGGGTTCAGGCCTGGCCCCGGCAGCCATTTTATTTATTGCACGCTTCTTCACTCATATCGGGAAGTACTGAGTCAGAGCGAGGATGAAGTCCTTCCCCGCCTCGTGGCCAGAAGCAGCAGCAGCAGCAACACGCCTCGGCTGCAGCTTCTTTGGGGCCTCCACGGCCCCTGCAGCGCCCTCTCCTGAGGCCACTGCGCCGCCTCGACTGGCTCTCCAGCCAGCCCTGCTTTTCTTGAATCCTCCCCTCCCTCTCCAGCCATGCCACGCTGCCTCTGCAGTCTCACTGGCTGGCCCAGATCTTCCACTGCCGCTACGCCACCTCTGGTGCCCCCCAGCTGCCTGAAGGTGAGTGTGTGCTTGTGTGCTTAGTTAGTTAACCCTAACTAACTAACTAACTAACTAACTAACTAACTAACTAACTAACTAACTAACTAACTAACTAACTAACTAACTAACTAGTGTGCTGGTATTGTGCACCCCCCATGCACAACAATCCCATGCACAACCATGCACAACAACCCCCCATGCACATCATCCTCTCATGCACATCCCCCGTGCACATCATCTCCCCATGCGCATCAACCCCCATGTGCATCATCTCCCCATATACATCAACTCCCCCATGCACATCCCCCATGCACAGCATCCTCCCCAGCGCAACCCCACCCTCCAAACAACTATTTTGGTATGTGGATGTATGTGTCAGAGACAGTACATCTAGTTCTGGATCTATTCCTGGACCTAGTTCTGGATTTAGTTCTGGATCTATTCCGAAAGGCAAATATGAGAGTCCATTTGCAGAAACCTTTGCACAACAGAAGTAATTTGTAAGACAAAAAAGGTAATTAACACACACGTATGGCAATGTGGCCAAATCAACCAGTCAAAAGAAGGTGGTGGAGGACGCGAGCACAAAATGCGCACATGAAACAGGCGCATATTTCTCAGCTACACAGCATGAGTCTGTCATCTTTTCCCGCAGGCACAACAAGAGAGCCAAGCAATTGTTATCCACGATCACTGAACTCACAGATCACAATAATACAAAATATTTCTTTTTCCGCCAGGCGCAGCTTCCTTCAATTTTCGGAAAGGTCATTCCCTTCAGCCGAGCAGCGCTAACTGAAGATACTGCATTATTGACGGCTTGCCGACACTTTGGGTTTAACAGCAAGCTGAAGCATGGCTGGGATCAAGATGCTAAACCCCCCAGGGAGTCTCTATTCCATAGATACTTTTCCACCACACCTTTTCACTGTTGGCATTTTAATGGGTTCTTAATATTTTGAATGGAAAGCTTTGCTAGTGCCAAATTTTAAAAAAAAACAAAACAGGATCAAATACTTTTTCATCCAGTGTGTCATTCATCTGTGGAACTCCTTGCCACAGGATGTTGTGGTGGCATCTGGCCTAGATGCCTTCAAAAGTGGATTGGACAGACTGGTGGAGAAAAAGAGCATCACAGGTTGCAAGTCAGGATGGATACAAGGTGTCCCTTGCTATCCACTAGGGTTCCATTCCGGAATCATCCGTGGATAAAAAAATCAGTGTATAAAGAAAATAATGGGAAAATAGGTTTAAAGACTCACTTCCAGGTTTCTTGCTCCTCTATTGCACCTAATTGAATGTTATTATTATTCAATAATATTATATATATATAATTAATAATAATAATACTCATATTTATATATATATATATATATATATATATATATATATATATATAATATGAGTATTATGAGTATTATGAGTATTATTATTATTATTATTATTAATAATAATAATAATAATAATAATAATAATAATAATAATAATAATAATAATAATTCATTGGCATCCTTCAGTCTCGAAAGACTATGGTATCGTGCTCTGATTGGAGGTCCTGAAACAACATCTATAATAATAATAATAATAATAATAATAATAATAATAATAATAATAATAATAATAATAATTTGATTTATATCCCACCTTGAGTTTACTAGAAAAGGGAACTCAAGGCAGCTGGTAGTGCCTCAGTCCCTGCAAGGGTTTGATTCTGGTACTGAAAAAACAGAATGATTGCTTGCATGTCTGCCTTTCTACAATAGTAAGAAAAGCAGTTCTTAAAAATGTGATTTGCAGTAGCCCTTCGTGTTGAGTCTAATCTGTGGATAAAAAATGTATAACAAGATTGGACCTGTACATGCAACCTCCTGGTACTAGAAACATGACATCTTTGACTGCCAGATACAAGGGAGCGGCAGGGATCCAGTGTGTTCCCTGAGACATCTGGTGGGCCACTTAGATACAAGGACCTAACTAGAGGGCCTTTGGTCTGATCCACAAGGCTCTTCTTATGTTCTTATATACCACCACTCATGCGTATGGCACTCTGATGGGCAGATTTACCTGCAAGTACTGACTCTGCAATACAGAGTTCTCTGGCATGCCGTGATGGAGAGGATTCCAGTCTGGCTGGCTTCCTCCTCCTTTCCCCACAGCAATATGTTGGTTTTCTAAGGTGGAGAGCATGCAACTATGGGATGCCTGCCGGCATCCTAAAACAAGCATCACACACTGAGGTGCACATCCATGTGCAGGGGGAGTCCTAAGATTTCAAAGAACTTGTTTGCTGAGAGTGGAATATAAAGCATGTTCGCTGCGTAAGACTAGGGTAAAGCCTCAACTTTTCAAGAAGTGGACTCATGTTCAGGGAAGGGAGAGGTAGGGAGCTGTTTGCCCTCTACCTGGGATGTGGGACAGCTGCAACCAGGCTACTTCTGGGCTGATCAGACCAATGGATGACTCAGGCCTCCATGTTCACAACTTGATTCACACCTGTGTGCACTAAACCATGGGTTTAGTACTGTATTCACTCAAATCTCATGCTCACCTTTTCCAGCTGAATTTAGTTTCCAAAATCAGGTTGCACATTAGATTCGATGGTGAATTACATTCGAGTAAAAGTGGTATTTTGACTATAAGTATAGGATGCACATTAGGTTTGAGTGTGCATTAGATTCAGTGATGAATTAGAGTCAATGATGAATTAAATGTTGTATTTTGATTATAACTACAGGGTGCACATCAGGTTCAGTGGTGCATTAGGTTCGATGGTGAATTAGATTCCAGTTAATGTGGTATTTTGATTATAAGTAAAGGGTGTGCATTAGATTCAATGGCACATTAGATTCGAGTCAATATGGGTAATTCACCAACTGCAGAGAACACAGCAAATTGCTATGCCCAACTGTCCCCCCAAGACATGTAAACTGGTCAGGGGTTGCATCCTCTGCAGCAAACATCTTCTTGCTTTAGGAACTTTGCTGTCTGTATTCAATCACAGCCCAACTGTCAAATGTACCATACGGAAAAGAGTGCGCACTCCACACCATTACAAAATATCTCACATACCTAATAGAATTTGCCAGCAAGCCCTTGATAACTGCATGGAAATTGCATTAAGATCTCCTTCATTCCTTGCAGCTGAGCTGCCTCCCCCAAAGCCGTCCGTGAGAATAAGCAGGTTCGCCATTTCCCCGTTATAGGGTGACGGCTTCTGTGCCAGCCACATCCCCACACCGGGGCTGCTTCTCAGTTCTTGCAGAGACACAAGGCCGTCTCAAAATTTAGGATTCTCCAAGAACCCAGAGCCTACTTTGACCAATGCCGTCCCCTAAAGGGGGTGCAAAGTACTGAGTTTTGGGGGGAACCTCACTGTAGCATGCAAGGCAGTACAGAACGGAGGACAGAGTGCCTCTACCTTTAAGTATCACATAGAAGAGGGAACTGAGGCAGCTGTTGCTTTTTAAACCCTCCTACAATGAGCTACACTTTATAATGCTTTAAATTTAATATTGAGTAATATAGTATTTACGAAGGCGAGGCAGAAGAAGAAGATCGTGGCTTCAGACTGGTTTAGACAAAACTCAGCAGCAGTTTTTCGTGCAGCTATTGATATAAATAGGATTGCCAACGTTCGATGACAGGAAGAAGAGAATATAGTATTTAAGGTTGCAATTCTACCCTCCACTTAGGCTGTCTTAAGCCCCGGCACAAGTCCTGTGCGGACGTGGGGGTGTCACAAAAGTGTAGTAAGGCACTTCTGTCGCACTCCTAGGGGGTTTGTGCCAATGCAGTGGCATACACCGACATCACCATACCATCATGGGAAGATATGCCATGTAAATTAGGTTGACCTAAATTGGTTAGGATTGCGTCCTGTGTGTTTTTAATCTGTGTTGTTAGCTGCCTTAAGTCCGCTTTGCGGAGAAAGGCGGGATACAAATCCATTAAATAAATAAATAAACAAACATATACATATATACATATATATGTACGTACAGACAGACAGACAGACAGACAGAGCATGCACACAGGTGTGAATCAAGTATTTCCCCGTTTTGCATTTTTTGTATGCACGCCCGGTATTGATGCTCGCTGAAGGAGCCCATCTCAAGTTCTTAAACACACTTTTCCTTTTAAGCCACTCATGCGCCTGCGGAGTGGCACTTCAGGCTCACTTGTGGCTTTTAGGAAGTCGCAATTATGGCAAAGAGCTGGGATCCGCAGGTCGCCAGCTTCTCCAGACAACTCCACAGCTGGGAAAGATAACTGCCAGGGAAAGTCAAAAAGGCGCCCACCATTGCCTTAAGAGGAAATGCCCTCCTTTTTGATGTTGCCACAGAGCCCAACCCCACACATGTGCTTCTACCTGAATGGTCTCCCCAAGGATAAAATGTGGATGATGAGAGTCAAATATGAACATCGGCTTCATCATGGCCTGAAGGAAGCCAAAAAATTCCCTGCCAAGTGGATGCCAAGCAGACGGTGCAGAAATAAATGGTCATGGGAAAGGTGGGGTATAAATCCCTTAAATAAATAAATTTTATAATCTAAATGGGGCTGACTCTCATCCTTCAAGCCCAACCCCTTGGATTGCCTGTCAATATTTTAATATTAAATATTTTTAATAAATATTTACATAGAGATATATAAATGGCCAAGAACTTAATTCAATGGGCCCTCCTTACTGAATGGGTTCAGCATCCATGGATTTGAATTCCATCCACACATCATCTGCTCCACCTGTAGCTCCATCCTTTGCAAACTCCTTTGGCTAGCACAGTGATTGTCAATCAGTGTGCCACAGATAGGGCTGTGGGTGGCGCAAGTGGCTAAGACACTGTGCCTGTTAACCAGCAGGCCAGGGTTCGAGACCCGGGTCGGCCCCACAAAACAGGGTGAGCAGAATCAGCAAACTACATTTCCTAATGGAGTTGGCATTGATGGAGTAAGCACTGGAGTAATCGAATGGGTTATTCCTAGTGGAGTAACCACTGCCTGCGTGACGGCTAAGAGCTCTGCACCCAAAAGGCAGGTCTAGATGTCCTTCAGAATCCCCCCTCTAATAACTGGATTCCCTATTGCCTGAAGCCCCCACCACCACTACAGAGGGCTAATCCTGACATGATATTTATTGATTTCTTTGATTTATACCCTACCTTTCAATCTAATAAAAGGATACTCAAGGTGGCTTACAGCAATAAAAACAGCACAGACAAAATACAATTAAAACGAGATAAAAACAATAAAACCAGACAATAAAATACTATTAAAATGATCTATTTTAATAGTAAGAAATGAAAAAAAAATAGTAAAACAGTAAAAAAATGAATAAGACATTTAGAAACAGGCAGATAGCACTAAGATATCTAGGAACAGCCATAATAAAACTGTCTAAATAAGAGGGTCCTCAGCAGCAAGGAGGGTGTCCTTAGTTTAGTGGGGAGAGAGTTCCATAAAGTGGGTGCCACCACCGAGAAGCCCCTCTTTCTGCCATGCTACTGGGGTGGGAAGGATCAAGAAGGCTACTCTTTGTTAAATGGCAATTGATACAAATCAAATAAGAAGGGAAGAAAGAACACGGGCATCTCTTTCTCTCCGTTTCCTTTTCATGGATGAGAACTCAGCAATCCCTAGGCTGCAATCCTAAAGATACTTCCCAGGGAGTAAGACCCATTGAACACAATGGGGCTTACTTTTTGAGTAGACATGGATAGGACTGCCAGTCTAAAGTTTATTGTTGTAGATTTTTTAGGGGGTGTTATCGATCAATAGCTGCTTTGGGTGCCCTGTGGGATGAAAGGTGGAATACAAATCAAATCAAATGAATGAATGAATGAATGAATGAATGAATCAATCAATCAATCAATCAATCAATCAATCAATCAACAAAGCAGGTATGTCCAAACAACGGTCCAGAGGGCAGATGTGGCCTGCGATGAGCCTCCATGTGGCCCATGGCATATCCCTCCATCCAGCCCGTGGGCAAAAGGGGGGAGGCAGTTGGAGGGTACAACTGTCCTTCACCCCAGAAGGACACCTTTCCCAGAGTCTCTTTGGGACTGTTTGTACAGAAACATTTATTTGCTTGCTTAGCTGAGTAAACTGCGTGAAAAGTAATACACAAACATTCTTAATAACCACGCAAGAGTATTTAACAGTTTGATCGGCACAAGAGCATATAATCTCAGACAAGCTGGCAACAGGGATTGGGGTACCAATCACCCCATCATAAGCAACAAAGACAAGGAGGGGGCAAGGTGAAGATACAAGGGAGCAGTGATTCCACCGGATCTGATCTGACCATTGAGACATGCAGGGCTCTCCTTTCTGTACTCCAGTTGGTGGTGTAGCTACTGGGGGTGGAGCAGTCAGTCTGGGAGGGAGCCTCACCGTGGTGTGCAAAGGGCTTCTCAACCTCAAAACTATTCTGGGAGCTGTATGCGTAGAGACCCCTTGCATAACGTGGTGAGGTTCCCTCCAAGACTACCATATTTACTCGAATCTAATGCACCATCAATCTAATGCACACCCTATACTTAAAATCAAAACACCGCATTTACTCAAATTGAATTAACCATTGAATCTAATGCGCACCCTATACTTATAATCAAAATACTACATTTACTCGAATCTAATTAACCATTGACTCGAAGCAGGCCTCCGTCAGTCTTGAAAGACTATGGTATTGTGCTCGGCGCTGCATACGCTGCATGTGAAGCACGAAAGCCTGGGTTGGATTGTTATGGAGGATAGGCTGTGACCCAAGCAGCAAATCCCCCCTCTCCACGCCATGAATTAGTCCAATGAAAAGGCAGAGCCAATACAATTGGATCCAGCTGGTGTCGCAGAGCTGGGCTAAGGACAGGAGCTCACCCTGTCTTGTGGGGCTGACCCGGGTCTCGAACCCTGGCCTGCTGGTTAAAAGGCACAGCGTCTTAACCACTTGCGCCACCCACAGCCTATTGACTCCAAAGTGCACCATATACTCAATGATAGGCTTCAGGGGGTTCTCACCGGTTCTATAGAACCCTTTGCTAATGAGCACCTGGTTCGGAGAACTGGTTACTAATGGGACATCAAACCTGTTGTTAATTCAGGTTATTAGGACACAGACCCTGTTGTTAATTTATTTGAATCCCGCCACTGCCTATACTTATAATCAAAATACCGCATTACTCAAATCTAATTAACCACTGAATCTAATGTGCAGCCTGATTTTGGAGACTGAACTCGGCTGAACAAGTTGAGCGTTAGATTTGAGTAAATACCGTAATTTCTCTACCCTTCCAGCTACGCCACTGATTCCAATAGAAATGCACAGAGCTTTTCAACTCCAAACACTCCCCTTTCCTAAAGGCGCGTCATCCGTACATTACGACACTGATTTTCCAAACAACCTTTGATTCACAGAGTTGCCTGACACTCCCTGTGAGCCGATGCAATCTGCCCCTGGGAGATCAGCAACCTGCAGCAGTCTCTCCTGTGTCACCGTACATGACTCGGGTGACACTGAGAGGTCAGGCAAACCATGTGAGGACCTGGGAAGGGCCACCTATTCAGCTCACGTGGGCTGTTCTTGCAAACGGTTTGTTTTGCAACCCGCCCCATTACGTGAGCCAATATGCCTTCAGTGCAGGTCAGAGATTACATACTATGGGATACGCAGCTCCTGGCCATGGCTGAATTCTTTTGCACCCAATGACCATTTTGGAATTTGGAAGACCATTCCCACCAGGGTGACCAAATGCTAAACACAAAATTTCTGAACCGCAAGGCCAAAATTCCCTCCCCCCCCCAGGGCAAAATTCCTACCCACTTAAAAAAATTGCCAAAAAAAATGTATTTTTGTTTTTATAGTTTTTGTTTTTTGCTTTTTTGGCCATAACTTTTGATAGGAAGGAGATATTTCAAAACCAATTGTTGCATTGGATTCTGCTCTTCAATACGAATCCAACGACATATGGCATGATGGGGTACTGTGCACTATCACGAAGTTCCAAAACAAAGCCAAAATGTAGGACAATGAAGCCAAATGTAGGACACCCAGACAGGAGGCTAAAAATCTGGACAAATTCGGGTTTTCCGGTCATTTGGTCACCCTGATTCCCACCCAAATTTACTGTATTTACTCAAATCTAATGCTCACCTTTTCCAGCCGGATTCAGTCTCCAAAATCAGGATGTGAATTCGATTCGATTGTTCATTAGATTTGAGTAGATGCTACATTTTTATTATAAGAACAGACTTATTATAAGAATATATAAGAATTTTTATTATAAGAATTATAAGAATATTATAAGAATAGACAATACAATGCACCATTGTATTAGATTCAATGGTGCATTATATTCAAGTAAATATAAAGAGGACAAAGAATCCTTTGAAACTGGACTTTAAAAACAGCTTTTCTTACTGTTGTAGAGGAGCAGACCATACATAGATTATTTATACATGGATTTGGCTCAATACAAATGGCTACTGCCAATATAAAACAGCTTTTCTTTCTGTTGTAATGGGGCAGACATAACATGAATTGTTTCATACATGGATCTGACTCAATATAAATTGCCACTACAAATCAAAACAGCTTTTCTTACTATTGCAGAAAGACAGACATGTAAGCAATCATTCGATTCTTTAGCTGAGCCAGGCAAAGGTAGGGATTTACTACCTTTGCTACCTTTGCATTTCTCTACAACAGCAAGAAAAGCTGTTTTTAAATAATTGTAAAGGGATGAATTTTTGAACTGTTTTTATTTAATACATTTTTTTTGTACAGCAGGGAGTCCCAGAATCAAATCCTTGCAGCGACTGAGACACCAGTTTATTCCATTAGGAGCAACGGAGGAGCAAGAAACCTGGAAGTAAGTTTTTAATTCTATTTTTCCACGGTTTTTTTATCCACTGATTTTTTTATCCACAAGAGTTTTTGGAATTGAATCATATTAGACAGGGAGGGACCCATATGTTGCAACTGGGTGCAAACTGGACATGCCTGTTTATGAAGGATGGTAACAAACTGGCTGGGGAGGGAGCTGAAAAATGTGCCCTCTGAGGTCACGCTGAAGAAGCTGCACATGTTTAGTTTCAGAAGGGGCCGTGATAAAACCCTATAAATACCCAAGAGGCTGTCAAGTGGGAGCAGATTTGTTCTCTGCTGATCCAGAGATTAGGACCCGGACAAATGAGTTTAAACTACAGGCATCCCCCACTTATTGGGATGGCTTAAGGACCAGAGCACCGTCCAAAAGTGAAAACTGTTGAAAAGTGGAACCCAATCTTTTTTTAGCTTAAAAATATGGCTAGCAAATTGCAAATGTCCTTTTTATCTTGCAAATTCTTGCTGCCACCCAAAGGTTTCTGCAAATGAGTTCCTTTGGGAATGGGATGAGACCAGGAGCTACAACATGGGAAGGGGCAATTCTGGCCTTTCGAAGAGCAGAGAGAGAGAGGTTGAAAGAGCAAAACATGCATTGAATGAATGAGTTCTGGTGTAATTGAAAGGTGTTGAAAGAGCAGGTTGTTGTAAACTGTGTTTAATTTAATTGTATTTGAATTGTATTTATTGTTTTTAATCTAGTTTCGATTGTATTTTATTGTGGTTTTAAATGTTGTTAGCCACCTTGGGTTTCTTTTTTTAAGGAAGAAAGGTGGGATATAAATCGGATGAAGGGACAAACAAACAAACAAACAAACAAACAAACAAACAAACAAACAAACAAACAAACAAACAATACAAAATGTCAGATAGCAAGGGATACCTAAATGGGAATTTTGATTAAATGTTGGGAAAAACTTCCAGCCAGAACCCTTTTGACAGCAGAACATTGGGGTAACATTGGGGTTGTTTCCATTGGTGAAACACCACTTCCTAAAGGCACTGGCATAGGTAGATGGGGTACAAAGCACTGCCACCATGGTGCACATGGACCCCCCCCCCCCCCGTCTTTGGAGCCCTTCCACATGGGAGAGGGAGAAAAAGGATGCGCCTAGAATGAGTCCCAAGGAGTCCTGGATATATGGCATGGGGTTGGCATATATCCCAGAAAACTCGGACTGTCCAGGTTTGTTTTTTTGGGTGGGGGGCTTGTGTCCACATAGTGGCAAGTTGGACAGGGAGTGCAGACCCGGTTTTGTGGAAGAGAATTATGGCAAACCCATGGCACCCTGCAAGACTTAGGGTGCAATCCTAACCAACTTTTGAGCACTGGCATAGCTGTGCCAGTATGGCATATGCTGCATCCTATAGTTGGGGGAGTCACAGACTCCTCCTCTAGGTAAGGCAATGTTTATTCCCTTGGTGTTGCATTGCCCTTATGCCAGTGCTGGAAAGTTGGTTAGGATTGCACCCTTAGTGCTTTGCCCGCCTCCACTACGCCACTGACTGATGGCCTCAACTGGACCTGCCCAGCATCCCAGGCCAGCTGGATCCAGCCAGCCAGCCTTCCTTGGAGGAGGAGGAGCCACTGGTGCCCACCTCCCCCCCCCCAGCCCTGGCCATGATGCTCATTCAAAGGCAGTGGGAGACAAAGGACTGGTGCATGAAGAGGAGAAGGGGATCGGTGGCGTAGCTAGAGGGGGGCTGAGCAGTCAGTCTTGCAGGGGGATGCAAGCCCTGGGATCTCTCTAAATGGCAAGGCAATGGTGGCATAGCTAGAGGGGGGCTGAGCAATTACTCTTGAAGGGAGCCTCACCCTTTCTGAGCCATTCCAGGCTTGGGGGGGGGGGGGAGTGAAGCAAAATGGAAGACTCATTGCTCCAAGACTGCCTCCTCCACCCGCTATGCCACTGGAACCCCCCCCAAGGGGGGGGGTGGCTCCCTCCAAGACTGGCTGCTCAGCCCCCCTCTAGCTATGCCACTGAATCCCCCCCAAGGGGTGACTCCCTCCAAAACTGGGTAATCAGTCCCCCCTCTAGCTATGCCACTGGAAACCCCCCAAAGGGGTGACTCCCTCCAAGACTGCCTCCTCCACCGC
This sequence comes from Cryptoblepharus egeriae, assembly GCA_030015325.1. Taxonomy (NCBI): domain Eukaryota; kingdom Metazoa; phylum Chordata; class Lepidosauria; order Squamata; family Scincidae; genus Cryptoblepharus; species Cryptoblepharus egeriae. Next base: position 29,995,729 of record JAREYC010000011.1, read on the forward strand.
CTCTAGCTATGCCACTGAATCCCCCCCAAGGGGTGACTCCCTCCAAGACTGGTTGCTCAGCCCCCCTCTAGCTATGCCACTGATGATGATGATGATGATGATGATGGAGGCAGATGATGGAGGGGGCGCCCTGGAGCCACACAAAGGAGGCTGGTCTGAGATTCCCCCCCTGGACACCCCCCAGGGAGGCACCTACCGAGAAGAGGCTGGAGTAGGCAGAGAGGGAGAACTTAAGGCAGTAGTAGCCCACCAGGGAGTCCCCCCGACCCATCCTGGGGTGCTCAGCCGGGCTCAGGCGCTCCTGGGCGGCCACTCAGCTCACATCGCTCGCTGAAAGCGAAAGCAGGAGGAGGAGGCGGTGGCGTAGCTGGGGGGGGCGAAGCACTGGCTTCTGCAGGGAGTCATTTACATGGAATTTGGAATTAATTAATTAGATGTAATCAGGGTGACCAGGTCCTCTTGTTCCAGGACATGTCCTCTTTTTTAGTTTTGTGTCCTGGAACATTTTTCATTGTCCTCTTAATAAGTTATAGGGACTTAATTAATTAATTATTTGTAATCAGGGAGATCTACTTGTCCTCTTTTTCCAGGACATGTCCTCTTTTTGAACCTTGTGTCCTGGGGGGAAAAAATCTTCCTTTTCCATGGAATTAATAAATTGTGGCTGCAAATCAAAGACACTTTCCTAGGAGTGAGACCCATTGGACACAGTGGGACTTACCTTTGAGTAGACATGGCTAGGATTGTGTTTTAAATGTAATCAGGGTGATCCATTTGTCCTCTTTTTCCAGGACAGGTCCTCTCTTTCAGCTTTGAGTCCTGGAAAAAACCTTCCTTGTCCTCTTTTTCCATGGAATAAATAAATTACAGTACAGTGGTACCTCACTTAACAACCGCCTCACATAACAAGCGTTTCACATAACAAGTATACATTTCCAAGGAATCCAGCTTCACATAACAAGCAAACCCCTCTGGTACCTAATGGGCACACGCACTATGCAGCCCTGACGCTCCGCGCAGAGGCTCTTTAAAAGGGCTGCCGGCCAGCGCTACTGCCTCTGACTGCTCCCAAGTGCCCTCACTGACCACCTTAATCCTCCAGCAGCAGCCCAGGTAAGGCTCCCAGGGAAGGGTCTTGTATTGCAGCCTCCTAACCATGTCTACTCTGAAGTAAGCCCCATTGTGTTAAATGGGTCCTACTCCCAGGAAAGTGTCTTTGATTGCAATCTCCTAACCATATCTACTCAGAAGAAAGCCGCATTGTGTTAAATGGGTCCTACTCCCAGGAAAGTGTCTTTGATTGCAGCCTCCTAACCATGTCTACCCAGAAGTAAGCCCAGTGATGGGCCCAGGCCGGTTTGGGCCGGATCGCCCGAACCTGTTCCTCTTTTTGGCCCGCCGCTAGCGATCCGCTTGCTGGCAGGGGCCAAAAACCCGGGCGGACCAGTTCGCTGCCCGGGGGAGCCCATCACTGCGGCTGTGTCAACTATGAAGCACTGCGCAGTTGCATCCTGACGAGGATGCGACTGTGGCTGCGTCAAGATTGACACAGGCGCAGTTGCGTCTTGAAGCTGGTCCAGGACGCGACTGCGCCTGCGCCAATCTTGGCGCACGCGCAGTGCACCCATATTGGGGCCCGCCCCTTGCCCTGCCCACCCGCACCCACAGCAAGCTGGGGTGGGTGGTGTGCCCTCCCCGGCCCCGCCCCGGCCCCTGACCATGGCCCCATCCCTGACCCGGCTTGGCCCCGCCCACTTCCGGGGAACCGGTTGTTGGGCCAGGCCAGGCCCTCCCCTGAGTAAGCCCCATTGTGTTAAATAGGTCCTACTCCCAGGAAAGTGTCTTTGATTGCAGCCTCCTAACCATGTCTACCCAGAAGTAAGCCCCATTGTGTTAAGTGAGGCTTACTCCCAGGAAAGTGTCTTTGATTGCAGCCTAAATAGACTTTGTAGGATCCTGCACATTGAAGGCATGTTTTGAATTCAATTCCAGTGTTTTGCCATCATTTTTACATCCAGTCAGTATTTGTCTATGAATATGCCATGAGCCTGATCGCCGCACCCCAAACGCTCCCTGTTCCTCCTCCTCCTGAGAAGTCTTGCCTGCAGGTATGAAGTCTCTACACAGAACTAGAGACAGGGATGGGCAGGAGAGGAGATCCTCCCAAAAGTGTCTCTTAACAACACAAGAGCAGGCCAATTTCCACTGCAGCTAATTGAGCCGAGAAGAACACGTTAAGGTAATAACCTCTTCCTGCAAGATATTATTGGAAGTAACAATATTGCCTTTCATTTGATTGCTCGAGGAAGCCTGAATTGTCAGTACGACAAGGAAACGTTGCTTTTCTTGTTTCTTCCAATGCTGCGGTTCTCCTAAAGCCTGCAAGCCCAACTCGATTGCTCTTAATTGGCATTTAATTAAGACTTTCAGCATTAATATCGGCCAGGCCGACGTTGTCACATGTGCTCCAAGCAAAGCTGAGCCCAATGGGTCGATAAAAGCTTTGAAATGGGATGTTTTGAATGGGGATTTCAGTTGTTTGCTTAGGGCAAAATCCAGAGTAACTATGGGGAGTCCTTGCTCTGGTGTAAGAACAATTTATTCTAGATTCCAATATGAATTTCCTATAGGTTTTCACTAGGTGGTGCAATAACTATGGGTGCACGTAAAGTCTCTTACGTGTTCCCATTGTATCCCATACTCTGTAAGTATGTCCAGCTCTTGGGTCTCTGCAATGTGGCAGGAGGACACTATAATGGATCTTCCTTGAGTCAGCCCTAAACCACTTGTGGGGTGATTCAGAATGAAAGTATTGGCCAAATGGGTGATTGATGGACACATCATCCCATTTGAATTCTTGCATTAAAATAAAGCATGATTTATGGAGAAAATCCCAAATAAGTACAACTGTCAGTGGTGGTCATAGTGTATGGTGTATCATAGTGTATCATAGCCATATACTTGGTGTATTGTGCATCATAGCCCTCATGGGGCTATGGTATGGCCTCATGGGTCATAGGGTATGGTGTATCATACTGTATCATAGCTCTATATTTGGTGTATTATCATAGCCCTATATTTATGTATTGACAGGGCTGCAGTGGCTCAAGGATTAAGATATTGTGTTGTCGACCTGAAGGTTGGCAGATCGGTGCCTCGAGATCCGGGTACTGCAAGACGGAGTGAATTCCCATCCTTTGCCCAGCTCCTGCCAACCTAGCAGATAGAAAGCATCTTAATGTAAGAGGATAAATAGGTTACACTTTGGTGGGAAGGTAACATGCACCATGCCACGAAAGCATCTTCGGACAGTGATGGATTGTTACCCCTGAAATGGAGAAGAGCACTATAGTCTCATATATAACAGAGATCCTACCCTATATAGACAATAACCTCTGAGGGATATCTTTTTACCCTTATGTATCTTGTAGACTCAAGCAGTTTATAAAATAGGCTATCCATCAACCCTATTCTTCTAAATGGGGTTTTTACTGATGTTGGTCTACAAGAGAAACTCACAGAGTCCTCTATTTCCACTGATGTTTTCCTTCATCCTCCAAACACATCTCTGCACATGTCTGGCACTTTCCAAGCTTTCACAGGTACCTCCAAAATACCCCACAGACTGGTTCCCAGTTGTTTCTTGTCAGTCTTCCATACCTTACCTTCCATACCCTCCAGTCTCCCATCCAAGGCCAAACCCAAACTGATCCTGCTTAGCTTTTTCAGACAAGGTGATAATTTCAGACAAGGTTCAACCAAAGCTTTACAGGGTCATGAAAACAGAGCGAGGCAAACGCATGGAAGACAGGAGGGGATTCTCCGGACTCTTCCTATTACCGTATTTTCGTGATTATCATGCAACCTTTAACATAATGCGCCCTCAAATATAATGCGCCCCTATATTTATTATCAAAGTACTGTATTTATTCAATTCTAATTAACATTGAATCTAATGCATACCCTGATACTGGAGACTGAGGGTGCAATCCGAACCTTATCTACTCAGAAGTAAGTTCCATTATATTCAATGGGGCTGACTTCCAGGAAAGTGTGTTTAGGATTGCAGCCTGAATTTGGCTGGAAAGGGTGAGCAAATATATATTTGAGTAAATACAGTATTTTGACTGAGGCTTCGGCTGAACAGGTAGCTGCTTGCATTTGGGGAACAAGGCAACATACAGAGCCATTGCCAAGCATGGGGACCCTCAAATGTATACCCTCCAGCATCATGCTCTGCATGCTCCTTAGTGATGGTGTGCTGTGATCCTAAACAACATGCTTTCAGTCCCCTCTGATGCTTTTTAAATACACTGCTTTCCTCCTGATTGACATGGCAGTAGCTGGAGAGGGAGCCCTCAAAATTATAGCTTCCAATTTATATTTAAGTGGTTTCTGTTATCTCACACTTATTGCTTTTAAACCTCAGATGGCCAAGAACAAGCACTGCTTAGTGGGAAGTTGAATTTTGGAAAGCAATCCACATCCCAATGTTCTTTATGTGTTTTATGATTGATTTTTTTTTAATAGAAACAATAGGCACATTTAAATATTGTTTAATTGGCCAACACACTTGGAGTAATATGAAGGTTTGGTATAAAAATCTGGGTGGAATGCTTCTGATCCATTTAAATGCAGATTATTGTATTAAACTGGGAGATGCATTTACGTTGCCTGCCTTGACTGGTGGATATTGACTTTTCCTACGCTCTCCAGTGGAATACAAAGATGAACATTTAGGAAGATGTAATCCAGAGGAGCCTCCTGCGATGCTCCTGCAGAGCCTCCGCTCTTGATGTGCAAATGCTCTTACCCCAAGGCATTTCCATAGGTTGGGAACCCAAGGTGGCTGCTCAGTGCTGGGCGTTTGATGGCAGGGGGCAACAGACTTTTGTGAAGACCCACAACTGTTTCGGCGCAAGGGATAATGTGCCACTGGGAATAATGTGCCACATCACCATATCTGGATTGTCTCAGTGGTGTTGTGCAAATGCTCAAAAATACAGGAGTCATCAGCGACACACCACCCAACAGCAAGTGACGGGACTGTACATACAACAGCATCAAAATTTTTGTTTTTCCTACCCCCAAATCCAGAGTAACTACTGGAGCATGTAAGAGACTTTACATGCACCTGTAGTTACTGCACCACCTAGGGAAAACCTATGGGAAATTCATACTGGAATCCAGAGTAAGTTGTTCTTACACCCGAGCAAGATTCCCCTTAGTTACTCTGGATTTTGCCCATAGTGTGTTATCACTGTGACAATATACAGTAAGGGCGCAATCCAGAGTAACTATGGGGAGTCCTTGCTCTGGTGTAGGAACAATTTACTCTGGATTGCAAAATGAATTTCCCACAGGTTTTCACTAGCTGGTTGCTGTAACTACTAGTGCATGTAATGTCTCTTACGTGCTCCCGTCGTTACTCTGGATTGTAGGGTAAATCCCCTCTTTATGAGCGAGTTCCGTTCCAGAAGCTCGTTCATAAGCTGATTCATTCATAAGTCCAACACATTGGTGTTAATGCATGTTTGACCCAGTTTGACCCAATGTAAAAAAGAAAAAAATGAAAGTATAAATTAAGTATCTTTACTGTTATAAAGTACTTTTCATTGGGCGCAATCCAGAGTAACTATGTGGAGTCCTTGCTCTGGTGTAAGAACAATTTGCTCTGGATTGCAATATGAATATCCCATAGGTTTTCACTAGGTGGTGCAGTAACTACGGGTACAAGTAATGTCTCTTACATGCTCCTGTAGTTACTCTGGATTGTAGGGATTGTTAGTACTGTTTACTGTTAAATTTTTTATTGAGTTTTCAAAGAAGAAAACAGGAAAAACATATTTTTACAAAACTGCTGTTAAAATACTGTTATTGGACCTTAAATGCAACAAAGTAGAGAGTTATGTTAATATATTTGAAAGTTCGTATCTTGAAGGTGTGCTCGTATGTATGAAAGTTTGCATCTAAATGCTCATAAATAGGGGACTGAGGCTGCAATCCTAAACACACTTTCTTGGGTGTAAGACCCATTGATCACAATGAGGCTTACAGCAGACACGGTTAGGATTGTGCTCTTACTGTATGGAGGTCATGAAGATGCAGAGGGTTAGAGAGAGCTGCATGCTTGTCCCAATTCCTAGTACTGTATTTACTCAAATCTAATATGCCATCAAATCTAATGCACACCCTATATTTATAATCAAAATACCGTATTTACTCAAAACTAATATGACATCAGATCTAACGCACACCCTATATTTATAATCAAAATACCATTTTTACTCAAAACTAATATGACATCAAATCTATTGCTCACTCTATATTTATAATGAAAATACCGTACTTACTCAAATCTAACATGCCATCAAATCTAATGCACACCCTATATTTATAATCAAAATACCGTTTTTACTCAAAACTAATATGACATCAGATCTAACGCACACCCTATATTTATAATCAAAATACCATTTTTACTCAAAACTAATATGACATCAAATCTATTGCTCACTCTATATTTATAATGAAAATACCGTACTTACTCAAATCTAACATGCCATCAAATCTAATGCACACCCTATATTTATAATCAAAATACCGTTTTTACTCAAAACTAATATGACATCAGATCTAACGCACACCCTATATTTATAATCAAAATACCATTTTTACTCAAAACTAATATGACATCAAATCTATCGCACACTCTATATTTATAATGAAAATACCGTACTTACTCAAATCTAACATGCCATCAAATCTAATGCACACCCTATATTTTAATCAAAACACCGTATTTACTCAAAACTAATATGACATCAGATCTAACACACACCCTAAATTTATAATCAAAATACCATTTTTACTCAAAACTAATATGACATCAAATCTATCGCACACTCTATATTTATAATGAAAATACCGTACTTACTCAAATCTAACATGCCATCAAATCTAATGCACACCCTATATTTTAATCAAAACACCGTATTTACTCAAAACTAATATGACATCAGATCTAACACACACCCTAAATTTATAATCAAAATACCGTTTTTACTCAAAACTAATATACCATCAAATCTAACGCACACCCTATTTTTATAATCAAAATACCGTATTAGATTTACTGTTAGATTTACTCAAATCTAACATGCCATCAAATCTAATGCACACCCTATATTTTAATCAAAATACTGCATTTACTCAAATCTAATATGCCATCAAATCTAATGCACAGCCTGTATTTATAATCAAAAACCGTACTTACTCCAATCTAATTAACCATCAAATCTAGTCGCACTCTGATTTTGGAGACTGAATTCACGTGGGAAAGATGAGCGTTAGATTCAAGTAAATACATTATTAGCTTTTAGGAATTATCCATATACAACCAGAATTGGGGAGTAGGAGACGGAGTCAAGCAGAATTCCTAAACCATAAAAAGTGGGGTTGGGAGAAGAAACACAGGAGACCAGTAAGCCCATTGGACCCTCCCTACTGGACTTTTCTAGGATGCTGTTGCATTTATACTGGGGAAAGTCCCAGTAGAGGCCATGTCTCATAGCCCATGAGGTGGGTTGTCTCTCAGACTAATGGGGTTAAAAGGAGATGAGCAAAAAGGGTATTTGGATCCAGGCAGGAATTGCTCCAGTTACGGCGAGTGCTTGAGCTAAAAGCATTAAGTGGGTCCTGGGATTGTCAGGAAATATTGATGAGTTGAATATTTCAGATTAAGTGGCATGAAAATGTGAAGCATGCTGCAAGGGGGAGAGAACAAGCAACACTGGAGGAGCAGGTATGGAGAAGAGAAGACCATCTCCACCATCAACCTCACTGTCAGATTCTGGTGGGGCCCAGGGTGCCCAGATGTAAAAGAGGACAAGGACCCCCAAAATGTGGGACTGACAACATGAAGCTAAAAGCACTCATATATATTCTTTCATATGCTTAATTAAAACACTACATTACTTATTATTAATTAGTAATAAGGAATGTCACATAGTAATAATTTAAATCAATTACATATAATTTCTACATAAAAGGCAAAATCCAGAGTAAGGAGTAAAATCTACAGGGAGTCCTTGCTCCAGTGTAAGAACAACTTACTCTGCATTCCAATATGAATTTCCCATAGGTTTTAACTAGGTGGTGCCCTAGTACAGAAAAGTTTTTTACGTACTCCTGTAGTTACTCTGGATTTGGGGGAAATTTTATTCGTTACAAGATGGTCACATCCTGCCCACCTACAAGGAAAAGGAGGAGGATGGAGATTTTTTTCCCCAGAACACAAGGTTAAAATCCAGGACATGTCCTGGAAAAACAGGATACAGTACATGGTCATCCTGGATGGGGCCTTATTAAAACTGAATATGCTCTAGTGAGAACAGCAGGTGTTGCCTTCTGCAATGACCCTGCTGAATAGTCAGCATATATCCCGGAGGTAACAGAATGATGCACCACTGGTTGCTTGAGACTGACCACAGAAGAAGAGGAGCCTACTCTAGAGGAGTCGACACTGCAAAAAGAAACAGACTGATCATGTCTGCACACACTATCGCTTTTGAGCACAATCCTAACCATGTCTACTCAGAAGTATGCTCCATTGTGCTCAATGGGTCTTACTCCCAGTAAAGTGTCTTTAGGATTGCAGCCTTTGTTTTTTTTAAAAATGGCAGGCCACAGTAATACCCAGTGTTGAATTAAGGAGTGTGTGAGAGTTGGTTAAGGAGTTGGCTTGAGACTCGGGTTCAAATCCCGGCGCTTCCTGAGTGACCTGGATCAGTCACTCGTGGCCTCATCTACCTCTCAGGGTTGTTGTGAGGACAGCAGGAGGGAAGGAACTAAAGCTTTGCAAGCTTCCTTCGGTGTTTGCTTTCACAAGGGAAAGGTGGCATATAAACCTTGTTCTCATGACCTAGTTAGAGCAGGTTAATGCATATCCAGGGGCATACGATCATGCCAGCTCATAGATCATGTCAAAAGATCATGCTTGTAGTTCATGCCCTTCTCTTGCTGAGTTGAATGTCCACATGATGCATATGTCTGCACATGTTCAAGCAACCGTCTGTGCATACAGACTTTTCCCATGCAGTCATGTCTCCTGGTAAAATAGGGTTCCCAGTCACCAGGAGGGAGCCTTTGTGTGAAGAGGGGGCAGGAATTGGATGGGCCACCCCTTCAAATGTGCTCCCACTCCCTTTTGGAGAGTGAGATTGATGCTCAGTCGACGGTTGATTGCTTTATTTGGGACTGGTGGTGTGCTTGAGTTGTTATTTCCGGTCAGGAGAGGACATCTGTCCTCTTCTTCCAGGACATGTCCTCTTTCTTAGCCTGTGTCCTGGAAAATTTTTTTCCTTGTCCTCCTTTTTTCCAGTGATGAGGCAGAAAGTAGTGTTCTAATAATTAATAAATTATGTGATAGTTTTAAGTGTAATACGTAATAACAAAAGCAGGCCTCCGCCAGTCTTGAAAGACTACGGTATCGTGCTTGGCGCTGCGTACGTTACATGCAAAGCACGAAAGCCTGGGTTGGATTGTTATGGAGGATAGGCTGTTACCCAAGCAGCAAATCCCCCTCTCCACGCCACTGAATTAGTCCAATGGAAAGGCAGAGCCAATACGATTGGATCCAGCTGCGTCGCAGAGCTGGGCTAAGGACAGGAGCTCACCCTGTCTTGTGGGGCCGACCCGGGTCTCGAACCCTGGCCTGCTGGTTAACAGGCACAGTGTCTTTACCGCTTGCGCCACCCACAGCCCCCTAATAATAACAAAATAGTGTTTAAATTAACCGCATTTGGCTTGCATCATACTTTGCATTCTTTGTTGCCTACTTGCAGTTTTCTTGCATCATATGACCTGTTGCTTTTGAGGATACATCTATCTAGCTATCAGCAGTATTTACATACTACTTTTATTTTATTTATTTTAATAATTTTTTTATCCTGCCTTTCTTCCGTGAAGCCAACTCAAGGTGGCTAACAAATTTAAAACAATCAGTAAAAAAACATATAAAACATTTAAAAAACAAAAAGTTTACAAAGTAGTTTACAGAGAAAATGAAATAACGGTGGTCCTCATGCTTTGATGGTTCGCTAGTGAGAATGAAGGTCCTTGGTTGATGGATGGGATGATCAGGGGGGCATAAACAGAGGCAGTTTTGCAAGAGCAAAGGGGATCCAGTTTAGGATCTGAGATGTTCATGAATGTTTCTGCCTTGAGTAGACACACAATATGATCTAGGACAGCGATTTCAACTGATGCACCCCAAAAAGGCTGGAGGGGTGCTCTGGAGTTTGGAGCATCATAGTTGAAATTGGTTCTGTGGCTCTGTTTCTAGGGGCTTTATCTGATTAATTTCTGATTTTCTGAGAACTGTTTTGCTTCCCCCACCTAGAATGGCTCTGAAGAGGAGGGTCACCTTGCATGCTTGACTTCTCTGCCCCTTCTAGCTATCCCACTGGCTGCATCCAGTTGCACTTTTTGGAAAATCCAGAGATTATTTCGTCTTGTGACCAGAGAGGATCTCCCATTTTATATTTCGGTGCATTGATGATATTTGAGAGGAGTGCGCCAAAGCATTTGCACATTTTGGAACAAAACCACAACTAAAAAGGAGCAATGAAGTGATCTAAGGGCGCAATCCAGAGTAACTACAGGGAGTCCTTGCTCCGGTGTAAGAACAATTTGCTCTGGATTGCAATATGAATTTCCCATAGGTTTTCACTAGGTGGTGCAGTAACTACAGGTACATGTAATGTCTCTTACGTGCTCCCGTAGTTACTCTGGATTGTAGGGTTAGTTGAGATTGTCAAAGTGCTTTGGCCACATCATAAATAGCCCAGATCGTCCAAGGCCAGCCTGCCCTGGACGTAACTGGGTCATCCATCACTTCTCCATTGCATTGTATTGTTTTGGACTGGTCACCCATTTTGGTTCATTGCATGAAAAACAGCTTTGTGTCTTTGCAATCAGCATATGGAAGTAAACAGTCAATTTTATTAAGAGGGTTTTAAAAAAAATTAACGTGGCTTCCAGTTGTATTTATCAGGCACTGAACTTGCCTCCAAAACCAACTGGCTTGCCAATCCCTAGTGCTGCATCAGGGTCAACAAAGTACCAGTCATTTGGTAAATCAAAATTCTCCGAGGTGTACTATGGTGGGCACAGGCCGGTTCGGTCCGGTTCTGGGAGACCAGATCTTCCAATCCCCCTGCCGCTGGCAATCCAGCAGGGGGCCCCCAGAACCATGCAGAACAGTTCAGCCGCCACCGTGCTCTCCTGGTCGGCCAGGGAGGCTAAGAAGGAGGAGCGTGGAGCCACCGTGCTCTCCCAGCCTCTCCCGGCCGGCCAGGGAGGGTGAGAGCCCCATCCTATGCAGATCTACTCAGAAGTAAGTCCCAGTATGGACAATGGAACTTACTCCCAGAAAAGTGTGGAGAGGATTGCAGCCTCAGAGCCCCATCCTATGCAGGTCAACTCTGAAGTAAGTCCCAGTATAGTCAATGGGACTTACTCCTAGGCCAGTGTGGAGAGGACTGCAGCCTCAGAGCCCATCCTATGCAGGTCTACTCAGAAGTAAGTAATTTTATTTTTTTAAATTTTTAAATTTTTAAATTAAAAACCTCCCTGGCCCCACCCCCTGGCCCCGCCAACTTCCGGAGAACCGGTTCTTGGGCCAGGCCGGGCCCACCACTGCAGGTTTACTAACCATATGGGCAAAATCTAGAATAACTACGGGGATTCCTTGCTCCGATGTAAGAACAAATTACTCTGGGTTGCAATATGAATTTCCCATAGGTTTTCACTAGGTGGTGCAGTAACTACGGGTGCATGTAAAGTCTCTCACATGCTCCCGTAGTTACTCTGGATTTTGGGGTATGTCACTTTTCTCAGGGGCCAGAGGCTGAGTGATCTCGCTTTCTAGATAAAAGGAACCTTTATTGGGACAATAATGTAAATGCTACACAAAGTCCACATAATTCACAGGTATCCCAATTACAGCATCATTGTTGCTCATTATCTTTCCTCTTGACACCACATGAATGAGGGGGGACTTATGTGAAACAACAAATCAAACCTTTACTGGTCGGACTGGTTTCCCACCCGACATGTTTGCTCCGATCGAGCAGAGAATCTTGTTTGTTTGTTTATTAGCTTTCTATCTCGCCTTTCTTCCTGGTAAGGCTACCCAAGTTGATATCATAGGGCACAATCCAGAGTAACAACGGGAGCACGTAAGAGACATTATGTGCACCTGTAGTTACTGCACCACCTCGTGAAAACCTATGGGAAATTCATAACTTGTTCTTACTCTGGACTTCCTGTCGTTACTCTGGATTTCACCCATACCCAAGTTGACAGCTTATTATAAAGGAAGCAAGGCTATAAAGTGGTATATAAATCACTACCCAAGGCAGCTTACAACATTTAAAAGAACTTAATAAAATACAGTTAAAAGCTGGCTAAAAATGTATTTTTTAAAAATCCAAACAATAAAATACAATACAAAATACTTTTCCAACACAGCCAGCAAGTTAAGCAGCACATGAACATGCACAGGCACCCACACCCCCTGTACACATGCACCTCGTGCACACAGAGGGAACAAGCCAGTGGCCAATTTGCTGTAAGCTGGCTCCCTTCCAATGAAAAAATAGGCAATGTGCATGCATCAGCAGTTGCTAGGGAGGCAGCAGGCAGCATTGCCTCTGTTCAAAGAAAGCCAGGAAAACAGTTGGGAGCCTCAGCAAAGGATATTCTCAGAGTGTCCGATGAAAACCCAACACACAAGAAAACTAGGAAATATACAGAAAATAAACCAGCAGAAGCATTTGATGGCCATTTCAGTCTCATCACTGACATTCCTGGTTTATTTCCACTTCCGCGGCTAAGTCGTTAACAACCTTGATTGCTTCCTTCTAAATAGATTTAATGCACTGAAAGCCTTGTGTCTCAAACCATCTCCAGGCTATGATTAAGCAAGGTTAGCCAACAATCTAATTACTGGGTGGAGTTGATGATCTACATGTAATTAATAAGGGCACCTTAATGACTAGAGGAAAGAAAGAAGAAGGGAGGAAAATGCATTAAATATGTTGTTTTGATCAGGGGGTGCCGGATCAAAACAGGATACCCAGTCCTGAAATGACAGAACATAAATGGTTAAGATCACCAAAGGATAAAGATCATGGAGGGTTAAGACCCACTTCCAGATTTCTTGCTCCTCCATTGCCCCTAATAGAATAAGGTTGTGCCACAATATCTGCAGGGGTTTGGTTCTGGGACTGAAAAATGGAAGGATTGCTTGCATAACAGCCTCTCTACAACAGTAATAAAAGCAGTTTTCAAAACTGTGATTTGCAGTGGCCATTTAGGTTGAGTCAAATCCGTGGATAAAAAAAATCTGTGTATAGCAAGGTTGGACCTGTACATTCTTGGCAATATGAACGTCTGCCTAGTGTTGAACAAGCTGGCTATTGTTGAAAGTAACAATACAATCCTACGCATGTCTACCCAAAAGAAAGTGCATTGTACTTACTCCCAGGAAAGTGTGGTTAGGATTGCAGCCAAAGAGCTGATGTCTTGGAGATATTAAACAAACTGCCTGCTTTTAGAACAGAGCAGATAAAACCAGTTTCAAACCAGTTTGAAGACCGTGTTGCCCCAAACAGAGAACAGGTAGGTAGGATCTGGGTGTGGGATGCGTATGTAGAGCTAGATGCAAGATTTACCTATATAAGGCTGCAATCCTAAAGACACTCTCCTGGGAAAAGCTCTATTGAACACAATGGGGCTTACTTTTGAGTAGACATGATTACTATAGTGTTCTAACCCCCAAATCCAGAGTAACTACAGGAGCATGTAAAAGACTTTATGTGCACCCATACTTACTGCACCACCTAGTGAAAACCTATGGGTTTCATATTGGAAATTCATACTGGAATCCAGAGTAAGTTGTTCTTACACCGGAACAAGGACTCCCCGTAGTTACTCTGGATTTTGCTCGAAGTCACATGTAATTGATTGGAACTTTGAATTTTTCACTGGTTCACCTTTGTGGACAGTCTGAACAATTCCTGTCTGATCAGATGTGGATTGATTGATTGGGTTGGACTGATTGATTGATTAAATAAAGACCCTTGCCTTATTTAATCTAAATAGCTGTATTTTCTCTTTCCACCAATACAAAGAAAAAGAGAAATTGTTTGACCCCCCCACAATAGAATTATGGGGGGGGGGGGACAAATAGAATTATAATTCTATTACAATAGAATGGAAAAAAGTAAACAGTTGCCAACCTTTTAGGTCTGCAATGCGCTGGGTCATGATCCCCGGGGGCATTAAAAAATCTTTGTGCCCACTGAGGCATGAAGGCCTTACAGTCGAGAAAGCGACATGGGGAGTTGAGAGGGGATGGGAGGCACCTTGCCTACCTTTCAGGAACATCTGCTTGGGCTGGCTGCGACAGGGTGGACTATGGCCAGGGCAGCCCCCGAGGCGTCCCTGAATATGTGGGTTCACCTATTCCGTCCTTCCAGCTGAGCGTGGGCACTGCCAGGCAATCCCAGAAAAGGGCAGAGGATGGAGATGTCCACAAGAAGGCCCTGCCCTTAGTTCCTGGCGGTCTGAAGACTGGACTTATTCTAGACCACAATCCTCTCCTCTTAAAAGTCTGGTTGTAGTGGGAATAATCTGGATGTCCAATGACCGAGGTATGCCACTGTTCAGCCACAGGTCGAGTCACTTAGTAATTGCTCCAATACAACATTACCATACTTACTGGAATCTAATGTGCCATCAAATCTAACGCACACCCTATACTTATAATAATAAAAAACCACATCCACTCAAATATAATTAACCATTGAATCTAATGCGCACACTGATTTTGGAGACTATCCCTACAATCCAGAGTAACTACGGGAGCACGTAAGAGACATTACATGTACCCGTAGTTACTGCACCACCTAGTGAAAACCTATGGGAAATTCCTATTGCAATCCAGAGCAAATTGTTCTTACATCGGAGCAAGGACTCCCCGTAGTAACTCTGGATTGCACTCTAAGGCTACAATCCAGTGTAGCTACGGGATCACGTTGGAGACATTAGGTGCACCCATAGTTACTGCACCACCTACTGAAAACCTATGGGAAATTCATATTGCAATCCAGAGTAACTTGTTCATATTCCGGAGCAAGGACTCTCCGTAGTTGCTCTGGATTGCGTCCTAAATTTGGCTGGAAAAGGTGAGTGTTAGATTTGAGTAAATACAGTATACTGTAATTTTATTCATGATTTTATCAAAGTTATTCAATCAAATTAATTAATCAAATTAATAAATCAAAGTTATTTATCAAATTTTATTCATGATTTTTTCAAAGTTATTAAAATACGTTGTGTGTTTTCATAAGTAGTTCATATTTTATATATTCTGAATTTATGTAACGATGCTGCATAGATCGGTGCTCAATCTGCAGCATCACCGCACCCAGTGTGCTTACCGCGGCGAATGCGCAATGCGCTCCTATTGACATTTGATAACTGGTGCTTTGATGGCTGACTTTTATTATTGAGTTTTATTCGCTGCTGCCTTTTTATTGGATCAAATAGCATTTCAAATCATGGGTGGCATTCTGATTGTTCTAAATGTTTTACGATGCTCCATTAGTGCGCGCAGAGTGGGATGTAAATGATATAAGTAAACAATATATTGGTAGTAACAATATAACCTTCTTTGTGCCTGCTGTTTGTTCAGCCAAGAACAGTCCCTGGGAATCCAGCGGCAAAGGGTCTCGATGGCATCCAAGGAAAGGCCTTCTGCAGCTAACCAGCCTCGGGACTGAAACATGGACAAAGGAAAAGAGGGGCAACTACATGTTGCACATAAATATACCTTGGTAACATCAAGTCTAATATATTAAAATAAAATACATATTGAAATGAGTGGGGACCCACCTGAAATTGGCTCATGACCAGGGGTGTGCAGATGCCGGTTCGGGCCTATTCGTCCGAACCAGATCTTCCCACATGGCGGCTGCTGGCGAACCGGTCAGAGCCGCGGCTGGCAAGAACCGTGGGGACCGGTTCACCAGCAGCCACCACGCGTCTCCTGAAGCCGAGCTTCAGGAGATGCACTGCGCATGCGCCAAGCCCATCCCTCACCCCACCTCCTGACCCCAGCCCTGACCCCTGATCCCGCCCCCGCCCCCAACATCTGGCAAACCGAATCTTGGGGCTGGCTGGGCCCATCCCTGCTCATGACTCACAGTTTGAGAAACACTAGTCTAGTTTAGGGTGAAATCCAGAGTAACTATGGGGAGTCCTTGCTTCGGAGTAAGAACAAGTTACTCTGGATTGCAATATGAATTTCCCATAGGTTTTCACTAGGTGGTGCAGTAACTACAGGTGCATGTAATGTCTCTTACGTGCTCCCGTAGTTACTCTGGATTGTGCCCTATGTGGGATTGAGTGGCCAGGTGAACACCATCCCTCTAGCCAAGGAATTTGATAACATCACCAATCCAAGGTTACTTACAGGTGTGGCTTGTAAGTAAACCTAAGGATTCCCCATGCTTGAGCCATCTACTCTTATGCACTAATGACTTTTCAAAGGTAATCTACACTTGTTTACTTGTAGGATGACACGTATGCAATTTTTACATTAAAATATGCTTCGATCCATTTGGTCCATTAACTCACAAGCATTTTTAAAACACATATTTGGATTGCTTCCCAGTCCGTCATGGAGATATAAAATCTGAAATAAAGTTTATTTCCATCGTGATTTTCAAACTGTTTTGGAGATATACTCCCAAAGTACTTAATAGGATCTCAATAGATTCACTCCCACACATTTAATAGGATCCCCCATTCCCCGACTACACCATCACAACTCCAGTTGTATTTGCTCAACTAGGTCGGATGGTTATAGGGGACCAAGGGCTGGCATGGGCCCGCTAAAAGTTTGCCGTGGGACGCATCTGGCCTCCGAGGCCCGGTTTGGAGATCCCTGTCTTAAAAGGATGGGGGAAGCTTTACACAAGCTGGTAGATGGCAAAATACCAGTTTAAGAACCATTGCTTGGATTTTCCAGACCCTGGCTGTGAATTTGGGACCCCTGCACAAAATGTTTCCCATTGGGCTGCCCAATTCCTAAAGCCAGGCCTGGCACTTAAATTCAAGCACAGGTCTGGATTGAATTTTCTGTTTCTGCCCTGAACTGAACGATGACTTGTGGAAGCCACAAGCTCAGTGCCGGGACCAGGATTTCTGGAACTACTAAGTGCCTGGCAATATATTTCTAGTGTGATGCAATTAGGGAATTAATTGGGTTTGCTCTTTTCCTCCAATGTAAATGCATCCTGTATCCCGCTTGGCCAAGCTCCTCCTTTGGGTCAGTCCAAGCAAGTGGAGGCATTTCCAGCAGCCTTTCCAATTCTTTTTCCCCCTTTTCAATTTCTTTGTTCAGCTGATTGTATTTTGAGTCTTAGCCTGCCCAGTCCATGGTCACAGGAAGTTTAATGGGTTGTCCGTTCCGATTGCTGCCAGGCACAATTGCAATTTAATTTTAAATTGGAACCTTTTCTTCTGTATTCTGCATTTTCTAGTGAAAAGGGTGGCTTTTCCTAAATGTGGCATCTGGGATGGTGGTGGTGGATACATCCAGTGATGGGGTTCAAAGAAATTCACAACCGGTTCTCTGCCCATCTGGCAGCCACTTTTAAATGGATATTTTTAAACTTTATATGTCCTAAACTTTCGTTAACCTATAGAGTAACCTATAGAGTATAGAGGTTCTATAGAGTAGGTGCGAACTTGCTGGAGCCCACCACTGGATACATCTCTAAATCCCTTTTTCCATTCAGCTGCTGGCCCAGAAAAAGAAAAAGTGGAAGGCAGGAACAGGTGCATGAGTTTGAACCACTAGGTGCTACTCCCCTTGGTGAGGTTGTCTCTTGGTAAGGTCTCCTTACCTGAAAAAAGATCTGGGCAGTCATTCATTCATTCATTTCTATACATCACTGATCTCTTCTCCCATGCAGCTATTCGTTCGTTCGTTCGTTCGTTCGTTCGTTCGTTCGTTCGTTCGTTCGTTCATTCATACCATTGGTTTATATAGATCACCAATCTCTTCTCCCATGCAGCTAGTGACTGCAGACTAATCCAGACTAGTGACTCACCATGTCTACTCAAAAGTAAACGCCATCGTGTTCAATGAGTCTTCAGTGGTGGGCTTCAGGGGGTTCTCACAAGTTCTATAGAACACTTTGCTGATGAACGCCGTGTTCTGAAAACCAGTTACTAATGGGACATATAACCTGTCGTTAATATAGGTTATTAGGACATAGAACCTGTTAATTTATTTGAATCCCACCACTGGTCTTACTCCCAGGATAGCCTTAGGCTGCAATCCTATATACACCTTCCTGGGATCAAGTCTCATTGGACACAATGGGACTTACTTCTGCATAGGTATGCATAGGATTGTGCTGATAATAGCAATGACCAGTTTTGCCACCAGGATCATGTCCCATATATGCTGGAGCAGGCATGGTCTAGTGGTTGAATACCAGGCTGCTGAAGCTAGCTAAGCAGGGCAGGACCTGGACGGCTCCTGGATGGGAGACTCCAAGCTGAGAAAGCTGTCACGAGTCATCAGAGCCAGAAGATCTTGCGCCTGGGTTGGAAGACAATTCCTGACACCAGATGTGATGACCATGCCGTGAAGGATTCCACCTGGGAGAGGAGCTCTACAAGCTGCCCATAGAACACCCTCCTACCTTACAGTGCAATCCTAAGCATGTCTACTCAGAAGGAAGTCCCATTGTGTTCAGTCGTATTTACTCCCAGGAAAGTATGATTAGGATTGCAGCCTTACAGGTTGCTGTGTAGATTGTCTCTGGCGGCACATGTACATGCGGCAGTTCAGCACTCCAGCAATCGGTTGAGCCTTATCCTGAAAAAAGCGCACCGGAATTTTGTTGTATATTCATGTATACGATGACAATAAAGTGTCTTATATCAAAAACCACCGGGTGATATTTGGCACCTCTTGTGTCCACTACAAGGAGATAAATAGGTTTCCTGCCTTCCTCCACTGGCTTGTCAGAGATTGGGAACGGCAAAGGACTGACTTCTAAAAAATAAAATATTTGGAGGAGGCAGATAAAAATGCACGAGGAGTTTTGACGTTGTGCTTTTCCCATCAGAATTAGTGGAGCGGAGTTGAAAAGGCTCTTGGAAGGACCTCCTGGACCTCAAACCTGTATCTCAGCCTCGCAGGCATCACCACCAGCCAAGCCTGCATTTTGGAATGAGTTGGCAGCCTGGGAAGCTGAGACTCAGCAGGACCGGAACGTGGTGGGGGGTGGCAGGAGATGAAGCCGGGCTGCCTGTTTAGGGTGACCATGTCCTCTTTCCCCAGAACATGTCTTTGTTTAACCCTTCTGTCCTGGAAAAGAAATCTTCATTATCCTTCTTTTCCTTGCAAGCAAGTAGCATGTAGCATTAGTGTAATTAAAAAATTATGGCAACAGTCCTAAAGACGCTTTCCTGGGATTAAGGGCAAAATCCAGAGTAACTATGGGGAGTCCTTGCTCCGGTGTAAGAACAATTTATTCTGGATTGCAATATGAATTTCCCATAGGTTTGCACTAGGAGGTGCAGTAACTACGGGTGCACGTAATGTCTCTTACGTGCTCAAGTAGTTACTCTGGATTTGGCTGTATGACCCATTGAATACAATGGAGCTTACTTTTGAGTAGACCTTGTCAAGATTTATTCTGTCATGTCCTACGTTTTTCTTGGATGCCCTACATTTTGGGTGGCCTTATCCCCCTTTTGTGGTTACTGCATATGCCAGATGCCAAACCCAAAATTCCTGAAGCCCAAATCAAAATTTCTACCTGCTTAAAAAAATTGCCAAAAATGTTTTTTTTATATTTTTTGGTTTTTTGGCCATATTTTTTGATAGGAAGGAGATATCATAAAACCAATTTTTGCATTGGATTCTGCTGTTAAATATGAATCCAACGACATATGACATGATGGTGTACTGCACACAATCAAGAAGTTCAAAAATGAAGCCAAAATGTAGGACAAGGAAGCCAAAATGTAGGACACCAGGACAGGAGGCTAAAAATCAGGACAAATCCGGGTTTTTCCAGTCACTTGGTCACCCTGCATTTTAAACCCCATCTCTTACATGCTTTGATTATCTCTCATTTATGGATTCCCACCACGTCACCATGACCCCTTTTTCCTACTCTTTGTGTTCTCACCCTTGACAGGATGCCCTCTTTTTCCCAGGGCATGCCCTCTTTTCTAGCCTTGTATCCTCCGGAAAAGTTAGTGTTATGCCCTCTTTTTCCAGTACATGTCCTCTTTTTTTGCCTTGTATCTGCGAAAAAATGTCATTCTCCTTCTTTTCCTTATGGGTAGGCAGCATGGAACCTTCTCATAATTAATAATTAATATGTCATTAATTATACATAATGGCTTTAAATTTAATAATGAGTAATACACTCCTGTTAATTGGTCAAGAGGCCCTCTTTCAAGTGGATGTTCCTCTCTTATTTAGCAGGGGGAGAGTAACTGGTTCTCCTCACCTCAGCAACATCTGTTATTATGGCTTCTGCTGGGATTCTTTGACATCTTTTTCCATTGTGTGTCCTTTTGGGACATTACCCATTTTTTATTTTCTTTGTAAACAGCTTTGTGAACCTTTTCGTTGAAAAGTGGTGTATAAATGCTGTAGAATAGATAGATAGATAGATAGATAGATAGATAGATAGATGATAGATAGATAGATAGATAGATAGATAGATAATATAGAGCACTATCCTAGCCATGTCTACACAAAAGCAAGTCCCATTCTATTTAATGAGTCTTACTCCCAGGAAAGTGTGTTCAAGATTGCAGCGTTAGGATGCAATCCAGAGTAACTACGGGGAGTCCTTGCTCCAGTGTAAGGACAATTTACTATGGATCGCAATATGAATTTCCCATATTTTTTCTCTAGGTGATGCTGTAACTACAGGTGCATGTAATGTCTCTTACATGCTCATGTAGTTACTCTGGTATGTCTTTAAATTATCCATGTGAGTGTTTTTAGCTTTTACTCTGTTATGTCCTACATTTTTCTTGGGTGTCCTACATTCCGCATTCTGCAGTGGCATGGGATGCATATCTGTGCGGTGGTCTAACCTCCCTCCTCTGTGTGCAACAGAAGCGCCTGAAGGCACATGCAACCACCCCAGGCCAGCATGGGACTTTTTAAAGGACTTTTAAAAGGATTTTTATCTAAGGCTATGGGTGGCTCAAATGGCGAAGACACTGTGCCTATTAACCAGCAGGCCAGGGTTCGATTCCTGGGTCGGCCCTACAAGACAGGGTGAGCTCCTGTCCCTAGCCCAGCTCTGCCAGAGCTCTGGCTCTGCCTTTCCATCGGAGTAATTCAGTGGCGTGGAGAGGGGGGATTTGCTGCTTGGGTAACAGCCTATCCTCCATAACAATCCAACCCAGGCTTTCGTGCTCCGCATGCAGCGTATGCAGCGCCGAGCACCATACCAGAGTCTTCCAAGACTGACAGAGGCCTGCTTTTGTTTGTCTAATTAGAGGTTACAATTGCACTTTTAATCCTTGTCTGACCCAAGTTAGATTAGACACGTATTGATATTTATGATTAAAATTCTTCTGATTATTTATTTTCCAGTATGAATGTGATGGTCCCGTTTGGCCACCATGACTATGATCCAAACCAGTCATGTGTCTGATGGGATCGATGTGGTCTCAAATGCCTCCTATAAAATGGGGGATTAAAGGTTTGGGGACATTACAGCTTAATAAATTTGGAGATGTTTATCTGCAGATGTTCCTCGATGCCGCAGCAGCACCATCTTCTGCGCTGTTGTTTCCAGCAGACCCGCTTGCTCCTTCGCAGCTCTGGGCCCCAGCCAGCTCCGTTCAATAAAACCTCCTTCAATTCACACTAATGCGTTAATTACATCAACTTGGTAACTGGGGACCTGAATGAACGCCATTGCGGCAATGCGGGACACCCGCTCCACTATTTCCTTTTAAACAAATTAATTGTATTGGGAATTATTGCATTCAGTAGAATAAATTTCCAGTTTAATTATCCTGCTCAGGGCTGAAGGGTTGGAGATGACGGGAAAAATGTCTGACTATGGCTTTGCCGCCACATAAGCGATGTTGGGGAAATGTTGTCCCATATCTTGCACCTTTCATGGGGTTGGACGTGCTTTTGAAGTGGTGCTTCCTGCAGAGAAGGGCAGTGGCCTTCAACATCTGCTTGCAATTTAATCTTGGAAGGTCCTCACTGAGAGATATTCATTCATTCATTCATTCATTCATTCATTCATTCATTCATTCATTCATTCATTCATCAAAACTCTTCCTCTCCCCCCCGCAGTCCAAGCTCTGGGAGTACCACGCATGATCGGGACCCCCAGAGGCTGGACCGGAGAAGATAATCTTCCCCCCCCCCATCTCATCCATGTTCTGGTCTAATGCACATATCCGATGCGTACCCTATTTTAAAAGGCTTGGGATAAATGTGTGCATTAGAATTGCCAGTAAACCTTTTATTTATCTTTATATCTTTAGTATATATATCTTTAATATATATCCCTCCTTTCTTCCCTAAACAAAGAGAACTCAAGGCGGCTAACAACAATTAAAACAGTAAAACACCACTGAAACCTTTTTAAATGTGCATTAGATTCGATGGCACATTAGATGATGTGGCTCCTGCTGGTGTTGTTTTTTGCATTTCAGATTGTGAGCCCTTTTGGGACAGGGACCCATTAGCTATTAATTAGCTATTATTATTTTTCCATTTTCTTTGTAAACCGCTTTGTGAACGTCTTAGTTGAAAAGCGATATATAAATACTGTAGATGGATAGATTAGAGCAGGGGTCCTCAAACTTTTTAAACAGGGGGCCGGTTCACTGTCCCTCAGACACTGTCGGGGCCGGACGATAGTTTAATTAATTAATTTAATTAATTTAATCATTTAATTTAATTAATTTAATTTCCTATTTATTCCCATTTTATTTAATTTATTTTTTCCTCTTTAATGTATTCCTATTTAATTTATTATATATTAATTAATTATTAATCTCTGGATCTCTGGAGCCCAGAGAATAAAACCAAGAACTGGGGAGGTTTTATGGCCGGGGAGAGGCTGCTGGAGAGTGGTGGTGCCGTGCGAGCTTGCGAGCCAGATTGAGGACCCTGGGGGGCCGTATCCGGCCCGTGGGCGGTAGTTTGAGGACCCCTGGATTAGCGTATATATGGTATATATAAACCTATGGATGGTGTTGGCCTCCCCACTCGCACCGGCCAAGACTCCCAGACAAATTTGCTCGCCCCTATCTCTGATTCCTGCAGTTATTCAAAGGAAAGTGTTACCTTTGAATGGTAATTATTGTGTTGGTCGCAACTGAAGGCCTGTCTGGTGAACAGTATGGATGACGAATGCTAAGCCAGAGCGCCAGGCTTGCCAGAGAAGAGATGCCCTCCAGAGCCTCCAGGCTGTTGCTGCTGACAGTTTGCATAAGAACAAACACATTATGGCTGCAATCCTGAGAACACTTTCCTGGCAGTAAGTCCCATTGAACTCAGCAGGGCTTACTTAAGAGTAGGCACGCATAGGATCGCAGCCAAAGAAAGACAAATTTGCAGATTCACCTTCTGTTGTTGTGCTTGTGCTGTTACGGCTTCAATCTAGCCTGCTTCAGGAATACCTTATAGCTGGCAACTTCATGAGAACGTCAGAGGAACCCAGCGGGATCAGGTTATCAAACTTCCTGGATCTCACAGTGATCCCCCAGATCCGTGAAGGAGAACACAAGACACTGTATTTACTCAAATCTAACGCTCACCTTTTCCAGCCAATTTAAGACCACAATCCTAACCATGTCTACTCAAAAGTAAGCCCCATTGGGTTTCCTGTGAGTAAGACCCATTGAACATAATGGAGCTTACATTTGAGTAGACATGGTTAGGATTGCATCCTAAGTCTCCAAAATCAGTGTGCACATTTGATTCAAAAGTTAATTAGATTTTATACAAAGTTTTTATTATAAGTAAAGGTTGCACATTATATTTGAGTAAATACGGTAACGGCGTGCCACTTCCTTGCAACTGGCATTCAGAGGTAACGCTTCTAAAACCAGGAGGTTGTGCAGACCCATCACAGCTTGTCATATGTGATGGGCTTTTCTTCTGGAAATCTATC